>JAGVSN010000002.1:7594136-8292670 GCA_022651745.1 Parapsyche elsis | reverse complement strand
ACAAATGAAAATTTCTTATTCTACATACATATATGATTCATAGGTACATATAAGGAAACAAACAGTAACACAAGAGTGATGCAAGAAACATTTTGATTCAAATTTAAAATTATTAACAATTAAAGCCTCAACATTGTTGATTTGTTACATTAAATGAGTTATTTTCATAGATATTCCATATAAAGGTATTTTTATCGTCAGTAGAAGAGTGCTTCTACAATGTGATCCTTAATTACAATTTATAATTTCTATCTATAGACGTGATTTATGTTCGATCAATCTGTTTACATTTTTGACATGTTCTTTACTTAGCCGCTCTTCCTTCTACATAAATACATGATTTTTTTTATACTAGAAGATAAGCTAGAGGTTAACGTTGTTATTTTCAAAATTAAATGGAAGCAATCTGTTTCCATTTGACTAAATCATAATCAATATTAAAAAGATTGTTATAGTATGTAGTCATCAATCGTTCAAGATCGTGATTTGATGAGTAACACCTTGTACTATTTCTCCTCCTTTTAATTCTTTTGGATTAGGTTACTGTAGTCAATTTCATGGCACTAAGTGCACAAGCAAATTTACTATGTAATTTAATAGTGAATTGTATGGTGATTCTATAAAATATACAAAAGAGACGACGCAAGCAATACAGTATTATATTTTGATTGATTGCCACTGTAGTGACTTGCTGAATAAAAAAAACATATTTATTCAATGAAAAATATAATGAATACGCGATGGTTTAATATCAATGTGTAGGATTTATGTTATTGCCCCGATGACATTAAATAATAACACGTACTGTGGAAAGAGTTGAAATTTATGCGCGCGCGATTTTCGATCGATGCTGTATATGTAGGGCGACCACTAGTTATATATCGAATCGGAAAATAATTATAATTAACGACAAGGCGGCCGTACATTTTAGCGAGCCGTCGGCTGACAAATAACAGCTTAGTTAAATTAACTGTTAACCGTAATCCGATACAGTAACTAAGCGCGCGGAATGTTATTATTTTCTTTCGCGTTCGCTTTGATAATAATTACCATTCACGCCGCTTTCGCACTGAATTTTTTTTTCTCGACGTACACAGCCTATTCTAACCGGTGATTAATTAGCATATTCGAGCAATAAACCAAATTGAAAAACCGCCGAATAATTAGCGATCGCGGCGAAACGAGATCGAGTGAATTATGTAAATATTTGGTCTGCTGTCGGCAATCTGAGCGTATAATCTAGGCCAGCGGTTCTCAAGTGTGGCTTTTTTTCGGTGAGACCGCATTTTAGTGGATATTGATTGGGGGTAATTTTATTAATTATTTTTTATCTGTGTGTGTGATATGTAATGAGTTTTTTGAGCTGTTGAATAGTAGATTGACTCTTCGAGTCTACCTTGTTACAAAAAAATTATGAGAACCATTGTTTTTTGCGTGTTGTGGGGAAATTTAATTTTTATATTTATAGGTCGAATGAAAAATCGTGACGTGCGTATGTGAGTAATTATCCCCTGTGAAAAAATTTGAATATTTCCGCGATAAAGCGACGCGGTAAAATTTTTAATTGAAACGCGTAAATCGTCGACTATAATTTGGACGAGGTGAGAGCGCGTCAATTCTCCTCCTCCTCTTGCCCACCGATGCTCTTCGGAGTCTTTGTTTTTGTTATATAGGAAATTAAAATTAATTGTGCGACGCGAACATGTTAACGTATTGTCGGCGGATGTTCGCGTTCGCTGAATTGGCACCTCGAGACTGCGATATCGTGTCGAGATGATATCGCAAAATAATTACTGCTTTGAGACTATGATTCGAACGATTTTTTTTTCGTCTATCGTGCAACAATGGCAGTGCTTCTCAAAGATGTTTCCAAAAAAAAATAATAACATCTTGTATTGTGTCGAATACAATCGGAAGTGTGAAAAGCTTCCCGTTACGACGAATATACTCGTAAGCCAACTTGACTAAAGTATTGCCAATTGACGATCAACGAATGTTAATCATTGACATATGCGTAAGGTAACAATAGCAATAACGGTAATAAAATTATAAAAAATTGTCAAGAGTTCCTCAGACAGACAGACTTGAGGCACTTATACATGTATATGTATGTACATATAGTTTAATCATCTGCAAAATTGTTCTATGTATAACCTTTTATGTATTAGCATAATCTATATTAATACTATGGTAAAGATATTTATATTTTTTATGTATTCATTTACTTAAAACAATCCTTTTTTTATATGTGTCAAATTAAAAGCAACTAAAAATCATTAGCAACAATACTTTCAATACGGAATTGAATATTTTGTCACTGAAATGTCAACTGATTGGATTGTAAAGTTTAAAAAAAAAATGATAATGATAAAAGATACATACATATATAACTAATAATAAATAATTAGCGTAGGCCTCTACCTGCCTGCATGGGTCGTTGAGTCACGCTAGCATTGCCAACATAATTAGAATTGTGTTGGCAATAGCCGCTATATGTCAAAGCTGGTTCGAGTCGACTTTATGTCCATACACCCATTCGATCAACGATACACCGTACAACTGTTTCGCGTACTTTCAAACGGGCTATGGGCTATACTGATATTGTACAAATCAGCGCGCACGAGTGTCCACCGTCATATGACGAGCAAACCGGTTCTTTGTATTTATAATAATAACCACCAAAGAAATACATACATTCATATATATGTACATACATAACTGAATTAGTGCGTTGAAAAGCAATGGTTTCTACATTGCAGATAAATATTAATTCGCTATGTACAACTTTCAATAGTGATAATATATATACCTACACAAAGGTTAGTACGAACCTAATACAGATTTATTAATACGATTTGCTATACTATATAGCGTGACTATAGTTTATTTGCAGTTAATAATGTGTCGGCTCCTAGTTAGCGGTTGTTCTTTCAACAACTCTCCCACTGCATAACAGCTTCCATATTTTTCAGTTTAACTACTAGGCAGCACACTGAATTATCATGTTTAGCTGCATGTCGTTGCACTCGTGTGCATGTATATGCAACGGAAACAGCGCATAGTACAAAATGAGCAATAAAACATCGAAGCACTTGCTAACGAACTGAACGAAAGTAAAAGTAGTTTTCCACCAACTACTACAAACACACCCATCAACACTTCATCCTAAAACTAACAAATCACAGATTCATCTCGCTACTAACACCTGATCGTCAACAGTATGCATTGCTAATTAATTTTTATGATGTTACACCGGTGTGAACGGTTCGTACAGATTGTAGAGCGTAAAACTTTTAGTGGGTGATGATGATGATGATGATGGCGTAACTTTCGCACGGTGCCCGTAGGTTGTATAGCGCGACACCGTTATTTGCGTCGTAAAAGCGAAAATAAACAATAAATAAATATAAATAATGCGAATAATAAATAAGCGTCGGTCGTGGCGTTATATCAGCTTTTCAGTTGTCGGCTCGTAAATATTAACAACTTTCTAAAAAGCCATTAATGTTAATATTTCGCATTGCGCGCGCAAGTGAATTTATCGCGCTCGCAAACATACACACACGTTTATGTATGTATATAAAGACTCACGAGAACACGCCGAATGAGTAATTATGTGCATAATTTATGCGCCGCGGAACATCTGCCCGCTAGGGGTTATTTATTTTTATTGGCCTGTGAGAAACTCGTGTTTACATTATGCACTTTTGCGGTCGTCCACTCTCTAGCGCGCATCTCTACATTGTTTACGGACGGCGATATTTCATAAGCGCGTGCGAATTTGTTCGCGGACTGCGTTGTCTTGTTTATTGTCGGTGGATATACATACATACATATAGGGTGTGTTCGAAATCGTGACAGTCCTAAGAGCCGTTTTCAATATGATGAAAGAGGCGATTCAATGATTCAGGCCGGGCGCACACTGGATACGTATTCGTACGAATTCGTGTCGTACGTATGTATGTATGTATGTTGTTGTCCCTCTGATGCCGCCACTTCACCATCGTGCGAATGTTCGTAGAATTTTCGCGCGAATGTTCGTGAAATGTTGGCCTTAGCGCTGTGGTCAGCTGCCGCTTAGCGCTCGTGTTCAGAGCGCTGCTATCGTATCGCTAGTGGCGCCACTCTAGTGTCAACTAGCAAGCGGCAGCGAACGAAGTGTCGCGTCACTGCGTACAGAAATGTCAAGCGTTCAAGACATCGCAGTAATTTATGCAGCCACGCAATTGCGTCAACGAGCATACCTTTTGGAAAATTGACATATATGTACATATGTAGGTATGACAATAAATCTATTAGAATCCCTGAATTTTTTAAATAAATAATTAATACAGACTTGAACCTACAGTGTCTAAGTGAATATATTATACGTAATTTAGATTGCAGCTTACTTTTACAGCAAAGAAAATTCAAATCTGAGATTCAAAAACTATCGAACTTGACGTGTTATATAATAAGGTAGGTATAAAAGTTTCTTATGAAACTTCTTTGTACACATTAATTATATTTTGTGTACAAAGTGTGTGCAATACAAATTGAAAGACGAGCAAAATTTTCTAGATTTTCCTAGCGAAATTCGCTAGGTTTTCATACGCGATTTTGCTTTGGTGTACTTAGGCCTTAAGGGCGGGTTCGCACGACAAGGTTTTACGGTTTAATAGCCCGAGCCCTCGTTTTTGCTTTGCTTTCACATTCTATGGTTTATGGACGGTAAATATTGACGGGCTGGCAAAATACCAGCCCCTTGTAATGGGTGACGAAACTCGACTGATGATTTTTTGTAAAAACTAGCGAAGGAAGCATAGATTTCAGGTAGCAGCGTGGGTGGTCCCGGAAAGGGAACCGTCGCCTCCAGTGACAAGTACGGGCTGTAAACGGCGACCGTAGCCGTATCGCGGCCAAATCTTGACCATGGGAATACCCTCATCCAAAACAATGTATCACTGGAGTTACCCGGTTTATACCTGGAAAAAACGTGCCGTAAAACCGCATCGTGTGAAGCAGGCCTTAAGGCTCTCATCCACCAAGTACGTTGACATGTGTTACGTCGACGTACGACATCCACGCACCAATTGCAGTACGAGTTTTGCAGCACGAGCGATAAAGCCGTGCTGTAATTGGTGGGTGGATATTGTACGTCGACGTAACGCATGTCAACGTACTTGGTGGATGAGAGCCTTTAGTGTGTCGAGCGTTCTTGACGGACACAGTCATACATATATACATATATTATATAATTGTGTGTATAAGTGTTCAAAAAAGCTCAATATACATTCAAAGCCTAATCTTTGGAATCAATAAAAATCATTAGCAGTTTTGTTAACCTTTATCGAACACTCCACAATTATATTTGCCTAAATCCCTAAATGAATGATGTTTTTTTTTAATTTATTGCAGTGAAACTGATACGGCGTTTTATTCTGATAGATTCCTCATAAAATTTCAACTTTATATTTATAGCATCAACACAGTCAATTATTTTAATTTGCAGCCCGTTCAACAGAATTTTATTGGCCTTATCATGGTCACCCTATCGTTTGAGTAGCGTGAAGTCGAAAACGTAATCGTTCGTACGTAATGATACATAATTATATTTACATTTTTTTTTCAATATGGAATACGAAACGATAAATATTTATGGTCGACTTCAATTTCGAATGCCAAGCGGACTTTGAATTTCGTATAATTTATTCACATTTAAATGTCGTATTATGACACGACAATGAATACATAGTACGAATTAATGCACAAATAAAGTGATCAGTATTAATGTAATCGTTTAACGGACACACCGGTGCGGTTTTGTCGTAATCGAGCAACGATTAACGCGTAATACGTTCCACGGAGTCGAAGATTGCGCCACGAATGCTTTTGACTTTAGCGGCGAGCAAAAAGGCAAAAACGCAAAAACGCTGTTTGTGTGGTGCTTGTGAGCACCTCAAAAGGCTATTTACAGTTGTATAAAAGCTCTTGGCAAATCCAATTAGAGCGTATTTATTGCCGCCATTGAATGACTGACGGGCTCGACTTACTGAGGCTAGCCCGTTTTGTTGAGTACACACATACCACTTACTACTGTACTTAGCTTTAGCTGTTTAAGAGCGAAGGCTATTTTCCGCAAAAGTCAAAGTTGTGAATGATTTATTTTCGTGCCGAACAAATTGTTAACGAGTCAACAAATCATCGGCGCACTAACTCGGTTAAAGCGCAAGCGATTTAATTCGGCTGCGCGCCGATTTAACTCCTTGTAAGTTGGATTTGATTGTAGTTCAATCGATTTTAGTTAATATAAATTACTTTGTGACAACTATAGTGTTGATATTATGAAACAAAGGGATATTTGCGCGGTTGATATTAATATACAATTATGTAGTTTGTAAGCGATTGGATTTAAGCGTGGATTTAGTTTATTACTAAGCGTCTATGAATAATAAGGATTGGACTCTACAAATAGGTACCTACTAAGAAATTAAACTCAATGGATGTTTGAAAATTTTATTGGAATTGTGTACATACATATGTAGTATGAAATAAGTTTCAGCGGTTACTACTAATACTATGGCCAGATCAAAACGGACCTTTTTCTCGACCGTTTTGGAGACGTACTGCGCGTAATGTTACGCCCCCTTTCGAACGTGACCAATAACAGTCATTTTTCAACACCAACTATTTACTATATATACAATTTTATTCAGTAATTCTTTTTACTTTTTAACACATTTTATATTTTGATAATATATTCAAAGTGAGTATTGTGGCCATAGTGACCATAAAACATCACAACAAAATGTACCGTTTCTTAATATATGTACATAATAGGAAAATGTAATTAACTTGTACATATGTGGTATTTTATTTCACTTTGAATTTCACATTAACGAAATTACTGGAATTTATTATTATAAATACATAGGTACATATCTAATAAAAGTAAATAAATAAAACGTGAAAGAAAACATTACTTTAAAGCAGTTAGTTATGTCAGGATTAGTCGTAAATCTTGGACAGCCACTAGCCACTAACTTATTGAAATGATTCTCGATCTGCATGAGCAATTTATTGGACTGTATGAATATTAGGAAATCAAACTTTAAGAAATTGATAGTGAATGATTGAATCATACTGATAATAAAATAGCTTTTTATAAAGAAAAAGCTTGAGCTATGGATACTGAACGATTGAATCACCCACTTTTTCTTCGAACCGTTTAAAATTCATCAATGCATTTTTTACACAGCCTCAATGACATTTCCGCATTACGGCCGTAAATTTCAATTGACCCGTTCGGAAATTCAAAATAAAAAGTTTGACAGCAACTGGCAGCGGTAAAGCACCGCATTGGCGAGCAGCGGGCGAACGCAAATAAACGCAGATTAATACGACTTGATTAATACATTTTCATAATTTATCATCGTTGCATTATTATATTGTCGACCGTGCTGCAAAGCGTACACCCCGCCAAATTGAAAACGATCACAATAACGCACAATAAACGGGGGGGGGGGTGGGGTAAATGTACATAATTGCCACCGAGTGCGGAATACCACAACCTATACACTAAATTGCAACGCATTTTTTCCACATACCCAACCGTGCAATCCGATCGTAACTTTCAGCATAGAAACCTATTGTATTCAAGTTTGTTTGTTTGATAAAATTGAGAGCTTCTGGTTGTAAAATTTTCAATAAGCTCAGTGCGAATCGTTTGTATCCGATCGCTTCCGTCGCGCGAACGCCACAACCTATTTGCCGTAAGCATTTTTTTATTTTACTTTGTTCTCCCTCTCCTCTTTTACAACATGCCTTTTATTGAGCATAATTACAGTCTCGCATTATAAATAAAGTACAAATGTGGCAGGACTGGTGTAATAAATAAAACTGGTTAATTACAGCTGCGGGTCACGCTTGTGTGAGTGGCGAGCACGGCAAGAAGTGCACGTCGAGCAAAACTCGACTGGCTCCCGAGATCCCGAACCGACCAAAGAATATGCCTTTATATATATATATAATAATAATAATAATCATCAAGCGGAGGTGTATACTGTTATTTTGACGTCAAAGTGTCACGTTTGACGTGATATACCGCCCGTGGAGTTTGGACGTAACGGTGCGTCATACCCACTCGACTGATATTGCGCGATGCGAGTGGAGATCTGTCTCTCTGATGATGCTGCCGATAGAATTTAAGGAAATTGAGCAGGTGCGAAAGGCGACCGGGGTTGATTGATAGGTGTCTAGTGAAACGGCACGCAATCGTAACTTATGTACGGTTTCCTTTTGATAAGACGTTAAATATACATATGTATGTATATAGCGGTGGGTAATTAAGATAAAGTGCACGACCCAGTAAAACCTGTTAAATTCGATCGATATTATCTTGTTTATATTGATTTTTTTTTTTTGTGTTTTGCAAGCTTTTCCTTTTCCAATTTATGATATTGTAAATCATAAAAGGTAATCGTAAGTCTGTATAATGTAATCGGATTGATATGAGTTCTACATACATATATTGCCTTATGCATGACATTATTAAAATTTATTATAAATTATTCATATGCAATATTTGCATTATGTGCATATTTATGTCAAAATTATTATGAATCTCACAACAGGTAATGTATACATCAGATATGGAATTTGATTAGTTCAATTGATAAAATTATGGTAAACTTAACCTAACCTTATAACAACTATGCAATTTGTATATATAATATACATATCTACATATTTTATTATAATCGAAATTGAATTCAATACAATTTTCAATGCCTAGTTGTGATCAAACCAGAATATAAAATGAAAAAGAATCTATGATTCTAAGAAAATTACTTCAATGCAAATAAATTGTAATAAGATGAGCTTTCCATTCATTTTTACTTTATCTACATACGGTTAAGTATTGCAATCGTGCGAAAACTCGACCATAGACTACTGAGAATTTCATAATTTAATGCTATCAGTCGTTCACTTGTTTAATGATACATAAAGAATTTGTTTCCATTGTTAAATTTATACCTATAGATAAGAAATAAATAGAAGGAAATACTACAGATAATACATTTCACGAAATAACCAATTGAAATGTATTTAATTGATTGAATTCAATCAAATCGAAAGATTTATCGCAGTTCTTTATTTCCAGATCATCCATTTTCAAATCTGCTTCGACTGCCGGTGAGTTTGCGTTCGGCATGCACACACCTGAATAATTGATAATTCAATTCACAGAAGGCAACACGCATCTCTGTTGGTGTCTTTTTTTTTTATTTTGTTGTTGTTTTTTTTAATATTATTATTTCCCGCCGTTGTTGTTGTAGCAGTTGTTGTCTTGTTTTTGCCGGCTGTTTACACAGATAGCGACACGACAACCCCGCTGCCGCCGCCAGGAATGTGGCTGATCATATTGCTGAATAAGGCCAGAATCTTCACACGGAGCCCAAGATTGCGATCTCTCTATCCAGAAAGAGCTCGCCTCCAAACAAACAACCGTCAAGCGAATACCGCGCACGCGCATTTCGCACAAAACATAGCTATAGCTCCACTATTCCGCTAACGATCGCCGCGAAATTAACACATAATAAACTTGACCCATTTGGCAATGTACCTGGGGTCCTACTTTTTGAATAACAAATCACAGTCGCCCCAGTGCGAGCAGTGACGTTCGAGATTGTGCGCGCAGTGTAATTTGCGCGCACCGACTGTGAGACTCGGCTGTGTTTCACAACCGACCGATGATTTATCGTTTCCTGGTGCATTCATAATAAGGACTTTGGAAATAATGTATTTGCTATGGAAATTGCACGTCCTTCGTTTTGCTGCGCGCGCACGTTTGCCGAACGCTTGTTGCACAACGAAGCTGCTGCTGCTGCTGCTTGAGAAATACTCATTCAATTTCTATAAACGACGATTCTACTATCCAACCACGGTGGATCTTAAATGTGACTTAAAAGCGATTTAAGTGCGTGTATCGTACCGTTTCGTCAGTGTGATTACGACGCAACATTGCCTCTGGATATACATACATATGTAACTATCGAGCACACTCGAGCGGTTGAGTGAGGCACGCATTGTTGAACACATCCTCGTGCTCTTGTTACAACATGTGCGTAATGAATTAATTCATTTTTTTATCGATCGCTAGTTGCGATATTTCATAAAACTACCCGAGCGTAACAAGCTCGTGATCATAATCCAGTAATATTATTCATGTTTTGAGCGAAGTTTGACCGACGTTTGCATGCATTGTACGTCTCTGGCTGAGCTCTTAATGTATTTTATTATTTTTTACTGTAAAAAAGAATGATAAATAAAATGGAAGGGTAAGTTGAGGGTGGAATATGATTGATAGTGTGAGGGTTAGTCGTCTTGCCGATTTAAACCCCGTCTTAAATTAATAGTGAACGTTCAGTTGAAGTGCCTACCAAGTTAACACTAATAGTGTGCAACGTATGCATCGACAATTAGCCATATTTCTGCAGCTGAAATAATTAGCAACGCGAGGGGAGTGGTTCAGCCAACACTTCTGACAGCCGTTTCACGGCCCATCAACATGAATTATTGGCGAGAGTTGAGTCAGATTTCGTACACTGTCGGCACGCGAACTGCAAATTAATTTTCATCATTTACAATTATTCATTAATTCAATCGTGTATCCTAAAATGTGACGTTTTAATTGACATCAAACGTAGACTCTTTAATGTTGAACAAACATTTTACCTTAAGATTCGTACCTCATAGTGATGTAACAATGGAAATATACTTTAAGTATTTTCCAGTTGACTTCTGGGGAGGAAAGCATTCAAAGGATAATGAAATGGTTGTTTGGAACAATTTTAAGCTGTATCAACTTTGTATAGAATCATTTCAACAACTGTCCGATAAATTGGCAAATTTTGACAGGAGAAGCCTGTTATACATAGATTTATTAACATCACGAGCATTCAAATCACCAACTGATTTGAAAATCTCTCGACTGTATCAAAATTAACACCACAAAACTCCATCGTGAATCAAACGCTCTACCGCTATCACCTGCATATGAGGATATAAGGAATTCAATTGGCAAAGTGATCAACTCCACAAAGCAAACAATAGAACAAATTAATGTTTTGCTACCATTCATTGCGAGCTTATGGGGATTTTATTTTGTACAATCATGATAAATGATTACCTACTTATTTACTCAGGTAGCAAAATAGAGAAATCAACACCAATTTGCAAACTCAAACTTACATTAAAAGCTCATTCGCATACATTTCAATACGATACTAGATACTCCTAGTATGTAGATAAGCATCTTTTTGAGTTATTTTTACGTGAATACGTCTATACGCGGACCAGTATGGGGTACCAGTACGGAAACGGCGGTGTTACGTTTGGATGGGTATACATTCTGACACCATAACTTCGTTACTAATAACACGATTGACATAAATGTTGTTTTATTCGCTCGGGTGTACGTCTACGATATCATCAGAAAGAGGGTCTAATCATCTATCGATCATTTCATTTAATTTTCATATTCCAAATTCCAGACGTATTCACAGAAAACCCACGGCCGTGTTCGACACAGCCACACCCCGAATTTTTTAATAATAAAATAGTTGACGATCCGCGCCGTCCAGGGGCTGTGACGTGAGTGTAATACGATATTGCGAGCAACACAACGTAAATGGACTCTTTATCGCCAGTGCGTTTACATCTCCCGAGGGGCGGCCGAGGTATGGACCATAAAATTTAATGGTCTGTCCTGTGCACGACCAAGAATTTCAGGAGCTCGCTGAGAACCCTGGTAATCGCCCGGTGCACCCATAAATTCATACGCGCATAGGAATGCAAATTTGCGTCGACCTTAATTATTGCGAAGCGCGCCTCAAAGAATGCACTTTTCACACACCGACCGAAATACACTCTCGACATCTATAATTAGTAATAGGTATAATAGTAACGCACGATATCCAATTTTATCCCGGGTATAATTTCAAGATTTAGATGCAGCGTGACTTAATCGGCCCCTTTGGATCTGAAGACCCTGCGGGGGCGCTAATTATGTCACTGTGTAGTAAGTTGTATGCGTTAAAGACTTGTATCCAATTTATAAATTGCAGCGTTGAAGCAAAATCCATTAAGCATTTGTCTCCCAAGTCTAATTAAACACGCTATAAATGCGATAGTTAATTACGCTTCTGTAGTTTGCGACTAGCCTTAAATTTTCTGAGGAAAATGAACGTATTTGGTCCTCTTTTTCACTTTTAATACTATTTTTAAACTGGAAATTATCTCCATTGTTCGTTTAATATCCATTCTTTACGACCCAACCCATCAATTATTCGTGTCATTAGCAAACTTCCATTGTCCTCTCATAGCACTTTTATGAACAATTTTTTTCCGCTAAATTATCCGTAGTTCAATTCAGTCTTATGTAGATAGAAGTACATAGATCGCGAATATTTTTCGCTATAAATATTTATGCCATCGAATTAATAATGTTCGAAACACAAAAAAAATACATATGCGATGAACGTACGTAATTATGTTAACACGGGTAATAATTAAAGTTTAATTTAAATTAATTAACGTTTTAATGAATAATAAATCACACGTCACACGAGTGTGTGTGTACTATAATAATAATAATGCAATTGCACAGCTTGTACAATACAATAATTACTTAGCGAGTAACCGAGACGGTTAATTGCGTAAGAATTGCGCGCTCTTTGCAACTTTCACAATAAATCATTAAACAATTTAACCATATAAAATATACATAGGTATATATACATATGTAGGTACATTAATTAATACGAGCAGAATTTTCTCGGGGACAAATATCGACATTCATTCACCGCGATCCATCAATTTCAACAACCTGGAATACGCAGAGATTTTCTGCCCCGTTGTCCCTCCTCCAACTTTTGCCTCCCTCTCTCCCCCTTCCCCTCCCCCTCCCCCTCATCCCCTTCTTTCCCATACCTCAGTTCTTGGCACACCAGACAGCCGGGTAATTTATTGGGTCATTTATCAAGTGGCACTCCCCTCGGAACATGTTCGCCTGTTAGCTTCTTCAAGCGTGTGTTTTTGTGTTGCACTTACAGCCGGCTCTGGCTCTCTGTCTGTCTACTTACCACCGATATATTTATTCTGTCTCATCCGAATTAGGGTCGTGCAAACGCCAATGCTTTATTATATTTATAATTAATAATGTTCACAGGCCAAGTGTCGAAATCGGGCTAAAAGTTTAATAGACAACATTTTGGTTAAATGTCTCCTATCGACGGTGGATTCTAGCCAGTTTGCCCTTCATATATCGGATTCTAACTCTCAACCCATGCGCGCTGGTTTGTACAATAACAGTACAACCCATAACCCGTTTAACAGTACGTGAAACACAGTGTACCGTTGATTGAATGGGTGTATGGCCGTAAAATCGCGCTGTCGACTCGAATCAGCTGCTTGTTTTAAAACATTGTTTGTTTTATTGGCAGCACTTGCGATAATATTTATAGTATAACTGCAGTGAAGAATCATCAATATTTCAATGACCCTGTCAATTTCGATTTGACAGATACCGGCTTGTTGCCAACACACCGCTAAAACCAATTGCTTTGTTATGTTGGTAATTCTAGCGTGACCACAACGACCCAGACAGACAGCCAATTAAGCTCATATATATGTAATGCGCCATTATATTACTATATGTATATAGTAAGATCCAGTGCACACAGAGAAGCATGGAAAGATGTATGCTTGGTATTACAAGATTAGATCGTAAGAGAAATACATAGGTAAGAAGCATGACCAAAGTGGCAGAAAAAGTGGCGAAAAGTGTGAAAAAGTTTAAATGAACACATAACGAGAAGAATGGATGGCATATGGGCTGGTGAATTGAAAAGAATGTGTCGATTGGATGCAGATTGCTCAAGACAGACAGGAATGGAAGGGGATTGGAGAGGCCTTCATCCGACTGAAAATGATGGTGATCATCCATCAAATACAACGAGCAATGTTTTTTTCCTGTGATTCGTACTAGTATGTAGTATTGTAAGACATCATACACTCATTAATAAAAATTCCCTTAGGGACTTTTCATTTAACTTAATTACTGGGTGCTAAAAAAAAAATTACAAGAGTTGAGTCAAAAGAATGCAGATTGCTCAAGACAAACAGGAATGGAAGAGGATTGGAGAGGCCTTCATCCAGCAGTGGATAGTGAACGGCTGAAAATGATAATGGTGATATTATATTAGCGTAAACGTCTGCCTGTCTGCCTGCCTATGTATGCCTATACTGTTATTGTATAAAGCAGTGCAGGTAAAATTGAATAAAATCTTAAGGCACTTTTGAAATTTTAACCCTTTAATCCAATATTCATATGAGTAAATTTATGGAATTGTATTTGCGTTGCTTCCAAAATCGTGGAAGAACAATTTTGTTAATTATTATATATATAATAGCCGAAATTCGTCTGTCTGTCTGTCTGTCTTTCTGCTGATAACGCTCGCTCAGGAAAAATTATTAAAAAACCACTAGAACGAGTGGGGGATCGAACCCACTACCTTAGGCTCAAGAGTCATCGCACTAATGCTATACGCTATCACGGTCGGCGGGTTTACTCCTTTAAAACATTACCTATAGTTACAATAAATAGGAAATAAGGAAAAATAATTAAAATACCAGATTGTGCGGGGTTTCGAAACCACGACGTCGAAGTCGGTAAGCGAGCACGTAGACGCATCGGCTACTGGCCCGGTTGGTGAGAGAGACCTTTGTTACCCATATAAGCGATCTGGAATGCTACCTGCTACCTACCTATAAAAACTATAATTATTTTTTTGTTTTTTTACTTACAAAATTATAATTATAATTATTATATATATAATAATTAATAATTATAATATAATAAAAATAAAACTGTGTATTAATTGAATTATCGAAATTATCGTTTCCTTTTGTTCAATTAGATGGCGCTTTATAAAGTTTTTTTTTTTTTTTATTACAACTCACTTACAAAATAGCAGAATATTATTATATAAAATAATTAATAATTATAATATAAATAGTAAAGTAAAAAAATTTTTTTTTTTCTCTATTAAAAAATCTCTATTACAAAAGCGCTTTACGTAATTTAAAATTCAGCGGGCGTTGATATTCAACGGGCTTACACTAGTATTATATGTTTACCGAGAGATAATTTGAGAATACAACACGACCCTCACATGAGGCCATCACCCCTTTATAGAACATACGAAGTCACACTTCTTACAAAAGAGCCAACTAAATTCATACATGTACATATGTAGATATAAAATTAAGCCACCAGCAGCCCTGGCGTTTCGGCCAGGGCCGTCCACCGAACAACCCGAGCCCGACTTATAATAAAAATGACGGTCGATTTATTCTTGGCCGTCGCTTTGATTTCTTCATTTGTGAGTGGGAAGCGAAGGCCGCTGAAGGCAATTTATCTTGCCGAGCCTCGTTACGACCCCGGCCCGGTCTCGGACTGCAACGGGTTAACAAATTAGCGGCGACCGCACAAATCGCCCAACGACATTTCGGATTAACCGCATTTGTCACCAGAGGAGGACACACACCAACCGCCCCGAACTATTCTCGTCCGCGTATTTATTACATCAGACACGCCACAAACAGACCCAGAGTAAATTATTCCAAGTCGAACCGTATCCGTAATCTGTCGTAGGTATATTTTGCATGCCTATCCCGCAATGTCACCACGGAACGCGGGTTAACACTTTGCGGACCCGAATTGACGTACGAGCGATACAATCGTGCAATTGCCATTCGCCGCCTAATGACGATCGTTATCTGAAGATGGTAAAGAAGTCTTTGATACGGCCGTTAACAACGCCATTCGTATGTAAACTGCGTTCGAGGCTCGCGGTTATTATTGACCCATTAGGTTAACAGGTTTAACGCACTGCTATCCGGATTGGACGTGACCAAATTCAACATAAACACCTAAGGATGGCCTCATGTGAGAGCTGAAACTATCCACAGCCACTGTATTAATAAATATAGCTATCACGTACACCGTCGATGTTCGTACGGGGTGTTTTGCTGACCGCCGTCTTTTGTCGAGAGTGATTCTCGAGAGTCACTCTCGCCGTATAATGGCCGACAAAGCTCATCAATCACGCGGGCCGTTATCATTTTTTTTTTTAAACCTATCGTCTATTTAAGTACGCGGATACGGGCAATGATTCTCAATATTTATTACATATAAATTTTCACATCATCAATCAAATAAATCGAGCCGATCGAAAGGCCTTTGTGGCAGCTCGCCCCGAAATGACTGGCGCGATTTTGAAGAACGTCCCCGTCGAAACGTACGAAAACCCGAAAAGGAGACAATGAACGACTGTGTATATCTAGGGGTGGGTAGGGTGACCAGACGTTCTGATTTCGCAGAAGTTTCATCGAAGAAGGTGCATCCATTGATACGAATCTATTCATTTAATAAAAATACACAGTCGATCGTTTGGAATCGCATTTACTCTCACATGGATATAATAAATCGATTTATAATCAAAACATGCTTTATCTACGATACAAAGATGAGTCATTACACAACTTACTATTAAAAATGCTGTTATCATTTTAGTAAACGTTTAACCTTGATCGATCATTTCGTGTTACGTTGACGTGACCTTTATAGTTTAGTCTGAAAAAAATGATGACTGAAAGTAGACTAGAGGCAAAATTCAACGAGAGCTTTCACTACAATAAAATATAGTTTTTTATACAGCATTGTCTATTGATTGAATTGAAAGTTTAACAATGGCCTTAAAAGTGCAACAAAAAGTAAAGCAAGTGATATGGTGACTTGTATCATCGCAAAAGTATTTTTTCCGGCCTTATGATAGACGTATGCAAAATCCATTCAAATAAATTGGAAAGCAAGGATTATATGTATAATGAATATCACCAAAAGAAGTGCAATTATCTACTACACGAATGATCTCCATACGCATCTAAACATCTAAGATCACTCTCGCACTCAAGCTCACAGTTCGTCAAGCACACACATTCATCTACAATACATCAACGAAATAATACGACTACATACACTGTCAAAAGTCTCACGTGCCATTTTCGCCTTGCGTATTCCGCTCGGTGGATTAATCGCTCGTCATCAATCATGAATGTAACACGAGGCACGGCCGCTCGCGTGACTTTGATATTAAAACAACGCTAAAATGATAAAAATTACATACGCGCGTCTAAAATATAAATAATTTGTCGACAACAATCTCAATTTATCAACGAGACGCGGCAACGGTTTACGTGGCTCAACTAAAACGTCAAATGTATTCAACGCTTGTCGTTCGGTAAGGATTGCCGCACATTCTTATACAATTTATGATTTCTTGTGTATGTATGTGTTTTGAATGAGCACACGCTACGTTTAATGATTAAATTATTAAGGTCAAAAGTCGTTGCGTATTAACGCCGACATGTGTCGATGTTGTTTTCATAAGTCATTCAATGACAGCGCGACATGACTTATTGTTCGGCGGCGCGTCAAATATAATGCGCGCTTGATTGATCGACCGTTTTTCACTTTCATACACACAATATACCCAGTTTTAATACATGGTAACGTAGCAGTGTGCTTAGATCCTTATCGGTTCGATTCCAATTCAAGTTTTTTTCGGCAATAAATAAATAATATGGGGAAGTCGGGGCTAGTCAATACCGTCCACACTACAAAACCATTTTTTTAATACTTCAATAGTAATATTACGGATACGTAATTTAAATGTACTTACAGGTTATATCTTCAGCTTCGAGGTGTAATTTTTTCAGATTTTTATTTTATGTAGTTTTTTGCTAGAGCGCTCTAATGAAAAGTACAAATTTCGCACCAATTTGCCCTAACTCAATTTGCCCTAACTCAAAATCATTTTTTTGTGAGAAAGGCGAAATATGATTGTGATGTACGTTTGACGCATTGGCAGATTTGCTTGAAATTTTCGACAGATTATCAAGTTGTTGCATATGAGAACTGAGAAATAACAGAATCTTTTAACATTTTCCCATACTTAGAACAAATTGCTCAAATTCAGCCTTGTTGCAGTTTGTTGCAACCGAGGTATCGATATCTATACAATAAAGTTGAATGTGTGTTTGTTTGTTTGTCCGCTATGCAAATTTACAGTTTTCAATGTAGAACCACCAAATTTGGTATACTATCTCGTGGTACTCTAACTTGGATCGTACGCGGTTTTTGGAAGGGGTTGGAGCCCGGGGTGAAAAAAAATTTAATCAATTTTGTTTTGTACTGGAGAATAAATGTTTTTTTCCATATTCGGTTTCATAATAATTCATACTATTCATATTAACAATTCGCCCGCCTGAGCAACGCCGGGCAATTCGGCTAGTGTACTAATAAAAGTGCTCTTTTGTGATTAAAACTTCCAATGTTTAATCACTTTTTAAACAACTCAAATCAGAAAAATCGTAATAATAATAGCAATAGCTTATTCCGTGTATCATTTAACCTCATTTTCCCCGAATTGCGTACAACACATCAAACAAAACAACCCCGATACGGGCTCGTACATACATAAATATAATAGGTATCAATCAACCTTTTCGGCGCACATCCGCCAAATTAACCGCTGCCAACAAACAAAACAAATAACACGACGGGCCGACAACAAAAGCTAACACTATTCTCGCCGCTAATTAAAAAATAAATAATTACTTAATTACACGTACGCGAGCCCGAATGATTTATTCGCCGAAATTACACACATACACACACGTGCGCGCGCGCGCGACAATATACGCGGAAGCGACGGCTCACGAAATAGCCTCGCACTGTTATTATTATCAATTAAAAACAAAATTAATTGTACATTACGTACATTTTTCAACGTTGCGTCGTAGCGTGTACGGGCTGATTAAGGGGCGCGTTTCGCCAATCAGATAACGCAGCGCGATAAAGGCGTCACCGACACGTTCGACACGTGAATAATAATTAAATTTAAATACGTAGATGTGCGCGCACATTGTTCCAATCGAGACAGAACGGCTGTTTTTGTTATTCGTTCGCACTTGTGAAAGTTTTATTGCTGCAAATGCGCGGTGTTTTACATATTAAATCGCTAATGATTAAATCGTTAATTTATAAGCCGCATAAATAGCGGTAATTTATTGCTTCGGCTATAACAGTCGCCGCGAATGTTCGAAACGTTCATCATTCACGACCATAAAAGTGTAATTTACGATTAAATTATGCACAAGAAAACACACGTAGCTACTTATTACGGCGGGCTCGCAAGCGCTCAACTAGCGTGCAAAATATCATACGGCGATATAATATAAATTTATAATAATATAATGAAAAAAATGTTCGTATTCAATTAACTATTGAAATACCCTACCGTGAGATCTATAAAAAAATTCTATAATGTCCGTATTTATTGGAATTTTTACGCTATGTATTTATGGTTCTATAATCACGACTGAACTTTGAAAGTCAATGTGGCATACGGCTTATTGAGTTTAGTATAAAAAATTCTATTAACACAATTGAGACATACATAGATCAAAAGCACGAACATTTCAAATACACAAAATACATGTAAGTTTAATGACAGAAACTGCATAGATTAGATTGAACCACTCTATCGTTACATATTAAACTGAAATTCCATGTCGCATTTACAAATCGAGTTCTTTGAACGAAAAACTAGCTCGGTTTCATCACGTTTATGAATGAATGTACAGTTAACTTTTACTCGTTTTATTTTCATCACAAACTGAAATTTGAACGGACGCGTGCGTTGCGTTGCATCAAAACGTTAAAAAGATGACAATCTGCACGGATGATGGACACCGTAACAAATTACATACACAGTCCATCATGCTGGTAGATATATCAAAAAAAATCTAAGATGGAACGCACACTTTACAATATAACGAAATAAAAACCGAATTGCTCACACACGAAAACGGGGATTTTTGCGCAATGATATACTGTAACGTTAAACGGCAACGATAAATAAAAACACTGTTGTAACTCCCCGAGACATTTATCTATCTCACAGAGGCGATAAGAGCTGGGCAAACGCCAATTATAATAAAGCATTCGCGCCGAAACGATATTTCAAAAAAAAAAACCGTTAAAAATGGCGGTAGCGTTGCGTGTACGGAAAAACTAGAGCGTGAAATTTAATTTGAATTCAAGTCTGAACAAACGTTCGATATTTGGATTACGTTCAAACACTTCAAACAAATCATACCGATAACTAATCAAACATCTTGCACACATTATATTTAAACAGATTAATTTGCATACCGTACAGTTTTAAATAATATCATTAGTAAACATGTCAATATCATTAAATAGAACTGCAAGTGTCCTTTGAGGCTGTTTTGAGTTCTGCTCCATATTAGAATAAGAATTAAACCCCATGGGCAATCTGCCCGTTCGCACGTTCATACAAAACGAGAAAATCCACACGCCTCGCTGTGAATTTATTAGATAAGCGGGGGTAAACTGTTAGATAGATCTGAGATCGGTCTCATTAAAACCAGATCGTACGATAAATCAAAACTGGTAGCAAACTATCAGTAGTAGTGAGACCTGCTTTTCAAAAGCGCTCTGACCAAAGTATCCTACAGATTTAGATAAGAGAGAGAGACAGAAACGATTACACCATATCAATTTGTACAATTAATACTCTCATAATACTGTAATGTAAAAAAATATATAATGCAGTGGCACTTGAACTGTCAATTGGTATGTAACCGCCCTAGGGGAATCGTGTTGTCACAATCGAAATGCCTTTCGTCAATAATTCACCGTATTATAGTTCACAGTCGCGACATTGTCAGATTCGAATCATCGATACCGCTTCGTGTCGGCCTTGATGTCGGTCGTTTTATTCGATTCAAGTACTATTATTTAATCTTAATTAGACGTCGAATCGATCTTTAAGGTGTGCGATGGATATTCATTCAATGTGGGCCGAGTTCGAATTGATAAATGTAATTTGCGAGCTAGAGCTTGGGTGACAGCCCTGTCTGATACGGATTGTATTCAACGGAGTTAATGCTTGTTAAGTGTCAAGCGAGTGTTACGTGTCACACCGACCGCTACAAATAGACAATGAACGCTACATCATCACTCTTTTTTCCGTGGTCGAGTCTCGTGCAATCGATTGTTCACACGGCAGTTGCGGAGGTGTCCGTGAAGTTTGCGGACCGTCATGCACCGATTATTTCAATATTTATCACCGGCCATTGTGTAGGACCGCGCCCATTTTTCACGGGACGGACACCCGAAATTATCTTGTTAACCCTTTCGTCGCGGGTCGACGCGAGAATGAACTCAATCCCGCTATATTTACACTCATAGCCCAAATTTTAAATCATCATCACTTTGTACGCAGAATTTGACATGCAATCAACAGGGCGGCATGTTTTCAATTTGCACATCACTTATCTTTTTAGTAAAAGTTTACTTGACCTAACCTAACCCAGCAACCAGTCAGAGAAGTAAATTTTCCGAAGGAAAGTATTGTACCTACACATCGGATCGATGTAACCGGGTGTTTACAGTGAATTTTCAGAGCGTCTACCTTACTTTCTTTCTCTCGGATACCATTCCAGTGTTTCTCGGGTCCATCTGCTATCCATTCTTCGCGTAATACATCCCATTGCCACTTTTTTCACACGTTCCGCTATATCTGCCACTTTGGTCATACTTCTTACCCACGTATTCCTCTTACGATCTCTTCTGTGTGCACTATATCTTACGTAACATTCTTGAATTCAAAATCCACATTTCACATCCATACGTCGTAATTGGTCTTATGCCTTATTTTTAATCATAGCCATTTAGACCATTGAAAATCTTTTATGATTTTACGATTTTCCGGTAACGTAGACAATTTATAAATAAATTAAGCGGTTTACAACTATGATCGGTTCATATGTAAACAATTTTATGATTGGGTGATTGCTGCCTCCAAATGATATTGAGTTATCCTACCGCTGCCACCAATAAATAATATTATTATTGGCAGCCATCACCTCAATCATAAAATTATTTATAAGCACGACGGTAACTTTTGTGAAAGTAATATAGAAAAAGTATATCCCACGGAAAAGAAACTCCGCGAAAGAAATGCAATTTTACTTTAAAAACTTTTAAACACGTTTGTGATCGCAAGCCGCTAATAATAAAACGTTCGAAAAGACAAGAACATGTAATTTTCAACGTTAACCATCTCACTGCCGATGCCGCCTCCAACAAATGCCGTTCCTTCTTTTGTGAAGCGAAGCATGCACATCAGATCTGAAAGATCTCAAACACGAACTAATAAAAAAAACTGAAAGCTGCAGACACTTTTCAATACAAGCCCTATTGTGACACGATCGACGACACGCGCTTCCGTCCACATTACGTGTCTTCGACACCATATGCCGTAGTATTTTGTAAGTAACAAATTACAAGAAATTTCTCGACTAATACGTATATTCAACCCAATGGATGTTGTGCGGCGATAATTACGCGAAATTATAGAGTCGGTGGAAAAATATACTTATAATACACACACACAATAATGATAGCCCTACCACCGCACCCCACCCTTCCCCCTCATCCTCACCACCTCACCTCCCTTCACCGAATTCGATGTTTTGCGGTCAAAAGGCATCGTTTGCCCTTCGAATTTCTCACATGTCGGCCGACAGCGGTTCGTGTAATCATCATCTTTTGTGGAACGCGTAATGACAGGTTTAGGGGGTCCATAATGCGGCCAGTTAATAACGAGACCCGGCACTGCCTTCCGCCCAGAAATTACGCGGCGGGGCTATCATCGACAGCTCGGACATATGGATGTTTATACAGACGGACGGACGGACGCGTTGTCCCGTTTTGTGCCCACAAAGTGGCTAAACATAGTGCGGAGAGGGTGGCGGACACGAAACGTGAAATTCGGTCTAGTTTAGTCAAAATTACACACACGTACGAGAGTAAATTCGAATTGCGGGAACCGCTTATTAGAGTGTGGCACTTAAGGGGTTAACCGACGAACGGACGGTTGATGTAAATCTAATATTTGTACAAATCCCGAAGCGATTTCGATTTCGTTTAAATTGAATCGGCTCTGTCTCACTCTTCGGATCACAAACAAAAAATCGGCTACATATGTACATACTTAGTCAATACTTCAAATTATTTGTTTATTATTATGATACACACTATAATGGTCGTCAACAGGTAGATTTACCTTTCAAATGTGGACAAAGTTTAGTTAATATGTATATTGAAACAGTATTCCTGAAGTAGTATAACACTTCGTCAGAGCACATTCCAAAATTTTTATTTTATTTTCAAAAACGGACGCTCAGTAACTTTACAGATATACCAATACGTCACTGAGGCCAAACACAATCTTAATTACATACATAAATGATAGAAATAAAACCAAAAATACAAAAAAAAAAATTCATTAAAAAAAACAAATTAAAAAATAGAATAAAAAAAATAGAAAATAATGCAATTAAAAATCAATAAAAAATGAATATGTAAAACAACCAAACTATGAAATTCAATCAATTCAGTCAAACCTAAAATTCGTGAAAAAATATGACATGCGATTTGGTGACGAAGAAAAATAGTGTAAAATTACACTGAGCAACAAAAAATCACGTTTTTTTAAACCCAGAGCGGAGATTATTAAATCTTTACTAAGTTGGCGTTGGCCATTTGGCGTTTATACGCCAAATAACACGGGGAAAAAATGTGTAAAAAAAATATATGTTTTTGACTTTAAAAATTCGTTAGATAATTAATTATAAGTATTTCAAAGCAATAAAAAATCAAAATCAATAGGAAAAATATCTGACTATTGATTTCAATACTCACTTTGAGCACAGGAATACTATATTTTGAGTTATAGGCCGCAAAAGCCAAAATAATGGATATTTTTTACATTTTTTAAATCGCGAATATCTCATAAACGAGAGCATTTCAACAAAAATCATTATCAGATTCAAATTCAGTGGGTCGAAATTAGTAAAGATTGACCAATCTCCGCTCTGAGTATTTTTTTTGCTGCTCAGTGTTATCAATGTTGGCCGCAAGTAGTAAATGATTATGAATGGAACTTTGTTCCTCTTTAATTATTCTATCAGGACAGTCAAGTGGCACATCCGAATGACGTTGCAATTTTTTGGCATCACAAAGTAGGTACAACAGTTTTACTAATATTCTTGGAGCGTACAAGTGACAAGTCCGAACTTTTTGCATGCAATTTGAAAAATTTACTTGTGTTAATTCAATAACGATGAAATAGCATCTAAAAATCTAGAATACAATATGTAAAATTATTATCGTTTTTATATAAAGTTCCTCTGATTTATGATGACCAGTTCAAATTTTAAAACAGCTGCCCTGAAAAATTTACTATTTTGGATATTGATGTCACCTTTGTGCTCTGAGTATGCGATATGTAAATAAAGTGATCCCTTCAGACTAGTGTGTGTACTCTGAAGTTATTGTTAGGCACTTCTAACGAATACTGCTATTCGCACCTGTATTAAAAACAATTTTGTACTATCTCAAAATATAATATCAATGAAACACACGTAAGATAGATCGAATAAATGAGATTGGAGACGCACTGTTATTATCGAGGTGTTTTGAAAAATACCCGGTGCGATAAAATCGCTACCACACACTAACGTTCAAAATTAATTATCGAATTAAAATATGTAACGTACACCACCACTGCACACATATTATTAGTGAGTGTTGAAATTAAATTGAAATGCAAATAGCGTCATGAAAATGTCAGCTGTCGTTCGCGTTCACATAACAAAAAGGCGATTATGGCGCCGCCATTCTAAAGTGAAAACATCACCGTGAAAATATTACACTAAATTATACACATACCTACCTGCTGTACATATGCATATTCATAAACCGTAACAAATACGCAATAATAATACAACAAATAAAGTACAACACACCACCTCAGATGATTCATCATCATTTTCAGCCGTTCGCCATCCACTGCTGGATGAAGGCCTCTCCAATCCTCTTCCATTCCTATCTGAGAAATCTGCATCCACTTGACTCCACACATTCTTCTCAACTCATCAGCCCATCGTCTACCATCGGTCTATGTACCTTGCTTTCTTTCACATCCTCCCGGATACCATTCCAATATTTCTCGCGTCCATCAGCCATCCATTCTTCTCGCTATGTGTCCACTTCAACTTTTTCACACGTTCCGCTATATCTGCCACTTTGGTCAACTTCATACCCATCTATTCCTCTTACGATCTTTTCTTGCTATACCAAGCATCTTTTCATGATTCTCCGTGTGCAATGGATCTTAGGTAACATTCTTGAATTCAGCATTCACATTTCACATACATACATACGTCATAACTGGCGTATGCCTTCTTTTTACTTTATCCTAATCGGATAAAGTATTGTGATCGTGCGAAAATTCGACTTCGAGATTTTGACTGATTTGGATCAAGTATCATCCCCTGATCACGTTTTCATGATTTCTGGAAAATGTCTGTATGTCTGTGTACTATGTCTGTGTGTTTTCTCCGAAACTATCAAGTCTATCAAGCTGAAATTTCATATCTATTATTTTCATGTAAAGTTTAAAAGCCATAAGGAATTTGGTCAACATCAGTCAACCGGAAGTAGGGTTTTTTTCGTGCAGAAAATTCAAAAATCCGGTAAAAAAATCGTATTTCGAAACTGCACCGGGAATTTTCTCCAAATTTCATATCTATAGTTTTCACATTAGCCTTAAGAGATACTGTGATTTTAGTCAACTTCTGACTACCGGAAATGGCAGTTTACTCTTGAACGATTTTTTTTTTTTTATTTTTTTCGACCTTTTAAATATGTGGTATCGTCACAATATTGTAATGTTGTAATTTTGAGAGAAATTTATATTTAAAAAAAAATAAATTAATAAAATTAGTCAACCGGAAGTAGGTTTTTTTTTTTTGTTGAAAAGTTTACCTCAAAATATTTCCGAAACTGCCTCATCGATCAAGTTGAAATTTCATATCTATAGTTTTCACGTTAGCCTTAAGAGATACTGTGATTTTGGTCAAAATCCGTCTGACAGAAGTGGCAGTTTACTCTTGAACGATTTTTTTTTTTTTATTTTTTTCGGCCTTTTAAATATGTAGTATCGTCACCATATTGTAATATTGTAATTCTCATAGAAATTGCTATTTAAAAAAAAAAAAATATTAAAATTAGTCAACCGGAAGTAGGTTTTTTTTTTGTCGAAAAGTTTACCGCAGAATATTTCCGAAACTGCACCGGCGATTTCGTCGAAATTTCATATCTATAGTTTTCACGTTAGCCTTAAGAGATACTGTGATTTTGGTCAACATCTGACTACCGGAAATGGCAGTTTACTCTTGAACGATTTTTTTGTTTTTATTTTTTTCGGCCTTTTAAATATGTATTATCGTCACAATATTATAATGTTGTACTCCTGAGTAAAATTGCTAGTTACGAAAAAAAATAATCATTAAAATCAGTCAACCGGAAGTAGGGTTTTTTTTTTTTTGGAAAAGTTTACCACAGAATATTTCAGAAACTGCCCTATTGATCAAGTCGAAAATTTATATTTATAATTATCATATAAAATTTAAGAGTTGATAAGGTTTTGATTAAAATCCGCCGACCGGAAGTGGTAGTTTTTCTTATTTGAATATATGCCGAAGATCGTATTTTATATACGCGCGCGCACTCAACACAGTAATTTCATGATATGTATGTAGTATGTATTTTGATTGGTGTGGTGGTGGTGTATGCGTTTTATTTCCTTACGTACTTAAAAAATTAATTTCGTTACTCTTTGTATTCCTCAAATATATGGATAAAGTCATGGGTTGGCTACACCCGAATTTTTTAAGCATAGCGGGATGTTGGATATAAAAACTAGGTTCAGTCGTCCAAAAAGGCTTCATCCTAGTTTCATTCTTCGTTTTATTTCTTCTTCTAGATTCGTATAATATAAGTTGCATTAATCGGTCTACAATTCTGATTTTCCAATATCATCAGACTTTACTGTTTCAAAGTTGAGAAGGGAATGTTAAATAGTATGGTTTGCTTTAATTGTTTTTGTAATGGAAAAGTAATTGACTGACTCTCGTATAATATATGCCAGATAGCGCAGTGGACCATCAGAGGTCAATTTTTTTTTAATTCTTGTTTTAAGCATAGCTGGATTACAAGGACGAAAAACGCGAGCAGGCGTACTTAACAGCACGTGACGTCACGCCAAGTGTCCTAACGCCAGCATATATTGTATTGTTTCGCCTAGGGGCTTGTGGTAGCCCTGCACGCACGCACACCAAGCTCACACAAGAGAGTGTAATCGGTGTGTATGAGCGTGAGTGAAATTCATAAGTGGCAAGTGTCAAATTTACGTCAGAGCCAATTAATTTTGATACGTGAAATTCGAGGCGGTCGAACGAAAAAGCGCGATTAAATTGTTGAGCGTAATGAGCGCGACCGGCGACCGTTAAAAGGCGCGCACACGCACACTCAGGGGTCGCCAATCGACAACATTACAAACTGACAGGCTTATAAATATCGCACACAATGTCTACATCGAATTTTAAAACTGCGTACATATCTGACCCCTTCCGTGTAATAAATTGCAATAAAACTACACGGCGAACGGAGCTGTTGCGTATTTGCACATACACCGCTAATTTCGGTAAATGTACATACATAAATAGAATATCATTTTCGGTTACATACATGTCAAAGCCCTGCTATCATTCTAGTGAAGGTTTGAGCTTGATAGGTCATTTACTATGTCTTTGGTGTGCTTTTAAACATAGATTTCCGTTTGCGGCCTAGCTAGAAGAGCTATAATAGACCAACCAGTATATCTTAAGAATAAATGGCGATGCGTTCGCAATATAACGTAGCATTGAACTTCGCATTACCACGTACTAACTTTAATCTTTTTGACATTATAAATATAAAATTAGGCGGAATTTCGGCGGAAGGTGACTTTTACTTCACGCGTTTGCTGTTTTTCAAGTTATACTGGTGGCTCTATATCAGCGGCCGCCAACCGGTGGTCCGCATTTTTCATAATGAATAATATTCATTGAATATATTGTTTATTTATTATAATTTTTCTATCATTATAAATTGACAAGTGTAAGCCCGTTGATATTCAACGGAGCGTTCTCATCACCCGTACTAAAAAATAATATTAAATTTAATAGTTTTTATAGTTGTTACCTATGCAACAATATGTTGCGCTATCTATGGCGCGTTATAATAACAACGAAAAGGCATGAGCACACCAAAGCGAAATCGCGTATGAAAACCTAGCGAATTTCGCTAGGAAAATCTAGAAAATTTCAGTCATCTTTCAATTTGTATCGCACACACCGGCCCGATTAATGCATTACGCATATCTCAAATTTTTATTGCGAATTTGTTTCAATTTTATTAATAATCAATTATGTACTTTAGCACTACTTTAACAGCTAAAAAATATATAATGGACGTATATAATCGCCTCCGCCACCCGTTTCACGGCAAACTAAAGTTTTCACCACGTGGCTATGCCCGAATATTTAGCGGTTAAAGCCGACTTTGCTGTCATGCGCTTAAGCGCGGAAAATCGAAAATCGAGGTTTTCCGCACTTGGTTTTCATACGCGATTTCGCTTTGGTGTGCTCAGGCTTTAAGTCGGACCGATGTGTGCGATACAAATTGAAAGACGAGCAAAATTTTCTAGATTTTCCTAGCGAAATTCGCTAGGTTTTCATACGCGATTTCGCTTTGGGGTGATCAGGTCTTAAGAATTTAACAAAGTCACGAGCCATATTATATTCGGCTATAAATAGTCACGTTGAAGCCTGCCTATTATCATCCTGATTTGGCTCACCGCGTAAGCGCTCTGTTCCGAATCACTGGTACCGGGTTCAAATCCCACTCGTGCGACGTTCTGGTTTTTTAATTATTTACCGAGGCGAGCGTTATCAGCAGACAGACAGAGAGACACACACTTGGACACACAGAGAGACGAAATGGGTCTATTATATATATATTATCCTATTTTTTACAAATAACTTGGAGTGAAAAAACAAGTGTTATTACCATTTCATATTTAGAATGTTACTTTTATGGAAAAAATCATGGTAGTGGTCCGCGGCATTCAAGATTTTGAGTTCAGTGGTCCGTGAGGTCCGAAAGGTTGGCGACCGCTGCTTTATATCAAGGTAGGCACACCAAATGCTGAAATTCATCGAATGTTTCAAAACCAAAGGGCTTAGAATATATAGAGTGACTTTCTTAGTCTTAGTTTTCATACATTTTTTTACGATCCACCAGTAGGTATGTACATCTTGACAACAAGTGGCGCTGATAAAAGGTCCTATAGCCAAGTATTCCAAGCTCTTTGATAGAAAAAAATCAATATTAGGTTGCACAAACCGATTTGTTACATTCTAATCAAGAATCGAAGGATACATAGATACAGAAAACGAAGCTTTTGTGCTGAAAGCGCGTCAACAACCCAAAAATTGGCCAATCTGATAAAAGACATATGACGTGTCCAACACGGTCAACTGAAAATAAATCAAAACGACATCGAATATAATAATTGACGCACCCTCGTATGAACATACTCGATAATGACAAAAATCAATGCCAATTCAATTCCGTTGAAATTGAAACCGTTTACGAGAATGATACTGAAACGAGCGCTGAGGAGTTGTTAGTTGTCCACGCGAAATGAGCAACTCGTGTCTCGGGGCAACCGAAGGGACTTGTAATTTATGATGATAACGGGGCAGGTGCTACGGGGCAAATTATATAGTGTTACAACGGTGCGTGGAGACCGTGCATTATACACACTGCCATGATGAGGGATAATGCACTACCAAAAGAGTCGCTCTTTATATAATGAAGCCTTTTGCCGGGCAAATTGAGGCGTGCACCGGCTCGAATCGACCCGAGTTATATCGTCACGATCGTTCGTTGTTTTACAGGTCAAACCCCCTTTATCCCCCAACTCCCTCTCTTATTATACCTTCTGAGGTAAAAATTCGATACGGGTGGTGTTATCGATGACCTTGATACCTTATGCGGCTTGCCAAAGCTCTTTCCTCATATGGTGGCAAATATAATTCAAGAATGTTACGAACTCAAGAACGTAAGATCCAGTGCACATAGAGAAGCATGGAAAGATGTATGCTTGGTAAGAAGAGATCGTAAGAGGAATAAATCAGTAAGATGCATGACCAAAGTGGCGGTTATAGCGTGTGAAATAGTTGAAGTGAATACATAAAGAGAAAAATGGATGGCAGATGGGCTGATGAATTAAGAAGATTGTGTGGAGTCGAGTGGATGGAGATTGCTCAAGACAGACAGGAATGGAAGAGGATTGGAGAGGCCTTCATCCGGCTGAAAATGATGATGATCATGATATTAAATATTAGGCACGCGTAATTATCCATCAAATACAACGAGCGATGTTTTTTTACCCGTGATTCGTACTAGTAGACATCGTACACTCATTAACAAAAGTGCCTTAGGGATTTTTCATTTAGCTTTATTTCATTTTTCATAAGTGGCAGATATAGCGGAACGTGTGAAAAAATTGAAGTGGCAATGGACTGGACACATAGCGAGAAGAATGGATCGCAGATGGACCCGAAAAATACTGGAATGGTATCCGAGAGGATGTGAAAGAAAGCAAGATAGACCGGGTGGACGATTGGCTGATGGATTGAGGAGAATGTCTGGAGTCAAGTGGATACAGATTGCTCAAGATAGACAAGAATGGAAGAGGATAAGAGAGGCAGTCATCCAGGCAGGTATCCAGCAGTGGATGGTGAACGGCTGAAAATGATGATGATGCCAACACAAACTTTAATGTAAGTATTTTTTGAATTTAAATTGAGGTGTTGCATCGTTGCACAATAATATAGAAAAGGCGGAGAATCGAACGTAAATTTTTCATCCGGGGTCTTAACACGTCATATCCCCGTTTCGCGCGAGGTAAATGAGATTTAATGGGGAACAAAGCTGCCTAGAATGCGAGGGGGTGTTTCCACACCCTCCCATTTCCCCCGCCCCCACAAGCCGTCGTGATTATTGAAAAAGGGGCGCAAAGACCTTTGTCGCTGTCATTGAAAAAATGGGGACACGTCTGAAAATTTTCTTTGAAGTCATCCATATTAATAATGCATGCCGAATCCAATTCCGCTCCGCGGAGATTTGGCGCATAATCTATTTTCTTTTTTTTTGTATTATCATTTCAGTGCTATCCAACATTTTTTAACGAATTTATAAACTTTACAATATCTTGATCATGCGAGTAGTAGGTATAAATTTTAGATTACACATTAGTACACAGTTTCATTCCTCGAAAGAGTCTTACAAACACCTTGATTTTATTATTGCTAGTTAGTGCAGATTTAGCTAATATATTTAAAGACAATAAGTACCCTTCCTTGAGATACATACATATATACATATGCTACAGTGAAAGTATATTTCAAGTGAAAATATATTTTTACCAATTGAGGCAGTGAAAATGTATCAAACGATGAATATATAGTTTCACTGCTCAGCATCGGTGAAAGTATGTACGTATGTATATTAAAGTAAGCGTATGTGTTTGTAACTTGTTGATGTTGGCCTCAGTTGGCCTGAGGATTCTGAGGATACGTGCAAAGCAACGTAACACGTGCTCTTTTCTTCTTAAACCGACCATTATGAGTCAATTGTTATAAAATCGACAAAGACTCATTTGTAAACTATAATTGGTACTAACCAGTAAAAGTCTACGCCTGAACACGGGCACGGCACGATAAGAAGAAGAAGCGACAAAGTAACTATGTAGGATTGAATATTTCAGCAGATTATATGAATTTCACCAGTGAGTATCAGTGAAAATACATTTTCACTAGTAGAAATATATTAATATATATGTATCTACTAGTGAAAATGTACTTGAATATGCTTTCACTGTAACATACATACATATATAAACACAACTTGATACCTAGTGAGCATCAAAAAATACCACAACTCAAGGGTAGTAAGTACACTTTGGAAAAAAATTCTGTTGTGGCCAAACCATAACTTTACCCATATATTTGAGGAATACAAAGAGTAAGTAAGTAAATAAAACGCATGCACAACACCACACCAACCAACATACATACATACATATGTATCATGAAATCACTGTGTTGAGTGCGCGCGCGTATGTAAAATACGATCTTCGGCATATGTATATTCAAATAGGAAAAACTGCCACTTCCGGTTGTCAGATGATGACCAAAATCACAGTATCTCTTACGGCTAACGTTAAAACTATAGATAAAAAATTTCAACTGGATCGCCGTAGCAGTTTCTGAAATATTCTGTGGTAACAGGAATTTTGAATTTTCTGCACGAAAAAAACCCTACTTCCGGTTGACTGATGTTGACCAAATTCCTTATGTCTCTTGCACCTTACGTGAAAATAATAGATATGAAATTTCACCTTGACAGCTTGATAGTTTCGGAGAAAACACACAGACAGACACACAGTACACAGGCATACAGGCATTTTCCAGAAATCATGAAAACGTGGTCAGGGGGTGATACCTGATACAAATCAGTCAAAATCTCGAAGTCGAATTTTCGCACGATCACAATACTTTATCCGCGTAGGATAAAGTAAAAATAGTATGAAAATCAGTTCAAATTTTAAACTGAGCATTTTGAATTAGTCTGAGCGTTCAGCGTGCGTCATCCCTTAATGTTGACCTGCTCGATAAGTGTCGAGATACCCCTCCCAACTCTCTCCCACCTTTTAGTCCAGGGGTAATTAATCGGCGTTCGGTTTCGGCTCGTATAGTGCGCGGGCCGTCGGCGCGATGATGTATGCGCCGTCTGATGATAAACAATCCCGGCTCATTTATTATCTGTCTGTTATTTGACAGGCGGCAGGCAGCTGTCATTTGTCATTTTCCCGACGCAACCATGAGGGGGTGGAGGAGGGGAGAGAGTGCCCGGGGTCGCCGCGACGAGGGGGTGAATTCGTAAAAGGGAAAACTTCCAACCAAACCAGGGGTAGGTAAACTTGGTAACACATTCGATTACTATGCATTTTGGCATTTTTAATTAGAACATCGTCAAGGTACAATATTGTGAAAAGTACTAAGGCTTTCGAGGAAAATTAATACCCTGAACTGTTCATCTAAGGACGGTTTCACAGGGCACGGTTTGTCCAGGCTCCTTTGTCGGCGCCTGTTGTACGGCGCGGTTGACAAAGGAGCCGCGAAATGTGTGCCCTGTGAAACCGCTCTAAGCGCTCTAAGAGCTCTATGAGCGGTTTCACAGGGCACGGTTTTACGGCACGAAGTTTCGCGGCTCCTTTGCCAACCGCGCCGTACAACAGGCGCCGACAAAGGAGCCTGGACAAACCGTGCCCTGTGAAACCGCTCTAAGTGGGATATTTCATCAGGGAATTTTATGTCACGGTTGAGGATCGTTGTCTGCGTGTGTCCCGCGGGCCACAGGTTGCAAGAGTCAAGCGGGGTGATTGATGATGCGACTGAACAACCAACCCCCACATCCCCATCTACCCATCCACCCGCACCATACACGACCCCCATCACGACCAGGGCTCGTCATGTGAGAGCCAGATCTGGGTTATTAATCAACATCTGTTTCTTGCTCTCGCTAATTAATTAATCACGGCTTCCCGCGCGATGACTCCATCGCACAGAGTCAGCAGTAGTTTTTTTTTTTGTTCTTCCTAGGCCACAAACCCCACCCATTTCACTTTCTTTTCGCCACACGTACAACTAAATTTCCGGACCGGAAGTGACAGTGGGTACGTCCTATATGTAATTTATTATAATACTTCCGACAGCTACTTGAGCACATGAACGATATAGCGATGTAGAATAGCGACCAAAGTGTACAGGTGTATACCCAGAAGGCTTAGAATTTGAACCTTCTTTTGTGTAAATTCACAGAGTCGACCATCGATACATATGTACATACTAGTGTAAGCCCGTTGAATATCAACGCCCGCTGAATTTTAAATATCGTGAAGAGCTTTTTTAATAGAGATCACCTATCGACATATCGAGCAAGGTATCGAATCCCTAATCCCAATTTTTTTTTTTACTTTACTATTTATATTATAATTATTAATTATTATATATACAATAATTATAATTTTGTAAGTGATTTTGTAAAAATCAAAAAAAAAATAGTTTTTATAGTGTCATCTATGTATGTATTATAAGTAGAGTCACGATCCCTTTTATAGGTAAAGCAGAGTCACAATCCCTTGTATATACATATAGGTAATGTTTAAAAAAAAAAGGACTAAATTGACCAAGGGCGATAGCGGATAGCATTAGTGCGAGTCCTCTGGAGCCTGCGGTCCTGGGTTCGATCCCCCACTCGTTCTGGTTTTTAAATTATTTTTCCTCAGCGAGCGCTATCAGCAGACAGACAGACAGACGGATTTAGGCTATTATATCAATCAATCATAAAGAAGACGAAAACAAAATAATTTACAGTGTAATTCCTTCATTTGATATTCATATCAAATGAAGGAATTACCTACTAAAAAAACTACTAGGAAACCTACTAGGAAAAACTACTAGGAAAACCTACTTCAGTAGGTTTCTGTTAACGTGTTTTTCTTCTTGGTACATGCTTCATGTTTATCGAATTGATGTTTCAACATGTTAACATATCTTGCCTATGTGTATGTTTCTCGCTTTAGAACCTAAAGTTTTGTTAAACTACCAACAGCAACAGCATTCAGTACTCAACAAAACTTTTTAAAACATCCAATCAAGCTTAGCGTAAATAAACCTTGTTACTAACACCTGCAAGTCGATTTGAACTTCCCTTAACAGTCTTAAGAACCTGCTGGTATTATTCAAGCTTTTTAGAAAACGACCTGTACGGTGGTTTGAGACTTGTATGAATTTTTAATATGCACGTACAACGACAGATGCTGCATACTATGCTATTATACGAGTATGTATGTATGTATGTACGTACAGCTTGTACACACAGTATAACCTTAGCGTAAAATGTTTATATGATATAGTCGACATGCATCGCATAAATTTTTCTTAGTCACCGTACCCATCATCTATCCACCCCCCCATAACACCCCGGTTAATGGAAAACCACCCTCGATTCCACTCAACGCTGTCAACCAGACACCCTCACATATCCCTCGACAAACACCTACATACACGTCCCCAAATCGATTTTTATTATTTTTACTACATTATTAATACGAAATTAAACTCTCCATCGTACACGCCTCAATCGTTTCAGTCATAATAACAGCGTATTGTTTCGCCAGAGGGAATTATTTATGTTTGCGGTGTGACGACCTCAATTATCGGCCGTTGCAACGAGGCTGTACAGACAGAATAATTTATGACCGATAGCTCAACTATAGTTCACCGGTGAATAATGACTCTGTACAGAGCCGGCACATTGTTGATGACTTAATGGGAAGTGAAAGTGAACGGTGCCAATGATTATATTAATAAAGAGCTTAATGTGTGTCCGTCTGTGTGTGTGTGTCCGGTAACGCTATGACGTCACTATAGGATTTTTCGAGTTTTTTTCTATGAATATATTTTAATTTTTTTTTTTCGGTTTTTTTGGATTTTTCCAACTTTTTTTTGGATTTTTTTTTTTTGGAACTTTTTTTGGATTTTTTCAGACTTTTTTTTTTTTTTGGATTTTTTTTTTGGAACTTTTTTTTTTGAATTTTTTTTTTTGGATTTTTCAGACTTTTTTTTTTTGGATTTTTTTTTTTTTGAACTTTTTTTGAATTTTTTTTTTTTTTGGATTTTTTCAACTTTTTTTATGAATATATTTTTTGAAATTTTTTTTTTTTTTTTTTTGGATTTTTTTTTTTTTTTTTTGAACTTTTTTTGAACTTTTTTTTTTTTTTTTTTTGGATTTTTTTTTCAACTTTTTTTCTATGAAAATTTTTTTTTTCGGTTTTTTGGATTTTTTCAACTTTTTTTTTGGATTTTTTTAGAACTTTTTGAACTTTTTTTTTTGAATTTTTTTTTTGGATTTTTTCAGACTTTTTTTTTTTTTTTTTTTTGAACTTTTTTTTTTGAATTTTTTTTTTTTTGGATTTTTTTGAACTTTTTTTTATGAATATATTTTTGAAATTTTTTTTTTTTCGGTTTGTTTGGATTTTTCCAACTTTTTTTTTGGATTTTTTTTTGAACTTTTTTGAACTTTTTGAACTTTTTTTTTTTTTTTTTTTGGATTTTTTTGACTTTTGATACTCCCTAAAGCCATTCCGGCCCCTTACCACCCCACAGACCCCCCCCCCTAACCCTACGGCACCTTTTCAGCACTCCCGAAAAGCTATGCCGGCCACTCACCACCACCCAGACCCATCCCTGCCCCTACGGCACCTTTTTTCTGCACTCCCGAAAAGCTATGCCGGCCCCTCACCACCCCACAGACCCCCTACCCCTACGGCACCTTTTCAGCACTCCCGAAAAGCTATGCCGGCCCCACCACCCCCTCCCTTTTTTTTTGACTCACTAAAAGCCATGCCGGACCATCACCACCCCACAGACCTCCCCTACCCCTACGGCAACTTTTCTGCACTCCCGAAAAGCTATGCCGGCCCCTCACCACCCCACAGACCCCCCCCTCCCCCCTACGGCACCTTTTTTTGCACTCCCGAAAAGCTATGCCGACCCTCACCACCCCCAGACCCTCCACTGCCCCTACGGCACCTTTTTTCTGCACTGCCGAACAGGTATGCCGGCCCCTCACCACCCCCAGACCCTCCCTCCTGCCCCAACTCCCGAAAAGCTATGCCGGCCCCTTACCACCCCTTTTTTTTTGACTCACTAAAAGCCATGCCGTCCAAACCACCCCCCAGACCCATCCCCTGCCCCCCACGGCACCTTTTTTGCACTCCCGAAAAGCTATGCCGGCCCCTCACCACCCCACAGACCCCCCCTACCCCTACGGCACCTTTTCAGCACTCCCGAAAAGCTATGCCGGCCCCTTACCACCCCTTTTTTTGACTCACTAAAAGCCATGCCGGACCATCACCACCCCACAGACCTCCCTACCCCTACGGCAACTTTTCTGCACTCCCGAAAAGCTATGCCGGCCCCTCACCACCCCACAGACCCCCCCTACCCCCTACGGCACCTTTTCAGCACTCCCGAAAAGCTATGCCGGCCCCTCACCACCCCACAGACCCCTACCCCTACGGCACCTTTTCAGCACTCCCGAAAGGCTATGCCGGCCCCTCACCACCCCCCCCCAGACCCCCCCCCCCCCTACCCCACCTTTTTTTTTGCACTCCCTGAAAGCTATGCCGACCCCTTCCACTGCCCCTACGGCACCTTTTCTGCACTGCCGAACAGGTATGCCGGCCCCTCACCACCCCCCCCAGACCCCCCCTCCTGCCCCAGCGGCCCCGTTTTGCACTCCCGAAAAGCTATGCCGGCCCCTTACCCCCCTTTTTTTGACTCACTAAAAGCCATGCCGTCCACTCACCACCCCCCCAGACCCATCCCCTGCCCCTACGGCACCTTTTCTGCACTCCCCGAAAAGCTATGCCGGCCCCTCACCACCCCACAGACCCCCCCCCCTACGGCACCTTTTCAGCACTCCCGAAAAGCTATGCCGGCCCCTTACCACCCCTTTTTTTTTGACTCACTAAAAGCCATGCCGGACCATCACCACCCCACAGACCTCCCTTCTACGGCAACTTTTCTGCACTCCCGAAAAGCTATGCCGGCCCCTCACCACCCCACAGACCCCCCTACCCCTACGGCACCTTTTCAGCACTCCCGAAAGGCTATGCCGGCCCCTCACCACCCCACAGACCCCCCTACCCCTACGGCACCTTTTCAGCACTCCCGAAAAGCTATGCCGGCCCCTTACCACCCCTTTTTTTTGACTCATAAAAGCCATGCCGGACCATCACCACCCCACAGACCTCCCCCCACCCCTACGGCAGCACTCCCGAAAAGCTATGCCGGCCCCTCACCATTTTTCTGCACTCCCGAAAAGCTTGCCGGCCCTCACCACCCCAGACCCCTGCCCCTAACCTTTTCTGCACTCACGAAAGCTATGCCGGCCCCTTACCACCCCCCCCCAGATCCAAAAAATCAAAACCATTAAAATTCAGCGGGCGTTGATTATCAACGGGCAATAAGCTAGTAATAAATATATTTCAAGCGGGCCAAAAGCGTTATTAGGTGCTGGCAAACTTGCATCAGATTTTCGCGCACGTCATCGTCGCATCGTCCGCTGCAATTTCAGACGCGTCATCAAATTTAATGCGATTGTTTTCGGATTTTTTTTCGATCGGAAACCCCCCCAACTTCGTGCAGGTCGTGTGGGCGTGCTCGCCGAGATAACTGATCAGACCCGCAAAGAAAGAAAAGCCCACAATAAATCTTTGGGGGATTCGTGCAGGACCTTGCCGACACGTCTCGTCATAAATATGACTTTAAATGTCCTTCGATTATGAAATTATGATATTAGCCGGTAGGACAATGGATTCGTGATCTGTAATTCAGTTTCTGGAATTTGATATGGTTAGATTAATGTGGACAAGTTGAACGAAACTAGCTGCACCTTATGTATATTATTCGTAACTGCCAATTCATTGCTCATTCCTTCTTTCCCACCCAGAAAACGAGACATCCTTTCCTTGTTAATTCACTATGACAGACAATAAAATGTTTGTTAAAAGTGAAGAGGCAACTCATGAGTCATGATATTCAAGTACGCTATTTTAAGAAGAATAGAATACGTAAATCCTATACTCATTCAAAACCTAATCATCATCATTTACAGCCGTTCACCATCCACTACTGGGTGTAAGCCTGTCTGTCTTGAGCAATCTGCATCCACTTGACTCCACACATTCTTCTCAATTCATCAGCCCATCATCCACTCGGTCTACCTTGCTTTCTTTCACATCCTCTCGGATACCATTCCAGTATTTCAAAACCAAATAACTTAATCAAAAATGTATTTGACAGCCGAGCTTTTAAAAGCTCTAGGGTAGGAGTAAATCAAATGAAGAGGGGAGCCTGCTCTTATAGGCTTCCTTTCAAAAGGTTAAATAAATAGGATTAAAAAGTAAAATGTCATAAAAATTCGAATGGGAAAGTGGAGTTGAAAGCCTTATCTATTGACGAAGCACACATTTTGGGTTTATAAATTTAGTAGTCAATTATTCAGTAATATAAATCACCCATTATGGTAGTGTGTACTCTTTAGTTTAAATTGTGCGCATTGAATTAACAATAAACCGATAGTACTTACGTCGAAAGGAACCGTTACTTTTTTTTTTTTTCAAACCCGTTCGTTGTCCATAATTTAGCGTAAACTTACGAGCGAGCTTCGCGGCCATATTTATAGGCGTAATTAACACTTCGCGGCTAATTTATTGAAGGCAAATCGGCACAGATTTTTCACCGACGCCTCCGAGCGTGCGAAACCGGAAAAAAATTGTTGAAATTAATCACGCAACTTTATGAACTTTTTCACAATATACCCGAAGTTCATACGATGCTTCATATTAAGACTAGCACTTGCGTATCTGTCGCACAATTTTATCGACGACATCTCAATCGATCATCGGTAGAAGAACCTTCGATTATGCGTCAGATCAAGTAACAGGGTCATTTCGGATGCTGCACGAATGCACTTTACTGATGCGCATCACGTTCGAGAGACACGCGAAGCTCTAACGACGCCGGGTTTTTGTAAGTCTCGAACCCGTCGGGCATGATTAATTTGGACTTAGCAATAATACCCAAAGTACAAAGAATAAATATGTATATAAAAAAACAAAAACGGAAAACAGTCTCTCGCCAAGACGTTGATTGAAATCGTCGAACGTAGTATTGTGTATTAAACGCGACTGATGTGGGCGCATGGTTGTAATTCGTGTGGCTTTTGTTCGATAATTGGGCATGTTGTTTCGGCTCTATAATGGTGCATTTACATCCATACGAACATCCATCACAATACGCGCCTTTGTTCAGCGCAATGCATGTCCGTACAGTGAGACGTCAATTGCGTACAAAAATTTACTCGATTATTCAAAAGTTACAATTTCCCATCTAATCAAATGTAATATAAATAGAAATATATATGTGTATTAGTAGTTGACAACTATATGACCGAAAGTCATTCATAATTAATGACCCATTACGGCAATATCGCTGACCCATTGACCAATAAAAAAAAACAACGCCATAAATCATTACGTTTCATTTAATTCATGCTTCCCAGTGGTTTTATTTTGTATGTATTTAAATTTTTATAACTGATAGTGATTGACGCGTTGAAAAACAATGATAAAACAAATCAAATTGATTCTACTGTACAAAAAATTGACAATCATCAATTAAAATGTTATTTCAGTAGACTTGTTTCGGGAGTGATATGATTTTATTCTCGTGTTACTCTATTGCCTCTATTACACATATCTGTTCCTTTGATTCTTCTACAATATATGTAGTATTTGTAGATATTTAGTATGTTATACTAAATATGTCACACAGAGAAGCATGAAAAGATGTATGATTGGTATAACAAGAAGAGATCGTAAGAGGAATACATGGGTAAGAAGTATGATCAAAGTGGCAGATATAGCAGAACGTGTGAAAAAGTTGAAGTGGCAATGGGCTGGACACATAGCGAGAAGAATGGATGGCAAATGGACGCGAGAAATACTGGAATGGTATCAGAGAGGTTGTAAAAGAAAGAAAGCTGATGAATTGAGAAGAATATGTGGAGTCAAGTGGATGCAGATTGCCCAAGACAGACAGGAATGGAAGAGGATTGGAGAGGCATTCATCCAGCAGTGGATGGTGAACGGCTGAAAATGATGATGATGATGACTAAATATATACAAATACTCTACTTTTTATTTTATCCATATACATACATAGATAAAGTATTGTGATCGTGCGAAAATTCGACCTTGAGATTTTTACTTGTAATCTTTTGGTCAAGTATTTTCTACACTACTTACATATACAATATACATAGAAGCGAACGTACTGAGACCCAATTTTTATATAGATATGTATATTCAAAAGCTAGGAATTAACAATTTTATAGCAATCGAAAACTTATGCTTAAATTTGTTAAACTATTGCGTTCATTTCCCTTGGAAAACTGTGTACATAATTGTAAGCAACTAAAGTCGATACGTATAAAATGAATTAGAGGTGATAAACTTTGATTTACGTTCAAGCTTTCAGCTTATTGAATCAATATATCGTAGAAAGCAGCGTGTTGACTACATTGTTTTTCTCGGACGTACACACACACACACACACACACACAAACATCTTAAGATTTCTTCGGGGAAAAAACTATTAGTCGATTATAAAATTTATCGAAGCGTTTCGAAAGTGTTCCCGCGCCGCGCGGCAAGATAAATAAACCGCCGATAAATAAGATATTATTGATTTTATATTGCGAAAGATATATTTTTCCACATCGACGGCAATAAACATAAATTCCACAAACAACGAACGAAACCTGAGAGTTTCGTACGCCACTGGCTTTAAAGGCGTCGCTCCAGGGAGTCGAGAGCGAAACAGCTCGCCGATTCGTAATTCATCTCTCGCTCAGCGTGCGCGACGTTTATAAACCAAATTTTATACGAATTAATCAAACGGCCTGGATCGGGCCATTCCATTCTCGCACCTGTTAATTGGACAGTCACACACACAAATATATATGTATATATAAACCAGGCAACAAGATTGATTCAACAAAGTGATAATTACACCAGCGCGAGCTTTCGTTGTGTGTGTGTTTTTTGTGTGTATGATTTATGTGCACTATCGTGCAGGGGCGTGCATTTCGAGTTATTGATTAGGCACGAAAACACGAAGATGATAATCGATTCATTTTTTATTGTATATATAAATTTACGACACGTTCGTACGTTGGTAGTGTGATGCAAGTGAGATATCCGAGTGATTGTTCATTAGTTAATTTTAATTGAACGTTCTTTACATTCACTATTCAATTAAGCCTGGTACCTATAGTATGTACCTACTTATTTTAACGATATTGCATTGATGATATTTTATAATTTTATTCGCAAGTGCTTTTGATTTCTATATTATCTATCTATACAGAATTCGCATCTCACGGTAAATATTGTAAATTATGTTGTTTTGAGAGAAAAAATCTCATAAACAAACTAAAATATTCATTATTCAATTAGCCTGGTAAATATAGAAGCCTACTCATTTTATCGATTAAAATAATACATTGATATTATTTCATTCGCGTGTTTTTGATTATTATTTTATCTACCAAAATACAGAAAGATTCACATACCATGTTAAATATTCTAAATGATGTAATTTTGACAGAAAAAATCTCATAAACAAACAAAAATTTCCTCTTGCCCTGTTATTGAAACTTGGAAACTATTTTCAATCTACCTATGTATATACAACCTATATAGGTATGTTGCATGTAGACTCTGTCCAGATCAAGAAAGACCTTTTACTTAACCTTTTTGGAGACGTTCTGCGCATAATGTTACGCCCCTTATCGAACATGGCAAATAAGAGTGCTCTGTCATCAGATAAACACTAACTATAACCCTCCAACAGACGTAACTCATATATGTATGAATGCAAACTTATATAATGAATTTTTGAAACGAGCTTTGGTTTGAGTATGTACATAGTTTCTAGTACCTATCTTGATTCATGAATCATAAATCACTTAAGATTTAAAAAAAAATGCATCTCCTTTCCACACCAGGTTTCTTGAGTATCTTTCCCATGAAACTTTACATATGATAGATGGCATATTTATGTGTGTCAAGTGAAGCAGCAAGTCTCTAAATCGAGCACACTACTATTAATATTAATTAGCGAGTGAGCATGTGTAAAAAAAAACAATTCAAAGCCTTTCAATGCAATTTAGCATTAGTTACAAAGCATGGGAAAAATTCAACCGATCGCCTAGCCGTTATGCAGCAGCTAACGACGTCGATCGCCTCGTTAGATTTTTTAACGATTGTTTTTAAGCGACACCAAACGCGAAAGGCAATATTCAAAATGCCCATTATGTATTTAAATTCGAAACTCTTGAGAACGTAAGAAATTGAAAAATAATAATTAAAAAAAAACTTCAAACATAATAGGTAAGTATTGTAATTAACATTATAATACATTAAAAAGGCGGTGTCCCGTTCGGCGATGAAAATTAACAATAAAATTATAATAAATTATACACATGTATGTGTGCGAAAAAAGTTAAATTTATACACAAAAGCGTGTGACTAATTTTAATAGCATTTTTTGCAGTCGTAATATTTAAAGATATGCAGTTTTACTACGGCAATGATTTACAACGAATTTATTGAAAGTGCTCATCTGACGCCCCCATTGTTTGGTCCTGCATCTTTGATCCGAGCACGCCACTGCACTTGTATCATTTTTGCAATGCCATTTCGTATAGCATCGTGTGTTGGTCGCACAATATTTTTATTTTTTTTTTAGCAATGTTCGCGTGCGTAAATCACGAACGATAAGAGCGATAATCCTCATACGAGCTTCTGAATAAATTACAAACACACACACATAATATATATATGTATATATATATAAAATTTCGTAAGCGATTACGCGGCGTCGAATAACGCAATAAATACATTCAGCAGACGTTTATTTCTTGCGTGATTTATACACGTAAGTATATTTTCAGCATAACTTTTAACATTCGTTTGTATTTATTTAATTTCGAACTTTGATTGATGATCGGACGCGAGGCGAACTGCGAACTCGTGGTAATTTTATTATCGATGTAAAAGCTCTTTTGCACGTTTATGTATATTTTAAATAATTTGTATGATAATCCGTGACATCTGATGAATGTGAATAAAAGTGAGGAGTAGCATGTGTCATCACAATACATACATAGTCGAGATGTATTATACATATTATTAGTATTGGACTATTGGATGAGGTTAAGTGGAGCGTAAGTACATACATATTATGTGTGTTGAATGGCTCACTGTGCAAGCGCAATGTTTTTATTGCACCTGCATAGGCATATATTCGCGTGGAAATGCAGTTATTGCGCATTAAAGCGCATAATTACCGATAAATATCTCATATCTTCATTAATTGAAATCAACTTTGCGGTCGCCATCTTAGAAATTCCCGCGTTGTTGACGAAATGGCCGCGAATGCGTTCCTGCCGCGTTTATGGTGCAATAAAGAAAGTCGTGCGGACGGGGTCATGTTCGTAAATTTCGCAGTTTGCAGTTTACGATATGATCTTCTCGTTTTATAGAGTTTATTTAGTAGTTAGCGGATAGGTATCCGGTTTCAAAACGCTCGAAAAGTTCAAAATGACAACGAAGCGAAGGATAATCGCCGTCATCTAATGCCATTATGACACAAAATAAAAATACTTATGATGGCTTTCATAATCTGATGTGATTTCACAGCAGCTTCATGCTATTTGCACAAAAATTTTGTATGATATTTTTGCGTAATACCTTAATTCTAAATTTAGGTAGCTACAGCCTATAAATTATAGCGGTTCCCAAACTATGGGTCCCGACCGTTAGTGGGTCGCGAGCCGATTTTAGGTGGGTCGTGAAAATCCAAATATTTAAAAATTGGATTTTCGAGACCACGAAGATCCACAACCGCAATGCGTTGTTTGCTGCAATGTACTTAGTAGCGAACGAGAGCATGCGACCGAACAAATTGTGTCGGCATATGGAGACGAAGCATCGAGATTTTAAAAACTTTTAAATTTATTAAAAGAAGCTTGTCGACAAAAACGAAGCTTTCGCACTTCGATTAGTTTTCGAATCTCACAAGCTGGTAAGCCACAGACAATTGGCAAGTCTTTTAGTTGCTCCCAGCAATAATAGACACGGTTGAAGTTATGTTTGGTGATAAGAGTAAGAAAGAAGTCGAAACTATTTCGCTTTCATATAACACGGTTGCACGCATAATCTATGACATGTCCCAGTGGGCAGAAGATGGGCTGATCCAATAAGTCGGTAAATTTAAAGTAAAATTTTCTCATTGCAACTGGACGAGTTTACACAGTTTTACAAGTTTTGTCCCAGCTGCTTGTTTTCGTTAATTTTAAATTATATAAAAATAAATAAAACTCTATTAGGAATAAAAACAGTATTATAAATACCCCCCTCAATCTCCATTAAAGCTGGTGGGTCGCGAAAGTTTGTCGTTCTAATAAGTGGGTCGGGGTACAACAAAGCTTGGGAGGCACTGGGCCCCTATATAAATTTTTCTAGTGAAATTCTCAAGAAATTTTGAGATAAAATTTTACGTGGAGTTTAATTAATGATCCTTACACTGAAAAAAAAAATGAATTTTCACTTACTTAATTATTAAATGAATAAAAATTTACACATCACTCGAGAGTTTTGATAGAACGTTGCGCTTTTGCAAAGCAAATATTCAGCTTTTGACCTAGTGACCTACATATGTATTGTCATTTTTCTATAACTTTTCGAATATTGTTTAAATCCTGAACCAGTCAAAAAGTTCAGTACATCTTACTCAATTTTGATATTGGCACTTCACTCTATGTTAAATTTGTAGTATGTACATATGTATTTAAAAATTTCTATGGTATCTACTATGTGTGATATCCTTTCGAACTTCGATTCGTCACATCGTGATCCAACTTCTTATGGCTCAATTCCCTAAAAGCCACCAAATCCAAAACTATGAGCACTTTCGGTGACACACGCGTGTCCGTCACTCGTTGACGAAAAGTTACCATTGCGGGTATAATATCTGTGCATTATATCTCTATCACAGTAATTACTATTACTCATTCGAGAGACAGGGAGGAGAGGAGGAGACATTGAAATGTCACGGTGGGCGGCTGTGCAGTACGCCGACAAAGGCTGCTGCGACCGGAAGACATAAATCAGCCGTGACTTGAATATGGCGTGTCGGCGATGAGCTGTTCATAGCTCAGAGAGTCGCGAGAGTTGATGACCCTTCCGACGTGCACTTGGCAAAATGCAAAACGTTGCAGTTTCGATATAAAACATCCCGTAGGTGAACGAGCTGTCCATTTCGGAGTAATCGCAACATAAACCTATTCCATTCCGCGCAATTTCAATCTCGTACAGTTTAACGAAAACGTAACCGTTCAATCTTTTGTATGAGCGTGATCAGCGACATTTGACGTGGTGTGCGATACACAATGATCGATTTTTCCCCGCGATGACTGGCAATCTGTCCGCGCACAAAACGAATTATTGTGCATTATATACGCGGCACGGTGAGTGGGTAGATGGTTAATTATAAGCTCGAATGGCTGTAGTTTAGGTGGTGTTTTGCTTTTTCTGGGCCGCAACGTATGTACATATGTATAGTACACGTCAGTCCGTCAAACGTCTCGGGAGCGGCCTTCTGGCTCGCGAGCGGCCCCGATGATTGATGGCTCCAATACGCCGTGATTGATAATGGCAACTTTCAAACAACTTCTTGCCGGCAGCGCGCATAATGTATGACAATCATTTATCAATGATCCCGGACGGCGGAAACGCGAACAAGTTAACCGTTTCGATGCCGCGGCTAAAGCTGCGGTACTTGATTCCTCTGGGGTAGTGAGAAAGCCCAGAGAAAAAATTCAACGAATTGAATCCATACTACCATTAATGGATCAAGTTCTTTTCTATTTCAATGGGTAGTTAAAACACATATGTATCTACATTGTGTGTTAATAAATCAACAAGCAGTATATATATATTTATTTATTTAAAATACATGGGCAGGGGGGCATATCCGATGTAGCCCAGAGGTCTGTTATAATGTTTATGTACATACATACAATTTATATTAATTAAGTTATTTATTAAAGATTATAAAAATCCATTTATATTCAAAAACTTGTCGAGATGATTTTTAAAGAGATTTATATTTGACTGATTTGGGAGACGGTTCCAAATTTCAACCGCTCTATTTGAAAAGAACGAGTCTTTGATCATTTTGCAGATTTGTGTTTTAGGAGTCTCAGAGATGAGCGTTTTATATTGAACGTGGGGAGGTTTTTTATTGGACATTTATATTTATTATTTTATACACTTCTATTAGATCGCCTCTCAATCTTCTCGTCTCCAAGAAGTCTCCTCTTCAACCTTTCGTTATATAGGGTAGTGATCAAAATTCAGATGGCATTCTTGTAATCCTTCTTTGAACCCTTTCTAAACATACAATGTATTTTTTAAAGTTAGGTTTACAAACATTTACAGCAAGGATTTACAAGGATTTATAAAATTTTGACAGCAACTGGATACTAAAATTGGATACTAAAGATATCGCACACCTAGATCAAAACAGTATCAACTCAAAAAAACACCTTTTTCAGGAACGACGAAAAACTTGTTGTCATGTCGCTATAAGTGATGGAAATTTACTGGTTTTTTTTAATGAAAACAAGCATATTAAAGAAAGTTCAGATTAAAACATTTCATTTTGTTTTGTTGGTTCATGCAGCTTCGTGTGTAGAATCCGAATAAATGATTAACTAAACAATCTTAATTTTTGAGTTGATACTGTTTTGATCTAGGTGTGCGATATATATCTTGTATATTGTAATATAGGTATGTACTTACATATGTATATCTTGACAATAAATAGCGCTGCGTTCGCAACGGCATGTAACATTGAACTTCGCATTACCGCGTACTGCCTACAATCTACTTGACATTTTTGAAATATGTACATATATATATGTACGTACATACATACATATGTGTATATAAAAATAGGCGAAATTTCGCTTATAAAATATAGTTTGAAAGCTGCGGTAGGGAAGATTGGTGAGGAAGTGAACTTTTACTTCACGTGTTTGGCGTTTTTCAAGTTATAGGTACCTACTGGTGGATCAATTATTTATAGTACTAGCGCTTTTTACTTTGTCTAAATATCACAGTAGCGATTTCATTGACAATTTGACATGTATGAACAAAGATGCATACATACATAGAACAATAATGAAAAACGTGCAACAGTTAAGCCTCTGTACACACAGAGACGACAAATGTCAACATTTTGAATTTGCAGCAGATTTCCGTACCTACTACGTATCTACCTACATGAATTGTTGAATACTTTGTTGCCAAAAACTTGTTTTTTCTAATTGGTACGTATTTCACATTTAAAAAACTGTTCTTACGAGACGTTTAGACGTCTTGCCTCAGTATTTACTAGGATTTTGAATAGGTAATAAATAATAACACACTGCTTACTACCTATACATTTCCAACGAGCAACAACATTCCGCTTTCTTATCCTTGTGTCTAACTAAGATTTAGCCTTTGCCTAGCGCGCCGATTTGATTAAACATCTAATTTACTTACAAGAATGTAGATTTCGGGTACGTTTATCACGGAATCAACATGGTTAACTTCAGAGTACCTTTACGGTTAAGTCTGAGGTCTTGAAAATTTAACAGGCAATTAAATTAGGCGGAAAATGTACACATTCACCAAAACAGTCGGGAGATGAAGCATACACTGTGAATATTCCATGTTTTATCAATATTATAATTATTTTATTTCATAGGTGCTGCACGTGTAGTATTAATTTTTAGCGATGGAAATATAAATTGCATTCGAACGCTAATTACGGCGTAATGTCCACAGTCCACGTAACTATTATACATATGTATGTATGCATACATACATACAGTATTCACCTGTGAAAAGGGCGTTCTTATTCAATGCAGATTTCATTATATTTTAGACCGGACGTGACGTATCCGTCACGTCACGTACACGACCCGTCACGCCACACAGTCATCGATCAAAATTACGTCGAAAAGTTCGAAAACCGCGATTGCGCGAAAATCAATACACACACACACACACGCATACAAACACTTATACACCGTAATATTCAGCACATTTGTTATTCAAAATAGACGTTGAAATATGGCGCGATCGGTTCGATTAGCGCCCGAAGGGCGTATACGCCGAAAAAATAAATAAAAGCGATATTTTACAGCGGCAAACGCCCCCGTTAATTATTTACGGCGTTTGATTAGCATTCGAATATCGCCCTCGGGGTATATTCAAACGGGGGGTGAGTAATTTAAATACTTGCATCAATTTAGCGATAGGGAGAGGAAAGGGGGGAGAGAGGGGGGGTCGGAAAATTACGCTTGTGTCTGTACACATCACAGTCTGATTAATCGTCATGGTAGAAGGGCTTCAGTTCGGTGTTATTGTGCCCCAGGCTACTCGTTCATATTTGCATAACTCTGTACTGGAACTCTGAGGAAAAAAAAATAATTCGTTTACTATGCTGAATTGAGTCACAGTGGTATTTTAGATTCGTACACGATAATATGAATAGTTCCATTTTTGCACGAAATGTACTCTTTTCTACAGTAATTACGGTTTTTAAAATAATTTGAAGTACAACTCTTTAAGTTTTATATCGAAAAGTCAAAACTTAGTCGCCATTGTGGCATTTTCTATTGAAAATTTCGCCTGTTGTGTATTTTTAAAGTTTCTCAATGTCCCATGGATTGAAACAAGTTGAGAGCCACTGAAATAAGTATAAGTAGAATGTAGTGGCTTAGAATTGCCAAAATTTTTCCTTAATTTTTTTTCGAAGTACGATAAATATGCCAATTTTGCCATTTTGGTACGTGAGCGATGCGCGATTGCGCACCACTGATTTCAATGAAAAATATTATTATACACATATTAAAATAATACGAACATAACGGAGACAGTGTGTATACATAAATAAATACATATGTATTTCCATTTATAAATGGTAAGTCATTATTTACAACATCTTTTAATGGTATTATAAAAAAGGCCATCAATGTCAATATTGGAAACTCGATTATCATAAGAGAAATCAATTTCGTACGGGAATCACACGAAATAAATATTAATTTATGGACGACTTATAATGTCGCCGAACATCGACAATGAGCATTACTTACGCCCCCATTATACGGCCCATGTGTCTTGTCATAGTCGATTTAATCGAAAGTGCCCCGAGGCGAACCCGATTTATTACCACTCGTAATAAATTGCATTATTATTACGAACGCTCTGTTATTACTTATATGTGTAAGTTTCTTTTTTTATTATTTTACAATACATACATATTTTATTTTTTGGCATTTAACCTTGTTCCTCTGCTCGGGTACGACCTCGCACAAATCATACAAACACACAGGTTGATAATTTCCAGTGCGTTATTATTCGCTAACATGTCGGAATAAATTAATGCAAAATATAGGCGAGCCGTTCCGGAATAATTAATTGGATTATTATGCTGCGATAAATTACGCCGAGACATAACCGCACGTCATTGCAAATTTTTGCAATTCGACAATAATTAATTTTAATAATTGCAATACAGTCGGTGACGATAGTGGTGTCGCAATTTTTATTCTCTTCTTATTCGCAGCGAATTTTAAATGGATGATTAAAATTGACATTTCGTTAATAATAGTATACGACATACGTAGTACATATAATACATTGTAAAAAAAAATGAAATATTGATCGTAATCGAGCTGTACACGCCTTGTACGGAACCTTTCACCTGTTTTATTGTAGATTCATAAAAGGAGCGTATTATTATTATATTGATCAATTCATAAATTAGTATGACGATTATGTAAGTCAATAAAAAATGAATCTGATGTGACCAACACGAACACGCAGTTTCAATGGGAAAAACATTTTTAGACAGATTGGTACTCGTAGCTTATTTAACAAAGCATGCATTGCAAAGTATACATATTTTCAATTTCCATATAACACAACGAATAGCGCTAAAGCTCGTATCCTTGAATAAAATCAGTGTCTCGATTGAGCGTTCGTCAATTTATAATAATTGGAATCGTAATTTTTCAGTCAATTGAATCACAATTTGTAATTAATAGGTCAGCAAACTACATCCAACTAAAAACGTGATTGCACAAAAGAGTGTCGAATTTTGATTGATCGCATCATTAATTCGTTGTTTTAGAAGTTTGCATCAAAATATTAACCTTGCCAAAGCTTTCACATTCGTTCTGAAAATACGCAGAGCTTTAACTATTAAAAAAACACATTTGAATATGCAACTTTTTTTAATAGTTTCATAATATGTAAAGCTTTAAATGTACCATTTAAATATGTCTATAAACAATGTCAACACACCTTCTGTACAATCGTTATCTTTTATATTAAATTGTTTGAAAAAAAATATCTAAACACAAAAAAGGTGTCACCCACAACATTTTCTACCAAAATTTATGCAAATTTAATTGAAACGACTCAATTCTGAAAGAGACCCAACCCCCCTATTTTCTCATAAATTAAACGTTCTCAACGGCATAGTTTTCATTTCCCCTATTTACACGCGTTCAAATTAACTAGATTCCTGACGTTTTTTTAATCAGCGATAAATTAAGTCGTATCGAGACGAGGAACATTCTTAGGGAAATGACGTTTCTGGTGCGTTTACTCTGTGGAATTTGTCGAGTGACATTTTTCTTTCACTTTACTTTTTAATGTCGCGCATCTTAAAATGCACCTCCCCTATCCCTTTGTGTTGTTTTACATTTTTTTTTCACAAAGTCAATTTCACATTTGACATTATGAGTTATTTTCTCGTTTAACTATTTAATTACGACGACACATGCGATAGCTGCTCGCTCCATAAATGACATAATTAGGGGGAACACATACCATTGCCATTAAAACGAGTATACAGTGGATACACGCATCTTACAATTGCACGTTTGCTTTTTTTTTTGCAACATGTAACTACATATCTTTCGAATTGAATTGAAAATGTAAAACATTTTTCCACTCAAGCAATGCTGATGCGACAATGAATAGGTTATTATCAGAGCTCGAAAATTAGTAGCACTATCCTCTAGCACGGGCTCCCAACCGAAGGGTTTTCTGTGGGGTCGCCAACTGTAACAGGAAACTAAAAAAAATATTGATTATATTTAAATAATATTTTTTGTCTTTTTCAAATATATCGGGGTCGCGGGTCACTTGGCTTTTATAAAAAGGGGTCGCCATTTGAAAAAGCTTGGGAACCTGTGCATATAGTAGACCCCCTCTCCTAGTCTAGAGTCTAGTAAAGGGTTGGGGACGAAAACCAACGTCCCAAATAAACTACGGCCCAATCGTCCAAATTTTCGACCAGGAGCCCAGAAGTGTTTGCCGATAAAACAAAATGGCACACACACACACACATATGCATTTTTAGTATACAGGCTGATACAATTTTTTTTTAATATTTAATTTTAAATTTACCCTTAATTATACTCTTAACTATACCCTTATCTTTGCCCTTAATAATACCCTTAATAATACGGTATATACTGACTAAACTAACTACTCTAACTAAAGCAACAAACGATATAACAATCGAAGACTGAAAGGCCGTAATCAAGAAGCACGCTGTATTTCATAAAATAAAGGCATACAAAATATTTGTGTCTCTTTTAACTCACAACAAGTAGGTACGCAAGCGAAAGAGACAGAGCATTTTCATTTTACGTAAAATATTTGTAATAGACACTAAACTAAACATATATGAAAGTTTGGTGCAGGGATACTCAACCCGTTGCTCGCGGGCTTTATTGCTTGATTGATTTTTAGTAATTTATTAAAAAAACGTTCTTTTACATATCTAGTAATAGTGCAATCTTATTTTTCCATATATAAGGTGATGAATACCAAAGAAAATAAAGCAAAATACTTTGTACTTATATACGTAGTTATTAAGAATATTTAAATTTCACATATTTGAAATAATTAAAATATGTTTATGAAAAGAAGATGTATTTCTATTTATTTATTTTTTTCTATCGAATGTCTTAGTTAAATAAACAATAATCATCTCTCGCTGATTACCAGTTGGCAACCACTAATATAATTTTATCTCTTTAACGTTGCTGTGATCCTAGCCGGAAAAAAAAATTTTGGGCGTTAGTACTGGCGACACAAGTTTTATGGGACGCCCCCTAGTAAAGGGGAAACCGGCTGACAGCGCCGCATGGGAAATTTTTAATGATTTATTTTCGTAATATTTCGTAATATTAAACTGTAAAATTTAATTATTAAAATTTAGAAAATTTATCCTATTAAAATTTAGAATTTACATTCTAAATTTTAATAGGTATTTCAATATTGTAATGTAGAAGTTTCGAAAATTTAAACAAAATATTCCTTCTAGGAATTTGGCTCAGTTGCACTTAAACTGCTAAAAATAAGTTGTCTCTTGAAATTTTTTTTTGATTTTATTACTGGTTGTGCTTGAGCCGTTGTTCGCACACTGAAATTCTACCTCCTGGTTTGTGTGGAAATTAATTTTGAATGAGAGCACATTTTTTTACTTTATCCATATCGGATTTTTTTTTACTTTATCCAAGCCGATTTTCCCCCTTCACTCGGTCTAAATCAGTGGTCGGGAACCTTTATCGAGCTAAGAGCTAAATTAGGGAAAACATTGCAAAATTGGTTAAGTTTGGGAGCAGCAACATATTATTTTCAGATTATGTATATATTCAAAATTAAATTAAATGTTTCTCATTTATGAAATATATAGCTGTAAGAAATGAGTTATCCTAGTGATATTTCTTAATGTCCGACAGTTTATTACCAAAAAGTATAAGTTTAATCTGAAAAACGATCTTAAAGCTTTTTATAACCATGAAGTTATGTAAATAAGATTCATTTTTATTTTGTGTAAATTGTGTATCAACGTTTTGTGTTTCACGCAAGAGCGAGAGCCGCAGGTTTTCAGACAAAGAGCCGCATGCTGCTCCGGAGCCGCAGGTTCCCGACCGCCGCACCGGACTCTAAACTAGAGGATAGTGCTACTAATTTTCGAGCTCTAGTTATTATATCGATATATCTAATTATGTATGTATGTACATATGTACATATATTCGCACGCATATGTACTTGATAACATCGAATAGGTACATATATTGGAGCGACTCAAAACTGTCAACCCTTTAGGTGCCGCACTCTCTCTGGGTAGCTTTTGTGCCCCGTCTCGGTCGTTTGCAGGCAGTTAGGCCTGCACAAAAGGAAATTAATGACCGGGCCGAATCGGGCCTCATTTATCAACGTCCCCGTATCCTTTGATTGATGCCTTGATATTTGCATTCTCCAACGTTTCCCCAACCCCCCCTTCAATCCTCTTTCTCCGCGGCTGGGCCTTTATTGATAGGCTCGTGCGTACAAACTGTTTGAGTCGCTTTCGATCGAGTGATTAATTCCTTACGACGATAAAAAACACAAAAACACACTCTGAGAATTTTTGTTCATTCATTTGATATACTCGTAACTTTCGTTGATACAATTAACAATCAAATTAATATCAACAAGCTTTTGACAATATATAATTTAATAAACACACAAAAGGTCATATACATATGTAAACCATTTAAAATTATTAACGCTCCAGATATCTAGAACATTCTCTCAACCAGTCAAGGTAAATGACAAATCATATAAATATAATATGTATGTAGATTGTAGAGCATCTTTTTTACGATCCTTTGTTTCCATAACTCGCGATGAATGTCACAATTAAAAACGCTCATGAAGTCATGACAAACGAAATATTTCATGTGTTTACGACACATTGACGCAATAGTATAAAATCTATGTATGACGGATAGCCCCCTCTTCCATACATCAAATGTTTATAATATGCATAGCTCATTCGAACTTCTTTTACATTGATTCGAGCTCTCTTTAGCTCTCTCTGACTTGTTTAAAAGACTCTTACGACTTTTATACCACTTAATAATTATTAGAATCGTATTAATAGTAATTCACAAACAGAAAATTTCGTTCGCTGCTTATATTCTCTATGGTTGATCTTCTTCTTCAGCGTTGTAACTCCAGTGAGAACATAACAATTATTCCTAAATCCAAAAACACTTTTAGCTCATCGATGTATCGGTCTATACTAAAAGACCGATAAAACGAACCATGAGACATAACTTTAATAACACACTCCTCATTCTGAATAACCAAGTTAAATCTTTGAGCTAGTCTAAGATTCAAACATGTGATCAATGTGAATTGAAGCATGTAAACTCTTAGTTCATAGGTACGTCGAAATCAGCAATTAGTTGATTGCTTATCGGCCGCGTCATTTTAACACATTCGAAGACACGGTTCAAAATAATTAAAGATATAAAAATAAAGTAAAAACAAAAACGAATCAATAAATCTTTTGTCAGATTTGCCAATGTCACCGCAAAGTGTCGACTTTGAATCCGCGTCAAACAAAAGTAATTAGTCACTCGGGAATGACAGGCACGAAAGTTCCGCGAGACAAGGCAACCTTCACCTTTTGACTGGCTCACACTAACCGCGTTTTGCCTAATGTCTCCGTTTAATCTAATTTGTATTCAATTATGTTTCGATAAAATAGTAACTATTTCACGGTTGAATTTTTACATGATCGCATGAACCATAGTTTCACTTCGATCAAATCCGATGGTATCCATCGGTGATTCGTTCCGCTAGGTTAGTGTATGTAACGAAAGCCGTGTGAGCCAATTGAGTAACAGTGATATACGAAGCAGTGGAGTAATGATACGCATTAAGATAATGTCGGTTCATGTCTTGATTTCGTGTGCACCGTACCATGACGAAACACACTTCGGAAGAACTTAACACCGAGATATCAGTTTAGGCGCATTATTACGACCAGTTTACACCGACTTGCACAATTCACAGCGAACACTGTACAAGAGGACTTCGCACAAGTTAGCCACAATACAATACAAACACACACATACACTTCTTGTCATTGGCAGTGTTATACGAATTGCACAGTGTCGCGAATGAGATGTGCAGTGCAGTTTCTCGCCCATTCGCGCTACAGCACAATCGCAAACCCATTTAAAGTCTCTCTTGCTATTCTTTTTTTATTATCATACATAGCAACCGTCCATTGTTGAAGGTTTGACGTCTCACGACATCCGTACAAATGACGCCATTACTTTTCAACTCGCATACGTGTGTGTGTGTGTGCGTATAATATTGTATAGCGATCCATTGAAATCGTCTGGCTGAAAACGCGATTATCCGAGAGTGCGATTAATCATCGCATTGTGAGCGCGCCAAGCCGCCAAAAGCGGCGAACATTTGTCAAGTGAGTGTGAGCTTCGAAGTGTGTTACATACACACTTTTGAGATTTGTGGTAATTAACACACACACGTACAAGAAATGGGTATTCATACAAATATAGGCATATAATGATAATACTTTAGTAGTTAATTCTTTTTACGATAAATAAACTCGCAGAACGACGCTCTCGCTCTCTGAATTCGTACAATTTTTAATTATAATGCAGTCGTTGAGGTGTTAAAATGCGCCGCACAGTGTGCTAATATTCAACTTGCAGGCACATAGTGTCAATTTTTTTTAGCAACAATGGCTTTGATTAGATGTATTCCACGGAAAAGCATTGGCTAAAACAGTGGTCGGGAACCGGCGGCTCCGGAGCCGCATGCGGCTCTTTATATTAAAACCTGTGGCTTTCTCTGTCATCCAACGTTTTGCGTGAAAACGTTGGAAAAACTTAGCTCGAAAAAGGTTCCCGACCACTGGGCTAAAACGTTTCAAATAACGTGTACACAGAGTTAGCAAAACTCAAAGTTGCTTGGCTTGATATTATGAATGATTCAGCAACATTTTTTTGTACTTATCCAACAATTTTAATAAATTTTTAAACAGCCTCTGTGAAAATTTAATGTAGGATTCAGCATACTACATATACCTACTCTGTCCATATCAAGAAGGACCTTTTTTTAGAATGTTTTGGAGACGTTCTGCGCGGAATACTCTTTTCGGGCGTGGCCAATAACAGTCATTTGTCATCAAGTAAACACAAAGGCTCGTAACGCACCAGGCAGCCAGGAAATTCTAGCTGCGCAGCCACGAGTACGGGCTACGATACGCAGCAGCCATAGCTATAGCTCGCCAACAAACACAACAATTCAATTTTACTTTTTACTATTTAGCACATTAATTTTATATTTTGATTACATACATATGTATTCAAAGTGAGTAGTGTGACCATAGTGACTATAAAACTCACAACAAAATATACCGTTTCTAATATATGTATGTATGTACATACGTAATACAGTATTTTCTTTAACTTTGAACTTTCATTTCATTACAGGTATTCATTATTATAAGTAGGTATATTTTTAATACATAAATAAAACATTAATCGAAACTAATTAGCTATATGAGGTTTAGTCGAAAATCTCGGACAAACACTAGAATATCTTTTTAGGTGTGAATAAAATGGTAGTTCTTGGTCTGTACAGACAAGTGGGAATTAAATTAAAAAATTTAAACTAGATGATTAAGTATGTAGGTATGTATGTATGTACTGTGAGCGGCTTCCCGAAAAGCGAGCTCACCGAAAAAAAAGCTCTTTCTATGGAAGCTTTTATTCGGCGTGCGTCCGGTCGTCGGCGCTCGGCTTTTGATTGGACGGACAGACTCGTATTGTCTCCATTGTGTCGGCTCGAGTTTACCTGACACTCGGGCACATCAAAAGACCACGCGCCAACCGGCGTCAGCACAATGCGAACGTGTCCCAGATATGATCCAGATTGTTCCATACACTTGTGTGGACTCTAGTGCGACACTTGTAAGTTGGCTGTTTGCGTGTCATTTCAAAATTTTGAATTTTGTGAGAAATTTTCAATGTTCAACTTCAAAAATAAAATTAGACTTGGTTCAAATTGACGACGTATGTATGTATGTACATATCTGCCTTTTGAATAGTATTGATGAATGGATTTATTCATATGTTTCTATAAAAATAAATTACTCGAAATATATTATTGAGCTACTGGTTGGACACATCTGTCGACATTCAAAAACCGGTAGCCGGGCTAATTCCGTCTATCGCCGGCGTATCGTTCCGACACAAAAGAAGTCGACGCCGGTTTTGTGATCATTGTGATGAAGGAGGCTGTGGAAGATAGCGACCGCATTTCAATCGACGCTGATTGACATTTCTCATTCTGATTTTATTTTTCATTCTTCTTTTCTTTGATATGATGCTAACTTTTGACGTGGCGTTGGATGGAGTGTGCTAATTCCGCTGCACTCAATTATTCGGCATTACATTTTTGATCACCATAATAAAAGTGCATTAATCACATTGTAGAGATAGTTGATAATTATTTATGCTTAGGACAATTGGTGCATATGGCTGGATGTAAAGAAAAAGAAATAAGACAACGTACGAAACTAAGATGGAGCGCTTTAAGGCCCTCACAAACTTGAGCGGTATCGCTGCGTCAAGTTAACGTCCTCTATCGTCGTTGATTCGCACCAATGCGAATTATATCGGTGTAAATAGTGGTGTCAATTTGACGCAGCTATACCGCTCAGGTTTCTGAGAGTCTTTATCGTGAATATAGTTTTTTAAATCCATCATCCCGCTGTGCTTAAAAGAAGGCTTACGACCGATGCTTACTGCCAGTTATGACGTATGAATGTGAAACGTGAATGCTGAATTCAAGAATGTTACGCAAGATCAAATAGAATGGTTGAAGTTTGGAACCACCTCCCAAATTAGCTAGTAACTGCTGAAAATACAAATCTCTTTAAAAATCATCTCGACGAGTTTTTGTATGTAAATGGATTTTTGTAATCTTTCAAATATAAATAATTAAAAATTGTAGAGGCCTTCATCCAGCAGTGGATGGTGAATGGTTGTAAACGATGATGATGCTGAATAAGAGGATACTCGACTTTTAAGAACAGATAGTACAGTGAAGTAGGAAAATCTTAGACGGTACATGATTCACCAAGGAAGTAAAAAAAGCTCTCCCTGCTAACAATGGTAACGATTTGAGTCTCCAAATTGTTTTCATCCTTTATCAAAAATCGAATTGATTGCTTCTGTTTTGCCGAATGGTAACATTGCTAGTCCGCCACCAACTAATGCAGTTCGATAATGAATATATGTAATGCAATCGAGTTTGAATTTTGTTATTTTTTGATAAGTATCGCGAGTGTCTCTATAGGTATATTCAGATACGATTTACTAATCCGTCATACCTGTCATTATGGGATTACCTACCGGGCATGATTGTGTCCATTCGATGTTGTTGGCACGATCAATTTCGCGGATGACTTTCAAGTGGCATTATTCGCTCCGATGGGACGCGATGACGTAGCAAATTGCAGCGCCCCGGGGCGTTGCCTTGCACGGGCCTGCGATGTCGAATCACTGTAATTCCGCACGTATTAATGAAGTTGTCAAGAAGAGAAGACAGCTCAGCCGCAATCAGCAGCCGACGTCGCTAACGACCGTAAACTTTCGACATCCTCTCGGCGAGATTGCGCAGAATTACACAGAACGACACACAGACAGACACACAGGCAGACATACTAGGATGTCCATCACTGCGCAGTACCGCGGTACAATTCAGCGACATCAAATGAAGATTGATGAGTGGCTAGAGAATGATGTGACAGTTTTGCCCTCCTCGGCTCGATCGATGATGGCGATTTGTTTCGGTGTTGTACCGTTAACCCCTTTAAAAAATTCGGGTGTAGCCAACCCATGACTTTATCCATATATTTGAGGAATACAAAGAGTAACGAAATTATTTTTTTAAGTACGTAAGTAAATAAAACGCATACAACACCACCACACCAACCAAAATACATACATACATACATATCATGAAATTACTGTGTTGAGTGCGCGCGCGTATATAAAATACGATCTTCGGCATATATTTAAATAAGAAAAACTACCACTTCCGGTCGGCGGATTTTAATCAAAACCTTATCAACTCTTAAATTTTATATGATAATTATAAATATAAATTTTAGACTTGATCAATAGGGCAGTTTCTGAAATATTCTGTGGTAAACTTTTCGACAAAAAAAAAAAAAAAAAAAAAAAAACCCTACTTCCGGTTGACTGATTTTAATGATTTATTTTTTCGTAACTAGCAATTTTACTCAGAAGTACAACATTATAATATTGTGACGATAGTACATATTTAAAGGGCCGAAAAAAATAAAAAACAAAAAATCGTTCAAGAGTAAACTGCCACTTCTGTCAGACGGATTTTAACCAAAATCAAAATATCTCTTAAGGCTAACGTGAAAACTATAGATATGAAATTTCAACTTGATCGATGGGGCAGTTTCGGAAATATTCTGCGGTAAACTTTTCGACAAAAAAAAAAACTTACTTCCGGTTGACTAATTTTAATGATTTATTTTTTTTTAAATAGCAATTTCTCTCAAAATTACAACATTACAATATTGTGACGATACTACATATTTAACAGGTCGAAAAAAATAAAAAAAAAAAAATCGTTCAAGAGTAAACTTCCATTTCCGGTAGTCAGATGTTGACCAAAATCACAGTATCTCTTACGGCTAACGTAAAAACTATAGATATGAAATTTGGACAAAATTCCCGGAGCCGTTTCGGAAATATTCTGTGGTAAAAGAATTTTAGAATTTTCTACAAGAAAAAAAACCCTACTTCCGGTTGACTGATGTTGACCAAATTCCTTATGGCTCTTACACCTTACGTGAAAATAATAGATATGAAATTTCAGCTTGATAGCCATGATAGTTTCGGAGAAAACACACATACAGACACACACACGCATAAGTACACAGACATACAGACATACAGACATTTTTTAGAAATCATGAAAACGTGATCTGGGGATGATACTCGATACAAATCAGTCAAAATCTCGAGGTCGAATTTTCGCACGATCACAATACTTTATCCGATTAGGATAAAGTAAAAACGCGAAATTTGTACGATGTTTCTTATTGGACAGTTGAAAAAAAAAACAACAACATACTGGTAGTTTGCCCTTGATGTATCAGATACGTCGATCATTCGGTCGCATCTGATTTACATATGTATATGTACATAAGTATGAGGGAGAGCGAGCTTTGGTTGGAGCGCGTGGACCGGTAGCTCGCGGTGCGGTGCCGTATAAATCAGTTGTCAAAAGCTTCATTCGCTTTGACATGGCTATCTATGGTCTATCAGTTGGTGAAAAGCGGCTTAACTGACTACCAGAATGTGCGCTTTCAAACGGTGGCAAGGTAATCTGGACCAGTTTTTTTTTTAATTTCTATACGGAATCATGTTTTTCGATCGCCTTTTCAATTTGTGAGTGAAGGGTACTCGTTCCCGGGGGGTGTTCACACAATCAGTGACAGTTCTGCTAACCCTGATTATTTTTCCAATATTATAAAATCCCCCAATATACTGCTATTCAAATGCAAATTACATATTATAAAATTCTATACATTGCATTGTTGGTTGTGTCCATTAACTTCCATGTAAACCTTTTGAAATGATAGTCAATCAAGTGGATTTGAAATGTGCAGGTACTTACTGTCACTTATAAATACAATTCCAGTTAAAACATTAGACAAAAGACTCCCAGAGAACGTTTACATAAGTCATGACTATGTTAGCTTTAGAAATTTAATTTTGAAGGCTATCAACCTATCCTAACCTTGAAAAAAGCACGTTTTAAATATTTTATTTTGATTGATACTGGTTTAGTTTAAAATAAATACAGTAGGCTGAATTCACGAATGTTACGTAAGATCCAGTGCACACAGAGAATTATGCCTTATTATGTATTATTATGTATGCCTCTGTATTACAAGAAGAGATCGTAAGAGGAACACGTGGGTAAGAAACATGACCAAAGTGGCAGATATAGCGGAACGTGTGAAAAAGTTGAAGTGGACACATAGCGAGAAGAATGGATGGCAGACGGTATGGTATCCAAGAGGATGTGAAAGAAAGCAAGGTAGACCGATGGGCTGATGAACTGAGAAGAATGTGCGGAGTCAATTGAATGCAGATTGCTCAAGACAGACATGAATTCATCCAGCATTGGATGGTGAACAGCTGAAAATGATGATGATGATTTACAGTAGAGCAACTCAAAGTCATAGGGTCATACAAATGTGTTATATTTCTTTGACTAATTTTCGATGACCTCTGGGATCATTTGCACCACAATTGGGTATTGCCAAGAACAAAAAGCAATCAGATACTTCCTTTTCTATGCTGGTATGGTGAACATAAATTTGTCGATTTTGAACTTTAAAAGTGAAAGGCTTGAAGTGAGGCGTATTTGAACGTGAGCAATTATTGCCTAAAAACTAGCGCTTCCATTGTATGGAAACGAGATTTTCAATTTTGGTCAGTTTCACTGCGGAATTTTAATTTTTGCGATATGCAAAGAAGAAAGGGACCGCAACCGTTTGAGAAGCGCTCGTCACTCATCCGCCGAAGGACGATCATTGTTCTCGCGGACGTCAAAGGAGAGTCCCGACCCCGGGCTCCTTGATCCTTGGCACAAACTGCACCTAATTATGCGTCGACGATAAATCTGTCGGTGCATTTGCATCCGGAGCGACGCTGCCGCTGATTGGCCGCTCCGTGTCTGCCGCTCCAATGATTTGTGCCCGATCCATCCAGAACCTGAAAGCGGGAGACGACGTCGAAAGCAATTTATGGCACGCTCCTCGTTGCAATTGCAGCTCGCTGCACACGCCGGCTGAATCAGACTTTATAGATGACAGGCTGAAAGCTGAAACATTCCACTTTGACTGAGTGGCTGAGAGTCCTCGCGAAATTCTCCGAATACGACTCACCGAATCCTTCCATGTGCCCCTCTTGGCGACTTGGCGAGTGCACTTTGTTATGTACAAATACTTGCAAGAGTGAGTCAGTGATTATCCACAATGTATATCTCTTTGATCGTTTTTTGTATCAGCTAAATTTTGATATATTTGTGTGTTTTTTTACATATAACTCTATCTAACTTAAGAAGCACATTGTTTTCGCGCAATTAAAAAAAAACAGTTGTGTTGATGGTCGTTGTTACTGTTTACGACTTTGGTTGATGATCGTTAATGTTTATATTCCAGGATGCCTTGGTAGTGAAGAAGCTTACCGGCTCATATCCAGGTAGTCTGCGCAGATCGATTCAAAATCGGTACCGGGTAACATTTAAAAAACGATCACAAAAATTGATTCATCTATTGTATTCTTAAAAGTGTGGATTCGTATCATCGTCATTTTCAGCCGTTCACCATCCACTGCTGGATAAAGGTCCTTCCAATCCTCGTCCATTCATGTTTGTCTTGAGCAATCTGCATTCACTTGGCTCCACACATTCTTCTCAATTCATCAGCCCATCGTCCACTCGGTCTATCTTGCTCTCTTTCACATCCTATCGGATGCGATTCCAGTATTTCTCGCGCCCATCTGCCATTCATTCTTCAACTTTTTCACACGTTCCGCTATATTTGCCACTTTGGTCATTATTTGGCTTCTTACCCGTGTATTCCTCTTATGGTGGGTACACACCGACGAATCGAAGGCGAACCGAAGGCGAAGCGAAAGCAAATTCGGACTATTTGGACGCTATGTGGACGTCGCAGCGAATGCGAACCGAACGATCGCTTCGCTAGGTCTCGGAGCGATTGGAGCGATTGTTCACAGCGAATGGTATTTTGTCGCTTTGCTGCTACACAAAACATTTTTTTTTGTGTATGTATTTATTTATTTGAATTTTAAACACTCATATGGCCCTTACATAAACGTTTTTAGTCTGACGTACAATCAAGATCAACATGAATTGTGAATATGTATGCAGGTAAATTTTAAATGCAGTTATACGGCTGAAACTTGACTGAATTTGAAATAAAATTGTGCTTGTAAGTGTCATTTTTATGATATCAAGCCTTGAAAGTATTCGCGAGCGCATATACATACATATGTACATACGAGTGAACCCATACTATGTATATAATATGTACCTATGTATGTTTGTACATACATACATATGTATGTATATATACCTACATATGTACGGTTCCCCGAGGTAAGTTTTGTAATGTTTACAATATTTACCCGGCAGATATACGTAAAAATATATAAAATTCAACCCCTCATCATTTTTTCTGAATTTCATTGTATGTACGAAAGTTTCGAAAGTGAGTTAATTGTATTATTGTTTGGTGATTAATTTGCGATTTACTAGTATTACTACCACTGCTATTGTTGATAAGTACACTGCTCGCCAAGATGCCACGAACAAAGACGCAATGGACAAAAAAATCGTTTGACGGACCGCCTTCGGAGCGAAAACGGGCCAACTGCGAACAGAGTATTTTTTTGTTGGTTAGGTTATTGTTAAAGATCGTCTTTTGTTAATTCTGCTTATTGTATTTCCGTTCAAGTGTCGACATTCGGTCCATGTTCGGTCCGAAGATTTAAGTGTATACCTACAACCAACGAAGCGAATCCTATCGTTCGCTTCAAATTTGTTCCGAATTCGGTTCGCGTTCGATTCGGCGGTGTATACCCACCATAACGATCTCTTCGTGTTATACCAAACATACATCTTGCCATGCTTTTCTCTGTGCACTGGATCTTATCTACGTTTCACATCCATACGTCAGTACGCATTGGTCGTAGGTATGCCTTATTTTTTAAGCAAAGCGGGATGTTGGATTTCAAAATTATGTTCGTTCTTCCAAAAGCACTACATCTTTTGTTTTATTTCTTCTTCTAGATTCGTATAATATAAAATAAGTTGTATTAATCAGTCTACAATTCTGATTTTCCGATATCATCAGAATGTTTGGACAGACTTCAAAGTTGAGAGGCAACGTTAAATAGTATGGTTTGCTTTAATTGTTTTTGTAATGGAAAACTAATTGACTCACTCTCGTATAATATATGCCAGATAGCGCAGTGGGTCGTCAGAGAGGCCCTGTTTCTGATCGATGGTCGTCCAATTTGTTTTTAATTCGAGACCGAGAGAAGTGAAGCGATCGCTATACAGCCGACGCGTAATTTACGGCCCGACGCCTTCGCTATGGCGCTGCTGCGGCGATAAAAAAAAACCCCATATGGATATATGGAATTACACCTAATCAATTATAATTAATAGTCACCTTTCAGCGGAGAGCCGACAGACGCCGCACAAAAGTACACAGTTAATCTGCAAAGTCATTAGCGCCGACGGACGGACGGACAGAACGGACGGACGGATGGGTCTGAGGAGGGGGGAGGGGCAAAAAGAGGCCGGAGCGCAACAGCAACGGCAATAAATCAAAACGAACGAGATAATGAAACGGTTGCCGGCCCGATCGGACCACCTCACCATCGCGTCGTGGAGCTGAGAGCCAACGGCCACTAATGACAGGTTGTCCGAGGTTGCTCTCTACCTCGGCCTTCATTAGGTCGCAAAGGCGCCTAGGGCTCGAAAGGCGCCCCGGCGTCCGGCGCCAAACCTCTTCCGGAGACCGCGTTGGAAATGGCGCCAAATTGCGCTTTCGTCAACCCTCTGGCGGTGCGTGTGGCTGATGGAATCGAAACCGCAGCGATAATTAACAGAAAAGTTGCCGACGAGCTTTCCTTAACTTCCGAGAAGGTGTTGAGATTCCACAATAAAAGCTCAACAGTCTGCATATCGAATACTTATAAACTACACATAATTATTAAGTGGTGGTTTAAAATTGATTGCAATCAAGTTACTAGCCGGTTTGCCCGTCATATGACGGTGGACTCTAGTCCCACCACCCAACCTCCACCCATACGCGCTGGTTTGTACAGTAACAGTGCAACCCATAGACCGTGCGTGAAACAATTGTATAGTGTACCGTTGATTGAATGGGTGTATGACTGTATGGCCGTGAAATCACATTGTCGACTAGAATCAACTTTGACAGATAGCGGTTTGTTACCATCACACCGCAAAATTATTGTGATCGTGCGAAAATTCAACTTGAAGATTTTGACTGATTCGTATCAGATATCGCCCCTGATCACGTTTTTGTTATTGTGGAAATGGTGACACAAGCAGGCAGACTGTCGGACGCTTACGCTAATATATGCATGTACATTTATACATAGCACCTACATACAAAATATATGTGATGATAAAGTTTAGGTCGATTCGCGCTCGGCGCATCACGTCAACAGTTTTAGTGTGATGGATTGGATTTTGTTGGATTGAATTGAACCCTTGTAGGTGGTGAAATTGCGTGACCTTTTTGCACGTTTGTACTTTCGCATTTAAATCCGAGATCTTCAACATTTCCAGTCGCATTGTTTGCACAATGCGACGAGACCACCGGAGTGGCGGAGCGATAAAAAAGTGGTTGAGCAAAACGTATGGGCGAGAGGAGACAAAAGCAGGGAAGCCTTTCAGCAGATTTATCTTTCAACCCTTAAATCTTAATAAGAATAAACAAAAGCCGCAGAAAAAAAGCTTACGCTTAGTAATCTCGAAACCCATTATGCGCGAGGGATGAAAAAATAAAGAAATACTTAGAAAACACTGTTGATAAACAGACAAGGGACCCCAAAAAAGGGGGAGAGAGGGAAAAAAATTAAAGCCACACGCGCTGACAAGGCGTTTCAGTGGAACAATAACAGTTGGAGATTTCACATAATTTTGACAGTTGTCTTGCTCCTGTGCCTGCGGTGGGAAACGCAAACCTTTTTTTATTGAAATCATATTTTTTTAAGGACTTTTACACAATTGAAGCCATTCTATGATTAGCTCGCTTTATTATTGTTTTACCAGTATGTAAGTCTTTGTTAAGAACGACTTTAACTTAAGGAAATCGTTGACTAATGCTTAGTGTCTAAAATTAAATTGAATGTAAAATTAAATGGGGAAAAAAGATTATGCACTTCTGCGAAGGCCAAAAAGCAAGACGCGTCGTTAGCTTGGCTTATGTCCCTGGGCTCCTGAATCACATTTTTTTTTTCTTCAAAGTACTCAGAAACAGGCCCGTTATTGCTTTGTTTTACATTTCAACGCATATATTTCATACTAAATTGTGTTTTGACGCGCGTGGGGGGCGAAAGCGCGCTCGCCGGCGAAAAGGATGTCATGCGACCATAATTTATGTCCTCTGCGGGACAAAAATATTTACACACTAGTTTTACGCGGGACACGTAACTCTACGTGCATACGTGTGTTGTATGCTATGTGTGCCTTGTTTACTTCGTATTTTATGGATTCTTGCCAGTTCTGGAATGAAATACACTCCAGGCCTCTCTCACAGTCAAACAAATTAAAACCGAAGACATTTTATAATATTTATAGTGACACGTTGAGACACTACGAATGAAAATCTATTTCAAAATATCGAAATAAAAATATTTTATTATAGCATTTGGTAAAAAAGTAAAAAAAAAAATATTATGCAAGTTCGCTCAGATCTCACGTTAGTAAATTCATGGTTATACAAATGTTATAATAGCTCAATTTAATACACTGAACGCGGCCATTATGATTAATTTTCACATGTTGCAACGCTTTGACGTGAAAAAATATGTTCAATAATCGAAAATAATACCTCATCAATCATAATGAATCGACAGTATTGTCGATGAGGAAATTTTAATGCAACTTATAAGTATGTATGTACAGGGTCGAAAAAAAAACTTTTAATAACGTGTGTTCATTCGTAAGGTCATAATTTTGCACAAAACATAATTACTTGCGAAACGAACGTTGATGATATAATCATACTCTCCTACTGCTTCCTGTCTTTGGCAAGTCATATCAAAATATTTTCGCATACGATCGTAATCTCGTGGATTTATATCGTACGGTTTAGAATTTTTTTGTATTTTCGTGTAAATTTTTGTTCAATTAATTAAAAATTCACACAATTGTAAAAATAATCGTTTAAAAGCATATTTGTTTTATTTTTCATTAAATTTATTACACATGCACAAACATAGGTAGGGCAACATGCTCATAAAATTGCATTCAACTGTTCAAACACAACGTTCCTTTTTCTTTAAACGTTTTTGTGTGCCACGCAAATCGTGTGACACGGTGACAAATAATCAAATAAGACTTCGTTTATTTGAACTCGTCAATTTCGAAATGGGATAATTTATTATACACTCGCGAATGCAAACACACGACGAATTGAATTATTAATGTGTAATTGACAAGCACACATACGAAAAATAATATAAAAAAAAAAAAAACATAGCTGGCAATTTATTCGCTGTCTTATCGTCGGTGTGTTTGCTCGATGACATTGCTCGCTTGTACTAATGCTGTAAAAATTCGCATTCGCTTAAAATAAACACATAAATAACTAAGCCGTAAAAAATAACCAATCAATACGATACTAGCTTGAATGTTCGAATATGCTAATTATTTTATTTTTTGTTTTATTATATAGCGAGAGCGATTAAGTGATTAGGAATGACGCATATGCACACTATTCGCGTGATTGACGTATCAATACACTGTCGCCAATCAGTTTCGAAGCTAAATTTGTTACATGGAAATAATAGCTGACGCTCTGTTGACAGCCAAATGTCATCAAAAAAACTAGCACTGACTTTTATTCAGCACGAACTTAGCTGTTCATTTATTTGCTATTTACAATGACGATTTTATGCACAAAACGACAAGTGCACATTGTGAAATGATCACGTCACATTTTCCTTCAATCCGTCCTCACACCTTCACACCTTCCTTCAATGACATTTGACGGTTTGTATTGATATAAAATAAGTTTATAAGCCTTGTTCGTATACGCTGAGTTCGCTTGTGAGCACTTCTGATAAACGCCGACCTTATAAAAGTGAGCATTTCGATGTTTGAATGAGAATTTTCGTACAGTGTACAGTTAATTTCGGCTATTGCGAATAGCATGTGGGTTCCGGGCAACGCTTGGTACTATTTAACGTTGATGCAAACAAGTTCGCCGATGATTTATTACGTTCTGCATGTATTTTAAAACGCATTACGCTACGCTTTGTACATCGGACATAAATGCTACATAAATATTGTCATAAGGTTTACTCATCCGTTTTATGGGGGCCGATTTCTTGTTTTAATCTTTTCACATGTAAAACGCAAACAGAACACACATCCTCGTTTTTACGACGCTCCGGTCCTCGAATTGCATCATTGAGCATATGCACTCCGACAGATATGCAATCTTCTTTTATAACGGCCCCAGTTCTTACAGGCCCTTTATTGCCGCAATAAACGTGTAAAAATAAAACAATTCGCCGCCTGCCATATATTATAATACTACATAATAGTTGTTTTTTTATTGCCCGTGTGTATTTTTATTGCAAGGACGAAACATTTGGCTTTTATTTCGGTTTCAATTATTGCATTATTAACGCCGTGCTACGATTTTATGATTTCCTGAAGTTCTGCGGCCGTATAATTTTTACGCACAGATACTGTTCCGAGAAGGTTTTTGTTTGCCCCTTATTTACCGAAACTTGCGTTAAAATAAACACTGTGTGCGGTTTAACGATGATTTCGTTATGCTTTTAATGGGCCTACGGGCATCGTTTAGGTCTTTTAGGACTTTAGAAACATCCTCGAAATTGTAGGACACGCGAGAAGTTAAAGTTTTGCCTGATTATACGTCTCATAAATAATATGATAGATAAATTGTCCTTCTTCCCTACAATTTTCCTTCGACTCCTTGTAATTTTATTGCGGTTTAATTTTTAATAATACCTACTTCAGATTTTTACACAGAATTTTCTATACCTTGATACAACCACAAAGATCAAAGTTTTTTAGATATAATAACCTAAAGAAAATAGAAAGATATACATATGCTTGGAATAACAAGAAGAGATCGAAAGAGGAATACGTACATGGCTATCAATTGAATGCAAATTGCTCAAGACAGACAGGAATTGAATAGGATTGGAGAGGCCTTCATCCAAGAGTCAATAGTGAACGGCTGAAAATGATGATGGCGATGAAATAAAATGATATTTTAGAAACACCTACGTAATCTAAATTCATGAAATAAATTGCACATCTCCATTTGTTCATTGTAATGAAAATTTCAAGAGCTGTATTTGCCAGGTGAAAAATTTTCCGATGATGAATTGTAATGCAAACTTTGTATGAATTGTAATGATCACAAAATATACAAATAATATTATTGAGTAATTATGTATATGTATTTATGTTATATATTATAGTTTAAAATATGTTATTATAAATAATTGTTCTGTAATCTAAAGATGGAGAGAATATGTTAATGGTAAAGTACGAACCCGAGTTCGGGTGGGTAACGGAATATCCTAAGGCCCGTAACGCACTTGGCAGCCTGGCTGCGCGGCCATTGCCGCGGCGTCCAGAAAAACGTGCACCCAGTTCAAGCAGCCAAAGCGGCAGCCAGAGCTCAGTTCTCAGAAATTTAGCGGCAAGTTCTCAAACAAAAGATGCTCACAAATGGACAGCGATACAACATATTATATTCAATGCAATATTTGGTTCGTAATCTCGGATCTCGGATCCTTTTGTACTGTATGTACATATGTAGATGCAAATAATTCGTTGAAAATAGTTTTATATACATTACTTCCAGCGCGCAATATTAGCGAGATTTTTTTTTTTATATTTTTATCTTATTCGTTGAATTTAGTGTAAAATTTATAATGGAATTGAATTTGTTTATTCAGATTTTCAGCCAAAGCGGCTGAAAATCAGAAATGGCAAACGTGAATTGACTGGCTGCCGAGCAGCCAGGCTGCTAGTGCGTGCATCGCACAGGCAGCCACATACATTTGCTTTGTTAAATACATCTCGTGCTGGCCGCGGCGGCCAGTGGCTGCCTGTCTGGCTGCTGCGTATCGGAGCCGGTACCTGTGGCCGCGCAGCCAGAGTTTCCTGGCTGCCTCAGTGCGTTGTCAAACAGGCAGCCACATACATTTCCTAACATCGTTGTGGCCGCCGCGGCCATGGCCGCGCAGCCAGGCTGCCAAGTGCGTTACGGGCCTTAGAGTGTTTATGCCGGCACTTCATATTGGACGAGCGCTGACGAGCGGTGCCGAGCGCCAAGGTGTGGGTATGTCGCTCGAACATTTTCTCGAACGCGGCCAACGTACTTTATAAGCATTCGCGCGACATCCGCAAAAATTGAGCGAAGGCGAGCGAACCGCGAAAAAAGCAAGATGGCGGACCCTTCCCCACACCCCGGACCCTTCCACATTCAGTGCTGTTTGTGCCTTTAGTGCGTAAACATGTAAACGCCGTTTTTTTACCTTCCAGGCATTGCATACTGCCAGATAATAGTTGTATGTGCTTATTGCACACAAGGTGATCGCATAAATTACTGCGATGTCTCGAACGCTTGACATTTCTGTACGCAGTGACGCGACACTTCGTTCGCTGCCGCTTGCTAGTTGACATTAGAGTGGCGCCACTAGCGATACGATAGTAGCGCTCTGAACACGGGTGCTAAGCGGCAGTTGACCACAGCGCTAACGCCAACATTTCACGAACATTCGCGCGATGGTGAAAAGTGGCGGAATGACAGTCCAAACAAAGGTCATCCATCTTTCCGCTGTCTACTTATAACATGCATTTTTATTGATTAAATTGCCGTTCATCATTCGGTAGAGCAATGTAACATCATTCATTGCTTAACATATTTGACATACACATTGTTTGTCTGTACAAAATTATACCAAGCTAAACCAATGAACTGTGTTTGACGAATCGGATATTTCTATAGTGAAGTTTCATTCAATATTGAGTAAAAATTATGACCTTCACTCTGGTGCACGTTTGGAGTCGGTATAGGTCACGGTGCTTAATGTGCCTAGATTGATAAGAATTAAAGATGCAGTGCACATGTAGGTACGCGTGAGGGGAAAACAAATAAACAAAGTAACAAAAAGGCGCGGTCTTTATCGGCGCGTAAGCTTAGTGTCCAAAGGTCGCACGTTATCAAAAGCATCCATCTTTCCTCCGTCTAGATATCATTCTTCCTTAAGTTTAGCTTCTTCTATGGCACATATATTTCGAGTGTACTTGTGTATATAACGTCTAATCATCACGTCAGAATAATGAAGTTTAAAAGGAGCATGAAAATTTTATTATTATATTTGTAGACACGAGGATCATTGTGGCCGGTTTTGGAAGAAAGCCGGATAATGGGATTTTTACCGTATACGTACCCCGAGTATGGCATGGACGCGATGACAGCCATCGTCGAGAATTAACTTGTAATGCGAGGGAATTTATTACATTTAATCCGGACGGGGCGAGCCTGACGGACAGTTTAGAAGAGCAAGAGAGGGACAACGCTATGGAAAAAGCTACGAGTGCGAGAGAGACGACGCCATACGGGCCGCGGGGCGCCGGCCGCAGTGGCGTCACGTAATGATAAATTCCCCGGCATAAACCTTACTGACAGGCTCATATTTATCCCGGCGTGTAATGTCACTTTGCTGTCAAACCGAGACCAACTGACAGCTGAGATATTACCTACCGACTTGTAAAAACCCACCTCGAGCGAAGTGGGAGGTGGGAGGGGGTTTTCCTCGAGGGGGTGAGATGGGGAGGAGAAGTACGCCTCTACGTGTGTCACGAGCAGTGTAATAAGCGTTAGGCTTATATCCTTCATATAATTCCTTGGCTTCCTTACTGTTGATAAGCGTTGCAGCCGAAGGCTTTGAAACCGGCGATAAATTAGTGATCGTTTTGCTCAAGCTTCATCGAATTTTTTATGTATGTACATATACTGTATCCAACTTGAGAAACGTCTTAGGCTTGACCGGTTTATGTAGAATCGATCTGCGCAGACTATCCGGATCTCAACCGATGAGCTTCGTCAACATTAATGATGACCAACCAAATTCATAAACTTCGGACAGCCACGACCCTCTTTTTTACTCGAGTTGGGTAGCCTATAGTGTATTTAGAGCTAAAGCCTTAGTACATATATACATATACATATATATATGCCGTGAGTGTGCAAGTGAGTGTATGTGAACGTTCCGCGGCTACCTAGCCAGGCAGGCAGACCCTTGCGCTACTATTTATAGTAATACTGTGTAAAACTCTTCTATGTATTTCAGTGAAGTTGAATTTCTACTTTTCTGTTGTGAAAAAAGTTTAAAATTTATATTTAAGTTTATTTTGGTTTTTCATTTTGTGCAACAATTGATTTAGTACGATGCACATTATTTTTGATTAAAAAAGGACTGCATAATTGGGGGTTAAATTTAAAAATTTCATTTGATTTGATTTTATTGCAAAAGTTGACAGAAAAATATTTAAAATTACGCACAAAATTATTTTTAAGCGTTTCGATGCATTTGCGGATTTCAATCTATTTCTATCGACTGTATATTTAGATTTTTATTTATGAGTACATATTTAAGTCCTCATTTTTTTGCACCTTCGTAGAAGTGTTAAAATGGGTAAATCTTTTGTATTCTGTTTTTTTTTTTTGTTTATTATTATTGATTTTTTTTCGGCAAACAACAGATTTTCGGATTAACAATTATCGGATGAGAATAGACATTATCTCGACGTGTCGTTGTCATCTTGCAACCATTGTATACGTTTAACAATGTTCTAATCATACATTATATGTATTCTCCGTATGCTAATGCTCATTGTTGTATAATTGTTCTTGCCGTGGAGATTATCCCGAGATCAACGATTACACAGTCCAAGTTTTTCTCGTCGAAGTCGAACAAATAACACGTTGAAGTGTGCCTCGACTCTTTTATTTCATATTTTTTTTATCTACTTACATTAGCAAAAACCAAAAGATGTGAATGATTTGTTCATTTTAATTTTTTTCTCGCAGAGAGTGCGTTCGACGAAAAGGAAGTTAAACCGAGCGCGCTATTTTGCTTTCGAATAATTTCAAAATCGTACCTGTCGGCTTAGGCGGATCTTTCACATTACCTGGGGGTGAAATATCGCCCCTGGGACCCAGAAGAGCGTCAAAGAAATGCGAAATCCTAAGCAATTTATAACCCGGATCCAGGGGCGGCGCGAGTAACGAGTCACATTGCTCGTTTGTTAAGCGACCGTAAAAATATTATACAACATTATTTACTGGGCGACGGCGACGATAAATCACACGCGAACGGTATAACTTTACGCGAAAGCTTTTATACATCTAGCTATTTTGAGGGAAATGTGCGTAGACGGCGAATGTGAATAAAGTTTTCAAAGAAAAACGATGACTTTCAAACAGATTGATTAGAACCTGTAATTGATAAATACATAGAATCTCCAGTGAAATCCCGTTGCCCTTTAGAGGAGAACGAAAGAAGTGACAATGAATTTTATATGTAAGAATAATTATTTTAAAATGCCATTTTTGTATGGAACCCTATCAACAACTGTCGTATAAACTGACAGTCGATGACTGTATTGAACTTTAATAGTATCCAAATCTTGCCAGCGGCCATAGCATTACTCAAATCCGCCGATAGTCTTTCGAGCGTATCGGAAATCAAAACGCAAACATTCACCGTGCGTCCAATACTCTTTACGCTTAAAATATGTTTTTTTTTTATTCAACGCACATTACGATTACAGACTAGGCACACCTATCGCAAATTGAGAAAGCTCACAGTAGAAAAGCTTTCCTTTGTCTGTTTGACTTTTGGATGAAATATTTCCGTCCTTAGTGAAACTTTTGAATTGGATTCAGTAAATGCTGTTTTTAAAAGACGCTCGAGAGAATACGTAGGGTGGGGGGAAAAGACAGTGTCGTCCGTGTCGACGGGGAGCCTTACACAGCACTCGTGGGTGGTCTGAAGCTGCAAAATCGACAAATTGCAACACAAATGCATACTGCACCTGTCACATTGGTGAGAGAACACGAGCATCCTTTTGTCTCAACGCCAATCGAACAATAATAAATTCGAACCGAGGTCGAATCGGCACGATAGAATGAAAACTAGAGAGAGTGAGAGAGGGAAAATAAAGTAGAGGCAGGGGTGGTTGTCGTTGGCACATTATGAGCTGTCACGGTTTGAAGGGAGGATCGGTATGAATAAAGGATCCGCGGCGTTGTGTCACTTGTTTGGCCGGGGGGGGGCTGTCGTGCGGCTGTCACTGACAGATGTCTCCCCTAATGACAATCTTATAAACTCCGAATAAACGCCACCAGATAACCTTTTTTTTTTTCGCCAGCGTGGGAGCGCTCGCTCTACGCCACTGTGCGCGCTTTCACGCCTTCGTCAGCCTCAGTGGCGGTTCATGATAACACTGATAACACTGATAACCCAGATGACCGATAAAAATCGAAGTGGTGCCGTGATCAATTCTCATGCCGCCACTTCACCATCGCGCGAATGTTCGTGAAATATTGGCCTTAGCGTTGTGGTCAGCTGCCGCTGCTCGTCCGTCCCGAGCGCTACGATCGTATCGCTAGTGGCGCCACTCTAGTCACTACAGAAATGTCAAGCGTTCAAGACATCGCAGTAATCTATGCGACCACCTTGTGTGCAATAAGCACATACAATTACTATCTGGCAGTATGCAATGCCTGGAAGGTAAAAAAAACGGTTACTGAATTTGTCCACATGATTGCGCAGTAAACTCACAGACAACACTGAATGTGGAGGGGGAAGGGTTCGTCACCTTGCTTTTTTCGCCGTCGCTCAACTTTTGCGGATACCGCGCGAATGTTTATAAAGCACGCTGGCCTTCGCGCGAATGTTTACCCACACCTTGGCGCTCGGCACCGCTCGTCAGCGCTCGTCCAATATGAAGAGCCGGCATCAAAAGATGCAAAATTACACATGACAACTAAATTAATTGTCAAAAAAATACATACATATTTAACGGCTATTTTATTTGTTTATTATACGTACGCCTGTTGGGGCTTTTACATAAAAAAATATATTATATATTATATTAAAGATAAAAAAACTAATAAATTAATTATGTAGAGTTGATAAAATAAATAATAGGTCGTTGCCTTGGCGACGACAGATTAATATTTAAAAAATCATAATATCAGAATATTTATTACCATATCTAATCATTCTGGGGATGGGAGAATGAAGGTAATAATTATTACGCGAAATAGTTTCATAATCTAATAAAAATAGAGAACGGGTAAAACGTACCGGAACTTTTAAGCGAAGAGTCGAATGAATTTTATACCATAGCTAAATATGTACGATATAGATATGCTTAATATCCAATAGATAGAACAGTGTATTTTTTCATATTCACACCCACTAAATTCAATTGTATCAAACCCTAGTTTAAATTAGGCACATTGCATTGAAAATTTAACATTTTTAGCCACATTTTAGCCATCGAAATATGGCAATAAATGTACCTACCCACTAAAAATGATCTTATTTGGACCTATTGTGCACTTTTGACAAATCTTTAAGTGCCATTCAATGAAGACGAGCTATTTGCACATTCTTAAATAGCCTCTCGCTCAAAATCAACATTTCTTTGACTTGTGGTTCTATTGAACTGACATGACGGTGCAATATATTGATAGAAATTCCCAAGACTCTACAAAAGAGCATTTGTCCCGTGTCAACATTTTCAGTAGGATGCCTTGTGAATGCACGTAGACTTTCCCTTGTGCATGCACTTGTATGAGTGGTATCTTCAATCGATTACAGAACACTTTGATGAGATTAGCGGGGGTGGTAATTGCATACGTTTAGTACAGTTTACAGCTGCCTATGAATAATATAATTAGACGAGACCAACTACCACGCCACTGACTAACCTTTTATTGTTTCGTTTGTTGTTTTTTTTTTTTCGTGATGACGTCTTTACACGCGCGCTAGCATGTTTGTTTATTTCATTCCCTTCTAATTATTCACAACGCGTCATTCACAAAAGCCCTTTGAACGCGATGCACCACCCGGGTGGTCCTTTCATCCGGGACGTCTCGTCTTGCCGACTCGAAACTTTGAAAATCCATTTAAATTTTCAATTTTACACACACAAGCATCCACGCAATTAAATCGCATTTTTAATCCGGGCATTATCATCTCGTCTCTGAAGGATTTCGCCTTTTGTACGGAGCTGGACGGGGACAGCTGCCTGTCAAGCCAGCGCCAAGGGCTGGCCCCACAGCCCCTCCGGCGATGATTTATCACCCAGAAATGATGGACGACAGTGTCACAGTGTCTATTATGTGCCATTCATCCGCTGTGCCCCTCAGCCAGCTACGGCCAACCTTTTCCGTCCAGTTTGACGCCGCGAGCGCTGATTGATGAGCGGTGGACAAATTTTTGAGGAGCATTTTTGTTTTTGTTTTTTTTTTCGCCGTCATTTTTCAACACTCGTATTCTGTAATGTTCATCTCGATTCGTAATTGAGAAGTTGCGCTGTAATAGTTTACTATATGTATTCAAAAATAGTAACCTTAGTATGTTGTTTCAAGTAGGTACCTATATGCAGAGTGTGTGGCATTATTTATATCTGACGCCGTTAAAAGTAAGTGAACCTTGTGAATACTATGTACATATGTGTGGGGCATCAATGGAAAGCATACATCTCGTAGTTTATGGTGTAGTATAAAACTGTGTCTTGTATTTTTAAAATGGGCTACTTATAGTAGATGCATGCATTCTTGACTGTAAATCAGTTTGTCGTTCATAAAAATCATCTATCTCCATCGACAGCACAAATAGTTTGATATATTTGGTTAGAAACCTTACAGAAAGATATCTAGTTTTGTAAGAACTGATAAATAACCAAGTCGGGACTCAATTTATAGATTTAATTTTTAATGTCCATCATAAGCTGTGAAATGTGCGCTTTCCATTGATGTTATGCTCAATTTAAATTTGAGTAAAATATCACAAAGAATTTTTTAGTCCTATGGTCAGTATTTTTATGTGAGTTATAAATTTTGCAATCTGTATATCAAATTACACAGTGTGCCGACAAGATTTCCAGAAAAAAAACGTTTCCTGAGTTCAATCCACTTTAGCGAAAATGTATCCATTGAAATTAAATATTCTAAAGTAGACCGATAGCGCTGGTTTATTACGGCTTCATCTTTCTGTCGGCCACGAAATCTACAAAGGCATTGTAGGCCGTATTCACTTTACAAAAGGACGGATTGTAAATTTTCTACTCACAAAGAATGACTTATTTGCAGCGAAAATTAGTTCTACCTCCGCGCCATCATTCACGAAGATAAGACAGACAGTCGGCTCCTTTTAAAGTGTTTATTTTTTGCCTCCTCTCCCCCCCATTTGCCGCCACTCCTTTTTTTCCGGTCCAACCTCTCTCTCTCATCCTTGGTAATGTTTACGGTGCGCTTTTAGCGTTGCAATTTAGCACAATGCACATTGTTTTATTGCCGTGTCGTAAAGCGTTGTCGGCGTTCGGCTTTTAGGCGGCTAATATGCATGTCACGTTTCATGTCTAAATATTGTCCCTCTCCGTTTTTCCACGCAATTCAATTCGTCCCAGAGCTTCTCTGAATATAATATATCATTCATGACTTTGCCTATCGTCAAAGCTGACATTTTATTTTATTCTGTAGATCGAAAATATGACACAAATTAGAAACGCACTGTCAAATGTACACACACGTTTTATCAACACACAATATTCTCACTTGATCACTCCAATGTCATTCTAGTTTTCATACCTTACAAATATATGATTCATTTATACCGCAGAATAATTGGAAAATTGAAATTAACAGGGCCATTAAAATGTTGATGATTCTTCTCTGCAGTTATACTATAGGTAAATGTCTACCTGTCTGGATCGTTGTGGTCACGCTAGCATTGCAAACAAAATTTAGCGAGTCGCTATCTCTCAAAGCTGATTTGAGTCGACAACGCGATTTGATGGCCATACACCCATTCAATCAACGGTACACTATACAAATCAAACTGGCAATGGCCTGTATTGTAATTGAATAAACCAGGGTGTTCGAGTTGGGATTGGGGGGGGTGGGGGGTTAGAATCCACCGTCATATAATTAGTATTTTTATACTTGTAGCTTGTAGGTACTTGGTATTGATTTGGTTTGTCAACTGTCATTACATTTTTTTTTTATATTGCAATAAATACCAAATAGATATAGCAATCAGTGCGCATAAAAACCAGCTCATGTCTATTTTGAATTGGTTTTTCTTTTGTAGTTTTTTTTAAGCGTTCAGTATACTTGGACAAGGTTCTTCAATGACACATCAATCCGTTGAAAAATTATATCGAGGCTGTCGTCGACGTCCTCGGCAAAGGATACGATATAGCTTTTTTTTTAGTCACGGTAGAAAAGTGGAATAATTAATGTAGATGTCGTGTTCACCCGTTGGAAGTGGCGTTATCTGGGTGTCGCAGCACACACAATAAACATGTGGTCGAGAGTGAAGTGATCCACTTTCAGCGTCTGTTCTCGATCACGTCGTAGTCGTCAACCTTTTTTTTTTTAAAGCTGTTGTTAGATGTCATTCAAATATTCGTTTGTTGTACTCCTGGCGGGGATAATATTTACGTCGTCGCGTTCACTCCCTTTTGTGTTGCTGGGGGTTTTCTGTACCCTGTTTGCTTTGCTCCGGACCGCTAATGGCGCGACCGCCCTTTGTCGGCCTTCCGACAGCCAAATTAAACAACATAAATAACAAACAACACCCAGAGACCTATCATTACCGATCCTCGTCAAAGGAGGGCCCCCCTGTTTCCTATACATCCATTGCCGACGTCGGAACCGATTCCGATTAACCGACACTCCTATAATGCCAGTCGCACACTGATGCAACAAGGCAAAAGCTTGTATGGACTTGTACATCAACTTTGATTAGTTACAAATGATCGAACGATACAATGTCAGACACACGAGACAACGTTTCCTTAAACCATACATACATAGTTCAGACTTCAGAGGCGAGTTTGATAATATAAACTCTGTGTAGTGTATTCTAAATACAGTCATTTGAGCGCATCAATGTTACAGATAGATAGGTATCGCTGAATAGAAACGTTGAAAGGTATAATACTACCTGGGTTTATCTGGCTCAAGATACCCGTAGGAGTATAGGCGCTTTGTCCATATCTGTTAATTGGATATAGTCTTTATTTCATAATGAAAAAAAAATGAAGTGAAAGATAAGAAGAGACGATTTTGTAGGAAGTTGAGCCGGATGCTACGCATTTTAGAGGCGCTAATACTTTACGACGTCTAACATAAAACTTGTATACTCTATTACTTACCATAAATTATAGAGTGTTTCCATTTGCAAGAGGGTAAAAGCCATTCACGAATACGAGTCGTCGTCGCCCCCCCCCCGTTGCCCCTCATCCCTCTGTTCCATCACTCGTTTTCAACCCCCCCTATCTATAAAGTTGCGAGTAAAAGGTAGAAATTACCTTTTGCATATTCGTTTTGATATTGGAAATGGTTTGATTATTTATTAGACTTGATTGATTACAGTTGTGTAAAGTTTTGTGATATCGAATGATATGTTCTAATTCAGAATGGCGCTCGCGCACATATTGGGAAATGTTGGGAAAAAGTAAGGTGTTTTAGATTTTTTAAATTTAAACGTGATCGATATGTGCGGCAGTGGGTTAAAAGCGAGTTGACTAGTAGAGGCGATGAAGTTGCCAGGTTGTTAATTTCACCCTTTCGCTGCGGCGCGGCTGGTTTTCATGTTTGTATTTGGGGTCGGGTTGTTTATGCGTTTATTGTTCGTATAAATAGGGTTGTCCCGCCTAGCGCTTATATACATATATAAAAACCTGATTGGTTTTATGCTCCTTTTTATGGTAAAAAATAAAGGTGCAGGCCTAACTAATGGGAAATATGTGTCGGCGAAGCTATAGCCGCGACGTAAAACACCATGATTTATATTTACGAGCTCGTACCGCGCCCGTGATATATGACGAATGCACCTTTGTCAGAGCCAATAAAATGCTAACTTTAACTTCGAATGTTGTATGAAAATCTTTATTCGGTGGGAGACAGTTGACACAATGATCAAGTCGTCAATAGTTTTCGGATGAATGTGAGATGCGATATAATGCCATTTATATTGTATCTATGGGTTTTGTATGTCACGGCTGTTAGACGCGCATTGTGTTTTCGTTTCGATTTGCAAAACTGAACCGTCGAACGTGTGAATGGAACAAAACAGGGCAATAAATTCGTGTAAACTTTTCCATTATGCTCCATACGGACACTTCAATCGCTACCAACTCAGATTGTAATTAAGAACTCGCCGTGTTTTCGCGCTATAAACATTTATTATACGCGTTGCGTCGACTTAATAAGCACTGTGGAATCCATTGTGTTCAATGATCGATGCACCTTTCGTAACGTTATCAATTTCGAATTAATCATACGCTTTCAAGTTTTCAACGCCTAATTTACGTCTTGAACGTAATTTCGACAGTTTATCTTTGTATGTACCTACACAGAATATTGAGCGCAACACGACTAAGCTTAAAATTTAAACACTTACAGACAACGTAAATATTGGTCTTATTAAATAAAGCATAAAAAATCAGATACCTACTGTTTCATTCGTTGTTTTTTTTTTCAATATAAGACCTTTCTTAGAAAATTTGCACGTTTTTTTTTTAATTGAATCATTTGCACAATATTTCAGTAGACACACATCCTATCCATCGATATACGCTGTAGATACGTTCCACAAAAAAATGCGTAAATCGAGGCAAATACCTCATACAAAGTTGGAGGATGAGTTCTAGAAAATCAAAACTCATTAAATATTAAGAGTTCCAAAAAAAAATCGCGTAAAACGAGTACAAACCAATAAAATAAAAAAATATATTTATTAATGAATATTTACTCATTGACATCTTCACTGCTATCTACCAATGTAGCCCACCTTTTTTTTTACAATTGGTTCAATATCACTCTCGTCGTCACTAGATAATACATATCTGCATATCTAATTTCTGTATGTATATACTTATATTGGCTAACAAAATGATTGATAGTGGCATAAGCCCTCCATCGTTAAATATTTGATTATGTTGTGCGGTATGTGCAAATTATACCTACTCTAAAACAGCTGAAACGAACAACTTCATATATTATTTGTTGATGTCACATATCAAAGTCTTTAAAACCAAAATAACATCGAGCAAGATTTTGATCGCTACAGTGTTTTTATGATATCCTCTGTTATAAAAGTTTGACACCACACTACATAATATTCTGCTACTCATTTGAATCGAATCGAATTCAACTTTGAATTTGAACGGCGGCAGCAGTAGATTCACTCGGATAAATATGGCCGTCGCCGACCGTTCAGGTGAAAATGGAGTGAAGATGAAGATGGATGCATTCGTTGACGCTGTGCAGGCGGCTTGGCTCAAAGGTTCTGTCAACCGGCCGTCATGGGTGGCAACATTGCCACCTACCCATTTCAATTTATGCCACTCGAGACGGCCACCGCCATAATAAAACCTCCTATCTCACTTCCCACCATGAGAAAATCCATCGCTATTTCACCTCCGCACACACTCAAACGAATAGCCGACATGGCATACCTGAGCTACTCTTATCACAATCAACTCGTATACTCCTATCTCGCTCGAACAGCGGCGGAGAAGTGGGGAAGGGAACTTCAGTGGTTCCCCTCTCCGTCTCTTGGTGGGGATCCCGCACTACAGTTCGGAACGGCATTCGCTATAGACGTGTCGCGACGCAGTGTTTGAAACTTTTGCCCGACTTTCGCGCTCCAAAATCGTTGATTTCACAAATGGTTGTGCTTGAAGGTGGCGGAATGTTGTCCTCAGGCGGTAATCAATATCTCCAACCCGACTACTTATCTCCATTACCAACCACGGTAATTACCTTTTTTTTTACATTTTTATTTTTTTTTTTATTTTATTTATTTACATTTTTCTACATCCTGCATTCATACTTGTAATTCCGTTCTAATACGAATTTTCTTTTGTTGTATACAGCTGGATGCCAAGAAGAGTCCCCTGGCCCTGTTGGCGCAAACTTGCAGTCAGATAGGCGCAGATTCCCCTTCGTCGAAATCGCTCTCGCTTTCCCAAGACAAGAAAAAGAACAATAACAATATTGACGTGTCGAATAGGACACCTCCTGCCAAGCAGGAGAAACCTCGCACCACTCCTGAAATCCGACACTTGGCTTTCAAACCGTACGAGAATAATGTCCTCACTAAGAAGGTTGAAGAGGTGCGTCCATCCTCAAAAGCTAGCATCGAAAGTGGCGATGAAAGAAAATCCGGTAAAACAACACCCGGCAGAAAGTCTACGACGCCTGTAACTACCACCACTCCAGTTCCGGACGGTGGAAAATCATCTCCGTCAACGTCCGACAGGAAAACGTCGTCTCCTGCAGGATCCTCTGGAAGAGGTGCAAGCCCCATTATTCGCTCCGGTTTAGAAGTCCTTCAAGGGCATCCTAAAGATTTACCTTTGGGCACGTACAAACCTGGTATGGGACTTGGATCGCTGTGCTGTCCTCCCGGACTAGAGCAACACAATCCTGCTTTCCGTCCACCGTTCGCTGGAGCTCCGTACACACATCAACACGGCGCTTTGGGAAGTTATCCAACATCGCCTTATTTAGGATACGCTCGCGTTAAAACTCCATCCGGAGGTGATGCTCTAGTTCCCGTCTGCAAAGATCCCTATTGCACCGGTTGTCAAGTTTCCCTGCACTCACAGCAGTTGCTCATGGGGGGAATGCCCAGTTGTCCTGCAGGATGCACACAGTGCGATCACCATAAATACAGTTTAGCCATGGCTATGGCTTTATCTCCAACTGGAAGTCTACCGCCGTCGGCACTGTCCTACGCCCAACTAGGTCGCCCCTATGTGTGCAATTGGATAGCTGGAGAATCTTATTGCGGAAAGAGATTTGGAACTTCTGAAGAGTTGCTGCAACACCTCAGGAGTCATACAGCAGAGGGAGCACCTCCTGGTGCAAGTCCTCTCAGTCCCGGATTCCCCATGCTGGGGAGATATCCAGGAGCTCCTTTGAGTCCCATGTCTGCGGCTCGTTTCCATCCCTACGCAAAACCGGGACTACCTCTCGGTTCACCGTATGGCTTCAGTCCTGCTTTGGGACCATACTATTCTCCGTACGCGCTCTATGGACAACGTTTGGGAGCAGCTCATCAATAGTTGACTCCTCTAGACATGGCTTTTTCGCTTTTGCAATGAAATCAATCGTGTCGTGCGTGAAACAGTGAGAAAAACTAAAAAAAAAACAGTGCTTGCACGTTCGGTCGAACATTGCCGACGGCAACAGTAACTTTGTCCAATACGCTACTGTGATATATATATATATATTAAAAATATAACAGATTTAATTATTTTGTGAACGCCTAATTTATCGTGCTATCGTGGGACGTTCAAATTTAAACCTTTTTTCGTTTTCTATACCAAATTTGTGCTATATCAATCTCTCGAATTGCTGTGAAGTTTGCCGTTCGAGCAAAGTGCACCGGTAACGAGCGAATTACCAAATTGTACAGTAGACTTAAAAAGTTTAATGCCTCTCGATTAAATTATTTAAGAGTTTATAGTATTTTTGGGACGCGTCATTTTTTTATTTTGAATGTTTTAATTTTTTTTATTTGCTATTAAAATCGTTGTTTTTTTAAGGTAACTTCGTTTTGAGTTTGCCATTTTTTATATATATTTAAATTTATCTATATAATGTAAATATGACTTGATTATTGAAAAATAATATGATTGCTCAAATGCTTGAGTTTATACCTAAAATTATTGTATTGAAAATATCTAGTTTTATTCTGAAATATACTTACCATTTAAATATTATACAAGTATTTTATTTATCCCCATTTTGATATAAACAATCATACACAATTTATACACCACAAACACACTTTTGAGTTAACTAAGGTAATAAATAATATTAGCTACAGGCATAATTAGAAACTATTCAATAGAAATAATATACTCACGGATCAAACAACAGAAGCTTCAATTACATATTGAATAATAATAAAACGATTATGCATGCATAACGTAATTAACCAGCCAAAAAAAGGAATTTAACATGCTCTTTATTTCGATATGAAAGTACACTAATTTCATTCAGCGCATTTCCATCTTTTATTGCGTTTCACGCGAGATTCTTTGATGTATTTACTTATACGTATTCTAAATATAAAAAACGTATTTCAAAATGGCAGAACTTTTCTGTACATATAATAGCCCCGGCGATAAAATTTATAATACACATTTACGCTTTAAACATTATATACATATCGCCGAGCGTCGGCATATAAATTTTAATAAACGACACATGGGGACATTTTGAAGACATTACGTGTATACATAATAATATGTTCGGGAGGGAAAAATGTCAAGTTGAAAAGCTACTGCCGTTACTCACGGAGGAGATAAGACTGTCATAAATTAAGTCATAAATGTTGTACATATTCCTGTTTACTTTATTTTATATCAACTTTATGAACGACCGACCATCAGAAGCGTGAAAATTCAAAGAAAAACACTCAAAAAACATTTTTATCGGAAAAACAATTTTTTTTTATCGCCACATTGTTTAAAATTATCTACAAGTATTTGTTTTATCAATTTCCTGTACTATTAATACATACTTGCTATGTAATAAATTTTACGTCATTAAAATTTAATTTGGTTTTCAACTCTTACATTTTTAATAGCCAAGTGTGCGGAGAAGTGATGAAAAAAATTAAACCCAAAAAAAGGTGATGATTTTAAATCCCAATTCGGAGCTCCAGTGCGGCCCTGGCCCGCTGTCAGCCTCTCTGACATCGGCTTTCAAATGTTATTTTGATTAGCCCCTGACTTGTCATGTAAATTTCAACTGTCAGAAGCATAATTGGGCGCATGAAATGGCGGCCCTATGCCGCGCGACGGGCCTTTTCGCACTCGACAGCTTCAAGCCGCAGATCGTCAACCTTTAATTTAATATTTTATTATTAAAAAATATTTTCATTCACAATAATCGATCTCGGATCTCATCTCGGCCGGAATTGTGCGATGACGATTCATTTTCCGGGAATACTTACAAACATCCGACAACAATAAGTTAATCTCGTATAATCTCGGCACTTGCAAGCCTATTGCGCTTTTATCAATTAAATTGATCATATTCAATAAATTCAGATAAAATATAAGCATATTTCCTGCTATTGCAATGCCAGCAATAAAACAATCGAATAAGTTATATCGATATCGCCGATTCCTCGAATCAGATCAACGGTTTTATTGGCGTCAATTGAAAACGATGTGGTTTTTACGCTTGGAAGTATATTCCGATATGCGAGGTCACAATATCAAATGAATAAGTTTTAATCGAATTTTAAAATCAGTTGTGTACGATCTTATCTTATAATGTTATAATACTGTTTCGATTTTGTGTCTAGATTTATTTATAACTGATATATAGCCAAGCCTCTAAAGGCTTCCCTACACGTGCACCGACTAAGTTTGCCCACATAAGATAACTTTTGCCTACATAAAATTTTATCACCTGGGAAAAACGTGTTTGTGCATGCAAACCTTGCGTTTTTAAGCCTCCCACAAACTTACCAGACGCAACGCCACACACGTCGTGTGACGAAATCCTAAATGTATGAATTTCTGTAGTTTTATATGGCGTAGATATGTACATACGTGCAACACCCCACCCCACGTTACAACTCATACCAATAGCATCACGTCACATGCGGTGTGGCCTTTTCAGTCAGATAAAACTGATACCATCAATTTGGATCGAGCGAAATCGGATACGGCGCAAAGGTTCAGATTCGCGCCCGTCGCTTACTTTTCAACTTTTGTATCCAATCCATACGAGCCACATTAACGTCGATTGTGAGTTTGCGCCGTAAAGCGAATACATTCGAATGACAAGTAATACAATAACAGTGCTCGAGCTGCAGACCTCAGTTCGTGAGTTTGGATGCCTTGCCGATTGCGCTACCACTGCGGCTTGGTATCATCATTTTCAGCCGTTCACCATCCACTGCTGGATGAAGGCCTCGCCAATCCTCTTCCATTCCTGTCTGTCTTGAGCAATCTGCATCCAGTTGACTCCACACATTCTTCTCAATTCATCAACCTACTCTTAATATTGTTAGTTTAATGTATGTATTGTGTTTTATGTATGATGTACCATAAATGAGCAATCATCGACTCTTGGGAGCATCTTTATTTTATGTTGATAATTTTTTTTATGATTTTAAGCATTTCTTTTTAATTTTGACAAACTTTTTTATTGTAGTTCGTAGTGAAGTTGCTAAAAAATACACCTACATACATATATTAAATTTTACATATGAAAACTTCCCTACCTTCTTCCCTCCGCCCACGCCCTTACTCACAACCTTTTTTTTTTCAATTAATCAGCCCATCGTCCACTCGGTCTACCTTGCTTTCTTTCACATCCTTTAGGATACAATTCCAGTATTTCTCGCGTCCATAATTTTCACGCTGTGTCCACTTCAACTTTTGCACACGTTCCGCTATATCTGCCACTTTGGTCATACTACTTACCCATGTATTCCGCTTACGATCTCTTCTTGTTATACCGAGCATACGTCTTTTCATGCATCTCTGTGTGCACTGGATCGTACGTAACATTCTTGAATTTCGCATCCACGTTTCACATACATACGTCATAACTGGCAGTACGCATTGGTCGTATGCCTTATTTTTTAAGCATAGCTAAGTGTTGGTTTTAAAACTACGTTCATTCTTCAAAAATCGCTTGGTTTTATTTCTTCTTCTTAACATCCAGTCATATTCACCAATTGATGATATATTTGTCTATAATTAACCGTCGAATAAATCTAGAAATGTTTTCGTATCCGTGCTGAGAATGTGACGTGAAGCATGGGAGTCGTGCGACAGCGCCCGACAGATCATCAGTCATAAACGATGGAGGGAACAGGGAAGAGGGGGGGGGGGAGAGGGGGGAAGAGAGGAGTCCACGGTTGAGCACCTCTGCCTAGCTGGCAAGTCAGTTACATTTTTTACGGTTGGCAGTGTAAAATGGTCACGATTACGCCGGCAGGATGTTCAGTCGTGGTGATTGAGTGGGTGACAGGTGGCGTGGCCGGGACCATTTCACATGCTCGCCCACACACCCAATGTGGGCCCCGTGTGTCTCATTCGGGGCCCGTTCTGCTCATTCGCCTCTTTCAGCTTCCATGCTCGCTCGCTCTCTTCATCTCGCGCACGAATTAAATATTCATAAAGCCGGATGAGAAATGCCCGTCCGGATGTCGGTCTCGTTCATTCTTTGCCCGCTCGCCCTGTCCGCCGCTTCGCTTCACCGCCAAAGTGGAAACATATGTTTGACCAACCCCCCTCCCCCCCTGGTGCAAAATTATTAATCGCGACGATAAATGCCTTATACATCCTTCGAAATCGCGGCAACAATTTGAGTAAGGTAAAGCAAAAAAAAAAATTCGGGTGTGGCTTATCCATATATTTGAGGAATACAAAGAGTAACGAAATTATTTTTTTAAGTACGTAAGTAAATAAAACGCATGCACACCACCACACCAACCAAAATACATACATACATATGAAATTACTGTTGAGTGCGCGCGCGTATACATATAAAATACGATCTTCGGCATATATTCAAATAAGAAAAACTACCACTTCCGGTCGGCGGACTTTGGTCTAAACTTTATCTCTTAAATTTTATATGGAAATTATAAATATAAATTTTCGACTTGATCAATGGGGCAGTTTCTGAAATATTTTGTGGTAAACTTTTCGACAAAAAAAAAACCTACATACTTCCGGTGTACTGATTTTATTGATTTATTTTTTCGTAACTAGCAATTTTACTCAGGAGTACAACATTATAATATTGTGACGATAGTACATATTTAAAAGGCCGAAGAAAATAAAAAAAAAAAAAAAAATCGTTCAAGAGTAAACTGCCACTTTCGCTCGTCAGATGTTGACCAAAATCACAGTGTCTCTTACGGCTAACGTGAAAACTATAGATATGAAATTTCGACAAGATCACCGAAGCAGTTTCGAAAATATTCTGTGGTAACAGAATTTTAGAATTTTCTACAAGAAAAAAACCCTACTTCCGGTTGACTGATGTTGACCAAATTCCTCAAAAAGGTTGTAAGCGAATGCAATAATTGTTCAACAATGGTTTGCGATGGTTCGCGTCTCGATTAATCGTTTTCAATCCATCGCATCAAGCTATCGAGACATCTGTTGATATTTTTTTGAAATTATGAATTAAACTTGCCTATTTATAATTAATTTAATATTATCATAAATTTAATCCGATCATTTTTCACTCGACCGCTCTTCGAAGGTGACGTATCAATTTTTAATTTTGTTTTGATAGTGACGGATGGTTCGCACGATACATCTTGTTTCGAACAGGTTTTGCCAACCTTTTTCCGCGCGATGTTATACATCAGATTATTTTGCGTATAAAAATAAAACGTGTCCCCCTTATTCGAATACAGATATAAGCAGGTAAACTCAAACTATTCCGTTTATAATATTATACCGATCACAGCGTACAATAGTAGTAATGTCTGGCTGTGTTATCCCGATCAAATATTGGAGTGTACAACGTCGTTCAAAATTAATTAACTGTGGATGACTTCTCATAAGATGCTAGCGATATGCCCATGTTACAGATGAAAGGAGATTGAATCCGTGTACTCTACTACCACTCAACGATCTGTCAAACCAATCGTGATCGGTTAGTTTTTTTTTTGAGGTAGTTCTGAGAACATCATACAATCGCCGATATCACTGTCGTACACGAGGGGTATAAAAAAAAGGGAGTCGGATCGATCAAATGGTCGCGAGACCCAATTAGAGCTGAGATCAGCTCCGATTAGCGGAACACATTTAATTAGACGCAAACCGCTCTGAATTTATCTACAGTATACAATCGTCGAAATCATATTTTGACTGTTGAGTTCCGCACATTGAAGGATGAGAAACTTGAGCTCTTCTCTTATAGTTGATATATTTTCCAAATATTATGTACATATGTGCGTGTGTACCCCGTTCGCAAAAGACATTTTCCACGCAAGGTTGCACGCCGAAATTAACGCGCCACAAAATTTGATATGTGTATAATTGGACGCTCGCAACAGATTAAATTCGCCTTTGAAGTCATCCTTTCGGATGGTCACCCCCTTCTCCCACCCCCCCTGTTTCTCTCCCTGTTTTCGGATGTGCTCGTAATAAAACTGGGGGGCATATTTCGGCACGAATGCCGAAATTTTGCAAATGACAAATTTTGAATTGCTATATTTGGATCATAAAAATTTTTATTTGTGTCGGATAAGGAAATCGTAATACTGTGTATGTACATACATACATATGTACATATACATACATATGTTAGGTATAATAATTATCAGCTAGCTTACTATTTTCAGAACATTGTCAAACAAATATGAAAAGAACGTTGTAGTGGTAGTCTATTAGATAAATTACACTATTTCATACTAACGTTCTTTGTTGCTTGTCAATTCCATATTTTTCTATATTTGTACATACATACATATGTAGATTTGTTTAAGCAACTCACACTAACTTGAATTGCTAGCAACCAGCAACTCACAACAACCAACTCGCAACTCGCAACAAGAAACTGGCAACAAGCAATAAGTGGTACTATTGCCACATTTAAATACACGTGCTATTAAACGTACCTTCCCCCACACAATCAATACGATATTGCCCGTCAAAAATATTGCTTGTACTCAACGATACATAATATATGTATGTATGTATGTATTATCAAACGTGTATTTAAGAATTTTAGTATTCAGTTGCTGTCATAAATGTATAAATCCTTTATTAGAATTTTGTCTAAATATTTGGAGCCCTAACTTTAAAAAAGACATTGTATGTATGCTTAGAAAGAGTTCAAAGAAGGATTACAAGAATGCCATCTGAACTTATGTATGTACATATATAGATCGCTACCCTATAACGAAAGGTTGAAGACAATGAGTCTCACATCTTTGGAGACGAGAAGATTGAGAGGCAATCTAAGTGCAATCTAAGAAGTGTATAAAATAATAAATAATTAATATAAATGTCCAAATCTTCTCACGTTCAATAAAAACGCTCATTTCATAGGTCTTCTGAGACTCCTAAAAGACAAAACAAACAAAATTGTCAGAGATTCATTATTTTTTAATACAGTGGTTGAAGTTAGGAACCGCCTCCCAAATCAGCTAGTAACTTCAGAAAATATAAATCTCTTTAAAAATCATCTCGACAAGTTTTTGAATATAAATAGATGTTTGTAATCCTTCAAATATAAATAACTAAATAAATAAAAATTGTATGTACATATTATAACAGACCCCTGGGCTCCATCGGCTATGCCGCCTGCCCATGTATGTAAATAAATAAATAAATAATCTTTTCTAACATTTTAGCCGGCTTTATTCAGAGATATGACAATTTTTCCGAAAATATTCAAATCAAATTATCTGTGGGGGATGAGGTATATTCCACTCACAAATTATTATTTATTCATGCGTATTTTAATAAACGACAAAAGTATAACCACTTGTAGTCAACACGGAGTACTTTACAGCTACATACATAGTTCGTGCTCGATAAATTAAACCTGATTTTATTTTAATACCAACGTTGATTGAAATCCGACCGATCGAGTAACCGGAACAGACCCACCCCCCCCTCTCTCTCTAATCGATATTTTGGGGCGCTTGTCGCGACGGAAGTTGTGGTACAAGATTCGGTTTCCCGCAAAGTTGATGGCGAGGGGGTGGCGAATGACATCGGCATCTGGCCGGTGTCGTGTTTCTGACACAAATGGACACGGCACTGACACGGCTAATGACATTGCGCCGAGTGCCCTAGGGGTCGAATAATTGAGTTGTAACAGCAGAATAGGTACATGGTAATGTTTTATTTCCTAGAAAATATCCTAGGCGAGGCTCAGACCATTGGATGGGTATAATGGATTTCCAGAATTTTAATATGTAGGTGCAGAAAGTGAGGAAATTTCGGGGTGTCGACAATCGACGTTTGTTCCCAAATCGTCGATAGACGTGCAATATCCCGTTACAAGATCCGGTGCTGGGGCGAAAGGGTCCCCCACTTCGCGTTTAGGTTCGCCGTCCGCCGGGTCGTGGGGGTGGCCCTTCCGTCACATTTTGGCCCCTTGTTGTCGGATTTGGTCGCATGTTCACTTAGTCGATGAAATTGTACAAAATGTGGGCGTTGGACCCGTGTCAAAATGCGTGTACATAAATCTAATATTGATTAGGTCGTGGCCCCGTCGACACGGGACCTCTCCTCTCTCTCTCCCCCCCCCCCCCCCTTATCTTTCACGTGACATGTATAGAAGGGGTGAGGTGTTCCTCCCTTAGGACTGTGTGATGTGACAGGGTCTCTTTATTGCGTGTTCCGCTCTTTTTCGCTGAAGACTGACGAGTCAACTCGTATTTGCTCGGGTATACAAGAGTCAATTCGCAACCAATCGATTTAGTGATGATGGCAATGCGATAATAGACAAGCTAGGTGAAAGTATTTTGTCCTGTTATTATTTGGTGTGGGAATGTATATGAATAATGGAGCGTTTATGTCAATGGCAAGCCAACAATAAAATAACTGATCAATCGAGGTAATCTGGCGATAAATACTGTGTGTATAGTACTTTTTTATTTATTTATTTATTTAATTAATCATGCAACAAACAGCTTATGGTATATGTACAATAAAATATAAATACAAAATAATATTAATATCACACAATACACTACAGCCAAAATAGTTGCAAACGAACAACAGATTAAAATAAGAAAAGAACTTAGGAGTTAGGACTGGAAAGGAACTTAAGCAAAGATAATTTAAAGGAGGGCAAAGAATAGAGAAAAGGATCAATATGTGCCGGGATTTCGTTAAATGACGAGCAGGATCTAGTCTAAAGGAGTTTAGTGAATAATTTGTGGAACAAAGATTCAAATGAAACAATGGAGGATTTCTGACAGGCCTAGGGGGACAATGTAGAAGGATCCTACTTAGTAGGTAAGGGCTATCTAATAAATTATTTAAAAGTTTAAATACAAAGCAGAGATCCGAGACCGTCCTCCTGGTTTGCAGGGAGATGTAATCACGGGAATTTGCAGAAGAAAGACAAAACCTGGAAATGGAGTACGTATGGAACTTCTTATTAATTTTTTCCAATTTATTAATGGAATCTTGGTAAAACGGGTTCCATATAGTACTAGCAAATTCCAGGTGACTTCTCACAAATACATTATATAGTAAAGACACTGTTTCAAAGGACTTAAAGGGTTTGGATACTCTCATTATGAATCCCAAATTCCTATAAGCCTTATTGACAGCCGCATCAATTTGGGAATTAAAAGATATGTTATTTACTATCTAATAAGACACCTAGGTCTCTCACAGAGTCAACTCTCAATACTCGCGTTTGCCCAATAAAAAAATCAAACAATACAGGGGAAGCAAGTCTGGAGAAAGTGATATGAAAATCCATCCATTATAATATTTGTTAGCCATTATAACAATTGATTATTAATAATAGAATTGAAACAAATTTGCAATAAATAATGTAGGATGCTCGTGTGTGGCATTAATGCACGAATAGCTCTGTATACTAGCGAAAACGCTAGTACATATATTCGTTTTCGCTAGTTCGCGACACTAGCGAATTTGCTAGTAGGTATGTACATATATTAGTAGATTCGCTGGATTTCGATGACGTTTGTGGAAAAGTTGTAAGTAAATAACTCTGACTCGAGTCCATGTCAGAATCGTGAGTGAAATACAAACGTTCCGAAAGCGAGGTGACAGATCGTAGTTTGATGGGTTATGTCAGAGTGACAGAAATCGGCGGCCGGTTGCGCAAATTCGGTAGGTTTGCGAAATTCGCTAGGTTTTCATACACGAATTCGCAGCGGTGTGCGCCTTTAGACTGTTCGAGAGCCGGTTTTGTACCATCGAGAATAGCCACTCTATGTATTCTAAGTTACTCAAACAAACATGTTATATTGTAATTAACAATAATACAACTATGGGGGGTCAAACGATACCCCCTAACGATCTAACATAAAACTTTAAGCGAACCTATGAATTGCGTGTCTTGGACGAATGCCCGATTCGCATAACCCCAGGGGATTTTGTCTTGAGTTCGCCAGTTTCTGACATGTCACCAACCTCCCAATCCACCCCATCTCTCTCCTTTCCTTTTGCCTAACCTTACCCTGGGCCCCCCAACCCCTCCAACCCCTCACCATCCTCCCAGTAGGCCTCGGTCATTTGTCACCCGGTGCCATTTATATTTGTCGAATCACCGCCATTAGCGGCGCGCTTGAGGTGGGCGGAGGGAGGATGTTAGGAGAAAAGGGGTGGGTTAAAGGGGAGGTGGGGTGGAGAGCACCCCAGGCGCTAAGAGGCCGCCGTTTTGTGTGTATTAATTGCCGCAATAATTCATTGTTAGGCGGCGAGTTGCTGTGGGGGTTGGGTGGGTCGGATGTGCTACTGGGTTTTTGGAAGAGGGGTGGTTTTACCACCCCGTTTCACGCGGACGATCCCGAGCATAAAAATAATAAATGTGCAGGGTTGATCACGCCCACGAGCGTCACGTGTGTGCCCACCGCTAATAAATAATACGGCAATTTACATTTTATAAATAATAAAAAGGGATAATGTGTGCGGCCGCTAGCTGACCTGGCCACATTCAAGGTGATTGTAAATTTAGAGTGATTTTCGTGTTAATTAGCAATTGTGACTGCTGGGACTATTTATTTTATTTATCATCGCAAAGAGACGGTTAAACTTTTCAGGTTTGCTATATATGTACATTTGTACATACATAGATATATGTATGTAGGTATAGAAATATTTTTCCGATCAAAACTAAACTTACCTCCGACGTCATTTCGTGGTTGAGCGAACGAATGATTCGTACACTAAATAGCGATAACATGTCATAAGTAATAAGTTCTCAAGTTTGATAATGAATATCATAAGTCAACGTCAGGGGTGGTTATCACCCGGCATTGCAAACGCCCGAACTCGGATATATACAGTTGAACTGTTATTTAACGCTGCTTTAACCTCAACCGTTCAAACTATGATAAAATCTTAGAAAATAACTACTCATATCCATTTGGTTACACCGTGTTGTATTTGGAGCTGAAAATTTTTACATGAACGATAACCTCTTTGTATGTATGTAGTCCAATGATATGTACACACGTAAAGCCGCGTACTCATTAGCGAACAGCGCGTTTGATGCACGCTAACGTGGACGCCATGTACAAACGCGCCGTGCAACCACTGCGAACGACCCCCAACCACTGCGCGCCCCTTTGTGTTCGCGCGAAAAACCGATCGTGGATCAAAAGTGGATCGCCACGAACGTTGCAGAGCGCGCGCGAACGCGTACACATTTACAAACTTTGTTGCATTATGGTGCATACACACCGACGAATCGAAGGCGAACCGAAGCCGAAGCGAAAGCGAATTCGGGCTATTTGGACGCTATGTGGACTTGTTTTACTTTTTGATGATTTATTGTGATATACTACTATTACTACCACTACTATTGTTGATAAGTACAACTGCTCGCCAAGATGCTACGAACAAAGACGCAATGCATAAAAAAATAAGGGATTATTTTGACTTTACCGCTCTAAGCGTGATATTACATTCAGCAACAAATCCAGACACCAGGTTTTTTTTGAACCTCGGCGACCAGATAGATATACAGGTTCTAATGGTAAGTATCCCGATGTATTACACGATGCGATTCTGGGTTGCTTGAAAATTTCTTGAAGTCAATGTTCGCCGAAAAAAAAATTAACCAAAATTTCTTTTCTGACCTTTTTTTGCATCGTCGTACTCAATTGTCAACGCAACGCAACGTCAACGCAATTGTTTCGAAAACAATGAAATTCAAAAGAAATACGAGAGGTTGAATTTTATATATTTTCTACGTCTACATAGACCTTTTTTATAGACGTCTTCCTAGACCAATTTTTTTTTTTTGTATGAAGATTATGAGATGAGCAGGTAGCTGGTGAAAAAGTGGCGCAATGTAATCTGGTGCTCGCCACCGCCAAAAAAAAACTGGTGTTGGTTTTGTTGCTCAATGTAATATCGCTCTTAGAGCGATCGTGGAGCAATTCCAAATAGAGTATTTTTTTGTTGGTTGGGTTATTGTTAAAGATCTTCTTTTGTTAATTCTGCCTATTGTATTTTCGTTCGAGGGTCGATATTCGGTCCGAATGTTCAAGTGTGGACCTACAACCAACGAAGCGAATCCTATCGTTCGCTTCAAATTCGCTTCGAATTCGGTTCGCTTTCGATTCGTCGGTGTGTATGTACCATTACACGCGCGGTTCTCTAATGAGTACGCGGCTTTATATCTTTGACTATTTTTCCGTATAACGTACAACGTATTTGGCCTATGTATTTTGACGTCAAGTGGACTCTGGCTGAACGAGTTATTAGTATTAAACTTAATAGAATATTACTGTAATCAATTGCCTACAGAAACAATGCGACTCTTTATCTTCCCTCAAAAGTGGTTTTGCTCACTTTTTTCCTTACCGCGCAGAAGTCCTCTGAATTATCGTCCACCGTTGAGTTAAAATATATCATCCATTTTTTTTTTTAGATCCAGTAGAGAGCATCATTCAGTTGGCTGACAAATCCAGGGCGGGAGGCCGCACACTCCATCGCTCCTAGTGACAGCAACTGACACGGAAAGTAACGTTCAACCACTTTTGACAGCGACCGGATTTATCATGCAACCAAACCCCACCCCACCTCCACCCCCCGAGCCTTACAGATCTCACACCCCTGTCATCTCACCCTCTCGAGTACCCGATGGGCCACCCCTGACCGCGGTCGCGGGTTGGCGAATCCCACAAGGCAAACGACCCGTGTCTCCAAAACGGTATCTTTCGCTTTTGCTTCGTCACCTGCACACATACACATACAATTGCAACACACAGCAGATTTATATCAAATTGATAAAATAGTCTAAGCTTTATTATACTTAACATACGTAGCATGCTTGACTTTTTGATAAACATTTATACCTACTATTTGTCATAGTAAAGTAATGAGGGAAAGATAGTCTCAAGTTTCAAGTGGTTTCCCGTTACCTTTTGGAAGGAAGAGAAAGGAAAGAAGGAATTACACTGAATTAATAGGTAGGTAGAATGTTAAGTGGTGCCAATTTTCTACGGAACGGTTTCAATAACTTGGATAAATCGGAAAATTCTAACAGTGGAAGGTCGAATTGGATTTTATGAACATTCAAATCTTTCCAGCAGCTATATACTCTTAATCAAAAAGTTTCAATTTTCTGTTCAAGGGTGAAAGTATTATGTCTCACGCAAATTTTTATTTAAGGTGAGGAAAGTTATTCAGTACGAAGCTCAGTTGTTTTGATCCGACACTTAGTGACACGTTCCACATAATATACACATGTATTGCATAAAGGCATTCATTCAGATTTACAAAATAGATTAACACAATTAAGCAACGAAAGTAAGAAAGCGGGTTTAAAAAAAAAAATTATACAACTAAAATTATGTTCAATGAATTTTGCACGCAAAACGTAGTCACGTTAGATAATCATATTGTAAAGAAAGTTGATAGTTATTTAGACCTAGGACAATTGGTGGATATGACTGAATGTAAAGAAGAAGAAATTAAACGAAGAATGAAACTAGGATGGAGCGCTTTTGGAAGAATGAACATAGGTTTTAAGTCCAACATCCCGCTATGCTTAAAAAATAAGGCATGCGACCAATGCGTACTGCCAGCTATGACGCATGGATGTGAAACGTGGATGCTGAATTCAAGAATGTTACAAAAGATCCAATGCACACAGAAAATATCGTAAGAGGAATACATTGGTAAGAAGCATGACTAAAGTAGAACGTGGCCACAGTAACGATGTGGGAAACTGTAAGGTTACTGTGGTAAAATTTTGTATAAATAAACAAATAAAGTATGAAAAAGCTGATGTGGCAAAAAACAATGGACGATAGATGAACGCGAGAAATACTTGAATGGTATCCGAGAGGATATGAAAGAAAGCAAGGTAGACCAAATGGACGATGGGCTGATGAATTGAGAACAATGTGTGGAGTCAAGTGGATGCAGATTGCTCAAGATAGACATGAATGGAAGAGGATTGGAGAGGTCTACATCCATCAGTGGATGGTGTAATACACTCAAACCGTCAAGCTGCAAACCTTCGCTCATCTAATCTAATCAATCTAATGAATCGCTGTGACCGTAAGTTTGAAAATATGTAGAACCGAGTCAGTACAAGTTGACACGATTTTGAACAATTTATTTATTTTTTCTGTGAGGAGACGAAAGCGCGGAATTATTCATTGTGTGTAGCGATTTTTCGCGGTAAGGTTGCGGACTCGTGTCGCCCCCCTCCTGAAAAGGCCATATTTCAGCACAACACACACACACACACACACACACATATTATATTATATTCTCGCGGGAGTGAAATAGTAAGCGGGGGCGCGCGTTCGCGCTCGCGCACACCACTCATTTCGACTTTCTGCGTTATTTCACAGATGAAATATGCGGCAATTTCTCTGAATAATACATGGGCCATATTTCATTTCGCGGTATACAAAATAGTGGTGTTGCTCGCGCCCGGGGGCGGACGTTGCGGTGCGGGTTGCCAAACGTTTTGCCCCGGTTGTAGGGTACGAATACGACCCTGGTCTCTCTTTTTTCAGTTCGTATATCTTATTTCCTGGCTGCCGCCGTCGCGTCAGTGGATATCGAAACTGTTGTGAATAACTGAAAGTATGTATGTATATCCAAAAGTCTCATAAGTCATATGGGATGCCATAATGGAGATGAAACATAGTTAAAAGTCAAAAATGTTCAACTTTATTTGCAATTTAACTAATGTTGGCGAGGTTTGTTTAAAGAACAAGACAAGTTTGATCTGATGATGTCTCTGATTGTAATTAATTAGAATCATAATAATTTTTATAAAATAAGTAAATGAGTGAGAAATAGCTGACGTGACCGTGGGTGGAATATATACCGAGAAGAATACTTGAATGGTAGAAGTACTTCTGAGCGAACCGATCGTTTGGTTCGCAGTCGCTGCACCGTCCACATAGCCCGAATTCGCCGTCGCTGTTCGGTTCACTCAATGTGTACGCACCACGAGCGGTTGTGCATTTGTGCAAGGAAGCAAGGTAGACAAAGCGGGCGATGGGCTGACAAATTAAGAAGAGTGTGTATGTATGTATAGTCAAATGGATTCAGACTGTCCAGGAATGGAAAAAAAATGGAAAGGCATAAATATACAGCAGTGGATGCTGAACGGCTGAAAATGCTGATGATGAAACAAATGGAATGGAATAGCTTCAATATATGTAACTATAGTATAAAAGTTGACAGGTTTATAATATACATAGTAGTCCAACATTATAACAGATCTAATTTTCAATCAGTTTAAGATGTTAAAATGCAAACAGGTGCAATCCGTGCTCTTGACAGACAGATATTAACAAATAAAATGGAAAAAGAAGCTTAATGGTTTTAAGTAGCGTGAGAATAACAACGAATTTCCAAAACAGATAAAGGGGGTTCTTGCCTTTTTAGGCACAGACAAATCGCTGTCGCTAAACAGTCCAATACATCACCAACGATCCACCTGTTTCACCAAAAGTTTCTCAGAGGAGGGTGTGGAACATAAATAACAGACAAATCAGTCAACCACACACACAGGAAATTACAATTGTCAATCTGCGTCACCAAGAGAAGATTTTCAACGCGCATGACGTACGGAATTAATTAATTTTGAAACTCAAAATCGTCGATCATGACCCAGAAGCACATGTATTAAAATTTTGATGGGACCGACCATGGAAAAAAAGGCGAGTATACCACAAGAAATATTTTTCAGCGAGCGAACCGAACCGATCCCGGATAATTTATCATCTTATCCGCACACTTAGCATTTCGCTTTTAGTCGGGGGTTGGGAGGAGGGTGTGGGTGGTAGAGGAGACCTCGAGGCTCCGAAACTACCCTTAATCTTTCATTTAAAATGATATATGTGTACCATTTCGTGCTGTGGGGGCGTCCTACCGAGCGGGAAGGACCGAGGGGACCACCGCGAGAAGCGACAAAGAAAGACGATGTCAAAAAAGTTGTCATGTGTTATTTATCAAAAGGGGAAGTAGGGAAAAAAATTGTCGCGCGTGAAATATCCCCGAAATAAATCATAACGCGCCACTGTGCGGCGGATGCTTCAGAATTATTGCACTCGCTGCAACTTCGGCAAATCCGCTCAAGTGCATTGTAATAAAATTCATATGGAAAGATTTTTTTTGGAAAACGCATTTGAACATTCAATATGTACCAGTTTCGATAAGTGTGAGTCAAACAATAGACACGGTTTTGAATTTAGCGTTTTAGGTGTAAATAAAATTAGCACTCGTTTTAGTCTCATATTTCACCGATGCAATTTAAATTTCGGTTTCCCCCGAAAACAGAGGCGCATAACTAAACATTTTCGAGAACTTTTTTTTCGCATTTCGTTCCGCAACTTCGACCGAATAAATTCCCGGACATAATTGGATCATGGTAATTTATTGGAACCTTCGCGGATAACTTCCGCTGCCATTAATCAAGAATATTTAATGCCCTTTGCGATTTCGAGGACGTTTAATAATTTCAAAATTGTTGATACGCGTCCGGTCGAGCCCTTTTGATTTATTGCCGATTTTTAAACACACACCCCATTTTTATACATAAACATGTACATTTCAATAGATAGATGTGGATAATATTTGAAAGATTTTAATATATGTAAGTTACATTGTAGCGTTTTTATATACTGATGTTTAAATGAAATGTATATTTAATTATAAGATTAACCTTTTGGGAAATAAAGCTTCTCATTTATATCTTGAAAAAGAATTAGAAAAATGTAATGCGATTACGTGTGATAATTTACGAGGGCGTCTAAACGTTAAATCATCGTTAATAAGATTTACTCGAAAGCCCAAAGATTTACAATGTAGGCAAAGCACTTTTGGACGCTCTGAACCGGGTCAATTATTTCATTACAATGAAAACAATTTTACTCGGATAGCAGACGATTTATTTACATTTGTAACTCATTTACACAAAAATGTACATACATACATATTTATGTAAACAATTTTAAAAATTTTGCCAAATTGTGTCAACAACTGAAGTTATACGCATATGAATTTACAACATAGAATGCTAAAGAATTTGTAGTATGTATCTATGATTTCTATGGTGTGCGAACACCTCTGAGTGTACTAAGGGTAAAATTGCCCATGAGTCGGTGATATACGTTCGGCATACATCACGGTCCATATTTTTATTTTTTAACACGCATTGTCATTTATTTTTTCGTTTTCGTGAATTTTCCGTGATATATGCGGTCGTTGGGGATGTGTTTGCGTATGTAGAGGTGTCGTTAGCTATGCCAAATTTGGGGTTCGGCTCCGGGTACATTTTGTGAAACTAATTGTTGACAGCCCTGTCACCTTGACACCTAGCGTTCCCTTTGATATGGGGTCCTGTAACAAATGACGAATAATCCGATACACATCGCGTGTACCCTCATTTATTATCATTCCATACGAAACAGACAGGTCTATTATACTCACACATACATACACCGCTTGTTCCGCGATCCGACACACATATACTGTGTTGAAACGTGTACCCAAGTACCTCAAGTTTGTCCATGTTCAAAAGTTTTATGATACTCACACAAGCATGTGTATTTTAATCGGAATAGTTTCATCTAACTTTAACTTAAATGTGACCTGTCGAAGAGTAAACACTGTAATCTTACTGCAGATAAGTTTTTTCCCAATTTTTAAATTGGAAACAGAACCCTTCTGTAGTCTAAAAAAATATATAAAACCTAAAGGTAACTAATATTATATATACATGGGACGTGAAAAAAGGTTAAAATAATAATAAACTTGCATTGTAAGATCAACTTTATTGCACATCACTGTAGCCACAAAAACATTGTCTCATTTTTCAATTTCAAAAGTTTGTCTTGTACATACATACATATGTATGTACATATATAAAGTTCGCGTAGAATTTTCACATATGTACATACATAGTTTCTACATAGTTCTATAGTTTCGCAGAACACCATTTGAAAAAAATTGCAAAAAAAATGAAACGATAAAATTAGAGCGGAAAATGTGGATTATAATATTGATACGAGGGTCATGTAAAATAAAATATTGTGAAGATTAAAAAAATATTAATTTCAAACACATAAATTCATAATATGGTTAGTCATATCCGGTTAACAGTGCAAACCCTGCGTGACAGGCGTGACATTATATAATGCGCCTAGATAGGGGTGGGGACGGTGCATAGAAAGAATTCCAACGATAAATTGCATCCCTCGTGGAAAATATGAGGACCATTAATTTCGAAAATGACTTTACAAAAGTGCAGAGCCCCATTGTGGCCTTTCACAGCGAACGCGCCACTGACACACTGCAGCCAACCGAAAGCGAACAAGACAAAAAAAAAACATGAGCGATTGCAACTAACTGGCGTGACATCAAATCCGACCTGACAGCGTAAAATATAACTGTCTAAAATAAGGCACACACACACACATGGGTACCTATATGGGGAAAAAAAGTATTTTTCTATATACTATGTAAGTTATTGTCAGTTGTTGGCGAAAGTGCCGTGAAACGTCGTGTTTGGTCTACGCCCAGCGGCCATCACCTGCCTGGGGTCTCTAGGACCCCGATTATAATCTCCCATGTTGAACAAACACCATGGTAATTTATGGTTATCGCGAACACAAAACCAAAACTGAACACTCAATAGATTACGACGCTATGTCGATGGGTCTCAATGGGCACCGCGTGGTTCTATCGAACAACAACGAGATTCACTATTCGCATTTTTTGCAGTGTCTCATATATTTATAGAAAATTTGCATCAATAGAATATATTTACTCGGCATATACATATACATATGTACATATAGAATGAAGACAGCAAGGTAGACCGGGTGGACGATTGGCCGATGGATTGAGGAGAATGTGTGGAGACAAGTGGATGTACATAGATTGCTCAAGAGAGGCCTTCATCCAGCAGTGGATGGTGAACGGCTGAAAATGATGATGATGATGATATGTATGCACATATGCATGCACATACATACTCATCGTGTTCAATGCACTAAAAATAAATATGATGTTTAGATTAAGACGATTTTGATATGCAATGATTTTAAAATGGTAATGTATGTATGTATACTTCAAGGTCATCAATGGTTATTTGTGATATCTCTACACTTGTATGAGCAACGAAGTTTTCTTGAAAACTTTTTAACATCGGTGCTTTTTAAGCTCTGAAAATTTCAATAGTAAAATCGTCAAAAGAGAAAGTCATGCATGCGTATACCTTTATTGAATTTGATTCTGTAAACATTCTATGGGTATATAAAAACGAAATCGAGCCTAATATGTGTTCCGTATTCTTTATTGTCGTACGGTGACTTGTGATTTTTTCGCATTCGCACACAAAGCCGACGGGACATGATAATTTATTAGAGCTTGCGCACAATCCAGGGGTGGGAATAGACCATTATTCGGTAATGAATAGGACACGCATTGTCGATCGGTATCTGTCCGTCCGTCCCATCGCCATACGTCACGACCGTCTCCCGGAATCGCTAGAAGAACAGATAACATCAAAACAAATTTCGAGAAAAACGGCGATATATCAATACCCCAATAATACCTAATAGCCATACAGTTCAAACTTTAGATAGACCCATGGATATTTATCGACTTACGTACATATGAACATACATACATACATAAAAGTCCTCTAAAATGTACTGAGGAGTCAAAAGTTTAATCAAATGTAATAAAATATTTTGCACAAGCGTGTATGCGGTTAGTTTTGCAAAAACGACGATTCGCAGTGTGCCAGTTTGATGGGGTTTTCCGAGTCCCGCCCTGAGGTGGCCGACAGTTCACAAATCACATTATTTACAGGCCGACCCTGGAGGCTGTCAGACAACTTGACACATCCACACAAATGAATACAGACACAGATAAATTGATCCGTTCCCTAGGACTCGCATAATAACCTCACCTTTCCTAACCGAAAACCTATATTTAATACGCGCTATCAATGTATTTATGAATGCAATACTATGGGTATCGCAAAAATTCGCACCTTTCAATGCACACACTGCAGACTCGACGGAGTAATATGGCGAATTGTGTACTTTAACCAGATTAAGGCTAAATTCAACGACTTGACTTTTTCAATTTAGAATATTATAAGCATCACTCTCAATGCAATGTTTTACAGTATGTGTAACTTTTATTAATATAATGTTATGCTAGAAGAAGAGGGCTTTCAATCAATGTGTACCTATTTCCAGTTTTACGGATGTGAAACGTGGATACTGAACTGAATAATGTTACGCAAGATCCAGTGCACACAAATTGTATCATTGGAATAACAAGAAGAGATCGAAAGTTGAATCATAGCTGGAAAGCATGACCAAAGTGGCGGATGTAACAGAACCTTGGAATAGCAAAAAGAGATCGGATGAGGAATACGTGGGTGAGAAGCATGGCCAAAGTGGTGGATATAGCGAGAAGAATAGATAGCATATATACGCGATGGTACTTGAATGGTATCCGAGAGTATGTGCAAGAAGGCAAGGAAGACCAAACGGACGATGGGCTAAAGAATAAAGAAGAATGAGTAGAGTCAAATGGATGCAGATTGCTCAAGACAGGCAGGAGTGGAAGAGGATTGGACAGGCCTTCATCCAGCAGTGGATTGTGAACGGCTAAAAATGATGATAAAATAGAATGTAGATTTGATTGAGAACAAAGCCGCCCAACACTATACACGTCATCGTCGATGCATTCGCGCAATTCTCAATTCGCAATTATTTTTGGAAAAAAACTCGTTTACGCCATTACAATCAAGCAAATAAATGCAAGTTAATAAAATACGTCAGCTTCGTGGTGCTTTTTACTTTATTTTTTTTTCCATTCGAGCTTCGAGCGACGTGACACGCATTCCCGCGTGTTTTCGAAAGGCGAATTCGATTAACCTTTTAAGGACCTGTGCAGCTCGGGTAATTAGGGGACCGATATCGTAGCGCACGTTGCATACGAATCGAACACCTGTCAACTCACTGACGATGGTTACAAACTATTTTTGTTAATAATCATCGTATTACATATTTGCGCACTTGTGGATGGTTAGAGTGTGTGTTGGTCGCACATACATATGTACATTGGATATATATTTTATTTTTTTAACGGTGGATAGCACAAAAGACCGTTTGATATATTGGTTCTACCTGGGTGTCTGTCGGCCGTTGAATTGTGCATGAGGTGGTTGTGTGCGGTGAATAGCGCACAAACCAAACAATCAGTATCTGCTCTCTCCACGTGTCACACACCATGATTTATGACCTACGTGTGGAGCCCTACACACGTGGCTTTTTGCTAGCCGGTTCGCATCCCCGAAATTGGACTGGGTCCTTTCCCAAAAGGGCCGTAAAAGGACGACGGCAATTAATTTTTCCACGGCGAAACGACAGGAACTCCATTATGTGCAGGCGAGCGATAGGCAATTTGGGGTGTATGTCGAGTGTCGTTCATTTTATCATATCTAAAAAACACTCGAAACACTTCCGACGATGACGATAAAATCAAACACGTAGATGTTTCAAGGTTGTATTTCGGCTGGTATGATAAAATTTGCAAATTTGTAGTCGTTAACTTTGTTCAATGAAAAGTTGTATCAAATATTTGTAATTCATTGGATATCAATTAATTTCCATATCAGAATATTTATGGAAATTAAATGGAATACATGGAGCGGAACGTTGTGAAAAACTTGAAGTGGACACAGCGAGAAGAATGGATGGCAGATGGACGCGAGAAATATTGGAATGGTATCCGAGAGGACGTGAAAGAAAGCAAGGCGGACTGGAGGGACGATGGGCTGACTGAGAAGAATGGACGATGGGCTGATGAATTGAGAAGAATGTTCATTCAGAGGATGTTGAACGGCTGGAAATGATGAGATTGAATAAAGTAACAAACACAGACACGACAGGAATTGGAGAGGATTTGAGAAGTCTTCATCCAGCAGTGGATGGTGAACGGCTGAAAATTATGATCAGAATATTTAACGGGTCTAAGGACACAAGTTAACAGGTTAACATAGAAATAATGTATAGGAAGTGTCAATTTTTGGTCTCGCAACTTAGTTAAAAAAAATGACAAATTCTAATAAGAGACGGCTAATCTAATTTAGTAATGTGAAGATCTTGCCAATGACGATGATTAAGGTCAAAAAACTCGTCGAGAAAATCATCATCGACTTACGGGGATCGAAACTCAATAGACGCTCTAACCACTGAGCTATCGCCTGGTACAATAGTAATAATAGTATGTATGTATCAAAAAGTTGCTGCGCTTTTGTAATGTTTGATCTGTATTGGATTGGAAAAGCGTATTAAACATATAATATCCATTCGAAAATCATTCAATAAAATAAATCGTGTTCCGTTTCGTCGAATTCGTTTAGTTATGTCGAGCTCAAAATTGTAAGGAATCAAAGAATCTAACTGGATTTTTATTCATTTAAAAATGCGATGGCGAAAGGCGATGAAAAATTACTGGAGAAACTTTGCCAGACCTTTTATGTATGAAAGACTGTAAACATGCGTTATCAAAGTGAATAACTTTAATCGCCGTACATGTCGTTTCAATGCACATAATATTTACACTGCGAAAAACGAGCGATTATTGCGTAATTTGTGGACGAGTGTTTGAGGTAAACGTGCAAAAACTTCCCATGAGTATGAATGCACACTTCCGAAAATATGTACATGATAAAACTTACTTTCGTGTGTTTAGTTACAATTTGGAATATCCACATGTAATCGCCGCTCTATGTACACACGTTAGAGTAAATAAAAGCACGTCAAATGTGTCACACGGTGTTGTAACGCATGTTTTCACATAAACTCACACACTCGCACACGTCTAGCAATCTAAAATGCCCGTGTGTAAATACAGAAATTACTACCCGAGTTGACATTATAATTTGATGGATGATAAATCGGTCGGTTTGGCCTTTGTTTACTTTTCAGATTAGCGCTCGGCAACCCTTATCGGCTAATCTACTGGAAAATATTAAACTCGCTTATATACTGATTTACTGCGGCCGCGAGCGAAATTACCGCAGAATTATTCGATAACTTGCACTGCGTTGGGTGTTGTACATATGTATGTATGTACATACATATATTGTGCAGTAGCATTATATCAGCTTCATATTCGTAATTGGATGTATCGTACTAAATGTAATTTAGAAGCTGTGTGGTTATTTTATCAGTCGAAACAGATTGAGTATTGCCGGTTCAAATAAATACAAATACAACCAGTTACAATTTACAATCAATTCTTCAATAGAATAACTTGACTGTGTATTTTTTGTTACATGATAAAACGCGATCAGATTGAACGTGTGAAAAAGTACGTAAGATCCAGTGCACACGGAGAAGCGTGGAAATATGTATACTTAGTATAACAAGAAGAGATCGTAAGAGGAATACTTGGGTAAGCTGAACGTGTGAAAAAATTGAAGTGGCAATGGGCTGGACACAGCGAGAAGAATGGATGGTAGACGGACGCGAGAAATACTAGAATGGTATCCGAGAGGATGTGAAAGAAAGCGAGGTAGACCGAGTGGACGATGGGCTGATGAATTGAGAAGAATGTGTGGAATCAACTGGATGCAGATTGCTCAAGACAGACAGGAATGGAAGCCACTGCTGGATGGTGAACGACTGAAAATGATGATGAATACACTTTACAGTGAATATGATTGTATGTAAAGAAGAATGAACGTAGTTTTTTAATCCAACATTCCGTTATGCTTAAAAAATAAGGTATGAATGCGTACTGCCAATTACGACGTATGAATGTGAAACGTGAATGCTGAATTCAAGAATGTTACGTAAGATCCAGTTCACACGGAGAAGCGTGGAAAGATGTATACTTAGTATAACAAGAAGAGATCGTAAGAGGAATACATGGGTAAGCTGAACGTGTGAAAAAATTGAAGTGGCAATGGATTGGACACATAGCGAGAAGAATGGATGGCAGATGGACGCGAGAAATACTGGAATGGTATCCGAGAGGATGCAGATTGCTCAAGACAGACAAGAATGGAAGAGGATTGGAGAGGCATTCATTCAGCAGTGGATGGTGAACGGCTGAAAATGATGATGATGATGATGATATTTTATAAAAATCACGTCTTTCTTATAACTAGCGCAGTAGACTGCATCATACAACTCATCATTTTCAATAGAGCGTAAAAGTAGGTGTTTATATAATTGATGGGTGAATGATTTGATTTGTCCATTACTTGGCATAAGTACCTGGCGTTGTCTGGACGTAACCCTTTTGAGAAAGTGTGGCATGGGAGGTATGTACATTATCGGACGTCCGTCGAAAGTTTTGATCGTTGGCGCGTCTCGCGAAGGGCTGGTGGGTGGGTTAAAGGTTTTGGTTGAGGGTGGTGTCAAGGGGGTGGGCTGGGGTGTTCGCGTCACCTGATGATGGATGTAGTCTGTGGGTGGTTGAGGAGGAGGAAGAGGAGGTGGAGAAGAAGGCAGTGATGAATGGGCGGCCGACAGCCGCCGTCCATCCATCATACCAGAACCTATTACGCTCGCCATGTGAAAAATGCCGACTCGAGAACACAATGTGCGCCCATCCATTCCACCCAACCACCCCCACCTGCTACCACCTTGCGATCGCACTCGAAAGACACACTTGATTTATCGAAAGAACCGTCCGGAAAAGTCGCGTGTAGGTACTTATGCTATTTATTTAAATTTGCCTCAATTCATGATTTGTGGCTAAATCACCAGATAATTTTATATTTAGAAACGAGGAACAATGATAATTATTTCCAAAATTCATAACATTTTTGTTCAAAATAACTCGTCATCATCACTTTCAGCCGTTCACCACTGCAGGATGAAGGCCTCTCCAATCTTCTTCCATTCCTGTCTGTTTTGAACAATCTGCATCCATTTGACTCACATTCTTCTCAATTAATCAGCCCATCGTTCTCTCGGTCTACCGTGCTTTCTTTCACATCCTCTCGGATACCATTCCAGTATGTCCAATTCAACTTTTTCACACGTTCCGTTATATCTGCCACTTTGGTCACATTTCTTACCCATGTATTCCTCTTACGATCTCTTCTTGTCATACCGAGCATACATCTTTCCATGCTTCTCTGTGTGCATTGGATCTTACGTATTCTTGAATTATATTTGCCACCATATGAGGTTTTGTCTTCCTTGTTTTCTTCCACATCATCTCAAGTACCATTCAAGTACTTGCATCAATGTACCATCCATTATATTCGGTATATACATATGTATATGTATGTCTTTATGTATCGCTTTTTAACACATATCGCTATATTGGTCATGCTTTCACCCATGTATTCTTATTTCAATCTCTTCTTGTTATTCCAAGCATACATCTTTCCATGTTTCTCTGTACGCACTAGATCTTGCGCAAGGGTGATATTACACTGAGCAACCAAACGGAACACCAGATTTTTTTTGAACCTCGGCGACCAGATAGATATACAGGTTCCAATGGTAAGTATTACGATGTATTAGACGATGCGATTCTCTGTTGCATAAAAATTTCTTGGAAGTCAATGTTCGACAAAAATAACCTTCACCAAAAAACTTTTTCTGACCTTTTTTTTTGCATCGTTGTACTCAATTTATTGTCAACGCAACGCAACGTCAACGCAATTGTTTCGAAAACAATGAAATTCAGAAAGAATTTTATATATTGTCTACGTCTACATACTACTACATAGAGTACCTAGTTTTCGTATAGCTTCCTAGACCTATTTTTTTTGTATGAAGATTATGAGATGAGCAGGTAGCTGGTGAAGTAAAAGTGGTGCAATGTAATAAGATGCTCGCCACCGTCAAAAAAAATCTGGTTGTTGGTGTGGTTGCTCAGTGTAATATCGCTCTAACATACGAACATTAATATTTTTATGATTGGAATAAATTAACTATCACTGTGATAAAGAGCTATATAAAACAACCAAAAAAATTACGAATTTTGAAGATAATTAACCTTGTTTCTTAGTATGTTTTTTTTTTTACATCATTGCGTAATTAATTATGTATAAGAGATCTAAAGTTTTAAGAAGGGAAAGTTTCAAACAAAAAAATAAAATATTAAAGACCATCGAGGTAAAAGTTTACCAACAAAAACATATCTTCAAAGGTCTTAAAACATATTTCTAAAGTTTAACTTTCTATGTATGTATCTATGTATTTTGCTTTTGATACAACTTTTAAATATAGACAAGTTCGTAAATTCAGTTAAGGCGCCCACACACCTTAGCGAAATCGCTGCGTCTAACTTTTTGACGCAGCGATACCGCAGCGATTTCGCTAAGGTGTATGCCTTTAACCGTCAATTGATTGTATCCAGTCACCTTTCGTGTTTCTAACGCATTTGAAAGTGTCTTCTATCCATATTCCATAGTATGTACATACATATATTGTATGTGCATATGTAGGTAGTTTCCATAACGAACTAGGCAGCCAGAGTTTCCTGACTGCTTAGTGCGTTATCAAACAGGCAGCCACATACATTTTCTAACATCGTTGTGGCTGCGCAGCAATGGCTGCTGCAGCCAGGCAGCCAAGTGCGTTACGGGCCTTAGTGATCATGTCAAGAGCACGGAACACTCTGCAGAAGTGCCGGAAACATAAAATCGAAACTTTTCAGCCACGTTCGTCGTGTTTTTGTTGTTCGGGAGATAAATGGAAAATATTTCGTGGGCCATTAATGCTGCGTGGTAAAAGGCAGGTAGAACCACTCAATCATCCCCACCTTATCGAGTGGATGAGTGGACTGGCGCCCTAATCCCCAATTTTAAGCAAATAAGACAATTCATCATCGACGCGGCCACCTGTCTGTCACTTTTATCGACAATTTCGCAAGCTCGCGCGCGCGTTATTAATGTCCCGCCAATTATTCAAGATTAACCGGAGCTTAGTCCGGTTTCACGATTAAAACTGTACCCATCCCACTGCTCTACCCCCACGCCTTCTCCTTCCCCCCATTTCGAATACCTCACCCTCTTCCACCAATGGCCTATTTTCTCGACAATAATTATCGCTTAGTCTCGATTAGCCAATGCGAATAATCTATAGTAGGGTTAAAACGCACCAATATTACATGAATATACATTGTTAATTATACAATATGATTCAAAACGACAATTAAAATTTAGGTAGAAAATGTAATTATGATTCAAAATTTTTCATATGTAAAATTCTCACAAACTCCAGTGGATTAAAATATTATTATTATATAATGGTTAATTATATAATTGGTGAATATGAATGGATGTAAAGAAGAAAAAATAAAACGAAAAATGAAACTAGCGGGCCTCACAAAATCGGCTCGCGTGCCGCTATTTGGACAGCCCTGTATTCGACTAGTCTGTTTGCTCGTCATATGACGTTGGATTCTAACCCCATCCGTGTGCGCTGGTTTGTGAGATAACAGTACAGCGCGTAGCCCGTTTGACAGTAGGTATTTGAAACAAATTGTATGTATATTGTACCGTTGATTGAATGGGTGTATTGCCATAAAATTACATTGTCGATTCAAACTAGCTGTAACAGATAGCGGCTTATTGCCAACACACTGCTAAAACAATTTTGTTTGTTATGTTGGCAATGCTAGCGTGACCTGCGTGACCCAACGACCCAGGCAGGAGCTTATGCTAATATGTACATAGATACATGCATTTTTGTTCACGTGAAAGTATTCCTATCAATATACCTATAGAATTAGATTTTATACGTGGAATTATGGATGGTATATTATTATTAATACGAATTTTTTTTTATCAAATTTTTATGTATTCAACCTTGATTCGTTGTTTGTCCATAGTTGTAGTGCACGTTTAGTTAGTTGGTTTTAGATACCGAACGAAGCAAAGGGGTAAAATTGTAATACACTTTCGACGTTATCGCGCACGATAATCGGCAATCGATCAAGTTCTAATACTATCGATGTAATATTTGAGTTCTAAACATATGTATGTAGATGTACATATGTAGGTATATAAATATTAAAAAAATCCCGATAATTTTGTTTATTCGAATGAAGATGCGAGCTGTCGTTTTTCAGCCGCATTTGTACAAAATACGTCTTTCGAAGCGTGTGATCGAATGGTAATCACCGTAGAGTTTTCAGTTTGGTGTCAGTTTTCGCACCGGTCCGGTCGGTGTAAACGAGGCTTTATATAATGAGAGCGGTCGTAAATCGCGAATCGACGAACCGGGTCCGATGACTCTCGTGTCCCGCTTATTCGCGCTTGTTTACGACTTCTGCGATATTGTTTCATATGAAGCAATCAATCATGTGTCATGAGAGGGTACGCCCGCCCGATACGATCGCCGCGAGCGCGACACAGTAGCAGTGCTTCCCAAACTGTGTGTTTCAACAACTATATTTAACTAAAGTATTATTGCCCGTTGACAATCAACGGTTTTTTATTAGCCCCACGATTGCGGAAACTATGGACTATGGAAGTTTCTTGAATGTTCTTGCATTTTCTTGACATTTGGGTGGTACATACAGACGGCTTTTATATATTTTATAGGGGTCAATATTGATGGAAGGCATTTGAGCCATCTAAGATTCGCTAACAACATAGTTTTAGTTGCATGTGACTCAGTACATTTACAAAATAGAATAACACAATTAAGCAACGAAAGTATGTAGGTTTATTAATAAATTTTAATAAAACTAAAATTATGTTTAATGAATTTTGCACGCAAAAAACAGACACGGTAGATAATAAAGTGGATAGTTATTTATGCCTAAAACAATTGGTGAATATGAATATATAAAGAAAAATAAATTAAACTGGGATGGAGTGCTTTTGGAAGAATGAACATAGTTTTTAAATCCAACATCCCGCTTTGCTTAAAAAAGAAGGCATACGACCAATGCGTACTGCCAGTTATGACTTATGGATGTGAAGCGTGGATGCTGAATTCAAGAATGTTACAATTCAGTGCACACAGAGAAGAATGGAAAGATCTATGCTTGGTATAACAAGAAGAGATCGTAAGAGGAATACATGGGTAAGAAGCATGCCCAAAGTGGCAGATATATCGCAACGTGTGAAAAAGTTGTTGGCAACGGGGTGGACACATAGCGAGAAGAATTGATGGCAGATGAACGCGAGATATACTGGAATGATATCCGAGAGGATCTGAATGAAAGCAAGGTAGACCAAGTGGACGATGGGTTGATGAATTGAGTGCATGGTGAACGGCTAAAAATAATGATGATGATATTATATATTTCAAATGCAAACTATCATCAAATTCTGTAAGCATGATTTGTGTATATTTTAACGTTGATCTGTTTTTTTTTAATACAAATATATATTTGAGTAGGTACAGGTGGTCCAAGTAAACTTGTTTGGCTGTTGGAATTGTATTTTTAGTTGCGTAAGTGTGGCTGCACAGTTTGAGAATCGATCCACGGCCGACTGGCGGACTTAATTAATCATGTGCGTTAATAATAATGCCTTATCTGCTTCATACGCAGAAAACGGAAGCGATTTTTGCATGACTGAAACGCTCATGTCTCGTACATATATTACACGTGTTTCTTTATTTATGTATTTTTTATTGTGCTACTATCACGGTTTTTCCTTTTTGAAAAAGCCATGACAGACAGGTGAACCAGTTCCCGAATGGCAGTGATAAATGTCGCGGCGACAGCGAATCAAAGATACCGCGGATGGCGAGCCTCGACTTCGAAACGATGCACTCTCGTCTATATAGCTGTCGTTGATTGCCATTTTTTTTTTTTGTCTTATTTTAACGAAGTCAAAGAAGTCCTGTGAATGACAACTTTGACCCAGAATCATAAAATTTCGTACAAATATGGAAAGTAATGAAGAAAAGCTCGTTCGAAAGTTGGCGACATGTGGTTACTATCTGAATTTCGGCAATGTTTATCACATTTAGGATTATTGCGTCGAGAGTTTGAAACTCGTTAAGATTTCAATGAGATCTTGTAGTCGTTGTCGTCGGGATTGAGGTCACAATTGTGACTGTTCGACTTTATAATACTCTGGCCAGACGGTCTGGAATATAATGACAATCTGATTGGCGCTAACAACTCCCAAGTGGGTCAAAACGTTCATGTCGATATATTTTTAATTTACACAGGGATTTTATTTGAATTTTCACTAGGCGCTCAGGGGTTAAACAGGCTTCGGTAATAATTAATTTATTAAGAAGCTATCTGCTGACTCTTCGGGACACATTTAACATTTTAATAGTCGGTCGTAAAAGGCTCGCCCCGGTCATCAATCTTGAGACCGGAGGCCGTAAACCTGTGGGACCTCTCTCTTGCTTATCTCTGGGATGCATCGGCGGAGACGCCGCCTAATTTAGGATGCAATTAGACGACTGGATCGTTGCATCGTGATGCACTCGTCAGTTCGCTCCGCGTATGGAGTGCTACACGAGCCGCGCCAGAGGAGACAAAATCGGAACTATGAAAAAATGTCGCGCACCATAATGTGTGATTGGATACAGAGGCGAATTGGACAAAAACCGGACAATTCCCAAGTGAGACGCACTCGAAGTGATTGCAAATGCAATTTATAATGATATTGGGCTATGCCGGTTAGGGTGAGATAATAAACCGATTGTATAAATAGATAACAACATTGCTACATTCCTATGATGTCTGTCTGCAAGTTTACACGGTAAAATAATTGCCGTTTTAAACTTGACATTGACATTGCAATGAATCAACGTTTGAACATCGTAGTGTAAAAATATTTTTGCCCTGTTTAAAATATTTTCTCGGGGATTCCGACGCAAACAGAAACTTATGCGGCGTGTAAATCATTCGCGATACTATTCCCGAGATGCCGAGTTGTAAAATTACAGAAAACTGGGATTTTTGCGCACGCCAACTTTTCGTAACTTCCCGTCGAGTACGACACATTCATTTTGGATAAAGTGAATTATGACTGGATACACTGTTTCTTCACACGCAAGGCTTCGACTCTGAAAGCTTTGAAAGTATGTGGATAATATTCTGTAGGGTTTTTGAGGGTTCGAAAAAAATTTGAAAATGAAAAGTTCGGATGCGGCACGACGATAACCTTCGCGTCAACCGGAATACAAATTATCGAGGGAAGTGAGAGCTTTGTTGCTAAAGATGCAAGGAAGATCGTGAAGGTGACCCACAATGTAGAGATTTGAAAATACGATAGCGCAGGCATTCTCCAACTGTGTGTCTTCTATGTCAAATAAATAATTGACAAATGATTTTTGTGAATCCACAATTGCTCTACATACATACTACTACAGACATATATGTTTTGACGAACGAAATAGTATGCAGTAGTTGTTCGATTCTTGGTAAATACATACTTCACAAATCAAATGTTCAAATACCTATACACATGTTGGATTCTATAAAAGAATGATTGAGGCAGGCTTTTGAAGCACGCACTCGGAAGCAAATTTTCTTCCTTCGTTTCGTACATGCTACTCAATCTATTGATCAAATTCTATCACAATTAATTAAAAAAAAAGATTAGGGGTCACTGTGTTAAACACCAGTCGGTTGGAATGCACAGGGTGGCATCATTCCTGCAGCTAATTTAGATTCATATAAATCCTTGCACGTACGAGCGCGCCACTGTGCGTGCACAATAAACTAATGGCAAACTGTTCAGATTTTCGAGAACGATGCGAAGAATTTCACAAGCCCAAATTCAGGCCCAATACAGTCAATCTGAAAGAAAGCAAAGCGACATTGAATATTGTACCGTTTGTGTTTGTATCCTACGGGGAATTTTTCCCAACTCGTTAATATGCAATGAGAAATACGGCGACTGAGCGGAAATTGTGCGCGCCCCCTTGTCGAATTCAATTTAACAGAAATTGCAATGTATTATTTTGTCAAAAGGTTGTGAATGCAGCCATTTGTGCAGCGTGGCCGTTGTCGTTCGAGTTGCATGCAATAAAAACGTTTGAAATGCCACAGGCAGTCGGTCGCCATTGTTAGCGCTAAATGCTGCGACTCGTGTTGCGCCACCGTGTCAAACGTCCTCAGACACGTTGAATTATTGATTTCCGCGCAAAAAGTGCAGCGAAATGTATTGCAGTTGCCCGGTGCAACGACGTCTATGTAAAAAATTCGGGGTGTGGCTGTGTCGAACACGGCCGTACGTTTTCCGTGATTACGTCTGCGTGAGCGGCTAATATTTTATTTGCAATATGAAAATGAAATGAAAGCGTTGAGATGGATACATTAATATATTTTTATTTAGCATAACGAATAAAGTCTTAACTAGTAATCGATTACAATTTTATTTATCATTCATTGGCTTGTGGTAAGCAGTGGCCGTCGAGGTGCTCGCGCCGTTGTTTTCCCTGCGCGCTGCGTAGACTTTCTGATGTTCCCGATTCCGTCTCACTCGTTCTGTCACAAACATTTTGGTACGGATCGATAGATGATTAAACCCTCTTTCTGATGATATGTGTTTTGGCTTTTTTGGCGAGTATGGGCCGACATCATCATCATCATTTTCAGCCGTTCACCATCCACTGCTGGATGAAGGCCTCTCCAATCCTCTTCCATTCCTGTCTGTCTTGAGCAATCTGCATCCACTTGACTCCACACATTATTCTCAATTCATCAGCCCATCTTCCACTTGGTCTACCTTGCTTTCTTTCACATCCTCTCGGATACCATTCCAGTACTTCTCGCGTCCATCTGCCATCCATTCTTCTCGCTATGTGTCCAGCCCATTGCCACTTCCGACATAGTAAAATAAAAAAAATTTTGACTTGTTTTTGATTTTTAACCAACAAATAATTTACACAGTTCACATTTTATAGCTTAAATCGACAGATATTCAAGAGATATTTTATTTGGTAGTAAAATCATCACGCTAGTACGTCAGAGTCGTGAGATATACTGCTTGGAAATTTCCAAAAACGTCCAAAATAGCCGTTGGAAGATACGCCCCCTCCCCCGTGCCTCGCGCATGCGCGGTGCAAACTTAAGGTTGTGAATTTATCGTAGACGTATAACCAAGCGAATAAAACAACATTCATCTCAATCGTATTATTAGTAACGAAGTTATAGTGTCGGAATATATGCCCATCCAAACGTAATAATACCGTTTCCATACTGATCCGCGTATAGACGTATTAACGTTAAAAATGTCGAATTTAGACAAACGAAGACACCAATCTAGTACTAAACGTCAGCTTAAGTCAACATTCAACTGAAATCCATTCGAAATTCGTTCCACATTTATGTAACTGTAAATGATGAAACTAAGATGATCTCACACTCACAGTTGTAATGATAATATGGTATTATCAACACAAAACCTGGAATAGACAGTACCAACAAGTGTCATTTTGACTTAGCGGCAAGTTTCCCAACTTGCTACTGAGCGTTGTGTGCCAGCATCCTGTTTATCATGTGTCGAAACATACTTTCTTCCTGTTTATTTATTTATTTATTATACACTTGTTAGGAGTTTTACAGAGATACATATGTAGATAGTACACAATACATTATATGTATTTATTAGAAAAAACATAAAGAAAAAAACTAATAAATAAATTATGATGTAATGAGTCGTTGCCTAACGGACGACAGATTGATATTTAAAAAAAATCAATAAAATCAGAGTATTTATTACCATATATAATCATTGGATGGGAGAATGAAGATAATAATTGTTACATAAAATATTTTCATAATCTAATAATAATCGAGAACGGGTAACACGTACCGGTACTTTTAAGCGAAGAGTCGAATCTATTAGAGTTTAATATTTTATATAAAAAAATTCGGGTGTTGCCAACCCATGACTTTATCCATATATTTGAGGAATACAAAGAGTAACGAAATTATTTTTTTAAGTACGTCAGTAAATAAAACGCATGCACACCACCACACCAACCAAAATACATACATATATATCATGAAATTATTGTGTGGAGTGCGCGCGCGTATGTAAAATACGATCTTCGGCATATATTCAAATAAGAAAAACTACAACTTTCGGTCGGCGGATTGTAATCAAAACCTTATCAACTCTTAAATTTTATATGGAAATTATAAATATAAATTTTCGACTTGATCAATGGGGCAGTTTCTGAAATATTCTGTGGTAAACTTTTCGACAAAAAAAAACCCTACTTCCGGTTGACTGATTTTAATGATTTATTTATTTTTAAATACAAATTTCTCTCAAAATTACAACATTTCAATATGGTGACGATATTATGTACATATTTAAAAGGCCGAAAAAAATAGAAAACAAAAAATCGCTCAAGAGTAAACTGCCACTTCTGTCAGATGGATTTTGACCAAAATCACAGTATCTCTTACGGCTAACGTGAAAACTATAGATATGAAATTTCAACTTGATCGATGGGGCAGTTTCGAAAATATGATTTTTTACAGGATTTTTGAATCTTCTGCACGAAAAAAACCCTACTTTCGGTTGACTGATGTTGACCAAATTCCTTTTGGCTCTTACACCTTACGTGAAAATAATAGATATAAAATTTCAGCTTGATAGACTTGATAGTTTCGGAGAAAACACACAGACAGACACACACACACACATAAGTACACAGCTTACAGACATACAGACATTTTTTAGAAATCATGAAAACGTGATCAGTGGATGATACCTGATACAAATCAGTCAAAATCTCGAGGTCGAATTTTCGCACGATCACAATACTTTATCCGATTAGGATAAAGTAAAAATTACATCGGATGCGATTCTTCTATTACTTAATTTTATTTTATTTAATTTTGATAGAAGAGAATCATAGAGAATCAGAGTAGATTTATTCAAAATAAAATTGATGTTTCTCAAAAATTTATATTGAATATTTTCAATAGAATACGAGTGAAATGGCAAAATGAGGTGACCAAATTGTTCGTAGACGTTGCATGTTTGTTTCTGTTACTTGAAACTCGTTTCACATCTATCTCAGCAAAGCAGTAGAGTGGACGCATGAACCTTTCGTGAACTGATTTTTGTACTATGTACTATTTGTACTATTCGAATTTGGTCATATATGTAACTAACGTGCTCGATTGAAAACCACGAGGCTGTCGCCGTCACGCGGTTCGGTGTCACGCGGTGACAGCTCGCCGGCTAATTGTAACGAATGTATTGTTCGCGTGCGGATTAACCGTGGCGTGCCACAATTGTCACGCGACGCCTGTCGACGCCGATAAGCTGAAGCTGTCGTGGCACAAAACCCAACGATGAGTACCCCTGACCGACCGATTCTGGTTGATCCTTTATCGCGGCGACATTCCGACACTTGCACAATTCGCAACGAGAGTATAGTAGTATAGTTAGTATCCACTCAGGTACATAGATGCTCAATACGACTACGTAACAATAGTGTTGTCAATATAATTCAAGCTTATCCAACTTATTCAAAAGAAAAATTCAACCACTTTCCTAATATCATTGTCTAAATTTTTTTGCTATCTTGCAGTCTTTTCCCTAGTAGGTACATTGCTTCATCAGCATAATTTTCAGCCGTTCACCATCGACTGCGGAATGGAGGCCACTCCAATTCTCTTCCATTTCTGTCTGTCTTGATCAATCTGCATCCATTTGATAGTTCGTCAGCTCATCGTCCGTTTGGTTTTCCTTGCATTTTTGCACATCCTCTCATGTACCATTCAAGTATGTACTTTTCGCGTCCATCGGCCATCCATTCTTCTCGCCATTCATTTATTCTTCTCTTCATTCCATCATTCTCTGATTTCTTCCACATTCTCACAGATACCATTCAAGTGCTTCTTGCATCCATTTACCATCCATTCTAAATGTCCTATACATACATATTTTTAACACGTTCCACTATATTCATTACTTTGATCATGCTTCTCATCCATGTATTTCTCTTTCGATATCTTCTTGTTATTCCAAGTCTACATCTTTCCACGCTTGCACACAAAGCTTTTCAAAGTGTTCACTTCCTCTTCCAGATCATATTGTTAAAAGGATTCTCCAGAATTCAAATCTGTGTACCTAGTAAAAAGGAGACCACCAAAGATCTCACATTTCTTATTCTCAGTATCTTTGAATCTTTTAACCTTTTTTTTTAAAATGGGCATTCTTTAACATCCCTATGTGATAGCTACTTCTTTTACACAGCCTTTTATCTAACGTCACATAAAATCTAAAATACGATTGTTAGTTAATAAAATAATCTGGTATATACATACATACATATAGGAACTACTGCGCAATAATTGTCGGCTTACAAGAACTCGCATTTGCATTTCAATGCATTAAATCCCGAAGGTAGTCTTAAAAGGTCACAATAAACTTCAGCCTTTCAGTACATAAAACTTTATATTTTTAGACAGAGCGCAGAGCGGCTTAGTAAGGGGCACGTCAAAATTTGTATTACATCGTGGATAGTAATTGTTTCACCTCAAAGGTATGTGAATATAAATTTACTCATAAATGTATATTGTTGAGTAAATAGTTGGTTAAGTTTGACTTTCGTCGAGGCAAGTTGGGCGGGCTTTAAGCCCTCCGGGTCGGAGGACTCCTCCTGCATGCAATTTTCTCCTCTCGGTGCAACGTTAACAGGGGTCGTTTTGGCCGTTGGATACATCAGGTGCATCGCAATGCAACGGGACGAGTCTCGCGCTGACAATGCGACTCGTGTTTTGCATACAATGCGAACGCCACGTCTGTTATATCTCCACTAAAGGCTGTCTCAACATTAATTCTGATGCGTGACCGTCGTCTTTTGTGATAATTCAACAGGTCTTATCTGTCGGACGTGAGACGTCACCACTGTCACTTTTACGACGGTGAAGAACACGAAAAGTAAGTGCGCTATGTCGTTATGCACATTTCGATGATGTCGTTTTGACAGTTGTCCCCTCGCCCCGAAACGCAGGGGTCGTTCGTTGATTGACAGCTCTTGTGAAACGGGGTCGTTGCAGTGCAAATGCACCGTTGACATGCAGTAGTGCACTTGGCGACCACGCACTCGTGACAGCTTCCGACAGCCTTTCTCCGCACACTTGACAGTTGACAGCTCTCTAGTCCTAGTCGACGCTGAAAGCGACATATGAAGCCTATTAAAATTGATCAATCGTTGCAATAATAATTCTACGCGTGTCATTTTGTGATATCCCCATAGGTCTATACTTCATATGCACACTACATATTGTGATTGTTGATTGTTCATTTTTCATTCGTTGATTTTTAAACGTATGTATGTCAACTCAAAAAAAAAAACACATCAACCGCTCCTAAACACAACAGTCGAATCTGACCACAATTGAAAACTTTGCTATTGTGCTCCCATCAGCCGAATAATGTCACTCAATTTGTATCAACAATCGACCGATTCGTTTAAATTGCTGTTATGGTAAATGGTGCAACGTTTTAACCCAGCATCATTCAATATCATGTTCGACAATGTCAAACTTCCTAAAAATGTTAGAATAAAAGGCATATGTAGTTTCACTTTGTCGGAACATGTGATGTTTATACGGGCGTCGAGGAAACAGTGGATATCAAAGTTGAATATTAAAATACGACGGATTGTAAGAAGCCGCCTTGTCAGTGACGACGCGTGCTGACAATATTTAAATATTTCACTATAAATATGGCATTGTGCGATGAATGACAAAACAGTTTTGATTAATTTCGTATGGGAAGTGCGTTTTTAGTCGGAATTGCAATGATTTTTTTGTATTTCAAGTTGCAAACGTCAACGATGTGTCATGTTTACGATCGACACCTATCCTGTGAAAAGTCAATACGCATTGAATTACTTATTTCTGAAAATTCAATGAAATTCTTAGTACCTACTTAAGAATTTACATTTGAATCTAAATACAGTGCTTTAATTTTGGGAGTAACAATCTGAATCACACTTTATTTAAAAGATGATCAGTTTGTGTATCCATCATCCACTATTATACAGTTGAACATAAAGACTTATATAAAATGAAGTTGATTTTACCAGGAATAAATGACAAAAATGAAAGCTTGTAAAGAAAAATGATAGGATATGAACCATTGAACTGTCGACTTAAAAATATCTATAAATATTCTTATTGCCATTAAACATGGTGAATAAGAGGGATGTAAAACTCATGGCTAATACGACATATGTATGTACATTGTAAATTTGAAATGTACCGACAATAACGTAAAAGCATTTATTTGATCGAATGCACGCACGTTCATTCTTTTGTTACATTTCTTCGGATCATTTGTCGCGCCCGACTATTGTGTTTGCGAAACGGATTTTTTTTTATCATTATTATCACCGTCGACGATATTTTACGAAACGTCGCATTGTCGAATGCTTCAGATAAATTACATAAAGTACACACACACAGACACACACACATACACGCAGCTGAATGACACAAAGGTAAGGCAGGTGTGACCATAAATCTAGAGACGATAGACGCAGACGCTCTATCGGTTATTTGTCACGTCCCCATCGTCGCATTTGTTTGAAAATAAAATTATTTTTCATACAGACAAGCTCCTCTGTCATAAGGTTAACAACCCTAATTTCGGCTTGTGGACTCTCGCGACTTGTGGAAGTCACGACTGCTAAGAGAGACTCCACAAACGTAAATCACGTGACGATGGCGTGCGCTCACGTTGCGAATCGTCAGATTCCCGTATTTGTATATTTTATATAAAACGTTCGTTTCACTTGCACGATTCTGTTCGCCATCCACACGATGATCGTTCTGAAAGTGCAATGCACACGTTGCATACAAATTTTCAGAACGCGGAATTCAATTTTGATCGAAACAAAGTATCTTAAAACAAGTTATACATAGATAAGATAAATCAGGCCACTCTGATCAAAGGTATAGACAACATCTAGATAATGCTTATAAACAGTAAATGGGTACCATTCCTCCAACAGAAAAATTGACATTCAAAATAAAATTAAGTTCTAAGGTTTTTCTGCGTATAAGTACATAGTCTAGCTGAATTGGAGAATGTTACGAAAGATCCAGTGCACACAGAGATGTTTGCTTGGTATATAACACGAAGGGATCGTAAGAGGAATACATGGATAAGAAGCATGACCAAAGTGGCAGATATAGCGGAACGTGTGAAAAAGTTGAAGTGGACACACAGCGAGAAGAATGGATGGCTGATGGACGCGAGAAATACAATAGAAATAAATAGAGTAAAGTGGATGCAGATTTCTCAAGACAGACAGGAATGGAAGAGGATTGGAGAGGCCTTCAGCAGTGGATGGTGAACGGCTGAAAATGATGATGATGATGAAGTAGACTAGAATATCCCCTGGACAACTCGTATAATCACTGTCAAATTATTTTCCTATACGTTGAAGTGTCTTGACTAGATAAGCATAGAGGTTCCAATTTGAAGTTCAGATACGTCTATTTCACACTTGAGCCTCGAAGCTCGTGCTTACTTGATCAAGACGCTTTGACATAAACGCAACCTCATCAATCGACCCTGATAAAATTTCTCAAAGGCTCTGGATGAACTTTTATATTCATTTGGGGGATGGCGGGATGATGGCCTCATTTGAGGAGTAAGATATTTCAGTTGGCTCTTCAAGGTGGGCATATGTATCACTTGCTTGTATACACGGTCTATTTTATTTATATTGCACAACACTACGTATGCGATGGAGGTTCGCAGGCCACGCGTTTGCGATCCCAGAAGACTCGGCAGCCAGAAGAAGTCCCAGTCGTTCGCATCTGTATGCTTGCGCTGTTAAGTTAAAAACGTTCATCTGATATACGACGCCCCCGACAATGGGCCATAAATCCTGTTATCATACTCACTTATTTATACACACACACACTTACATACACACGTAGGTATACAGTGACATGTGTGAAGGCAATAACTTGCGGCTTTCAGTAGTAGCTGGCACGGTAGGTGAGTTGTAATGTAATGCATGCGAAGTGAGGGGTAGGAAGGGAGTGGGAAAAACAGGACGGGTACCTCGCACCTTCGCACAGCGAAACCTCCACATTACGACTTTATACCATAAATCGCGAAAGCCTTCAAACACTGTTATGTATTTTACATTCGGTCGGTTCAAAGAGTTTGAACGCAACTATAGACTGGGTGTATTATTATTAGAGCGCGCGAGTTGATCGCACTATCGTTTAGAATGAGTAGAGGGAGAAATCGGCTGACAGGGCCGCATTGGAAATTTTTCGTAATATTTAATAGTTATTTATAAATTAATGTAGTCGTTTGGAAAATTGAAACAAAGTTCCTTCTAAGAATTTGGCCCAACTACCGTAAAATAAGCTTTATCTGCCGGTAAAAAATTTACACGCGCAAAAAATGAGCTATGGCTGGTCCGCGGCGCTAGCCGCAAATCTGACGCACCTTCAAATTTTTACCATTTTTGAATTAAAAAAATTATGCATTGGTGTATTTTTTTCAAAGATAATTTTTTATTATAACCATTTTTTAAATTTAATTGAAAAAAGTTTGAACAGTTTAGTCCCACGCGGTCCACTGCAAGTCTATAGTGTTCTGTGTCTTTGTTATGAAAAAGGGACTCTCATCATACTGTTTTCACCCCCACTACCCTACGAAAGGCGCTATTTGTCGCACGGTCAATTTTTTCCCGTATCTTTAATATGAAGGGACTAGCAAGGACTATTTGTTTATAAATAAAATTTCAAGAAAATAAATATTTTTTTATTGTAAAATAGTATAGGTATTGTAAAATATATAGGTGCCTGTCCGCGAAAAATTTGATAAAAATTTACCGGTCCGCCATATCAGAAAGTTTGAGTAGCACTGACATAGGAGACCTGGTGATACAATTTTTGTTTAAGAATTACACTGAGCAAAAAAAATGACGTTTTTGAGTTACCACTGAATCCGAATATGATAATCAAATTTGTTGGTTAGCTCTCGTTTATGAGATATGAGCGTTTTAAAAAATAGAAAATTTTTACATTTTTTTGACCTTTGCGGTCTGTAACTCAAACTTTTTATGTTCAAAATTAGTATTGGAAGCAATAGTCAGATGTTTTTACTATTAATTTGATATACGCAATCGTCTATCAAATTTTAAACGTCTAAAATATTTTTTTTCTTTCGGAATTTTTCCTGGTGTTATCCATGTCTTAGATTGGCTAGTTTTCTTTTTATTTTAATGCATTTATAAAGATTGGTTCTCTATGTCAGTATTTTTGTCTAAACGTAGAAATTTGAGCTGTAGATGATTTGATGTCGCGTTTAGAGGTGGTTGTGGCGTCAGGCGTTTGGGGTCAGAATCACGTCAGAACACATCAGAATAGATGCAAATAATTTGTAAAATACGTATATTTAATACACTGCAAATAAATGGTAAAAAATAAGCATGAAAATATTCGGTGAGACTTTGACTGTACTACTAGACGCACCATTTTTTACGAGATTGTGTATTTTAGATGTTATTTAGAAATTCCGGCACTCGAATAGTTTTAAAATCTGACAGCTGTTAACAAGTTCCAAGTTCAAACAATCACTCTACATAGTACATTCAAACTCTTTAGTACTGTGTGTTTGACCAACAAATTGCATTGTGTTAAGTTAAATCGGTGTCGCATTTAAGCTCGCTTTTGAAAATAAATTCGGCAGTAAACGCGCGAACGGGTAAAGACTTGAAGTTTTTACGAGCGAAATTATACGTCGCTAATTTGTTTCTTCGCAAATGCAGAAAATGTGCAAGCTCGTACGTTCGCCGACTTTACAGGCTGCTGTCCGAAGTAAACGCCGTTGCACATACAAATAGTACATACATACATATATAGAATTGTTCCATTTTTGGCACGCCGGTTATCATCCGCGTGTTTTCCATAAATTTCGCACTGTTTGCGCCGCTGTAGTATCTAATATCGTAAATTTGATCCCTTTCGCAGAATTTTCATTCTAAAACGTCGTTATATTTATGCACGCGCGCAAAAGGTTGTTCTCGTTGGTTTTATTTTTTATTTTATTTTATTTTTTTCGTTTCGCCCCCCAGTTCGCGACACGACTAGTCCATTACCATGTGGACTTTGAAAGGATTTATTTATGCGAAGTGAGGGCAGCAATTACGTCTCATTTCAAAATTGGATTTATTTAAAGCATTTCACGTTTCGTACGTGCAATCTCGACACGTTAACTCTCTCCAGTGCGAATTTTCAAAATATAAAATGCCACTTACTAATGTAATGTACAATTACAAAGGTGAACTTAACTGTCAAAAGTGTCTATGTTTGTGATTTTCCGGAAAATTATACGCGAGTATAAGTTTCGTCCCAATAAATATAGCTTATTTGTGGACTGTGATTACATAATCATGTATGCAATGTTACACGGTGAATTTTCACATTGCGGCAGGGCTACAAAACCTTTTCCGCAAACTTGCATACAAACAAACACACGCTTTGTATATTATTGAATTCGATGCAATAGAGTGGCGTAGATTTATGTCGTTTTATATTATCTGGCGCGACCGCCTTGTCGGTACATAAAACACTGTCTGTCCGTTAACACCTTCGCCGCCTAACGACTTAACAACGGGCCCCGCATATATTTATCGCCTGTCCGGATAAAAAAAGACTGCGGATAAGAGGTCGCACAAGACAGCCGATTCGCATTTGTCGACATACCTATTTACAAATACTTTATAATGTATTAATCATACGGATCTCAGCGCTGCATATCGCGACGATGCGATGGCGTGTTAATTTATCGTATTAATTGAGTTGAAAGTTTGAGGAGCTTTGTAAGCTCACTAGCGGCGATGGTTCGATAAGGGCCGTGAGTTATGCAGCGCGTTCGCCTCAATATTGTTTATAACACAACCTCCGGTAATTGCGCCCGTTGTCCGACAGCGAACGGGTTAAATGGCCCCGGAGCGTCGAAAGACCATTGTGGGGGCCCGCCCGGCCACTCGAAACGAACTATTAATTTATATTCTAATTAATGGTTTTATTGATAAAGTTGTTCCCGAAGTGTCCGATACGAAAAGAGATTGTAAATTGCCGGCCGCCTGTAAAGCTCCCCTGTCCCCCCCCCCTCCCCCCCACCTCGCCTCAAGCCGCCCCCCCGTTCGAGTGATTTATAGCCTGATTTCAGCCATTAAAAATGGCCGCCGCGTAATCGTGGTAGTTTATAAGCCGAATCGTTCAAGGATCTCGTTCTGGTGAAGGTTGTTCGATCGAAAAATAAAAATAACACAAAGATCTGGCGTGGTCAACACTCAACTTAACCTACGAAAATAATTCAATTTTGAGCAAAAATAGTTTGTAATTAGTATATATGTACATATATGTACATATATTATGTATGTGTAGCATTTGAAAAAGTTGAATTAGCAATGGGCTGGATACATAATGAGAAGAATGGATAGCAGATGGACGTGAGAAATACTGGAATGGTATCCGAGAGGTTGTGAAAGAAAGCAAGGTAGATCGAGTGGAAGATGGGCTGATGAATTGAGAAAAATGTGTGGAGTCAAGTGAATGCAGATTGCTCAAGACAAACAGGAATGGAAGAGGATTGGAGAGGCCTTCATCCAGCAGTGGATGGTGGACGGCTGAAAATGATGATGATGAATTAGTATATATATTAGCGAAAGCGTCTGACTGCTTGCCTGTTTGGGCTGTTACGGTCACGCTAGCATTGCCAGAATAACAAACAAAATTGTTTTAGTGGTGTGTTGACCCTCTGTCAAAGCCGGTTCAAGTCAATTTTATGGCCATACACCCATTCAATCAACGGTAGGTACACTGTGTAATTGTTTCACGCGCTGTACCGATATTTAACAAAGCAGCGTGCACAGGTCACTAGAATCCATCATGTTGGGTAAATTGGCTAGTTACATTATAAGGGGTAATTCGAATTAAAACTTCGAAATTTTGAACAAATCATTTGGGATTCAAAATCATCACTGAAAATTTCAAGTTTAAAATTCTATTGTGACTCAAATCTAAGGTAATATTTAGATGGCATAAAATCTTCGCATACTTGATTAACTCTCACTCTTTGCAATGGAAAGTATTCTGAAATGTGCCAGAAGGCTCTGCGCCACTCTGTACTTAAAACACAATGTACGTAGCTACATCAAACTGACAGTTAAATGTAAACGTTTGTTTGCATTAAAATATTCTACATCTTTGACCTTTGAATTAATTTAGAAAAGTTTCAATTCATATTAAAAACTCCTGCACCAACTGGCGCATACATATCGCGTCCTCAGAGCACAAAGGTGACATATTAATGATTTTGCAAAAATGAGTTGCGAATGGAACTCTGTTCCTCTTTAATTATCCTATCAGGGCACATCCGAACAACGTCACAATTTTTTTGACATCATAAAGTATAAAAGTTCTATTAATATTCTCGGAACTTTTTGTATGCAATTTCGTACTTTTTGCATGCAATTTGAATAATTCACTTGTGTAAATTCAATAACAATGAAACATCCAAAAATCTAGAGTACAATATGTTAAATTATCATTTTTATATTAAGTTCCCCCGATTTATGATGACCAATTCAAAAATTTAATACTGCTGCCCTGAACAATTTACTATTTTTGACATGTCACCTTTGTGCCCCGAGGACGCGATATGTTACAACTGCAATGGATGTGAATTTATGCGATGATTGATGTTGATACACACAAAAAAAAAGTACGCATTATAATATATTATATTTATGGTGTACACATTTGATACAACATAAAAATTAATGGATCTGCATTCTTTGTGCGCCCATACACACCTATTAGTTTCGTATATATTATTCACATGAACATGATTAACGATATCGCAATTAATTACACTTTACACACAACACACACAGACACGTTGGTTTTTATTTATCGTATCAAACGGCACCAGTAACGTATGTAAGTAAGGGGTTATCTGCGCTCTCTTGCCAAATGGAGCATTCAATTAATCGCCGGCTGACAGGACGGACGGACGGACGGACATTCGGATTGACTGATATATAGTGGCGCACGTCAAAATAGAATTTTTGATATATAAGAACGGCAATTTACTTCGGTTCAACGGACGTCAATTGAGCGCGCGGTCGGATCTCGGGGCATGAACGGCATTCAAAAGCCGGCTACTTTGAAATAGCCAGTAATAATAAAGGTCCAGTGCTTCAATCTAGTGATTTATCGACGATGAATCAATGTGAGGGTCGTGCGATTAGTAAAAATCGTCTTAACCCACTTAAATGTTGTACGAATGTACCTATACATACATATGTCTGCGGAACCAACTCATCGAAAGACTTCAACTATGCTTTTATGTTGTTTGTTTAATTTTTTTTCTCTTCGAACAAATGACGAAGCGTCATCGTCTTTATTGAAAATGATGTCTTCATTCATCATCGTCGCTGGTATTGACAGCTAGAACGTCACTCGTTAGCGGTGGTCGAGCACTGCGTGGGTTTGACAGCTCCATTGTCGACGGCTGCACACGAAGTCGTTTATAGTTAAATCAAAATATGTACACATTGTATATTAATTTAATATTTTACCCATTAAAACCCATAAAAATACCGTGCCAATGTCATTTGATATACGACATTCAAATCTATCGTAGTTGGTATTACATAAACAGAAAGATACGTTTATTGCATTGTAACGATAGTGTTATAGCTAGGCAATTTGGATATCGCTGATCGAAATCTTTCGTTCAGACCCAGCTCGCAGCTAATCTGTTGTAACACGAAGCAATTAACATATCACCAGAGCAGAAACTAAGTGGATGCTTCTGGTGCCATTCTCAGCTCTTGGCACGAGCTAACAATTCGATTCTCATTCTACAAATAACAGTGTGTGAGTGTGTGAATTGATTTTTTTATTGCATTTCAAATTTTTATATCAAAAGCGTTTTTCTAAAGCCACTGTGTTTTTTCGAGGGATACTTTTAATTTATTTACGTCATTGATCGTTGCATGTACATATCTATCTATTCATGTACGTTAAGCCTGTCGAGTTAATGTTCCTGTTTGTGTTTTGTTTGGTTACCTTGTTTTTCAGACAGCAAAGCAGAACCAATTACCCACTGCGTCAATCAAAAACGACAAGTTTTTTTAGTACAGACTTGTATGAAAATAAAATAAAAAAGTGTGCGTATCCAAATTATTACCAACTTGGCCGCGCTGTCATCATCATTATCATCTTCCTAGGATGTATTTTTTATTTATTTTTTAACAAGACTACATATTCTATTACGGAACGAGCGCTGCGTTGCGTTGGTCTCATTTTCTTTATACAGTATTTTTAGTGACAATACTTGCTCATTTCCTAAACGAATTATCCACTTCAGTGGCTTTCAATTTAAAAAAAAAATCATATGAGATACAAAATCTCACATACAAGGATACAAAATACCAGTAAATGTAATATTTATCACATAATATAAGGATGCGTAATTGTATCAACTACATATGTCCATATGTAGTATCAAATTTGGTTGTAATTTACTATTGTTTTTAGTATCAAATATTTTTTGATATGATTCATTAGCACAGTATATTCAATTTCATACGTGATCTTCAATGTAAGCTACCGTCGATTTCGATATCCCATTTAAGCTGGCCGGGGTCACTTTCGTCCACAGCATTAAACTTTGCGCTCAATCATTACACAGCGATTTCGTTGACGTGACAAAGGGAGGGGGAGGAGAGAATCATTGTCCAGCTATCTGTCAGGGAACCGACTTTGGCATCCCTTCACACGGTGTTGTTTCCAGCCACTGTCACTATTCTTCATTTGCGTGACAGCCACTCGCCAGGGTCATCATCAGGCGGGCTAACGACAGTCAACACTTACGCGACCTGTCATTTTCGTATCATAATCATTCCTGACAGAGGGGATACGAGCAACACGTAGACCAAAATTTGAATCGCAGTTATGCACGAGAGATTGAAAAATTTGACACTAAAGTCTGGAAAAGTAAGTTAGTCAAAAAGTTAACATACATACAGATGCAAGATCGAACATGTACATTTAGCGGATATGTTCATAATACTACATCCGTGAAAACGATCCAACATATTCATACATAGTTTAAGTTACGCTGATGGATAAGGCAAAGTTGCATTGCAGTATCAATTGAGAATTTTTGTGTCGCAATGAGCCGTGGTTTATGTCCGTCAAATTAACAATTCGAAATTAGTCGGTGAGTATTTTGATAGTGCGGCGGTAAATAATCGTTGCATGTCGGCGCTCGTTTTAACCCGTCGCCTGCCAGTGGGCCAATTGCGCGTCGAGTGAATTGTCACCGTTAATTTATTAATGCGGCCGACACCGGGGCCGCGATCTTTCTATATAAATTATTGTCCAACATGCTATATGCCATTTAAGTCACTTAAATACCAATTGCGAGCGGCAATGACACAAGTGACATGAACGAGCACTCCAATAAATCGTCCGATTCGGTGTCCGTCCGTCCGTCCGTCGGTGACTGTTGTTCAATCACGGACAATTGATCGGAAATTAATCATAGTCAATTTGAAGAGCCATGGCGATCGATCGATCGATCGATCTACACTACTATGCTGCTTAAACGCATCGAATGACTATCTCATTAGCTATACTACACGTTCACGATCGAGCAGTTAACGTTCACATTAAGCTTTCAACGCAGCTGAGTGGGCTTTGAACGCACGCTTAAACGCTAAAGCAAGCAGTATTTAATAGGTAATTTGTGTGTAGATACTGATTACGTCTCATATAAGCAATCTATATATCAAATTTCAAGTCAATCGAACCTCTATCTGATATGTGAGAGCAAAAAAATGAAGTTTTAATGTTAGAATCGGAAATTTTCTACTGTTATTATATGTACATACGTCACAAATACATATCTTTATAACTCTGTTTAGTGCAATTTACATAGTGCGTTTTATTATATGCAAGTTCACAGTTTGAGAAACACAAATCACTTGTTATTGAGAGGGCAGAAAGTTAAGTTACAGCGCACTCGCGCTACTTTCTCTTGAACATTTCGGGGCAATCAATCACGTTGCAAACTTCATTAATCTAATTCGTTAAGTTTGAATTTGCGTACGAGTATTACGTAATGGCTAATTTCATACCTGGTAAAAACAATACAATTATTATTGTACCAAATGCATTCACTGTTTAAATTTAAGGATAATTTTACATGTGTTGCAATCTTTGGGTCGTTGAAAACTCGACTTTAACTCATATCCTCAGACAAAATCGTCTAGTATCTACATATATGTTTTGGGGGACATTTGATTATTCTAATGTTAGTTGCATTGTCTTAAGGATGCGATAAAAAAAGTGCATAGCATTTAAATTCAATTCGTGTACAATTGCCGGTATTAATATTTATGTATTCCGGGAACTTATCGACAGCACAACATATGATGTGGCAATAAAGGCAATAAGATTTATAGCGTTTGACCCGACATTGGAGGAGCAGTTTGCAGATAACGCTCTCTATTCACATATTCCGACGTTATGTTGGGGTTAGAAGTTAGATTATTTATTGTAATAAAATATTTCGTAAAGGAGATACGTCTTGCTAAATCGATAGATGACTTCAACGTTTCACCAGAAAATCGAATTAAATTTATAACGTATTATTATTGTTGTGTTATTACAGGTCTATTGAAGATAAACCCGTCGAAAATGTCAAATTTGTTTGGATCGTTGTCGTGGGCAGATTCGACAGTCTCGTCGAGAAGTTGGCCGGTTCCCATAACACTTGATTATCATTGTGGGAATTGAATGAGTAATTCAACAGACGATCTGTCCATTTAATATCTTAATGGTGTGTTGACAAACGGCCCGGAGACGCATCCTTGATATTCGACTGTGAAGATATATCGCTATCAAAATCGTTTTTATAACATCGCTTTGTTTGAATCAACGTACGCGTTTAATATTTTCGGGTGTGTGATTAAATCTTTAAAGTGAACTAAGAGTGTGTTGTCTTGTTCAAATTTTACAAATGCCATCACCTTTCAAGTGCTCAGTAGACTGTCATCAATTCGTAGAAATGTGTACCCGTGTGTCTATTTAAATTTTTTTTCCTAAGAACATAAGCAACACAAACATCTGTTTAAATAGACTTATCAATGTAGTCATGTGTGAATTGTGACATATTGTTTTACAAGTCATATTTCAGATTTATCACAAGGTAAATTGATATACCGGTTCGTGGATTTGTTTTTTTATTTTGTTTTCACCGACGAAATAGTTGAGTAATTTATGTCCGCTCTGTTACCGCATTTTCTATACGGGATTGTATTGTCAAAACGCTTTAATATTTATCATGCGACGGCCAGTGGTTGTAAATCACGCGCAATAATGTAAATAATTTATCGCGCGTCAGGAAAAAAAAAACTAAATTTAACACATGACAAACGCTCTTTTGCTTTTCGAAAATATGTATGTATTTTTCGGGGTGCGTGGGGGGGAGAGGTTGAAAAATGAATATTAAAAAAAGAGTTGAAAGAAAAATGGTCACGATTTATAATACGCGTGTATTTGTTTGACTTGTATTTTATTGCGATGAGTGTATAATAAAATGTGGCGTGTTTCGGTAATTATGGCCGATTCGCGTTTTCAACGGCGCATTATGTTCGCGTCATTAGCGAACGTTTTCAGACTGTGGGAATATGAACGCTGAAAGAAACAACAAAAGAGGAAAGACAGAGAGGAAGTGGAGAAACTCCGCTTATTACGCCCGATTATTTATTATTACATTATTTTGAGTTCAACTGTAAGAGGTGCATATCTGCGTTGTTGGAGCTTTTCAAAAATAATTGCTGTGACACGTTTAACACGTGAAAAATGTTTTCCTCTCGGCCACGTGGCGGAAAAATGCGGCTCTTTTCACATAATAATCAACTGAGGAATGTGCGTCGCTGAAAATATCACACTGTGTGCAGAGATGTTTCATACTATGAATTTCATATGAATGCACTTTGACAGACGTGTCATAAATTGTTCCAGCGGCTAACAATCTACGATTCAAATAATAATAAAAAAATCATGTCGCAGATCGATCGATCTGTCTAGTTTGTAAATACATACATATGTATGTATGTACATAGTTACAGAATCAACCTTACATTGATAGTATATTAATTTATTTTTCGTGCTTCTAAATGACACGTAATATCTATTTCTATGTAATAAATATAAATTCTTGATGATAAAACAAACTAATAATATAAATTCCATCTAGAATTATGTGTCATCGATAGAGACCCGTGTTTTTCGCATTTTGCGATAAATGCGATATATATGCTAAAATTCAGGATATATGCGAATTTATGCTAAAATCCGAAAATATGCGAATAGATGCTAAAAATCACAAAAATTAATTAAAATTAATTATTTTTAAAGAAAAATATTAATAAAACAACGTTGAGACTTGTTTGTACACACTAACTAGCGAACTAATAACTGAAAGTTAACAGTTGTGTCCATATTGATACGTTGGGTTGTGAATACCTGGGTCGGCAATGATGAGTTAAAGAAAAAACCATACGAAAATTGTACCCAAATAAATTTTTTTACCTGGAGGCAAAAATTGAGATGGTTTTACCCAAAGTAGTTTTATTGATGGGAAATATCGAAAACTATGCAGCATGCAGTATTATTTAAAACAAATTTGCAAATAAAAACCAGTTCGTCGTTTGACTTCAGCAAGAGTCGTTCTTCTTTTCTCGCGATCGGTCTCTTACGTGCAGTCGTGAACTTCTTGAAGATTCTTGAACGTGAAAGATTTTTGACTTTTTTGGACTTGGACAGATTAAAAAGGCTAGTATTTATTTACTTTACTAATTTATCATTTTCATAATTTGGTTTAACTATAAAATTCACGAAAATCGACCGTAATTTAATACAAAATTTTATTAAAGTATCAATGTTCAGAAATTTAAAATGTAAAATAATTTTTTTTAGCTTCAGCATGGGGCGTACTAATATTAATCTTTGTGACAGAGCAAATCCATACAAAGACCGCGGAATTTTTATAAATTATTACATTAAACATTTTAATGTGCAGACATTGTAATTGTCGAGTGGAGTGGCAGAAAAAAGGATAACTTGGAAAAACATCTGAAATCTATAAATCATCGGAATGCAATTTCAAAACTTACTACGAACAATACCATTCAAGCATTTTTTTTAACGATTTGTAGCAAATATAAAAAGTGGGTTAAAACCTGATATACTGCAATTGTTAATGACCACAAAAATTAAATATGAAGAGTTTGGTTCTGCTGCAATAAAATCAATTTGGTGTCCTGTAAATAGTGTGGATGCAGAAAGATTTCTTAGTAAAAATAATTTAGTGGTAACTGATCGTCATTTTAACTAAAAAGAGTCGTCTGTGGAAATATGTTCCATGCTTAGTTATAATAAATTTTAAATTAATGTTATATTTTATTTTTTTATTCATGATTTTTATCTCTGCATTTCTCCATATTGCTATTTCTTAATAATTTTCTACTATTTTTTATTTGTCACGTTAGTTTTAAATTGTTTGTATATAATAAATTGTGTTACAGAGTATTGAAATTGATCTGTATTAAAAAATTATCTAATAAAAATAAATGCTAAAGATATGCTAAAATCAAACATTTTATTCGCTACAATATGCTAAAATGACAGATCAAAATGCTAAAATCGATAAAAAATATATGCGAAAAGCACGGGTCTCTAGTCATCGATAATACCTACATACATATAATATATGATACATAGCTATCTCGTTCTTCCTCACACATACATTAATTATCCACCATCTTTGATCTTATATCGATCATTATTTAAATACTAGCCGGTTTTTCTGATATATGATGGTGAATTCCAGCCCCATCTGTCCACACTAGTTTGTGCAATAACAGTACAGCCCACAGTAGAAACAATGGTATAGTTTACCGTTAATTGAATGGGCGTATGACCATAAAATCGCATTGTCGATTCAAACCAGCTTTGACAGATTACGGTTTGTTGCTAAAACACTGCTAAAAATGTTTGTTTGTTATGTTGACAACGCTAGCGTGACCGCAACAACCCAAGAAGGCAGACACAATCTACACAATCTAGCCTATGTACATATGTAGTATTAAAAATAAAAACAAAAAATGTACGCTTTCCAAGTCCATTTTATTAACACAGTAACCAAAATCTCACAATTCAACGTAAAAATGAATTATTCATTGACACATTTAGAACAGAGCTTTTCAACATTTTACAAACTGGTGCACTTTAAAAGTACTTTTACTAAAAATTTAAATAAAATTATATTATAATACATCCGCTACAATACATAGACTCTTTATAATTTGATTTCGACAAGGCGTTAACTGTTCCGTGTCTACATGTCGGAAAATCCCACCTGTTTCACAAGTCTGTACATATTTTATTACGCCTATCGCTATTTGCATAGAACAGCGTTTCCCAAACTTTTCCACGTGTAATTTGTCATCCTTACTCGAATGTATTTGAAAGTGGTTTGCTATAGTGCTATATTTTACTGGGAAACTCAAAACTCGTGTATGTAAGTATTTTTTGGCCAAAAGCTTAAATTGTTGATAAAATTGGTCTTGTATGAGAAACTCTTGTATGAAAAACTTATGGCTTATTGAGTCGCTCTCCATCTGCGAGACAGCTTGTTAAGTTGCGACCGGACGGAAGGGGGTGGGACGTGAGGTACACTTTCGCCATAATTATTATCGGCAATAATATTATCGTTATGGCTGAAAATGAGCGGGTTTACGCCCCTGCGAGCTTGGAGATTTACGGCGCCAATAAACAACATGGCGGCAATGAACGGCGTGGCCGCGCGCAATAAATATTAATAATACAATGAAAACATGATAAAAATAACATGCAAAGAGCGCGGCTATAAACAATTTGTCTACCTCCGCGGCGTCGGCTGTCGACATAATGTCTTGGCATATATTCATGGGGATCCGCGCTGATTTATATCCACGGTCTACACTCGAGGATAGAGCATAGACGGACAGACTCTTCTTCTTCTTTCTTTATGTATGAGTAGATACAATATATACCCGATGGGTATAATATTTTATATCACGTGGTCACGTCACGGAAACTCCACTGCATACATGCCTACATAAATAACCCAACTCCGCTATTGTTTCCGAAATCTAAAATCAAATTAAAGAGCTTCGTGGATAAAGGGCATTTGAGAAAAACTTTCTTGTTTATATGTATGTAAAATGAATTTCCAATTTTTTTTTATTGCGTCTGAATCTGAAAAATGTCAGATAAGTAAGTACATATAAGCGAATAAATAGATGGATCAAATTACTCCTCGTTAAATTTGTCGGCCACTTCTACATAGAACGATTTACTTCCACATTACCTACATAGAACATGAAGAGTTGTGGTCTAAAAATATTTATACTAATGATTTCCAAACTTTTTAGTACCGCGACCCACTTTTTAGTTTTAATGGACACGAAGAGACATTTTTTTTATACTTGACAATATCCAGAGTGTTATTTATTTTTATATATGTAATTTATAATCAACGAAAACGAGCGGCTGGGATAAATCTTGTATGTATGTATGTATGTATGTATCACATACATCCGTGGATTCAGTTGCAATGAGAAAAATGTACTCTCACCAACTTTTTGAATCAGCTCATCTTCTGCCCCCTGGGCCATTTCATCGATTCTACGTGCAATTGTGTTATTTGAAAACAAAATCGTTTCGACTTCTTTCTTGCTCTTAGCAGTGCTTGCTCCAGTCGTGTATTTTATTGCTGGGAGCACTAAAGACTTGCCAATTGTGTGCAGATTCGCAAACTAATCAGGTTCAATATTGCTGTGTATCTGATTCCGATTTTTTTTAAATAGTTGGCTTTTTTTTTTTTTAAATAATTTTAAAAAATAATTCACATTTCATAAACTTTTCACGACCCCCAGCTTAGCAACCGCTGAATTGTACCTACATCTAATTGATTTTATTTTGTTGAATTAAATTCATCAAAATTAATTATAGCGGTAGAAAATATAAAGATATAGGCAAAAATGTGGCTAGGCTTTTTAATACAAATAAAAATACCCATATAAGGAACAATTTTTCATTTAAGAGCAAAGAAATCAGTAAAGTCGTAACCATTACGATACATTCAATAGAAAAAGTATTTAGCTGTATATATTTTCAGTACAAATTCGTCTGGGAGAGTTCAATCGTTGTCAATTTTTATCAAATGATAAAACGGGGATAAGTGTGTCATCATGCCCTTCATTTATCCACATCAAATTGCAAATAGATTTACTTGAGGTGTCGACACACTTTGAACCGTTGGAGTTTTCTCGCTGTGCACATTAAAAATTTTGACCGGAAACTATGTAAGTATGTAAAATGTATATATGTATGTATATATAAAAGTTTCTAAAACCAGATGCAGATACTTTTCTCATTATGTGGGTGCATCATGTTTGAACTCGGTGTGTCGTTTTGGCGAGCTTTCGCGGCAAGAGTGCGGAACGTTACCGCGCACGCTCCTCTCTCTCTCTCTCTGGCAGCCAGTTAATATCCCCTTTGTGTGTCCCGCCATAAATTCAAATTAAACCGGCGGTTATGGTCTGAGCAGCGCGATGGGTCGGCCAGCGCCGACAGGTTAAATTGGTCCAAATTAATATTTACGACGTGCCTCGCCGTGGAGATGCTCCTCCGAGTCCGTCGTCCCTGTGTGTCCGTCCGTCCGTTTGCGCCGCTTTTCCGGGAGCCATCTGGAAAAACCAGCTAAATTAAATATAACGAAAAAAAAAAATACGTACCACCCCACTCAACATTTTCTAATTAGAATTTAAATTTACACAGCAACGACCTGCGAGAGAAGGTGGGTTGACCCACTTTTTAATTTATTCATATGTGTATTGTGTACCTATGTATGTATGTACATACATATACATATATAATGTACTTACAACTTTTTTCGCCAATTTGAATTACAAAACTATCTGCAGTTTGGCGTTCACATAAAATTAACGCCTAAAGCCTTCACACTCTTTGGAAAATTCTCCGTCGCAGTTTCATTCAATTATATTGGGTAGTTTTTCCGACTGTAACTCAACATGTTTAAACGTTCATTTATTACAGAAAAACCTTTCATTGAAGAAAAGTTTCTCTACATATTGGGAACTGAATTGACAAAATTTGTATTATGTATTTGATTCAATAGAAATTTAGAGGTTTTATCTGTCTACACTTATGTATATATAGGACTTTCTCTTCTACACCTAAAAAATACAGGATCGGGGCTGTTCGATATTTACGACTAACCCTTACATAACTAACTGGTTTCAAGTGATATTTTCTTTTACATTTTATTTATCTACTAAATTATTACTTTACTTAGATGCTTACATATAATGCCAGTAATTTCGTTATAGGAAATGAAAGGAAAATTCAAAGTGAAATAAAATGTGTACTACTTATTATTATGTATTATGTGTGTACGTATATTAGAAAAGGTACATTTTGTTGTGATGTTTTATGGTCACTATGGTGGCAATAGTAACTTTAAATATATCATCAAAATATAAAATGTGTATAAAAATTGTATATATGTACTAAAGTTAAATAGTTACGTCTGTTGGAGTGTTATAGTTAGTGTTTACCTGATTATAAATTACAAAAATGGGCGTAACATTATACGCAGAACATCTCTAAGATGGCCGAGAAAAAGCTCCTTCTCGATCTATTCATCGATCCACAAATGTAACTTAACCTAACAAAGTATGTTATTTTTTCTTCCGGGCTGTTTTATTAGTTTGTTTAAGCAAGTCCATATGATGGATTCGGATATTAAGTAATTTATAAAAGAACCTCTTTTTTATTTAAAATTAGGTATGTAGGTAGGTACATGGGTACGCAAGCGAAGCATCATCATTGACATAACAACCGTAACGTGCAGTAATGACAAACATTACATTTATCTCGTTCAACCGTGAGTAGCGCTATACTTTTACGTCTTTTTCCATTTTTTTTTTGCTCTAGTCAAGTGCAGATTCATCTGAATGCAGACGACACGTTCGAATATTGCGCAATTTGCTTTTGGCGAAAATGCAATGACGACATTTCGCCGTCGCGGTCGGCGGCTATTTGCAGTGCAGTTCGGTGCAACGCTACCTCTAGCTGCAGTAAATCACGGCCGCGGCAGCTCACACAAGTCTTTCCACGCTGCAATCCAATTTGAATTGGTTGTGTGTGCTCTGGGGGGCCATAAATCGGTCCAGGGGTGATTAATGCAAGTGCCGCTGATGTTTGGGTATCCTAGCCGGGGCTTTGACATAGACGAGAATAGCGCGAACTGGCCCACTGCCATCCACAATACGTCGCCACTATCAACAGTCGCAACGGGCAGAACAAGATCGATCGATTTCAACAAAACAAAAACAATGCAAGACCTCAAACTTGTCATGAGACAATATTAGAATAGGTAGATTCACCCACAATACACCTCCCGTCAATCCCGAATGTTATACGTAGTTTAAAAAAGCTCGCAGAGTAGTGGCGACTGTGAGTTTTCGAACGGCTCGATAATGAATTGACGCTTTTCAAACGACGTGGGTGTACGAAAAAAATTGAAAATTGTAAGCAAGTCATCCGTGATTCGTTTAACTGACAGTGCCCCATCATCCGACCCTTTGTTCTTGTGACTGTGATGTATTGAGGGGTACAATGGGTGCCACTGGGGAAGATTGATTTTGCCACCGCGCAAATATTTCAACGCTAGAAAAACTACTTTGTATGTATGGTGTAAGATAATGTCAAAATTAAATTGTTTATGTCTGTATGCCTAGGTGTGCGTGTGTTTCTTTAGTGTTTTATATTTATCGTGATTTATTTTCAACGAACGAACACAGATATTCGGTGGAAAGCGTCCGCGTGGGTGTTTTCTTATACAAGAGCAATCAATCAGTGCGCGAAAGTACTGGACATGACGGGTCGAAAGTGAGTAATGATATTTCAATCAGCGTTCGAGCTTGAATATTTTTAGCACCTAGCATCTTCTAAATTGAAGTCTCAATTTAAATAACAATAAAAAATTATGACCTGTCATAGAAAATTGTATTTTTATAGTATGGTACATTTACCATGCAGAAATTGGCTCTGTGGTATAGAAACTATACCTATACATTTGTACTGTTTTATTACTTTTTGTGATTTTGTAACTCGTGTGTATGTAATATGTTTCAACTGGTGTGTTTGTGTGAGAGCGTATGGCGCAAAATAATAATGTCAAATTCGCGCGCGCTGACATTTGCTACCGCCGAAATTTATTGTGACTCGGATTAAAGTTATTCGAAACTGTCAACTGTAATCTCCAATTTGTATGTCATTTCAGTTTTAATTAATTCGCCGACGTTTTTGCAATAAATTAAGCGACACGGCTTGCACATACATAGAAGCTCACACAGTACCATACACAATGCCAATTATGGAAAAGTGTGAATTTTTAGCCATTTTACTGTAGGATCGCCGCTGTGATGTTTCAATTTAAATTATTGACCATTAAAGTGTATGCGTTATGTACATATGTACATATGTGTTACTACGTGTATGAATTCTTTAACAGCTGTAAGACTCGGTATTCGAATGGGTATTGTATTTAAGTTTTTCATCGATTGTATAAGCCTTGACTACATGCATACATAGTATTGTAGTTAATTTTTATGGACCGTTAACTCAAGTATTTCACATCCGGCCAAATGGCAATAGGTCATCTAGATTCCACGTCAATTTTAGTCATCATACCATACCGATCCGATGTGATGAAGATGAATCGTGACGCGGCGCCATCATCGGCTCTCGTTACGCGTCATTTGTGTTTTGGTTATCGGCCAGCCAGGTGAGCCAGAGGTGAACCAGCGGAGTCCCTGTCACACGGGCATGCTATAATGTCCGTTGGGCGTGTCCATTCGTCACCCCCATCGTTTGTGATTGACGTTTTCCGTCAAAAGCCGACAATAGACCAGGCCCGAATCGGGTATTCTGCCCGCAATGTCCGAAACAAACGCGCCGACACTAAAATCCCATTAGAATAGTAAATGCGACAGATATCACACGCGTCCTGCTGTTTCAGTGTAGGTGTTTATCCTTTGAAGTGTGAATCTCGCATATATGCATGTGGATTAAAGCGGGGTTTCTGTACTGAATGCTTAATTAATCAAACGACGGATGATCGAATACTTTTGAAAGTGTCTTTGCGATATGCTGTTGAATTTTAACGACTGATTGATTATGCCAGTCAAAAAAAAACTTTATACCAAAGAGGGGGGTTCTATTTTCAACCAATTTATAATTTACAAGAGTCTTAATCGTTGTTTCGAAAAATACGTCCTGAAAATAGACCTACGATTTTAAAATTTCACAGTATATCTTAATTTTTAAATGAACGATACGGTAAAAAGAATAATTAGCAATCAATATACATATATGTATAGGTATCTATTTGAAATAATGGATGGCAGATGGACGCGAGAAATACTGGAATGGTATCCGACAGGATGTGAAAGCAAAGCAAGGTACACCGAGTGGACGATGGGCTGATGAATTGGGAAGAATGTGTCGAATCAAGTGGATGCAGATCGCTCAAGACAGACAGGAATGGAAGAGGATTGGAGAGGCCTTCATCCAGCAGTGGATGGTGAAGGCAATTTAGCAAAGTCGCGATCCTACTAAGGAATTATATGTTCAAATATAGGAGATCTCGCATTATCAGCATTGGATCATAGCGTAAGCGCACAATGCTTCGAACCGGTGATCTCGGGTTCAAATCCCACTCGCGCGACGTTCTGGTTTTTTAAAATGATTTACCTCGGCGAGCGTTATCAGCAGACAGACACACACACACACACACAGACAGACAGGCAGACGGAATAGGGCTATTATATATATGATACGTATATATGTACATACGTAGGAAATTCGCTCACAAAACAAAGTTTGAAAGCTATGGTAGGGATGGGAACCTTTACTTCACGCCTTTTGCCGTTTTTCAAGTTACATATACTGGTAGATCTATGTCGATTTATGTATATGCGCTTAATGAAGGGATTGTTATAGCAAGTTTATAAATGTTTCAATAGACTCCGGAGGTCGGATGGAAACATAAATATTTAATATGTTATTTATTTATTTATTTATTTATTTATGCAACAAATAGCTTATAGTATATAATAAAATATAAATACAAAATAATATTAGTATCACACAATACACTACAGCCAAAATAGTTACAAACGAACAACATATCAAAATAAGAAAGGAACTTAGGATTTAGGGCTGGAAATACATACATATGTACATATATATACATTTCATATCTCATATACGGTATAGCCGGCTTATATATTGGCGGAAAAACTGATGAACCAAATATGCAACACGCAAATATTAAAGGAATTTCTCATTATTGACATAGCAACTTTTCAAATTCGATAGCTAGAATTGTCGTTCAACTCACCGCTGATGTAGCTTATTTGACAAATCATAAAATATATTACAATAATTCGATAAAGAGCTCTCTCTGTCTCTTGTTAGGACGACTAGTAATAAAATGACGTGTATCGAAAACTGTAAATAAATACGAAAATTTAGCATGTCAGATGGTTGAAAAAGGGTTATTCATATTTTGCGACGTATGACTAATATCACTCAGGGGGGTTTAAAAACACCCCATCGTGTTATTTTCGCGGTGTGTAGTAGTAGAAGTACGACGTCACAATGCGGCATGTCGCGCCAAATGATGGATGAGAGTCAGGTCGCCATTGTGCTAAGCTCGAGCTTATAAGCTCCGGCGTTCGACGATTAATCTGCAACGACATGATTTATTGCGGCCATTTTGTTACTTTGTATCGTCGGACGTCGGACGCTGATCGATCTGATTGATCTGCGGTATCCGGTGTCCGCGGAACATACACTGCCAACAACTGACACACAATCGATACGTGTATTCAATGTCTTGCCCAGATTTAATTCAATGTTTCTAATAAGGAGGAATTCGCGATGACACCTCCGTCTTTTAACCCCCATTGTCCGTTGACGAATATATTCGTATGCGGTTTAAATATTTATATAACGTCTGTCATCGTCGTGCATTCATCGTAGACGTATCGCGCACTCCGGTGGGTCCTAACAACCAGTTTTATTGGACAGACACACAAAGACACAACACACCTCAATATTTATTAAAATATCCCTCCCGTTCCCTCTCTCATCGGATCCTCACGACTGATCGCCGAGATTTATGACCCCCATTATTAGCATACAATAAAAACGCTCAAATGTTTATGTTTATTTGTGTGTCACGTTCGTTGATTGTGCAATTGGTGCTTAGACGCTAGGGGTTGCTTCGGTTTCAATTAGGGCTGCCAAATTCACAATATTTTGACATTGGTGCCAACCGTAGCTTTTGGGGGATACTCTATTCAATTTACGATCAACACATTGTAGGTAAAGGCTGTATCAATTAATTGTTTCGAGTCGGCGCGACGCGATTTTATGACTATACACCCATTCAATCAACGGAACACTGTACAATTGTTTCACGTACCTACTGTCGAACGAGCTATGGGCTGTACTGTTATTGTACCAACCAGCGCGCACAGGTGGGGTTAGAATCCACCGTCATATGTGACAGGAAAACCGGCTAGTAACAACAAACTAAAGAAAAAGTTAATATTGTCTTGAATTCACAATTTTATATCATCTTTAATGGATATTATTGACACATGGCGAGAAGAATGGATGGCAGATGGACGCGATAAACACTGGAATGGTATTAGAGAGGATGTGAAAGAAAGCAAGGTAGACCGAGTGGACGATGGGCTGATGAATTGAGATGAATGTGTGGTCAAGTGGATGCAGATGCTCAAGACAGACGGAAATGGAAGAGAATTGGAGAGGTGAACGACTGAAGATGATGATGAGTAGAGATACGTGATTTTCGCAACTATTTTTATAAAATTTCGCGTTTTGACTCTTCAATTTCGCGTTTTGGAGCAAATAATATTACAAATTTTCGCATATATTTAGCGTTTATTTATTTTTCACAAATTTGAAGTTAACAAGTCCAATTTAAATACAATTAATAGAGAAACAAAACAAAACATGGATACAAAAATAAAATATGATTAAAATTAATTTAAACTCAGCATAGAACATGTTTCTATAGATGATTGTTTTAATCTAGTACAGTGGTCGGGAACCGGCGGCTCCGGGCGCAAAAATTCGCTGCTCCGTTTATAATCCAACACTTTTCGTAAAATAAAAAAATAAAAATGTAAATTTTTTTTTTTTTTCCCTAAATTTACTCGCGTCTTATAGAAATTAAAAATAGAAGTATTTGAACTGAAAAACTAACGGAAATGTTTAGACAAGTGGAAATAAATTTAACCACCAAAGAGAGCACGGCAATGTTGGCAATCATTTCCAGCCAATTATTCGAACGTCAGGAAGCTTGCATTTGCTGTCTTGACGCTTTTTGGTTCCACATACAATATTGTGAACAATTTTTTTATTCGATGAAATTTGTGAAAAATTCGTACCGTAACCAATCAAGTTTTAATGCACTGATGCAATTGAAGAACACTAAATACGTTCCGTATTTGTGTAAATTTTCCGAAAATGTACAAGTTCAAAAGACGCATTAGCTTTTAAAAATAACATTAAAATCAGTTTTTTCAGACAAAATATTTATTTTTAGGGCTGAATTGTGTAACGTTAAGTAAATAATCTACAGCCTGCAGGTGAGTAAAATTTATTTATATACATACATATATACATACATATATGTATGTATGTATATATATATATACATGTATGTATGTATGTATATATATTTTTTTTTATTAAATTGTATAATATTTTATTAAATATAATTTAATATTTTATTAAGTATAATTTAAACGTATACTATTGGATGATAAGTTAGATTTTAAGTTACACGGTCAATTTTAATAAAAAAAAAGTAGCTAAAAAACATACATTGAAGATGAGAAGTGATATTTTTCGCATCTATTCGCATATTTTACTGTTTTCGCATCTATATCGCGATTCTCGGTTTTATCGCATCTATATCGCACTTATCGCAAAACGCGATAATCACGTATCTCTAATGATGAGCCAAGACGATGATAACGAGAAGAGACCGTAAGAGGAATACATGGGTAAAAAACATGACCAAAGTGGCAAATATAGCGGAACGTGTGAAAAAGTTGAAGTGGCAATGGGCTGGACAGATAGCGAGAATAATGGATGGAAGATGGACGCGTGAAATACTTGAATGGTATATGAGAGGATTTGGAAGAAAGGAATGAAAACCAAGCGGATGTTAGGCTGACGAATTAAGATTGTGAGGAGTCAAGGGAATGCAGATTGCTCAAGACAGACATGAATGGAAGAAGATTGGAGAGGCCCTCATTCAGCAAAGGATGGTGAACGGCTGAAAATGATGATTTCCATTTTATAGTCAAACGATGTGAAAGTTAACGGTAGAAGAAAAAAAAATGAAATTTTGTTGCGGTCTCGCTTACATACCTATACATCTAATGACTGAATATTAATATTAATTAAAAAAATATTAAATAATATTTCAATGTGACTCAGAAAGAAATACCGTGGAATAGGCATACCAAACAATTTGGCATATTGTAGTTTGAAAGTGTTACTCTAAAGGTGCCTGTAAACAATCAACATATTCACGGCAATGTATTGCCGGCAAGCATTGCCGGTAATATTACTGCAATATGGTGATATAGACCGGAAATATAATCGTGTTTCCTGACACTATTGTTCCTCTATTGCTGGTATGGCAGTGTGTTGGCGAGTATTGTTGACATAAATGGCCGATGATATCGCTCGGTATACGAAAATATGCTTCTTTCCTGCTCTCTCACATACGCGAGTCTCTGTCACTGAGGGGCGGACACGACACGTGTGTTGTTGACTTTCGGCAAGTACGAACTTGTATTGTTTTTCTTTATTCAAATTTCAAAACGAATAATAAGAATTGGTCAAATAAAAAAACACTAATGAAATATACCTACGCCCAGATAATAAGAAAGATAGTTGGACGTATGTACATTTGTATATTTCGGAAAAATTTTAAATTTCTTGCGATGAAGCGCATAAAAAATTTTAAAGTTTACGAACACGGCAATAATTGAGCCACACATATTGCGCATGTGATGCCGAAAATGTTACTGGATGGTTGACGAGCAATATTGCTGATAAATGTTGATCGTTTACAAGGCACCTTAATGTCAATGTGTTTGAAATTATTGTTTACATCAAACGATTCCTTATTGACACATTAAAAAGTTAGTTCAACTTGGCGCAGCGCGTCTTTTCAAACGGACAAGTAATTTAGCGAGCGACGCAAACTGCATATATTAATTTACAGCTGAGCTTACACATACATATGTTTTTAATAATAAATAATAATAAAGGCTTTGTGTGCGCTGGGTGTGTACAACAAGGAGGGATTCGATCCTGTCGAAGGTGAGACTGGTCGAGTGCGCGCCTGGCTCTTTATTTATGTCCGCACCTCCCGCGGAACACTTTATAACCCCCGACGTCCGCATAAATATCTCCGGCGGCGGCAAACTCGCATTTATATTTCAGCATGGCGGCGAACGTATATATATTACATCTCATTCCTTACTCATTTAAACAACTTTTAAATTGGTTGTAACTTATCGTGCAGCCTGATTTATGGCAGCCGCCGCCGCAGCATCGCGCGCGCGCCCCCTCTCCGATCGAAACACTGAAAAACGGATTGGGTGGATTCGTTCATTTTCAATCATAATCACAATATAAAACACTAACTGTAGGGTAGATTGGTTTCGCTACTGCACCACGGCTAGATCTGCCGGCGAGTTTCGCGCTTCGCGCTCGATTTGACACCCTTCACGGTTAGGTTCCAGGATTTTCACCTCCACCACACACCCCGTCTCCTCTGCAATGTCCAAAAGAAGTCACTGTAACAGAGAAGGCTTATTATTTGATTATTATGGCTCATCATCATTTTCAGCCATTCACCTCTCCAATCATCTTCCATTTGCGTCTGTCTTGAGCATCTGCATCCACTTGACTCAACACATTCTACTCAATTCATCAGTCCACCGTCCACTCGGTCTATCTTGCTTTCATTCACATCGTCTGAATCACTGCTGGATGAAAGCCTCTCCAATCCTCTTGAGCAATGTGCATCCACATGACTCCACACATTCTTCTCAACTCATGAGCTCATCGTTCACTCAGTCTTTCACATCCTCTCAGATACCATTCCAGTATTTCTCGCGTCCATCTGTTATCCATTATTCTCGCCTTGTGTCCACTCTAACATTTCACACGTTCCGCTATATCTGCCACTTTGATCATGCTTCTTACCCATGTATCCTCTTACGATCTCTTCTTGCTATACCAAGCATCTTTTCATGCTTATCCGTGTGCACTGGATCTTACGTAACATTATTGAATTCGGCATCCACGTTTCACATCCATTCATCATAACTGGTAGCAGTGGTAGCACGCATTGGTGGTATGTATGTATGTACATATTCAAAAACAATGTTCATTCTTCCAAAAGCGCTCCGTCCTAGTTTAAATCTTCTTCTTTACATCCAGTCATATTCACCGGTTGTCCTGGGTATAAAAAAACTATCGACTATCACTGCAATATGATTATCTACTGTGGCGACGTTTTGGGTGCAAAATTCATTAAACATAATTTCAGAATTATTAAAATTAATTTTTTAACCTACTTTCAGATTTTCGTTGCTTAGTTGTGCTAATCTATTTTTTATGGCTATGTGATATAAAATACTATGAAAGATTGTGTCAAATTCACTCCAGTATGCACATATGTATGTAGCTGTGGTAGCGAATGTGTTGAATTGTGGGTGTGCGGGGACCCCCGGTCGCGATGGTTGGGTCCCCGCGTAGGTGTCGGTGCGTGACTGCGTGAGGGCCCCGTCGTGACCACAAATAAAGTTATAATTATGTCGGCAATGGGCCGCCCGCTGACCAGCCCTGACTTACGGGATCCGACATGCCCCTACAACCAAAACGACGTAAGCACCGCGAATAATGACTTTATGCATACGTACTTATTGATTTAACCACGGCGATAGAGCATCGGATTCATAAACGAAGATTTGTGCCTCGATTCGGGATACGGTCGAAAGATTTTCTCGACGGTTTCGAACACTGATAGCTGCTGGCATGATTAGAATAGTAGTACGTAAATCAAGATTGTCCATTTATTTTCGCAATTTGGCTGGTCATCTGATTTAGTTGTTGACTAGCTGTTGCATCCGTCTGTCTCCAACGGGAAGGTCCATAGACTATATTCGTTGGAGGAGTGGTGGCCTCATGTGAGCAGGAGAAAAAAGTTGGAGTAGTCTTCTCAAAGCGGCATATATACGGTTCCATCGAAATTGACGCCACCTATCTTTCTTTTATTTGCCCTCCGGAGTCCAGAAGGAAACGGAAAACTTTTTGCTTCACGAGACACGAAGTTTGATATCAAGTACGCCACTTGAAGAATAAAAAGTATATGAATGTATGTGATTATAATGGCGTTTGGGCTCCAACCGAGGGCAACGTTCTGAAATAATTCTAGACAGGCTTTCAGCTCGTATCTTTATGTACATACTGAAGCAGATTTGTCGACGCGTTCAACAGGTTGGTGGCATGCTTCGAAGACAGCCAGGGAATCCATTATCCTGAAGGCTTCAGGATGCCGCAGCTTAGGCGGGGGTCTGCCATGAAACCGACCATAAATTTTCGCGCTCCTCGGGTTCAACTAGCGCGAAAATTACGCTCCCCATAAATACTGTGACGCCACGTAATAAAGCGTGCGATTCGTCCGATAAATTAGCGATTCGACGTCAGGAGTGGGAAAGCTTTACGTCAATTAACTCCGGAAGCTTCCCATTTTCACGTTGATGCTGTGCGTGCACATCAAAGGAACGCTGTATATGTTTTCATATGGCGCGTTTCAGATTTTATGACCCACAGCGATCAAAAGAAATATTAAACTGTGAAAATAACGATTTTTTTTGGCCCACCACGCCCGCTTTCTGTGATCTATATTAGTATTTTACAAATAAAATTCAAGCAATACTACTACTGAATAAATTATCATGCTTTTAAATGGTGGATATCGTCCTTATGTGTTTGCATAAACGTTTGAGTACTTTTAATGACGAGTGTGAATTAATAAAGCTTCGCTTGTAACATTGTATCACTTTCTTATAAGAATTTATACCATAGATTTTGTAAGCGCTCAGTTTCAGCAAAAGACTTGTAAAAGCTAGCTCATATTATTTATTTTTTATAACGCCTGTTAGGGCTTTTACATAACAATACATAATATAATAAGAGAAAACATAAAGAACAAAAAACCAATAAATAATATAGAGTTGATAAAATAAATAATAAGTTTTTGTCCTAGGGACTGCAGATTAATATTAAAAAAATCAATAAAATCAGAATATCTATTACCATATCTAATCATTCTGGAGATGGGAGAATGAAGGAAATAATTATTACGCTAAACATGTTCATAATTTAATAAAAATCGAGAACGGGTAAAACGTACCAGATCTTTTAACCCAAGAGTCGAATGAATAAGAATGCGACTATGTATCTTCTAAAGAGTTTAATTTTTTACATAAAATATGATTCTTCTATTACTTAATTTTATCATACATATGTAGGTATATTGAAAATATATACAAGTTGGAGAATGATGGCTATATATTTTAATTACAATAAATAAGCCGATGAATATGATAATGCTTACACAGTAATTACAATCATCAACACTGTGATCACTATCATTTTATTGAAAAAAAATGTTAATAGCGACATTTGTATACGAAATAAACTGCGAAACTACACGCATGTTAAAAATGCATTTCAATACATTTGAATACGTATTATTATTTTTGCGTCAATATTTTCTACTTAATGGTGAACTTTATTGCCCATATAAACATTTACGCCGCCGAAGTCCGAAACGTTAATTTATTAACGAAATTTTTCTGTATCTCTTTAAATATGGGAGTCGTTTTAATTGCTATATTTCAATGTCACTGAAATACAGCCATAATGGCCGACCGTCCACTTCTTTATTAGTTTCGTTTATTCATCGACATGTAATTTGTTCAGTTCGACTCACCATACATTATCATCCTTATCGATCGGAACAAATCTATATCGACTCGGAATCGCTTCGGGAAAATTTAAAATTTTCATAAATAACCGAACCACATTTTTATTTTTTTTTTTTTTATTTTTATTTTAAAACGTTTCCTATACATACAATATACAAAATCGATGTCACACCTGTACACACTCGGCAGTTAATTATAAGGACGCCCATACACCGTACGAATGATAATATTCGGCCGTAATAAATTCACAAATTATCTTCTCCTTTTTTTGTACGTTTTATCTGAAAGCGAATAAATCATACTTCCATATATACACACATATTCAGTATACGCCATATTATATTATACATATATTACGAACGCCGAGCATTCGAGGCGGATTACGTGTATGAAGATTTATTACACGGAATCTATTTATTTTATTACTTTATGACGCGCGACGAGGATTACAATCAGTGATAAATTTTAATGACTCGAAATTGTACATTTGAAAAATCTTAACGTTCAATTACAGCCAAGTCTAGTGTGCAGTTAAGCGATTGGACTCTTGCAGCGAAGATTTGTGATTCAAATTGATACCTATGATGATGAGAATTTTCAGTGCTGCTTTAGTAGGAATTTTCCAGTTTTATTTCTCTAATAGGCAATATCCAAGCACTTAAGTAGCTATCTCAATTAAATTTTATTATAATTCCTATATACAAAACATTTACATCAAACTAAAGATGATAACGCTGCAATCAAAAGTAACTACGCCACAATAAAAATTAGTATTCACTTATACCGGTTTTATACAGCTTGATTGTGTCGATTCAAAATTCACCAAAAGGATCTTCAAAGCATACAAAATTTGCAATTGTGCAACATGGGAAAATCCTCGTTCGTTCTTCTCATTTTTCATTTCGAATTATCCGCAATTCGAATTGTGAGAACCGGTCGTGAATTGGCCCCTATAAATTATCAACTTCAAAAGATTTGTGTTATTTAACTACACGGCCTTTTACGGACGCGTTATTTATATACACATTTTTTTTTAGTTGACGACGACACTCCAGCTTCGTTTTATTCTTGTGTATATTTTTTTAAATTCTTTTTTATTTTAATTTATTTGATTTTTGCGAAATTTATATGTGTGTTTCGCATAGAACGAACGGTGGCCATTAGAATGATTTAGAGTTATTATATTTTATAGCTCGTATATTTTATTCGCGGTCGTTAATATTACAATTTTTTTTTACACAAACTACACAAACCTTGAGTTATTGAACGGTTGTTTTTATATATTTTTCTTAATGCGAGTTCTATTGAATAACACGCAGATATAAATGATTGTTTGCGTGCTAACGCATGAAACGTACATTGCGTACATAAAGGGGTATTTTTTAAATAATAAAAAATTTAAAACCAGTCGCAGTTTGGGATGTACTGGTCTACGGCAAGTCATAAAAACCGATATATCTATTCAAATTAAGATTAACTTACAACTTAAGTGCTTTTGTGTGCGTAATTTATAGCAGTTTAAGTAGCGCAAGAATACCGGTAGGGGAACCAAAGAACATCGCATATATCAAATTGAATGGTGTCTGCATTACAAATGGATTTGATTATTTAAAAATATACACACATACCTACCTACATCTATGCGTTCAAATTAATATTTATGAATTTAAATAATATATTTTTAATTTAAATTTAAACGTGGTTTTTGAAGCCAACGCGCTATCGATTGAATATAATCAGAACTCAATTGTAAAGGTCAAAGTTTAATGGGTAATAAATGCATGAGTGTTCTATTGAATCAGGGATGCAAACCGAACACACTTTAATGACGTTTATTTAGATTCTGTTTTTGGTTTTGGCTCAATTGTGCATTTTAGAATTGTTTGATAGTGATTCAACACCAGTTTTCCGCCTTTAAGTCGGCTTCACAGTGTAATGTTTACCAATTGTTGTATTTTTCGAGTCGGTTTTCGTCGTCAAACAAAAGGCGATCGCTTTTTCCGTACTTTGCGGTGTGTAATGAATCTACGTAGAGACGCGTTCGAACAGAAGCAGAAAATGAAGATCATTATGTTAAACGTCCGTCAACGTCGAAACGCAAGACGTGTACGCTCATTCGTGTGGCTGAAAAACGCAAGACGTATTATTGAGTGGCAAGAAGTTAACCGCGAACCGCGGGAGATGAGAGACTGGATAGATGAATGGTATGGTGTGAGTATCCACCGGACGGGATGATTAATGCTCGCCGCCTTGCACTAATGACTTTTGTTCTTCAAAACTGTATCCACTTCTGCTAGTTCTAGTGCTCTTCCTCCGTTCTACGTTCGAGGGGTGGTGGTGATGTGTGGAGCTTAGAGATCTCTTCCGCACAATGGAGCTTGTAAGTCGCAGGCCGTCAATCCGTTTTCGTCGATGTGTGTAAAACCAATTGAAAACGTATGTTCAATCAGATCTGTGAAAATTATACATACTCGAGTGTTAAACTACGAAAATGTAATCAATAATGCTTTCACTCGAACTCGATCACATTGCTTAATGTAGCACTGAGAATAACTCATTGATTTGTACTGATCGATTTTCGAATACGGGTAGTGGTTAGCTATCACCGTTTTCCGATTTTTGGTGGGTCGTGAAAAGATTTTGAAATGTGAAATTGTAAGAAAATAGATCAACGGCCGCATTACGTTGTTTTCCGCGATGTACTCGTGAATGACAGCATGCGACCGAATAAATTGCGTCGGCATACTGAGACGAAGCTTCCGGATTTTAAAAACAAGCCACTTGAATTTATTGAAAGACGACTTGAACAGCTTGTCGTCGATAACAAAGCTTTCGCATTACACCAGCATTAATGAAAAATCTCCATGCGTCGTGCCTAATTTTTTGCGAATCGAGCAAGCTGGTGGCCTCACACAATTGGCAAGACTTTAGTGCTTCCAGCAATAAAATACACGGTTGGAGTTAAAGGCTGATTTAGACCAGGCTAGTATTTAGGAGCATTATTTGCTAGTATAGTATATTAGTATAGTAGCTATAGTATAGTAGTAGAGTATAGTATAGTATAGAGTATAGTAACTAGTATTTGAGAGTAGCCTGGGTGGTCGAATCCGACCAATTCGGACGCAGGAGCCAGCTCACTTTTTCGCGTCACACTTTTTTGTAGCTTAGGCCCGTAACGCACTTGGCAGCCTGGCTGCGCGGCCGTAACCGCGGCGGCCAGAAAAACGTGCACCCAGTTCAAGCAGCCAAAGCGGCAGCCAGAGCTCAAGGCTCTCATCGACCAAGTACGTTGACATGCGTTACGTCGACGTACGATATCCACCCACCAATTACAGCACGGCTTTCTCGCTCGTGCTGCAAAACTCGTACTGCAATTGGTGCGTGGATGTCGTACGTCGACGTAACGCATGTCAACGTACTTGGTGGATGAGAGCCTTCAGTTCTCAGAAATTTAGCGGCAAGTTCTCAAACAAAAGATGCTCACAAATGGACAGCGATACAACATTTTATTTTCAATGCAATATTTGGTTCGTAATCTCGGATCTCGGATCCTTTTGTACTGTATCTACATATGTAGATGCAAATAATTCGTTGAAAATAGTTTTATATATGTACATTATTTCCAGCGCGAGTTATGGGCTGACCAGACCCATCACGTCATCGCCACGTGTTCCTAGTTATAAGATAACTAACTGTAGTAATATAAAACAAGCACACCTAACATAAATGTATTACACATCCATTGATCGGAATTTGACATCCATTGATGAAACATATCGCACTCCGTTGATAAGCGTATTACGCATATTTATCGATCGCCACGTGTCCATACTTTCTACATCTCCACACGTTTAATGATTACAGTTACACATTCATTGATAAACCATAACGCACATCCGTTGATAAGCATTACGCATATTTATCGATCGCCACGTGTCATACTTGCCACGGGCTCACACGTTTAACGATTACAACACAGCTAACCTATATATTAAGATACCACAATTAACCTTATTATACTACTCACCATTTATGAAAATGAGAACAGTGTCAGCATCAAATAAATATGAATCACACACGTGTCAGTTACCACGTGACACTCAGATAACCGGAGCATATACATAAATGCCCACACTGTTTAAGCTTAAGTTAGTTCGTAATCGTAATTTACAATCTCGATGCTTGTTTTTGGGATCCTTCCTCCCTTGCAAATCGAGTTCATTACACTAGTTTAGTACGTCAAATGTTTAGAATTAATCAATCTTTCCATCAAGGAACTACATATGTATATGGAATTTTTTTTCCCACTCTCAAATTAGTTCATCTATTCACGCTTTACATTCGTGAATTACGAGCGCAATTAGGCCCAATCTATCAAATGCGAACAATCGTGCGCTAACCCCTTGGCTTCGTCACTTTCGTGTAACCTATTCATCCGTGGACGAGTCTCTTCACTTCTCATTTTCCGTATTCTTTTAATGGCGCATTTATTTATACAGCCATACATACATACTTGCGTGTGCGATACAATCGCGGTGTGGGCCTTTTGTGAGCGGTCGTTAGCTCAACGCCATATATCAATCTGGCCGGGGACGTTGCGCAGATGTTGCTTATTATAAATTTGTCAGCGAATCAGACCGGATGTTCTGACATTTTCGCCCTGTCAGCGCATAATGAGCTTAATTGCGCTCGGACGGCCGCCTCATCAATCATCCGGTGACGAAGTGACGAACGAGAGACGCCCCAGACGCTCAAACTAGTACAGAACTAAACCTTCATACCCATATAACTCATAAACTAACCCTACTCGCTTTATCGCTATCAAAATACCCTCGAAAATTTCAGACCCAGTTAAAATTTTGACAATTCAATACAAATGAATGGAGTTTTCTCTGATATGAGTGGGTCAATGTTAAAGTTGCCTAAACCCAAACTACGTTGGTTTTGATTTTATAATGTATGCTTGTTATACATATATGTACAACATTGATCTCTCGATTACACTATGCAACACTTGCGTCGAGTCACAGTTTGAGGGCATGTGGTGCTCCATGGTAATTTACGACGTGATTTGTCGCAAACTTAATTGAAAACGAGAGACAATTTCTCCGAAGCTTTCGTCGCCGCCTGAACTTAAACAAAGTTTTTGAGAAACGAAGTGAGTTTTTTAACCCTCGCCCGCTCCATCTACCAAAGCACTTTTTAGATCGCAATTTGTTTTATTTTAATTAAAGAGGGGACTGTTTTGATACACGCAACTCCTGCGAGAAACGATTTCGCTAATGAGCGCTTTTAACCCCACAGGAGCCGGCGCCCCGTTCACTTTCGATTCGATAATATTTCATACGGCCGTGATTTATACGGTTAGATTTTAATCGGCGTTTAGCGTCACCGTTCACGATTAGTTAACTTTTAATTAAATTCGAATTCGATGATTGATGACTGTGTTCTTTTGCGTGCCCGCGCGCGGCATTTCTACTTCTTTTGATAACCATCGACTTATAGCTTGATGTATGGCGCTAATATATCATGAACGTTACACCATTCAACATTCAACTACACACTAACCCCTTTCGAAAGTGTTAAATGGGCTGTTCTTTGAATTTTCAAAGAACAAACCGTTCCGAGACGAATCGGAACAAATTGAATGAACGCTCTTTTGCTCAACTTTTTCCTATCATTTTGATCCAAAAAAAGTTTTTATCAAGATAAAATTTCAAACAATGAAAAACAGACATCCTTTTTGATACACTTATGCTAGTGAAAAACGTGTTACAATAGAAACAGTAAAAAAAATAAGTTTCAAACTCATTTCGTTTCATACATAAGTTAAATTAAATCGTTAAAAATATTAAAAAATTCTATCAAAATAATTATTTTTATTAGTGGGTTAAGTTTCAAGTGAATACTTACATATTAAAGTAGGAGATTGGGTATGCTTTTTTTTATACTTTTAACTAATGATTAATTGTTCAAGTAGTGATAGTTTTTGAGCAGTAGTTTGATGGGCTAAAATCAAGTATCTGAGGGGTCGAAAAACATTTTTTATGGGTGTCGATAAGTAAAACCACTGACGCACAACGCCATCACTCGCGGACGCAAGTGATTGATGACTTTGCTTGCTGATATGAACGGATGAGGGGGTGAAAAGAGGTGGAAGGAGGGGGGGGGGTGCAAAGCGTAGTTGTCCTAAAAGGTGATATTACACGTTCCGAGAATCATGATTGACGATATGAAATGTAGATCAATCATCTGTTTAATCAATCAAATACCCATCGACGAGGCGACGGCTCGTCCGCTTCGAGCTATGCTGCTTCCAGGTGAAGTTTTGTGCGGTCGGGATGTTCAAAATTAGCAAAGTGTTGAATAAAAATAACGGAACGCACATAATTTAATGCCGAAGTGCAATAAATCAATCCTTTTATCTGTGGGACGTGATCTTCCGTCGGTTCGTTTGTGTCGAATTGGAAGATGAAAGCGAAGCCAACTTTCGAAACTTTGCGATTTTTGAAGAGTCATCGTTCAGTCACAGAGCACTGAGAGCGAAATATCTACGTCGTAAATTACACTGTTGACGTGTAATGGAATTGGAGATACGGTAGCCACACGTCTTGTAGTGTGCAACAAGGTAGAGCGCATATTGAGTGATCAAACCTGATTCGAATGATACCAATTTATTTATTTTCAAAAACATGCGCATTGTGAGAATTGTCGTTACAATATTCATCATCACAATTTATATACATAGTTGACCTTTTGTTATTTGTACAATTATACAACGATTCAAATTATTATTAAACCACATACATATGTACATATGTACGTACTCATATCGCATCCTCAGAGCAAAAAGATAACATGTCCATGATTTTGCGAAAATGGTTATGAATGCAACTTTGTTCCTCTTTAATTATTCAATCAAGCCAGTCAAGTGGCACATCCGAATGACGTCACAATTTTTTTTGGCATAAAAAATTTCTACTAATATTCTTGGAGCACACAAGTGACAAGTCCAAACTTTTTAAATGCAATTTGAAAAATTCACTCGTGTAAATTCAATAAAAATGAAATAACATCTAAATATTTAGAGTACAATTATCATTTTTGTGATGACCAATTCAAACTTTGCCCTTAACAATTTACTATTTCGGAAATGTCACCTTTGTGCTCTGAGGACGCGATAATTATATGAATTCAAAAGAAATTGAACTATACAAAAAATCATTTCATCGCAAAACCTTTGACTTTCATTGCATGTGTTTGATAATATTTCGATTTGATCCAAGTATTGAACTTTCAATTGATTTTTAGACTCGCCATGAATATTTTCAATATAGATTATATATCATCATCATCATCATCATCATTTTCAGCCGTTCAACGTGGATAAAGGCCTTTACAATCTTTTTCCATTCCTGTCTGTCTTGAGCAATCTGGATCCATTTTACTCCACACATTATTCTCAATTCGTCAGCCCATCGTCCGTTTAGACTTCCTTGCTTTCTTCCACACCATCTCGGGTACCACTCAAGTACTTGTCGTGTCCATCAACCATCGATTCTTCTCGCTATATGTCCAACCCACTGCCACCAGCTTTTTCACACGTTCCGCTATATCCACCAATTTGCTTCATGCTTCTCACCAATGTGATCTTTCGATCTCTTCTAGTTATTCCAGGTATAAATACATATGTATTTCCATCTGCGTGTACTGGATCTTGTGTAGCAATTTGCATCCATGTGATTCGACACATTCTTCTTTCATTCATTCAGCCCATCGTCCGTTTGGTCTTCCTTGCTTTTTCATACATTCTCTCGGATACCATTCAAGTACTTCTCACGTATATCTGCTATCTATGCGTCTCGTTATATCCAACACTTTGATTATGCATCTTTCGATCTCTTCTTGTTATTCCAATCTTACGTCTTTCTATACTTCTCTGTGTGCACTGGAGCTTGCGTAGCATTCTTGAGTTTAGCGTCTGTATAACTGGCAGTATGCATTGGTCGAAAGCGATCTTCTTTAATCCTTTAATAAAAGTTGCAAATAGGTACTATAGAACATCGCAACCAAAGTGATATGAATTGAAAAAGTATTCGTATATACTCTTCAATGAATTTTCATTCCTAATAAAATTTAAACCTTCTGAAAATTGATCACTGTTTTTCTTCGGTGCATATGAGAATGTGAGTGGTCAAGTAAAGGAGATGCCAATAATGCAATAACAATATGAGACTGGTCAAGATCAAATGACAACTAAGGTGACAACAGAACCATCAAACTAGGACTGCAAGTATTGCCTGATTATTATAATTTTTTGATGAAGTTTTGGGATGTTCATATATGTACATTTGACCGTTCCAGGATAAAGTTTGAGCATCCCTGACGATAATCGGTTAAGTGGAGCTGGTTTGACCGCCGGCAGCCAAGAGCTCGCAGCCAGCGAGCATAATGGCTTATTGTGTGCATCATGATTTATGTTCGCTCACCTTCTTCATCCTTCGTTGGCTGGCGGCACGTCTTCGTCGGCAGACAATTGTGTGGCCAAAACTGTTCGCTACAACATCGTCAAGCTATCCATCATCGAGTGGCTCCGCAACAAAGGCCCTCCACTTTCACACGAGACGTCGTCGTTCGTTGCAAGTATTGTTGGCCCCGCTCAATTTGTCCGGCCTTTATATATATTACGCGCTCTCGTAATTGGAATATCGTATTTCAAGTGCGCAAGCAAGCGATATGGCAGTTGAATGGCACGTCACGATCCTGAAGATTTAAATTGTGCGCACCGGCTCCAAGGACCGTGTCCATTGCTCGGCTCGAAGGACCCCACCACGTATTTATTATCTTCTTGTCGTTTTGAGATCATTTGTCAACTCTAGCGCTATCGAATCGTTCATCCGCGCTCGTTGACAGCACAGTTCGCCGTGTGCCATTCGTCTTGTCTTCCGCTCTGATCTCATCTCGTCGAAACAAAACCCACTGACTCAATCGTAATGAGTAATGATAGACGCTGTTGCAATTCCTTGCCGGATTTTACCGTCAATCTAATAAGATCGCGTGGGATCTCACCGATACTATGCTCATAAATTACAATGTAACACTAGCGAATGAGTGCAGAAATCTAAATTACCTCTAATGCGCAAGGGAGCGAATAGAATTGGGGTATATATGTAAAAGCACAACTTTTTTGACCGCTTAGTAAATGCGCCGATCAGATAATACCCAGACGTTATATTTATTGCATTTTAAAGTTTAAAAACCGCAATAAATCGATTACGATATCGCGGGCGGTTAACCTTTAATATTAAACGTATGCACTCAACAACAATTTGAGTTTTTTCGGGTACTTGTTTCCTTCTCTTATCGTTTCAACAATGAGCACAAATCAGACGTGGGCTGTTATGATATCTTCACGTGCATGAAAGGTATATTTAAGGATGCTTTTGTTGTTCACCTGTAGTACCACCACAGCTTGCAAAAGCTGCATTGAACATTGGCTTGCATAACGGTATAACAATAAGAAGCGATAGTGAAGATCATTCGACTGCCATGAGCCATGAATCAACGTTGTATGTACATGTAAGGGTGCGTTCACACACGACTACTTCACACAAGATACATATGTATGTACATTTTCGTTTGAAACGCGTGGTTTATTTGCGTATTATCGTATATAGAAGTAGGTATACTTAACAACTGTTCCACAGTCGGTTTCTAAAGTATGCGCCTTGCTTAATTTCGACGTGGAATGCTCGAGTGCAGTGTCGGGGGAATTGCAACCGCTGCGCGCGTAGCAGAGAGTGTATCGAACATTTTAACAGCGCGAACGAATGGTATTCGCACATTGTTGCGATTGTTTGCGGTCGAAGTTGGTGGTTGTGTGGCGACGTCACCTGCATAAACAACCGAAGGTATTCGGCTCGAATCCGGGCGATCGCCACCCGCGCCGAACTCACCTTATCAGGGCTGGACATCTGGCCCTGGTCCTGCCACATTCTGTATGCCGATGGTACGCCGGTATGTCGACAACGGCCAGCCCTAACTACAATACCGATAAATCGCGCCGTGACCCCCGCACACGAAACGCTCACCTTCACTTTTGCCATCGTGACGACAGGACACACCTATAAGGGACAAAAGACTTTTTGGTAGTTCCAAATGCACGAAAAAGTCAAAAGCTGCTTTGAAACCAGGTACGCGACAGCTCAGTGGTTAGAGCGATCCCCGTATGTCGAAACGGTTTTTTAAACCTTAATTATCATCATGAAACGTGGATACTAAATTCAATAATGTTACATAAGATCCAGTGCACACAGAGAAGCATGAACAGATGTATGCTTGGTATAACAAGAAGAGATCGTAATAGGAACACATGGGTAAGAAGCATGACCAAATTAGCAGATATAACGGACCTTGTGAAAAAGTTTCAGCGGCAATGGGCTGGACACAGCGAAAATAATGGATGGCAGATGAACGCAAGAAGTACTGAAATGGTGTTCGAGAGGATGTGAAATAAAGCAAGGTAGAGAGTGGAAGATGGGCTGATGAATTAAGAAGAATGTGTGGAGTCAAGTGGATGCAGATTGCTCAAGACAGACAAGAATGGAAAAGGATTAGAGAGGCCTTCACCCATAGTGGATGGTGAGCGGCTAAGAATGATGAATTATCATCATAGCTGAATTTAAGAATGTTACGTAAGATCCAGTGCACACAGAGAAGCTTGGAAAAATGTACCTATGCTTGATATAACAAGAAGAGATCGTAAGAGGAGTACATGGGTAAGAAGTATGACCAAAGTGGCAGATATAGCGAAACGTGAAAAAATGTTGAAGTGGACATATAGCAAGAAGAATGGATGGGATGATGAATGAGAAGAATGTTCCGCCAAAAATTGGCAACCCCCATCCATTATATGTATGTTAATCTGTCATTGGGTCTAGAATCTAGATCCTTTTGTTACTTCCGCCTGTTGGTTAACTTCATCCCCTTAAAAAAAAAAAAAACCACAAAATCAAAACTTACGTTCAGATGTTAGTTACAAAGTTTACTATACATATGTACATACATATGGTTAGAAGAGTCAACGCGTCAATAGAACGGGTTCATAAACATGTACAATTTTATATACAAGATGAAAACACTGTGTTCACAGTCTACAGATGAAAACAATTTTGCTGGCACAAAGCAAAGTGGTCAGTAACTAGTTCAGAAAACTGCTGCAAATCCAATGGTTGACAATATTAATGTAACAATTATTATCTTCATTCTCCCATCTCCGTAATGATTAGATATGGTAATAATACTATGATTTTATTGATTTTTTAAATCTTAATCTGTCGTCCCCAAGGCAACGACTCATTACTTAATTTATCAACTCGACATAATTTATTTATTAGTTTTTTTTTCTTTATGTATTCTCTAATATAATATACACATTATGTATCTCTGTGAGCATTTGGAGAAACCATAACTACTGTTGGTGAGCATAAATTTGCCTCTCGCTCAGACGTATTGCTTTGTCCCTCCCCTCGGAAAACATTATCATCATGTATTAATGAACTATCAAAATGATACTCAAATGGGATTGATTGTGTGATAAAATAAATACTGGGAACATGAGAAGCTGATGTCTCACATAACATAATGTAGATAGTACATGTGAATCAAACCAATAATTACTTGTGAATCTCATGTGCGCAATATACGAGTTTGTACATGCATACATACAAAACTAAAAAAATAAATAATCAATGGTGGTTACTAATATGGAAACAATGTCATAAAATGTTAGTGCTCTTTTTAGTGTTCATAAATAGATGTTCTGGGCAAATATGACGATGTAGAAATGAGACGATATAATAGCAAAAATAACGCAGAGAGGAGGTTTGCGAGGTTATGTGTAGAATGACAGATGACTGTTGTGTATCATTTTGGGCGGGCGATAGCAGCGCCACTCGCCACTGCTATCATACCAGTGGTCGTATTTCGAAATGTTTTCCGAGGGGAGGGACAAAGCAATACGTCTGAGCGAGAGGCAAATTTATGCTCACCAACAGTAGTTATGGTTTCTCCAAATGCTCTCTGTGAAAGCCCTAACAGCCATATAATAAATAAATATTGTTCTATGTATGTATGTACTATGTAAAAAAATCAATATTTTTTTGAAGGTTCGCTAAATATTGAAATAATGTGTTTCATACATAGATATAAAATACCATAGATATGCCATTCCAAACAAATTTGCCTGGAGAAAGCGTCAGAAGCAACGGCGGGGTGCGGGGGGTCTAAAGTGCGGGGAATTCTCACAAAAAAGAAGTCCCACAAAAAAAAGTCAAGCAAATTGCATGCAAGGCATGCATTTTTGCATGCCCTTTTTGTATGTCATTTTTCGGGCGCTAAGGCCAATCTATGTTATTCTACATCTATGGTTTCATACGAATTTTCATTACACTTTCCTTTTTAGTAAATAAACTGAAGAATCAAAAGTTTTGCTGAACTTTTAACTTTGTATCGATGGTTTCAAGTTAGCATTTTCTTAATGAAAATACTAACTTTTCGAGTTAGCTTTGAGTTAATTAAAATCATGTTGGGGAGTAACTTTTTGACCCGCAGGCCGTGGGTTGTCGACCACAGCTTTAGACTTTGCATTGGTGTATATTTCACGATACTGTCGAGTTTTATATTCCAGCGAATATATTTATAGTATGAAGCGAATAGGCGGTTAGTTGTCTGGGTGGGTATGTGGAAAAGGGAGGGGTAGGTGAATGTGATTTAGTTAGGGGGGGTCACCGTTTTGTTTGACTCGTGCCCAACACGAGAAGCCCCCTTGTTTCGGTGGCCCCGGACACTCGCCCGAACATCGAATCCCATCGAAATGTACGTACACGGCTGCTTGACCTCTTCGCAACCCTCCCACGCTGCTCCTTTGACATTTTACATTACTGCGGCGATTTTCTTTCTTTTTTGGCAAATCGATATGTTGAAAACGACATAAATTTTGGCGTTTCACAATGGAAATCGTTAAATTCCCATAAGATTGTACCTATAGATTCTGTGGTAAATTAAAAATATATGTAAATTATACGTGATATTTTGCGTGCGAAATCTATGTATGTATTTTATTTTTTTTTTTTTTTTTTTTTTTATTTATTTATTTATTTTTTTTTTTTTTTATGTATGTAAATATATTCGAAATTTATACTTATAGTGGACAATTGACGAGACTATCAAAGTTGCAATGAATGCTGTCAATTTTTAAATTGATTTCACTAATGCTGCCGTATGTTTAATAGTGCTGTATGTACATACATATGAATATCTATGTAAATAAGCCTAATTAATTTTCTGAAAATTTAACATAATTCACAAATACAATGCAAAATTTTACATTGGAACTCAATCGTTTTACATTCATAAAGTCATATTTGACACATTCTAATTTATACGTACAAATTAATCACAACAAGGCGTTGACGGGTTAAAAGCTGTCGCAAGTATATAAAACGTCACATTTTCAACTAGCAACTCATTACGATGTAACACACACCATTCGTTCAAATTGCACACAATTCCAAAGGGCGCGCCTTCTACAGGAATGACAAAAGTGTGGGTGGGGAGGGAAAGGGTTAAAATTGAACATTTTATGGGATTTTTATGCGACCGATGTGACATTGTAATCGACCGGTGGTCCCTCCCCGCCATACCTATCCTTTTTACGGGTTCGAAATTTACGAGTCACGTAATAAACATACCAGAAGACAACGCATAAAGCAGATAAGTAAAATGAACCGACTATTAACAACTCTTAACCCCACCGTTGCGTTGCGCCTTTGTGTGTTTCTGTCCGTTTACACACGATTTAAATCGAAAAACGATTTCCGTTCGTGTTCGAACTATTCGACTGTCTTTTTATCGTTATTGTTATTGTTATGTTTTTTAATTTATTTTATGTGATTTAGAAGCGGTTGACGCTTAATTATTAACGCGTTGAGTGCCGCCGCGAAGATAGGTATGCCTTTGACCGGTGATGGATGGTCTGAACGGGTTGAATTATGAACGCGCCGGGCAACATTTGTCTTGTTGCGTGGGTCGACGAATTATGGGCTACGTTTTACGGTGTAAATCTATCTTAATGTTGTGTTTAAGTGTAAAGTCAATGCGATGCGCGTATATCATCAAATTAATCGAATTTGCATATTTATGCGTTTTATAACATTTTATAACCAGATATGTACATAGATGAAAATTTGACTGAATCATTTTTTCATCAAATTTGACTGATCGTAAAAAATATTGTCCTGACAAAAATATACATATGTATGTACTTCTCTGGTGCCATTTTCATTGTATTTATTTGTATATATGATTCATAATCGAAAAATTATAGTGTATTCACATATTTAACATTGAAATTTTCATCGGGAGTTGTTTTTCTTGTGGAAAGCGTCGTCGTTCGTTTTTCTTCCGTTTCTCTCATCAATTCATCGGTCTGAAGTGCTCCCCGAAAAAACAATGGCGTTCTAACGATGAGAGCCCGCTAGAATCATCGCCTTCCCTCTGACGAGACCTCAAAGTCCAAATGGCCATCCTGGCGAGACTTCAGAAGAGTGTTGACGGTGATTGATGATGGCCGCCGAGGCCGCTAATGACGCCGACCGAAAACTTGCTTTATTGACAGCTTTTCCCGCAAATTTGTTATTTTTTTTTTCCTTTTTTCTCCTGTCTTTCATACCCACTTTTAGATAAATGAACGTCGGTGAAAATGTATGTGTGTAAGCGATCGATGATATCGTTCGATTTTCATCGCCCGCATTATTTATGTATTTATGTATGTACGCGTGCGATGTAAAATAGTGATTTAAGCGTGTATCAATTTAAATTACGATTGAGTGCTATACGAACTGTAGATTGAAAATAGTCGATTGTTAATTCACATCAATAGTCGAACAGTAGTAGTTGTAGTGGCATTGCATATAAATTCTATTCTCAAAATGTCTTTTGTACCTACATATGTATGTATGTATGTAAATTATTATAAAAATTTTCAACGGATGTCAATATCTTTATTTTAATTTAAAGTACTTTCAAATGTATCTGTGACTCATACCAAACTTCACGAGTAAATAATATTCTATTTATTGACTACTACTATCTTTTATATTTAAAAATGACAATTGACTCTTATGAAAAGAGAAGGGGAGAGTTAATATGGTTTTTACATGTTTTCCTAATCGATTCGAGTCCGGGAAATGCTGGGTACGTTCAGCTAACATCTACTCTATACTCTGTCCAGATCAAGAAGGACCTTTTACTTTAACGTTTTGGTGACGTTCTGAACATAAAGTTACGCCACTTTTCGGAACCTACGTAGTAATAACGATTATTTTTCATCAAGTAACACAAACTGTAACCCTCCATCAAACGTAACTATTTAATTTTAATATATACATATATAAAATTTTTGTACAGTAATTCTATTAACACATTTTATATTTTGATAATATATTCAAAATTAATATTGCGACCATAGTGACCATAAAACATAAAACAACAAAATGTACAATAGGCAGAAGATCCTCCTTGATCTGGATAGGGTGAGTATAGACGCAACAGGATTTCCATTCAATTTTCCACGACGTTTTCAATGAAAAGAGACGGTCAATATACACACATCGACTTACCGAACTACGAAAATATCATTAATAAATTCATACATTGCAATAATTCTTTCACTATATTTAATATCCACGTTGACGAGACTGTCAAGGCGAAAATTTTCATCGCGTACATTTTAGCAAACGACTGAATGTGATGCCTTTATCGAGTGTGAACATCGTACAGAAAGCAATATTTTCGCATCGGCGATGATTTAGTACGGCGTTGAAAGTTGGCAGGGGCGTTAAACACGCCGGGTCGTAAATAAACGTTTTAAGCCGGTTAAATTTAGAGAGAGCGCTATAACGAGTCGGCTTACGCGCCCGAGCCGACGCATAACAGATCGGTCTAAAAATCGAGGCGACAGGCTTTCTGCTGAATTTGGGCAAATCGGACATCACCGACAATCGCGCTAAAGGCGCGTTCACACTGACACAATTTTTTATTTCATTCACACGGGTAGCTCACGCTGTTGAACGATCAATGCTCGATGTATGTTTGTGGATAGGCTCGGAATGAGCGCTCGCAGGATCAAGTTTGTCAGTAGGCGACGACAGGAAGGATTTAGTGGCTCGTGTATCGGTTTCATTGTACCGTTTGGCAGGAGCGTCGTGCCCGTTCCAGCTTATTTATGGGGCATTCAATAGAGTCGGCACGAGATATGAAATGTTAGTGCACGATTCCGCCGTTGCTTATCTCCGGTCGCTACCGGAGTACTCTGCTCTGCCATATTGCCATTCAGGTGCACCACAATCCGTGCCAAATTTTGAATTTTGAATCGCTAATATTGCGTAAATTGTTCGGTGAGACCTTGTCGACTTTGGCTAGGTTCAAGTGAGCGAACTTGAGAGGGAATAAAGTATTGATTGAAAAAAGACTAGACAAAATGTTGATCGCGAATGCATATTTTAAGTATTGTAAATCGGATGAAATGTTAGAGCAATATATCTGAAACGTTATACATACATACAATATTTTTTGCGAATTTAACTATTCAAACTATTGAAAACTTGAGGAATGGGTATGGTAGCATACGCTCAATTAATATAGAATAATTGTGCAAAATATATAGCATATAATGAAAAGCTGTATTACAGTAAGTTGAATGGTTGCTATAGCAAGAATCGGACATATTGGTATACAATGAAAGAATGAAGTGTGAAATAAACGCTTTTCAATATCATTTTTACATTTTTTTACTTGAATGGATGTAACTTAGTCAAAATTTTAGAGAAACTCTCGTTAGTTTAAATTTGTTTGGTGGTAATGGAAATGGAACGCCATTTTTTTAATCTTTTGAGGAGGTATTATCGTTGTTGTGTCGGTACAGCTTTGTGACAACCCTGTTCCCCAATCGTTGTATGTGTGTGTGTGCTTGAACGACAAACCAGCCGGCCGTTATCTCCTACCAAATAAATCACATTTCGTTAGTTTCCTGCTGGAAACGAGCAATGGATGCTCCTTGCTCCCTCCATCTCCACCCACATCCTACCACCTACCCCTCCCTCTACCATCTCTGGGATGGTTTTCCACGGCTGCAGCAACCCTTCATCGGCAGATAGAGCCATCAGCGAGAGGCAATATGCCCCGCGGAGGAGAGAACTTCCCATATCGCACATCGTTAAGATCTCCATTTGCCGCAACTGTCGCACCTATACACTAGTGGAGCTCGGACGAGTGTGTCGTTGTCGATATTGCCACATTACACCCCCCCAACAGCAGAATGAAATTGGGTTATAACGACCCGGGAATTAGTCAGTAATCGAAGAAACGTTTTCCCGTTGACCGTTTCGGTATAACATTGTGCTGTTGGGTGTTGGCTAGTGTGTGTCTGTCGTAATGACAAGGCGCTGACTTGAGGCGTTTGAAGATGGCCGACGTTACACGTTAACGACCCATCTTTATGTTCAGGCGAGATCATGACTTAACCGCCCGCGTTTACTGCTCTTCCACGCGAGAAGACGATTTAACCGTTTAGGTGGCGGAAGATCCAAAAATACCGACCGGACATCGACCATTTCCTTTTGGAGATTAGATACAGACGTATTTAACATTTAATAGTTCTCTCGACTGTTTTTCAATTGAAACATAAAATAATTTATTATCTCACAGTAGGTACAATATTTTTGCAAAGCTTGTATGTAATTTTGTTTTTAAGGAATATTTAGGTTTAAATACATATTGCGCAAATAAGAATTCAATCGTAGTTGTCAATACATACATATACATAATATGTATATGTATTAAAACGATAAGGGTTAATTCACTCGCCTCATATCATTCATTTTATACCTACATATATATTTTTTTACGCGAGAATTTAACTATGATAACATCATCATCATTATTTTCTGCCGATCACCATCCACTGCTGGATGAAGGCCTCTCCAATACTCTTACATTCCTGTCTGTTTTGAGCAATCTACATCCAATTGATTCCACACATTCTTCTCAATTCATCAGCCCATCGTCCACTCGGTCTACCTTGCTTTCTTTCACATCCTTTCGGATACCATTCTAGTATTTCTCGCGTCAATGGTTAAAAGATTAATGCGACAATGCTTACATATTACATCAACGCACAAAAGCTCATTTCACGTTTTTTTAAATGTGTACTAGACTTGATTAAAAAAATATCAAACTCGAATTGGAGTTCCTCGAATAAAATAAAAGTCAATTCGGCGATCAAACGCATTGGCACACATACAATTCTGTGACAAAATAAATATATGCGAATATCGACGGCGTAAATAAACGAGAATTTGCGGCTGTCTGTCATTTTGTGCAACTTGAGCTGTAGCGCAATCAATTTGACGGCAAATTGGCAGTGATTGACGCGCTTTGATATGTTGTGAGGTTACCCGCGTCGACACCGACCACATTATCGAATCCAGAGATTCTCAAAACGCACATAGAAATAAATACAAATTGACATACGACGTTTCTGGCGAAAGTTGCCAGTCTCGAGGGTCATGTGTGTACACCACCACAAAGTACACGTGTCCAAACTCGCACATCAACGCCAACCTTGCAAAAACGCTCCGACACGTTTACACCCATGACATGTATGTTTATACATATGACGCACGAGATTGTTAACATTGTATTCGTGGACATTTTTTCGTTAACACGCGCACACTCTGCATATCAGCGATCGCCAGTCGACGAGTTAACATGCGCGCGCGCATTAAGACAGGACTTCGAAGATGTCGCGATACGACTCCGATTTATTGGCTTCGACGCCTCTATCTATCTGATCACCTCTTGTGTCGCTTTCGCCACGCCAGACAAGATGCTATCTCAACTTGAAAGCCGAGAATTTCGAGTCGGAATCCTCAGCCAGAATCCCCAGGATGCTACTATACGCGGTTAACCCTTTTGCGGGCAGCGTCTGGGGGTGTCAATGCGAGAGCAATCAGGACAAAATACGCTTTCGATCACGCCATGTGAGATGAGACCGTTTCCATTGTCGAAGCTATGGCCAGATCGAGATGGGGTGGGTGGATAGGGGGTGAGTACGATTTACTGCGGCCATTTGTAAGACGCCAGCGCCCCCGCCTCACCCTTTCCGTTCGTTCGCTTATTGTAAATGTTTTCTCTCCGGGGAGGACATAAAACTGTTGGCGAACATATTACGGTTTCCTGCGAGCGTTATTTAATACAACTGCGGCCGCCGTTTGATTTACATCGACCATTATTGTCGGCGAGCTGGTTATCCGCACCACCTGGCCCGTTTTCCTCGTTGGCCGCAAACCAAGAAGTCGCATTACACACCATTGCAGTCCAAACTGACACACGGTCGTGACTCAAAAATCGAACACGACCGTGTCGGGGAGCTACGTAGAACCCGTGGTATTGCTTACTGCTCATCTGTCGAGTGTGTAAGCTGATAAGTTTTCATATTCGATGGAAAACTCCGACTCGTATACTCGTAGCTTGGGTATCAACGAATCCTACATTCATTATAACCTGGTACAAATACACCAGAGCTTAAAAGTTGAAAAGATTTACATCTTAGAAATTGAAAATGATAAATAGATAGTTGGTGTAAATCAATTTTCGATTGCTCCGGAGCCGTATGCGGCTCTTTGTATGAAAACCTGCGGCTTTCGCTGTTATCCAACGTTTTGCGTGATACGCAAAACGCTCACACACAATTTACACAAATTATTCAAAATGAATCCTATTTCCACAACTTGATGGCTATATAAAGCTTTAAGGTCGTTTTTCAGATTAGACTTTATAGTACTTTTTAGTAATAAGCTCTCGAACGCCAAGAAATATCACAAAGATAACTTATTTTTTACAGCTATTCATTGCATTTATTCAGCTATTTATTCATTTATTCATTGCATTCAACATTTAATTTCATTTTGAATATATGTATATTATAATTCGATTCGATTCCCAAACTTTGCAAGGTTTTCCCTAATTTGGCTCTTATCTCGAAAAAGGTTCCCGACCACTGGTGTAAATGGTAAAAAGGAAAAAATCAAGAAAACTGGAATAGCGTAAATAGAATATTTTTTGACTAAAGATAGATTTTCCAAACCATTCCATTGGTTTTGCATTGCTTCCTTGAAATACGAAAGGTTCTAAGCTTTGGGAATAGACGAATCAGCATAGTATGATTTTGTATGTTAACTATTAACTGACTAAAAGTATTTAACTGACAAAAGTTTTCACGACAAAAAATTTCCGACTGTAAAATAAAAATTCTAACTCCTAACTCTCTCCCGCTGGTTTATACAATAACAGTATAGCCCATAGTCAGTTTGATAGTCGGTGCGTGAAACAATTGTACAGGGTACCGTTGATTCAATGTGGCGAAAAAATCATGTTGACGACTCGAACAAGCTTTGACAGAGAGAGCCTTTTTGCCAACACACCGTTAAAAAACAATGTGTTTTATTTATTTATTATGGCAATGCTGGGGTGACCGCAATGACCCGGGCAGGCAGGCAGACAGTTAAATTCCAACTTGAACTGATCGAGAACAAAATTCACGCATCCGACTATCTGACAGATCTACTTGCGAATGAAATATATGTACATACCCGAGCGTTGAATTTTCTCATCAACTTGTAGGGCCACGAGCGGTAGCGTGTGAGGCTGCGCAGCGTAAAAAGGGAGATTTTCGCGAAATATTTCACCCGTCTCGGGGACACAATCTCGGCGAATAAATCGAACCCGATCGCCATTTGTCAGCTGTCTGTCGACCGGTCGAGGCCCAAATACGCGTCCATATATCCACAGGATGGCCCCTGGCCACCCAACTCCCCACACGTAGGGGTGGGTTGGACAGCATATTTCACGGCTGATGTTTTATTTGGTTTACCCTCAACCTCTCACCCCACCCCACCCACCCCCACACCCCTCACGGGGCTTGGGGTATAACACCATGGGGTCCCTATAGCCCACCCCCATAACGTTGCCGCAGTCCTAACGGCCGCCATATGATTTACGGTCGCCGTTCGAGCACGCCGGCGGGAGCTTTACGACCTTCGTCCCGAGCGCCATTTGGACTTTTTATCGCCAGCCCCGTTTTTAATATAATACACCGCGGCCGTATCGGAGGAGAGAGTGGGTGGGGGAGGATGTGGGAGTTAAAGGGTGTGTGTGTTTCGGTGGGTGTATGGGGGGTCGTAAAGGGGCCGTTAGGACCTCGCCAATGGCGTTAATATGAGATTTGCGATGTGCGGTACCGTTGGTTCTCCCCTCCGCGGACATTCGATCCTGCAAATTAAAAATATGGCGTCCGAATGCATTTTATCGCGGTCGAAACGCGAGACCGATCGGCATTTTTATGACCGACATTTGGCACGTTTCAGTGTGTGTACGTGTGTGTGTGTGTGTGAAAATAATACAACAATAAATGCCCTATAGAATGGATTACGCTCTTTAGAGCGGTTTCACAGGGTACGGTTTTACGGCACGGTTTGTCCAGGCTCCTTTGTTGGCGCCTGTTGTACGGCGCGGTTGACAAAGGAGCCGCGACAAACCGTGCCGTAAAACCGTGCCCTGTGAAACCGTGCTAGGACGCTGTCTCTGTCGATTAGAGTCCGAATTCGAAAGAAATTCAAATTAAAGGCGCCCCCCGCACACCGCTGCGAACAGGTACGAAAATAGGTAGGAAAATCTCAAGGTTGGTATGGTGGAGAGTTGTACCGCATAGCCGCGACTTATTCGGTTAAGCTAAACAGAACGCACGATAGCGCGAGCGTCAAAGTTGACAGCAAAGTTGGCTTTTTAACCGCTAAATATTCGGGCATAACCACGCGGTGAACTTTAGTTTGCCTTGAAACGGGCGTAGGGGGTGGCGGGGGCGATTATATACGTCCATTATATATTTGTTAGCTGTTACAATAGATATATTAGGTAAAGTAGTGCAAAAACAATTGATTATTATTAATAGAATTGAAACAAATTCGCAATAAATAATGTGAGATGCGCGTGTGTGGCATTAATGCACGAATACTCTATACTAGCGAAAACGCTAGTATAGAGAGCTATCGCGTGTTCTGTTTAGCTCAACTGAATACGCACCTACACCAAGAAGGATTTCCGCGTCCGCGAAGTTACGCCGATTCGCTCGATTTCGATGACGTTTGTGGAAAAGTTGTATGTATGTACGTAAATACCGACTTTGTCTATGTCAGAATCGTGAGTGAAATACAAACGTTCCGAAAGCGAGGTGACAGATGATAGTTTGATAGGTTATGTCAGAGTGACAGTGACTCGCTAAATGCGCTAGGTTTTCCTACATGAAAAGCTACATGTTTTCCTACACGAATTTCCTACGTGGTGTGCGGGCGCCTTAGGGGTTTTTGCGAAAAACGGCATTCGAGCTTTGAATTACATATCACCGTTTCTCTCAATTGGAGGACAGACGCAAATGAAGTTGAAATTTAAGTATTTATGATCATTAACTTGTAGTACAGAATCATAGTAACATACTGGTAGATCGTTAGTTGTTGATAGTGATTTTCAGAGACTTTCACGAATCGTTGAAAAAATAAAACATCTCAAGACAAATTTAACAATACCATATGTGAGGTACAAAGTTGGAGAAACGTTGTCCATCGTAAATAACGAGGATTCGCCTCGTACTATCGTTCTCCTCATCCCCACAGACCGCCCATCCGCTCGTGCGGTTTTCGGACGGTCGGCGTCCGGCAGTTGACAACCCCTGGCCAGCAAGACACGAGAGATTTACAGTGGTCGACCTGGCAGCTTCCGGCCAGGGGTCGACTCCTCGCTATCCGTCTTGCGACCGCCGACTTATAACTTTTAACGTCTAACCCCCATAGGCCGCCGTAGATCACTACGTGGCGTAGGCCAGCTAACCCTCAACTGCCACAACGTGAAAAGCCATCCAAGAAACCTAGTCCAAAAACAGCTTGATTTTGAACTCAAAACCTCTGACCATATAAGCAAATTGAAAATGAAATAATCGAACGGTTCAAAATCGCAGAATTTACGATTCGTGTTCGAGACGGGCGTTTTTATGTCTACGGGGGGGATGTGCCCCCCATAGCGAAAGAGCGATTCCTCTCGTGAGATTAATAAAGACGTTTCGACCGTCTCGCTCCTGAGTTATGAAGAATCCTAGAGGCGATGGCTCGGAACTGGAGATAATTCCGCTGGAGATATATCGCCCCCCTGGCCGGGCAAATCGCGCTTCTGGGTGCGAAGAGGGTGAAAAATGTGCATAGCAACTTCAACGAATGCTACCGTCGAATAATAAATTACTCGGTGTCATCAGTTAAGAAAAATAGCATCATAATTGGTCGAGGACATGTGTATGCATACATGTACATACATACATATGTTGTGTGATGTTTTGCACCGAAGAAGACATCAAAGAAAGTATCCCGGCGAATAGTATCTAATGAAATAAATTTCCGTAGGTGTAAATTGAAACCGATGCAGAGGTGGAGATAGTCGTTTTTCGGTTTCGGTCACTTTTTAATGGCCGCCGGTCGGCGGCAAGATGGTGTCGATAAGCCCAGTGAGTTATTCGCGACCGTTAAATTTACGATTTCATTATGGCCGGCCGTGGCGGCGAAATTTTGATTTAAGTCCGGCTGAAATTAACGAATCTGCAACGACTTTATGGTCCATTAAGATGATTCATTAAATCAGATACCGCACACAGACCACTACTGCTGCTGCGAACTTTGCAAAGACACACTTCTGCGTATGTATTTAATACTACGTAGCATAACATCTACGTATACATCTACATACATATGTACATACACAAACTATGTAACTAAAAATGATACATAATGATAAAATGTCTCATTTTACATTTTTCACTCCATTAATAATAATTCCATTGTTTATGCCATTTTTTTAAATTTATATATTAATTGATATACATAGAATGTTTCTTTTGTGTATTTTAATTTTTTAAATACGCTTCTTATCTGTTAGACATGAATTTCATGAGAAATATATTTTTAGTTGGGTGAAATATTTTTTTATAGACTGTAGCACTGGAACACTATTGCCCTTTGATCTCAGGTACCTGCTGTTAATTTTATAATACGCGATTATCTTTCAAAACATGAAAATTTGTCGAAAGTACAACATTATGGAATATACCGATGAAAATTTATCGTAAAACAAAAAAAATCTAAATATGAAACACTTAGAAAAGGATAGATCCGTTTGTGGATTAAATTCGAACTAAGCGCATGCACATATTTGAATAGATTGGATGTTTGTGCAATTTCACAGACAGATAGTGATAGCTTTTCTCGGACGAATGTTTAAATTATGATTTTGTATATCTACCTACATACTTATCTTTTACTAAATTTTACCATCACTATCTACATATCTCACCAACTGGCAAATATTAAAGATTGACCCATTTAATATATAACAAGCTATGTAGGTACAGGAGCAAGGGTTTGATCGTATGACCCACTCTCCCAAACCCACCCTATACCTATACACCTCTCATTAGCACCTGTGTAATATTGTACGCTAATTGCACGTTAACAGAGCCGTTTAACGAGAAAATGGAGGAAGAGTGGAAGCGGGGGGGAATTAGCCTCCCCCCCCTCCCACTGATAAACGACCAGCCGGCTAATGAACCGACCCTGCTTTTAATCCCGATTAATTTATGCAGCCCGCTGGTCATGCACTCGACGATGCAATAATTATGACGCGACTATATAAATAAATTCGACGAATTTCAGTTATTCAACAAGTGTTTACGTTAAAAGTGTTGAGGGATGGGTACTTTGTTTCATTACTAATTACTAGTGCGTACTAGTGGCATGCATATGGCCGTCGTCAGTTTTATTTTAGACGGATGAACAAGAGAGCGTCTTTCGTCGACGCGAATAGAACAGGGCAGGACCACACTTTGAACGCTTTGTCATGTCAATCGTTGAACAAGGAACGGTTTGGATAAACGGGGTTATACCAACGCAACGGCGAGCATCCCCACCGAGATGCTGGTAGGTATCTCTCAACCGAACCGCCAAAGGACAAAGTGTCGTCGATTTTCATCTTTTCTTTTTTATTTTCATTCAGCTCGTCTTCTTTTTGCATCTGCGTCGATCAATCATCCCGGTTTCACGCTGTTGACTGTTCGACTGTCGGTTTGCGCGCACACATCACGTCCGGGCTTACACGTGTCTGAGCCGTCTTCATCACTCACCGCTGAAAGAGAAGGGGGTATGGGGAATCGAGAGGGGGGGGGGTGGTCTCTTCAGCGCCTTTCAGACATGTCTGTCGTCTGGCAGGCAGATTAACCGGAGATTAATCACTGTCGGACGTCGTTCGTTGCCAGCGCTCATCGACGGACGGCTAAATGTTGACGATTCGACGTGTGAATCCATCCAGAGGATTTCGCCGCGTGTCGTGATGATTCATCGTGAGTGAAAGAATGACAGTTTTCAGCGGCAACAATGTCGCATTCGGTTTCAGACGAAGTGACGCATGAAAATTCGTCTGTGTTCCGAGCGTGAGAGCAACTGACACGCAAACGCATTGTGGTGTTGACGAGTTTGGTTGAAAATTCAAAAACAGTACCTCAAACCACATAGATAATTACATTTTATGAAAAAGGGAGAATCTAATGAATCGTTTAAGACAGTGCTTCCCAAACTTTTTAGTACCGCGACCCACTATTTAGAACGACAAAATATCGCGACCCACCTGGCTTTAATGGACATGACGGGGTTTTTTTTTATACTAAACAATATCCAGAGTTTTATTAATTTTTATATAATTTATAATTAACGAAAACAAGCAGCTGGGATAAACCTTTTACATCCGTGGATTCGTCCAGTTGCGTTGAGAAAAATGTGCTCTCACTAACTTTTTGGATCAGCTCATCTTCTGCCATTTCATCGATTCTGCGTGCATTCGTGTTATTTGAAAGCGAAATCGTTTCGACTTCAAAGCTTCTTTCTTGCTATTATCATCAAACATAACTCCAACCGTGTATTTTATTGCTGGTATCATCGGTTATTTTAAACGGCAGTGGTATTTTCACGTAGACATTAATAGAAAGTGTGAATTCTTAAAAATATATTATACATTGAAATATTTAAATGACGTTTTGTGCTCATTTTACTTTGTTTAATAAGACGAAGAATGAAACTAGGATGGAGCGCTTTCAGAAGAATAAACATATGTAGTTTTGCTTAAAGAAAAAAGCTTTTGACCAGTGCGTATTGCCAGCGAATCGTACATACATATGTATGTATGTATATGTTCAACTCAAGAATGATACGTAAGATCCAATGCGCTCAATGAAGCATAAAAATATGTATGCTCGGTATAACAAGTGTTATGTGGTGCCCACACGTCTGACACATGCTCTACTTGTATAGCCACAACGAATAACAAGAGAATGAATGGGAGAAGCATCACCAAAGTGGTGGATCTAATAGCGAGACGCATAGATAGCAGATATAGGGTATACGAGAAGTACTTGAATGGTATCAGAGAGAATGTGCAAGAAAGCAAGGAAGACCAAACGGACAATGGGCTGAATTAATGAAAGAAGAATGTGTGGAATGACATGGATGCAAATTGCTACACAAGATCCAGTGCAAGCAGATGGAAATATATATACCTGGAATAACAAGAAGAGATGGGAAGGGTGAAAATTGGTGAAAAGCATGACCAAAGTGGTGGATATAGCGGAACGTGTGAAAAATCTGGTGGCAGTGGGCTGGACATATAGCGAGAAAAATGGATGGTATATGGACGCGAGAAGTACTTGAATGGTAGTACCCGAGAGGATGTGGAAGATAGAAAGAAAGACCAAATGGACGATGGGCTGACGAATCAAAAATAATGTGTGGAGTTAAATGGAAACAGACAGGACCACTCCTCTTCATCCAGGGGCATCCAGCAATGGATGTGAACGCTTGACAATGATGATGTCCTAAATATACTCGTGCATGCATGTCCATCGATCATCGTGGGTGTCATATAATAGAATGGAGTTAAAATAGCACGATAGCAGATACTCGGATTAAATAAATTCGTCATCGACCAGCGCATAACGATTTGTAGCGACTGTGACGCACTTTTAAAGTTCTCACGAGTCCATTTCTCAATTAGCACCTCCGTTGACCGAGGCGACCGGCATGTTCGCAAATAGAATGACACGGTGTACGGCAGTTTATGCAATGAACATAAATATCAATGAAATGCGCGACAGCATCGGTGACAGCCCTGCACTGGTAAATTGATGTCACGAATTAATTCTAGCAGGAAGCGAACGATAAACACCACCCCAGACCAGATCTCCTTCCCACGTGCGCAGTCACGTTCGAATTAAAAGTGCACAGACTGTGCGAGGGGTATTAATCACCCCAAGTGACCCGACGCGTCTCTCTTTCCCCCTCGACCCATACCCCTGTTCCAGTTGGAGGCTAATAATGTACGGCCTAGGGGTAGGATGTCGGATGCTGGCGTACAGATTCAGAGGGCCATATATCACCGTCGTTCTCCCTCGACAGTAGCGAGTGAAAGATCTTGTTGTGACCGATGTGCGGGGATGATTTGCGACCGGAAAACGAGAATTTAACTTTTGACCTTTCCGGTCGGAAAATACGCATCCGACTTAAGCGGGAATTGATGCATTCGAAAATATCACACTTTTAGACACTTACACAAAATCTGACGATTTAATTTTAATTCCTTATCGAATGCAGGGTTTTTGTGAAGTGACATATGTATTGTATAATCTATTCATAAGAATACAATATATAAATAAAGTAAAAATCAATGCATCACGTTGAATACCTCAAGCAATATAAAATGGTCTCAATCAAAGTTCTAAGGCCGGGGTTCACTTTCAATTGCGGCCCGCGTGACTTTTTGTTAAATCTGCATCATTATTTTAAAATGTAAACCAAGCCCAGTCGAACTTCGGAATTGTCAATGAATTTGATTTAAAACTTCAAAGAAACAATACGTTTATTTCCGATCTGTTTAATTATGCGAAGGCTTCGGAGCAAAAGATTCAACTTATGCAAAAACAACTCGATGTTGGAAATTTATGCCATTTCGCAGCATGTCAGACCCTCTTGAATGAATCTACCGAGGTTTCCAGTATTCTGCGATCAAAAAAATATTACAGGATCATTCAAGATGTAAAAGATGAATTTTCTAAGCGCTTCTTAGATTTTAAGAAACATCAAAAATATTTCAATATTTTTCAAACATCAAAAATATTTCAATATTTTTCAAGATCCATTTTCATGTGACCCGGATGATACATACTCCCGTAAATTTTGCAGTTTGAATCAATAGATTCGCATGAGAACATCGAAGCAAAGAGATCTTATCGTGATATGAATTCTACAAGAGACTTTCACTTGAGGTATATCCTGAAATAGTTAAACATGCTCATCGAATGGCTTCGTTATTTGAAAAAACATTTTCAACCATGATCAACATGATTTGGATCTTAATCAACATTAAGATCTAAATTAATAGACAGTAATCTCGCATCTGTTTTGCGCATTCACAACACAAAATTTGAAGTTGAAGGATATAGTCTCAAATAAACAATTAAATAAATCACATGGTGGAAAAATTTAAATTTTATTTTATAAGAATATATAAAAATAGATTTTTATAAGAGAAAAAATTATTTATTTATTTAAAATACATGGGCAGGCGACATAGCCGATGGATCCCAGGGATCTGATATAAATTGTACATACAGTTTTAATTTTTTTAGTTATTTATATTTGATATTTGAAGGATTACAAAAATCCATTTATGTAGGTATATTTAAAAAATTGATGATCAAGATGATTCTCTGACAATTTATTTTGTTAGATTTGTCTTTTAGGAGTAGTGTATATAATGTAAATTTAAGTTAAAAATATATTTTTTGCATTATGTTTTCTAAATACACAAAATATTTACCAAAAAAATGTGAAGCCCGCCAAATATTTTTGATTTAAAAATTGGCCCTTTGACGAAAAAGTTTGTTCATTAAACTTCAACTTGATCGTTAAGTTTCTGTGGAAATGTATTAAAAATGATCGAATAGTTCAGCAATGTCGTACGACCTTATGGGATACAATAATTTGAAAAAACCCGAAACTGTTGCGTTTGCTGTAAATTTCATTCAAAAGTCTCAACTCACTTTTAGAATCGAGCGTATGATAGATGATATAAAATACACAATTCAATAATTCTACTCATTAAACAAGTGTCCGAGAAGAATTTTGTGTGATTGAATCCATAATCTTTAGGCTTGGATAATGTCTTATGAAAATATACAAATTTTAATTGGTTGTACTGTCATAGTTGCAACTTGCAACATCGGAATATTTTAAAATGATTGAGACGTTAGTTCTATTCTCGACTCAAAACACACAACTCAAGAGTGCCGAGAGTGACGCGATTCGCGTCACATACCCCGGCAGCTGTCCCTCGGTCTGAATTTATGGTCCTTCTGCAACCGGAACCGTAAACTTGCTGTCGTTCAGCGGCAATTACGTCCGCAACTAAAAGCTTAGACAAATTGGAGACAGGCATTAGAGCTCTAAAAATACAAACGCACAACCAAAACACAACAGCTAGCATGTCTCCTATTAATTATTATTGCCGCAGGATTAAATGGTCCGTCGTGCGATCTTCCCGTCTTCTATTTTCACCGAACTTTTGCGCCCCACACGATGTGCCATTCGATTAAGACCCTAGCGCTTCACGTGTCGAGTAAAAATGTCTGATCGAATCGGAGCTTAAGTGGACCGATATGATTACGGTTAAAATTGAACGCGAAAATGACATGGATTGTTTAACTTGCGCATTGTGGTAATACATGCATATATGTAGTTATAATCGCTGCGGGGTAAGAAATCACATACACATGCCTTCACACACGTACATATACATGCACCTGATAAAGTGATAACAACCAGCTACCAACGAGCGACATACAAGGGTGCTCTGGTTATTTATTGCCCCGCTAGAGAGCGGCGTCACCGAGATGGGTCTGGTGCGTGCCGCTCGTCCGACCCAGAAAGAACAGCCGAAAAAAAAACAGAAATAAAATAAAACATGACGCATTCCCATGATTTATGGCGTCCGTGTGTTTTCGCTCTCTCGGATATATGGCCCAATAAATTATGTGGATCTCGGTATAAACATGGCGGCTTGTCTCCTCCGCCACCGGCTTTCGTAGGCCCTCCCCACTTAAAACTTTGGCCCCGGTGGAAACTTCAAAGCAATTAACGGCCTCGCGTCATTAGCAGAGACTTCTGTCACCATAAAATCTTCTGGTAATGTGCCGCGAAGCATAGGAGTGGGAGAGAGGGGAGAGATGTGCCATCAGCGAGTTTTTTTTTTTTTCAGCCAGCCACCGCTTCAGCGAGATCAGTAACGGCGTGTCGAGATGTCCTTATCGCGATTTATTGCCCGTTGAAGACCAGCGAAACGGCAAGTGGATAAAAAGTAATTCTGCGAATTTCAAGATAGATAACACTAGAATACATTAAAAATATAATTACATTTGAATGAAGAGTCGCTTCAACAAATTCGGTGACACTTTTTAACGCTTCCGCTACGATACGCAGTATCATAGTTTATTTATTTATTTATTTAGATAAAAATAAAAATAAATTACAAAAAAGAAAAGAAATACAAAGAGAAACTAAAGATACAATATTTATGAGTCTAAAAAATATGAAAATAAAAATTCCCTTACAAACAGCTTAGAATTATAAAAAAAAATCAATTTCTCTAAAATCATTACCCAGTTTATGTATTCTGGGTATTATAGAGTATTTTAAGTAATTTGTAGCAGGATTGGGTAAAACAAACAAATAGTTGTTCCTGGTAGATCTACATACTTGGGACATGAAGTCCAACCAATTCACTGCAATCTATAACGCCATTGAGAATATTAAACAGACACATCAGATCACTAATTATTCTCCCATCATTGAGTTTTAATAAATTCAGCTCCTTATACATACATACATACATATATAGAAAAATTATTGCTTAGATTTATTTGTTTGAAGAATTTAAAATCAATGAACCTCAAGAATTTATTTTGTACCCTCCCAATAGAATTACTATGCAACTGTCAGTTAGGGGACCATTATTCAAGTTGATTTCTAACTAAGGATATATTATATAATAATTTAATTGTTAAAATGAATTGAATTTCTAATAACAAAGCCTAGGATTTTTGAAGATTTTTTAGTAATTGCATTAATTTGAGGTATAAATGTAAGTCTTTCATCAAAAAAGATACCTAGGTCTTTAACAATAGGTTTTGATGATAGATTAATATTATAGTTAATATTATATTATATTATAGTTATAGTTATTATAGTTCTGTATATATCTGTCAATTTGGTCATACCCATGTATTACTATTACGATCTCTTCTTGTTATACCGAGCATATATGTTTCCATGCTTCTCTGTGTGCACAGGATCTTACGTAACATCTTTGAATTTATCATCCACGTTTCACATTCATACGTCATAACTGGCAGTACGCCTTGATCGTATGCATTATTTTTTAAGCATAGCGGGATATTGACTTTCAAAAGCGCTCCATCGCAGTTTCATACTTCGTTTTATCTCTTCTTCTTTACATCTAGTCATGTTCACCAATTGTCCTAGGTATAAATAATTATCCACTACCTCTACAATATGGTTGTCTACTGTGATTACGTTTTGCGTGCAAAATTCATTAAACATATTCAGTCATTCATAGTGGTCTTTAAACGAGATGAGCGTGTTTCTGGTGAAATGTTTGACTGGAGCTTTATCCAACGTTTTCTCAGCGTGGCGAGCGGAGCTTTTGAACTTTAGGACTGACAGTTTTCGGTGAAATGTTCCAGTTAAAGTTGTCGGTTTGTCGTGGTTACGGATAGAACAGCAGAGCACGTCCGTTTGCATTGTCACGCGTTTGCTTGACGCGTCGACGTGTCTGTCGCAATTTGTCCGTACGTCGGAACCCGTTCAACCGCAAATCGCGTCCTCTCTAATAAGGCGTCCCGTTATCCCGATTGTTCCCGACGTGGAAGGACACACCGGCCAAAAATTACACACGACAACCGTGTTCTGTACGAATGACAGACAGGCAGACGCTAACGATACACACGTACCTATTATTATTAATCGTGACAATGATTTTATTACCTATCGTGGAGAGTTGCATTGGACTGAACTTGCGCGAGTGCATTTTAAGCATTTACATACTATGATCACATATTGAAGTGTGAGATGCATTTTAGGAGAGGCATTAATGTGATCACATTGTTAAGTAGTTCGTAAAACTTCGATGGAATTGAAATTTGGTCAAATTTCTATTTCAATCCCTCTGCGACCCAATCTGAACATTCAGCATTTGATTGAAGTGGAAAAAGTAGGTTTTGTAATAAAGGTTTTGAAATGAGTTGTCCATTCATTTGTATATATTATCAAACGTGTAATTAAGAATTTTAGTATCCGGTTGCTGTCAAACATTTATACCTTTATTAGACTTATGCATGTATGTAAATTAGAATTTGCTGTAAATGTTTGGAGCCCCAACTTTAAAAAAGACATTGTATTTTAAGAAAGGGTTCAAAGAAGGATTACAAGAATGCCGTCTGAACTTCAATCACTACCCTATAACGAAAGTTTGAAGAGAATGAGTGTCACCTTTTTGGTGACGAGAAGATTGAGAGGCGATATAATAGATGTGTATAAAACAATAAATAATAATATATATAAATGTCCAATAAAAATTTCCCCGCGTTCAATAAAAACGCTCATCTCATACTATGCGACTCCTAAAAGACAAATGTAACAAAATTGTCAGAGACTCATTCTTTTCAAATAGAGTGTTTGAAGTCTGGAACCGTCTCCCAAATCAGCTAGTAACTTCTGAAAATACAAATCTCTTTAAAAATCATCTCGACAAGTTTTTGAATATATGTACATACATACATATATGGATTTTTCTAATCTTTCATATAGGTATGTATAAATAACTAAATAATTAAAAATTGTATGTACAATTCATAACAGATCCCTGGGCTCCATCGGACATGCCACCTGCCCATGTATTTTAAATAAATAAATAAATTTGAAATTATTAGGTTTGATTTTGAGATACGAACTACCTTTCGGAAGCCTCGCTGCAGTCAGTATAAATTTATTTCTTGTTTGCATACACCATTTTTTCATATCATCTAATTAGCACTGTTCAATACTGAAAAAGCTTTATCACTGCTTCTCAATTTAACCTGTAGGTTATTCTGATCATAATAATTGTTAATATTGAACGATAGTTAAACGATTGCAGCACACACTTTGCACCCATACAATAAATAGTAGATATACAAAAGTATGTACAATTAAGGTGCACCACAAAAAAAAAAAAATAAAAAAAAAACGCTAGCCGATAAATTATTCTTTTCGACATTGTTCCATTTCATCCCCCGGCATAAAGTAAATGTATCAAAAAATTGTTCGCTAATGCGAATATATTTCATGCGCAACTTCCTACCCCCCCATCCTCCCTCCTTCTTACCACCCCCCCCCCCCTCTCACCCCTCCATCTCCACTCTCGAACAATACGACTGTAAACTTTTAGTGCTCAGCGAGGGAAACCCCTAACACGTACTAAATCACCGGGCGAACACAAATAAAAACAATCCGACCACATTAATGCGGGATAAATAATGCGAACGAACGAAGAGAACGAAGAGGATGTGGGGGGGGGGAGAGACTCCATGGGGTTCCATGCTACTGATTCAACACCGTTTTGAGTCCCCTACCCATCGATTAAGACGTGGAGATATACTGAAAAAATCAGTTACGGCTGAGAAAAAACGACTCATAAGTAAACAAAGCAACTTTAATAGTTTTCGCCGTTACTTTTTTTTATAAATTGTGACTTCTGGGATTTTGAATGAAATAAACAGTCGTATTTGGATTATGGTAGAGATACAACGGTCTATCATCCTGTAGATAGGCTTGAAATGGGTTTAAACATAGCAAAGAGTTGGCTTATTCGAGCACTATAGCTTGTTTATACAAACGTAAGTCTTCTGTCACCATTAGGACTGTTATTATTATGTAACGTGCTCTGATTGGTCAAAGTTCTTTGTACTGCGTTTCGATTGGTAGAATACTCCTGTCTTCTCGAACTGAGTTAGCCCGTCGAATCTTGTATCCGTGTTGCATTTTGCGAATGATTTTTCGACTTTCACGAGTGTGTAATCATCGCGTCACAAAAATTACATACTTTCTAAGCGAACGTATGGCCGTCGTTAGCCTCTGGTATGATTTATGGGGGCCGGAGCCGCGAAGCGGTTAACCCTACGTGCCGGCCGTTAATGTGATATTGTGTAACGGCGTAACTGAAAAGAAACTAGCAATTTATATTCCGCCGATTAGAGATTATCGCGGTCGTTTGTCTCGACGCGGACTTAACATAATATTTCGAATAATTAATACTTTGTATTAAACGCTGATTTATTTGAGTCAATATTTCGCCTGTCAAACGCCGCAGCGGCGTAATTAATAGTTGGCCTTTATTTATGGCGGAGGTAGTGGCCTGCGGCGATCGCGGGTCAAATGTTACGGGGAACTAGGCGCGACTGAGACGCTGATATTTCATTTATTATCGCGGCATACTCGGTTTATTTGCAACGACTTAAGGTAATGTTGATGTTTTCGCGCTAAATACACTCAAACAGTTAACCTTTGCTTTTCAAAGGAGGTCAAAATATAATTTAAAATATACGTTTGTAAGAAGACACCAAGTTAGATTCAATAAAAATTGAATGAAAGCTACCATTCCAATTTGAATGAAGATATCCATAATATCCATTCACTGTTGGTTCAAAATTACTGTTACTAAACTAAAAATGGTAGTTTGATAAGATTAGACTAGGTTAGGTTAGGTTATAAGCCAGGCGATAGCTCAGTGGTTAGAGCGTTGGTCTCTTCAGCGAAAGGTCTGCGGTTCGATACCCGTATGTCGAATAACAGTTTTTCGACCTTAAAAATATCATTACGGGCATTAACTGGCAAGATCTGAATATTATTAAATTCAGATCGGCCGTCTCCTGTTAGAATTTACCAATTTATCGAACTTATTAATTGGCACAACCGAAACAATTCCTTACTACCTACCAAAACATTGTCCGTGCCTTCTATCCGCCTGGAGGGGACTCCAGAAGGCAATGGGAAACCACTGGAGAGTATCTTTCCTTAGTTACTTCACTATGGCAGACGGTAAAATGTTTGTCAAATAGTGGAGGCAGCGCTTGATACTCAAGTATGCCTCCTTCAGAAGAAGGTTAGGTTAGGCTAGAAATCAGTACATATACATATAGTTTCATTTAATCTGGATGGATAATTATGTAATAGTGTTAATAATAACTTACCAATTTACGAATTGTTTTTTTATTATAATGGAATTATAATCAGTTGTTAATGTTAACAATGACACGATACGTATTTGTAGGAGCAATTTGCGAAAAATTAAATTAAATATGTTCGTCTAATCTAACCTAACACAACCTAAAAATGATAGATTCATATGGTTAGGTTAGGTTAGAAATCTATAGTATACAGTTTCATTTGATTTGGATGGATAATTATGTAATAACGTTCATTTGATCTGGATGGATAATTATGTAATAATTAACCTTTACTAATTCATTTTATATTATAATGGCATTATCATCAGTAAACATTAATGTTAACAATGAAACGACACGTATTTGTAAGAACAGTATGTGAACAATTCAATTAAAATGTTCGCGTGTATGTAATCGAGTAACTCAATTGGCAGAGTTTGAATAAATACGCGTGGGAATAAAACAAAAGATTATTTCGTACGGGTTCGTGTGAAAATTATTAAGAATGTCTATTATTTTCTTTTGATAAAACACAGGAATCGTCGTGCGCACGAAAATGTAATTAATAAAACGGCGCGATATAAATCCGAGATAAGTGGTGTCGCGCGAGGTGCGGTCCCCGCCGCGGTACGGAGCGCGCTTAGGAAATAACCACTTTGATTTACTCATTTTTAAAACAAGGTTAATTAACACGTTAGGCCTAAAGGAAAACTCGCACGCAATGGTCGTTTATCATCGACGAAAAATATTAGAGAAGGTGGTCGGCGGGACGTTCAAAATAATAACGAAAATAAAAATACGCATACGTATACTTCGTATTAAAAATACCAGAAAAAATAATAGTAGAGTTATGCTGGCGGCGAAAACTGGAACGTTGTACGACCACGTCACGCACGCGCTTAAAACCCTTCATTAGGGGTTGTCTGAAATTTTAAGTGGAATTAAAACCCTTTACTATAATATAAATGCCATGCGGAGTCATATAATTGAAAGTATGTATACGGCATTTTTCTATTGAAATATACATACATATGTATGTATATATACAAAGTTTATCTATTTATTAAGAAGAAACATACGTACAGTGTATACCTAATTAAGTAGTACATTCAGAAATATGTAGTAAAATAAAGAATCTAGTATATCAGTAGTGATAAAAGAAAAATAGAAAATTTTGAAGGAAATTTTATGTGTAAGTGGACCAGTTAGGGATTGTAATGGTTTTGTGTGAGGAGATTATGAATGTTAAAAAATTGAAAGGGTACAATGTTAAAAGGGTACATAATATGTAAGGATGGAGATTGGAATTTTATTAAAAGTATTTTGTTATGTTTTGTAAATGAAAGAGTTGTGAGAGAAATATGAAGATGAGGATTTTAGGTGGAATAAGTTAGGATTGCGGAACGTTCTGAAATTTTTTAAAAGAGATATGGGCTGTCAACCAAATTATTTAAGAGTTTATACAAAAATAAATGGTCTTCTATAGTTTTTCTAGTTTCTTGTGGGTTAGGATTGTATTTGAACAAAATTAAAAAAATATTAAGAATGCAGAATTTAAAATACAAGTGTATATGTGGAGCCCGGAAGTTGTCTTAACAATGCAATTTAACTTTATTGGTCGATATAATATAAAACTTCTTCCTGAGTAAAACTTCTACATATAGAGATAATTAGAAGGGCTAAATTATCGTTAAGTAAAATGAATAAAAAATATACTTGGTCATGTGGTGATGATCACAGCTATCGTTTCCTGAAGTTTGATTGCTTAATAAGACATGTACTATTGATATGACACGAGGTTCATCAGAGCCATGAATGGAAATTTTAATAAGGCGTGGACATAATTTATTTAATCTTCAGAGACATCAAATAGGCAACCTTCCATCAGTTTGACAAAGCGATAAACGGTTCGAAAAAGGCGAGTATCATTGTAAATCTTGGTAGTACCTCTGACAAATCCAGATCTTACATACAGTCGACACTGACAGTCAGCATCCTCTAATCCAGTTTCCGCAGCAGTTACGGCATCGCCATTGCACAGAACGATGTCTCGTCAATTTGCACAAAGGCTACACAAAGGGTGGCGCGTTAAAAAATATTACTTAAGTGTGAACTGTGCACGTACACGTACAAACTCGGTGTATGTATGCAGATGGGTGGGTGTATTTAGTGTGTGAGCAACGGCCATATATCAGTGTAAAAGTCGCGGCGGCTGGCACCTGCCCGCCGCGTTCGCCCATAAACATTATCGGCAGTGAGGGGGTCAATAAATAAAGTGCGCGAGCTGCTAGATGCTTTATCTTGTGTGTAAATGGCGCCCTGAATCGGGGCGCCATTAATTACGGCCGAGTCGAAAATTGGCGTTGGCACTAACGAGCCGACGCGCGGCGCACGTAGCGCCACCTAGCGGTGACAAATGACAAACGACCCATTTTCATTTTCATTAAATTATACACACCGAGGGGTGGGTGGATGTACCCTCTGAGCTAGTCGTTATGAAACTCTAAGATGGATACTTATTTCGCTAATAAGTTAGCGGTGGATGGTTGAGAAATTTTTGAAACCCTGTCGGGCTAGTTAGGATAAGTTATATTAAAATAAACCCTACAATGTAGCGACATATACCTTCAAAATGTAAAATACAGTATGAGAATCACTAAGCCGGCTCCAGACGATGCGTGCGCTCGCCGAATACTCGCGTCGCCGCTTATTCACAATTGCTAAACGTTACAGCCACCGACTCGCCGTGTCGTCAACAATAATAAATTGCAGTGCCGCAGACCAAATCTACAGTGATAAGTACGAGACTAATAGCGTAATTATTATCACCGGGGTATTATTAATTTTATTAATTTATTACCGCAGAATAAATCATCAAGAGATACATAATGACTTAATAATGGAAAAAAAAAACAGATAATTTATTATTAATGACGACACGGCGCGGCGAGTCGGTGGCTGTAGCGTTTAGCAATTGTGCATAAGCCGCGTGCGTGGTCGCCAATATTCGCCATTCGGCGAGCATGCGCATCGTCTGGAGCCGGCTTTACATATTGTTATCATTGTCAATTTTCACCTGAAACGCACCAATATAAAATATAATACAAAATGATTGCCTTTTAAAATGACTTAATTTTATAATCATCATGGGTTTAAGTGTTATAATCATTAATTTATCATCACTGCAAGTTTAAGTCAAGTTTGATACCAAAGACCCCAAATTATTATTCCCATTTAAGAGTGATTTAATTTAGTTCAAATCGAGTATACAATAGTGCAATAGTGCTCATTTTCATGTTCAAAAAAATGTTATGTTAATTGTTAATTGATGTTAATTACATAGATAAGTAAATAAATCGAAACGTTTGATTTTCTTTTGCTTAACTTCTATTTAATAGTTTTTTTATTAGTATCATTAATTATTATTATATCAAATCGATTACTATTATATAATATATATAACTATCGACCTTTCTGGTTTCATATTAAAGCTTCAACGCCATTGCACAATTTAAATGCACACCTGACACAACATTTCAATTTTTTATTTAATCTTTTGATCACGCATTAAGAACGCTTAGCCACAATCTTCAACTGTAATATTTCATTTAAAAGAAAGCTCCGCACACACACACACACACACACACACACACGAAATATCATCTCAGTTCAATAGGTTCAAATTGACGCAATCTGCACGACTCGTATCTCTAACTTTAAGTCCTTCATAGTCGGCAGCGGCAATTAGCGCAGCTTTTACCGTGTTTGGTTTCGTGCGAGTGAACGTAAAAGACGTTAAAACCTTTGAGCGCCCCTGTCGTCAGCATAATTAGCGCTAGCGACGCGACGCGCTCAGACAGGCGTCGTCAACATTTTCCGGCGACGGCACTCGGGGACCAATATCGGGGCCCGGGATTTTGTCGACGACTCCACAGGGAATGATTCCGATGAAACTGTGTAACGTAACGTAACGTCACGCAACACTCGTAACGTTTTACGGCTTCGCCGCTACAAATATGCTCGATGTCTCTTTCAAGCCGGCCGTAAATAAAAGCTTTATGGGTGTTTGCGCTCTACAGCTCTCTTTATTGCGGTTATTACACGAGGGGGGAGAGGGAGGAGTGTTGGGAGGGATAGGGGGAGGGGGAGTTCTCTTGACTTATGGCGAACGATCCCCTTCAATCTCGCCAGCTCGAATTTTCAACGTGATCTTAGGCTTAACCTTCTCCGTTCACCCCACAGGCACAGCGTTAGGACCATTGTCTCAAATTTGGAAAGGTTAAATGGATAATATTGTGAAAATTATAATACAAATGTTGCACTTGAAATTTATTATACACTTTGAAGTTTAACGTCATAACTTCATAACTTTCTATTGGAAGCTTGGATTATTATGAAAATTGTCTATTCGTGTAAAAATGTGAATGAAAATTTTACTTTATTTAAACGACTTTTAATTTTCATTCACATAAACCCAACTGGATCTTAATTTGATTTAAAAAGTTGACTCAAATCTTTAAATTGTGTACAAAGCTGCCTCCAGTCTGTTTGTCTGTCAGGAACGCTCGACACACTTCTTTTGTTTCATTAGAAAAATATTTTATATTTAATTTTAGCCGATAGTTAAAAACACATTTTAGACATTTATAATTGGTAGTCTGGTTTAAAATTTATATATACTTAAAAAATAAGGCATTCGACCAATGCGTATTTCCAGTTATGGCGTATGGATGTGAAACGTGAATGCTGAATTCAAGAATATTACGTAAGAAGCGTGAAAAGATGTATACTTGGTATAACAAGAAGAGGTTGTAAGAATAATACATGGGTTAATACATGGAAGCATGGCTAAAGTGGCCGATATAGCGGAACGTGTGAAAAAGTTGAAGTAGCAATGGGCTGGACTCATAGCGAAAAGAATGGATGGCAGATGGACGCAATAAGAAAGAAAGCTAGGTAGACTGAGTGGACGATGAGCTGATGAATTGAGAAAAAAATGTGGAGGCAAGTTGATGCAGATTGCTCATGATAGACAGGAATGGAAGATTGGAGAGGCAGTGGATTGTGAACGGTTGAAAATGATGATGATGATGATGAGTTACCGCTATTGTTAGCCCACTCATATGTCAACAAAAAACACTCATTGATTGTCAACAGTTATGGTTCTAGTTAAATTGTAGTCTTATTGATGTGCGTATCTTAAAACACTATCCAATAGTGCGTTGAATTGACGCGCACGGAAATAAAACGCGCACTAGATTCGGATAATTAATGAAAACATTAAACTTGGAACTTCATTAATTCCGTAACATCAAACATTCCGTTATTCGCCCCGTAAACAAACGGATACGATAATTAAGAGGGAGGCATAAAATCTTTTATGTCTCTGGAACAGGGCTGGCGAACTGCCGGCGAACGAACCGCTTTTACGACACCGACAATACACTCCCCCTATATAAGTCGACAAATTATACTAAAAACGTCCGAAAATATTGCGCAACACAAATTTTAAACGAACGAATGAATGCTTAGTAATAATTTGATAAATTTGACTGTAATAGTATTGGTAGCGATTAAATGTAAAAATTACAATCATTTTGATGTATGTATGTATGTAGCGTGTCGTTCGCTCGTATCGCTCACGTTGACTAGAGGTTATAAAAAGAAAATATTATATATTGTATCTTGTGTATCAGAGTTTAATAAAAAAAAATCAAAGAGAAAAAAGTTGTTAATCTCGAAAATAAAAGATTTAATTAATTGATTTAGTTGATGTTAAATAATCATTAATAATAATTAATTGGAAATGAAAAGTCCTGTGAAATGAAATGAAATGAAAAGGCCTGTAACGCACTTGGCTGCCTGGCTGCCGCAGCCAGGCAGCCAAGTGCGTTACGGGCCTAACTGCGTATTTTTCATAATTATTCTAAATTGGTTGAGCATTACTGGTGAGGGTCTTGCAACTTGATCCATGACGGGCTGGCAGATCAAAGCGTCAGGCCGCCGGTCGTCATCATCAAACAAACTGTCAGTTCCCATAAACACATCGCCCACTGACAAACGGCGAGCAGAGGTCCCGACATGGTCCGCGCCCCCCCTTTCTCCCACCCCCGTACAAGAACGTCTCAAGCGCCGTCGATTTTATCGGCGACTTACGCCCTTTCGCCGTGGAAACCAAAGACATTGGTTGAACTCTTTCTTCTGCGGGCATAAATCAATTTAGATGACGGTAATATCCGTCAGCGGCTCTCAGATAACCTCTCCCTCCCATTCTCCACCCCTCCTTTACCCGTACCCTCTCCTCGTCTCGCTTTTGCGAAACTCGAAGTCTCGACTTCAATTCGTAATTGCTTGCGAGACTCCGATCGAAAAAGAACGAGATTGATACTGATTGAATATAGAGATTTTTCCACCAGAGATAAACTAAGATCAGGATCGGCACGACAACGGCAAACAAAAACAAACATACCTTTGCGTTGCGACAAATTTTTAATGTATCAAGTCAAACTCATAACTTCACTGTAATTAAATCGTGGTCACAGTCAAAGTGGAGTTTTTAGTCCTCCATGCCAAATTTAACTATTGAATTCTAATCATTTTCAGCCGTTCACCATCTGAACGAAGGCCCTCTCCAATTCTCTTCCATTATTGTCTGTCTATATGTACTGTCTGTATTGATGCCCATCGCATCGTACGCTTGTTCTTACACATACTCTCGTGCACCATTCAAGTACTTCTCGCTATATCCACCACTGGTCATGCTTCGCACCCATGTATTCATATTTCGATATCTTCTTGTTATTCCAACCAGACATATGTACATTTTCCACGCTTCTCTGTGTGCGCTGCGTAGGATTATTCAGCTCAGCATCCACGTTTCACATTGAAAATTGGTAGCACTGTCTTCTAGATTGAGTGGAGAGGGAAACCGGCTTACAGGACCGCATGTGAAAATTTTCGAAATATTTAACTTTCAGTTTCAAATAAAACAAAATAAACATTGTAAACACTCATTTTATTTATTTACAAATCATGCTCAAGCAGTAAACAGCTTTAATTTAATATGTCTTATATAATAATAATAACAATACCTATGGCAACTTTGATGATAAAAAATAATTTAAGAAAAAAAAAAATGTAATGTACATTACTAAAATAATTGTACAATTAAAAGCTTAAAAACTTGTACATATGTATGGATGTATATGTACAATAAATTCTTCTGAAAGCGCTCTATTCTAGTATCATTCTTCATCTAAATACAAAATAAAAATTCTTGATACAGTTTTCTAGGTAATATTGTTAAGATTCTGCACTTTTTGTAATATTTTGTCAGCTTAAACCTTAAGGTTTTGGTAGGGAAATTTCTCATTACGACAGAGACAGATTTCCAGAGTGGAAAATTCTGAACGGAATTTTCATTGCAAAGGAAAGTCAGGGAAAACTTCAGAGCAATATTCGACTGCAGTTAATATTTTACGTGAAAAAAATGGTCAAGTAACTTTCAAATATTGGAGGATTGATTCTAACCGCGTTTTCCAACTCCAGTATACGGTCAATGCAACGCGACATTGCGAACCATAACATTCTCGTCCATTATGACATGCACTTATGTATGATTGTGGAGAATGAAATATAAGTATAATAAATAGGTGTAGCATTATATATAATGTAAAAAAGCGTGTCCAATGGTGGGGGGTCGCGCCTAAGGAGCGAGACACAAAGTGGTGTAGCCTCGCCCAGGGGGCGCGCGTAAATAGATTTATTTCGCTGTCGTTTCGCGTTATGACGTTGCGAATATGTCCGCACAGGGGCACACTCCTTTGTGCGAGATAAATTTATCGCGTGTACCGACTTCCCTTTGCGGGGTCGTAAACGCGACGAGGCGTGGACCACGCGAATTTATCACGCGGACGTTATTTCGTTTTATTTTCGAAACTGCCGCTCGCTCAAATCGCAAGTCGACCAAAAAATATAAAAGAAATTGCAATAACGTCACTTTTATACATCTTATTAATTTTACGAATTCGTGTGAAGCGACAACCCTGAAACGTACAGCGCAAATGTCAGATCAGTAGTGGATAAAAATGATTCTGTATTTAAACGTGGGAATTCGAGTTTAGCTTAGTCAGATACTAGTAGCAAGATTTAAACGTCTGCTTTTAGCATTTCAAGATTTTCTTGGAGCTCTAATGCTATTTTCCATGATTAGTTAAGTTAATCGAAACTGGTTAGGTTATGCTAAGTAAATTTTATTGCGTACGAGTTGCGGCTACTCTCTATTCATTATCATCATTTTCGGTCGTTCACCATCCACTGCTGGATGAAAGCTTTTCTTCCATTCCTGTCTGTCTTGAGCAATCTGCATCCACTTGACTCCACACATTCTTCTCAATTCATCAGCCCATCTCTTCATCATCCTCTCGGATACCATTCCAGTATTTCTCGCTATGTGTCCGGCCCATTGCCACTTCAACTTTTTAACCCGTTCCGCTATATCTGTCACATTGGTCGTGCTTTACGCATGTATTCCTCTTACGATCTCTTCTTGTTATAATACCAAGCATACATCTTTCCATGCTTCTCTGTGTGCAGTGGATCTTACGTAAAATTCTTGAATTCAGCCTACTTTCTATTAAGTATTGGAAACATCTCATTAATCCAAATATAAAATTATTTACATGTATGTTTTGTTTTGTTAGGGGAAAATCTAACTAACAGATCTAAATACACAATGATCCAGACTCAATAACAGGTTTACATAGGAATAATGGATAGGCGGTGGCAATTGTTGGTTGAACCGTCTCACAACTATGTACATACATATATAAGTTAGATAAATTGGCAAATTTTAGCAGGAGACGGCCGATCTGGATTTAGTAATGTCCCGTTATTGCCAATGACAATATTTATGGTCGAGAAAATCATTCGAAATGCGCGGATGATTTTGACGCTCTAACCACTGAGCTATCGCCTAGCTGTATTTGAAAATCAATCACTTGTGAAAATTAGATGGTTTATGAGGTTACACTATTCGCAGTATAACTTTAAGCCGCGTACTCATTAACGAACAGCGCGTGTAATGTAATGCGCGTTTGATGCACGCTAATGTGGACGCACACTGCGCGTCCCTTTGTCTTTGACCGACACCGACACCGAGTGGATCGCCACGAACGTTGCAGAGCGCGCGCGAACGCGTACACATTTACAAACTTTGTTGCATTACACGCGCGGTTCGCTAATGAGTACGCGGCTTTAGATATCTAGAGCAGACGATTTGGAAATGAAACGTTTTATGAATATAGGTTTGGAAATTGACCACGAATCGTTTGTAATGTATTGTTATTTGCGCCTTTTAGAATACGCGCCTCCCTTCAAAAGAGGGTTGGAAAAGTGGAAAAGCAAATTAGAGAGAGGGGGGGGGGGAGAAGGGAGAGTGCAACGAAGCGAATAACATTTGACAGGAGCAGGACGACACAAGGGTCGACCTCACGTCTGACCGAGGCCAACATCTCCTTTATCATCTTTCACCCAAATGGATGGACACGGTGGACAATGGCCATTTTTCTGACGGGACAAACTTCATGAATTTTTTAAACATAGGTGGGTATAGAACATCCCCTTCGATTTCTCCCAGCCGTGCCGAGTCACCATCGCGTGTCACCGTCCATCCATATTTTAAACTGACGTATTTTTCACAACGAGCTTTATTGAGATTGACGCACCCTCGAAGATAATACCGGCGTTACCTGTTTCAGATAAAAAAAAAAAAATTAACCAACACGCAATTGCCGCTAATATGAAAATTTTACCTCGTCTACATTTGGCCATTGAATATTTGTTAACCGTATTTATTCACAGCTTCACGAACGAACGTCCACACGATTTGACACTTGACGTGAAGAATATTTGGAGAGCACACGCATCGTCTGGAGCCGGCTTAACGATTTGCGCAAAAATAGCACAATGCTTCTTTATTCAGAGAGCGATAACAATAATTTATTCATTATAAATACATCGTCATATATGGATACAATAATAATAATTAATTAGAAATTCCACGGTCGATCGCATTAAAATTGAACGCGCGCGCGCTTACTTTTATAATTACGGACTCATAAAATTAGCATTTTACATGCTTATAATTTTCTGCGAATCCGTTTGATTGTTTTGTTGACTTAATTACCGCCCACATTTATTCGCATTCCAGTGTTGTTAGATGCACTTTATTTCTTATCGAATCAGTGGGAAATTATTATAAATTATAACATTCCATTCAATATAATCTATTGGAACAATTAAATGGAAACTTTGAACAACCAATTTTTGGAGTGAAAATCTGTATTTAAAAATGCTTTTTGTTCTTTGTTATGATACTTTTTCTATTGGCTTACAACTTGTCATATTAGATTTTGTAACCTTGTGCGTGAGTGCCTATGGCGATTGCCTTATCAGTCTAGTTTCGCGCACGTCTCTGCTCCCTTGTTTCGCGCACGCTACACAATATTTCCGCAACGGTTTTTTTTCTGCGCTCGCCCTCATTAATTTGCAACCGCGCCGTTTAAATACTTGATAACACAGCAATTTCCATTCGTGTTTCCATTGTTCGAGAGACTCCGAAATAGAAAAAAGCTGACTTAATACGTTCGTACATACTCTGTTCTATGGGTCGCGCGATTAAGTCATTCTTGTTCGCTGACAGCGTAATTACAAGACACGCTCGCTCCACACTTTACACACGATAACAATTGTCGGGACTAGACAGCATTACTTCTTTTTTTTTGCTTCCCCTGTCCGCTTTTCAAATTAACATCACAAGCTCGAGCAATCTCGACTGCATGTGTTATGATGCGCTGAAAAAAAGTGCAAATTTCCCGCTATGTTTGTACGAGCGAGCGGCTTTCGTGTTAAGCGTTGTATTCATCTAAACGCTCCGCTAAAATGTTAACGATTTAACGATTAAAAGGTGGTGTTTCTTTTTAATTATAATGGAGTGGTTTCTGTAGCTTTTGACTACACTTAATTAAAATTATATTAACTGTAAAATAATTTTATGTAAAAATTAAGTCGCGTATACACTGTTTCAAATTTTTATTAATTGAGCGCGGAGCGCGAAATTTGATATTCGAATGCGAAACGCAAAAATTGAGATTTCGACATTGAATCGAATCATATTGAGTTCGAAGCGCGAGCTTTATACAGACACAGATCCTGGAAGCAAAAATTCAGAAATTATGAATGTTATGACTTATGACACAACATGTTCACACAAGCTCGTGCACATGCTTAGGTACACTTTGCACATGTTTACGTACATTTTTTACGACAAATTCTTGCAAATTTTGCTTTTGATCGACTGATTGAAATGCTATAGTTGCCGCACGCACGCAATATTATCAAACAATCGTTACAAAAAAATATTAACATACATACTTATTAACATGGTGTAAATAATATCAATTTACTGTTTATAACATCTATTTTCGTATTTTCATTATGCAGATGGTATTTTCAGATTAATAAATGTGAACCATATACATACATACACATGAGTGTAATCGTTTATTTCTAATAATACCCGTCGTGACCTTTTTTAATTAGAAAAATTCTCCCGTAGCGGTAAGTGGTAAGAACAATTTACCATTTATAAAACGTCAACTTGGTCGGCTGCATTTTTATGCGCGACAGGTGCAATATTTTCCCTTTGATTTCTTCATATATCAACAATGCAAAAAAGTGCATAAGCGTTGGAAAGTGACAGCGGCAATCCATATAAGCGGTCGTCGTGTAAAATATGAGCTTTATTCCGGTGAAACTCGTCGTGTTTCTACGTCGACAACGATAATTTTAACTTCGATGACGAATCTTTGAATAGTTTAATTCAAATAATCTCACTAAATAGTCACATCTGACTTAGACATTTTCACAATATTGTAAAAGTATAGCGATAATTAAAAGAATTGATCACTATGGCAATCAACGCATAATTTTTAATAAGCATGTTTAGCGTTAATTTTCTTGGCAGTCGTTCATTCGTTACGACGATTAAGCGAAGCGATTACGTCGAGGGAGTTGCAACCCCCCCGGCCGCCCCCTCGGCAGCGAAAGGGTTAATTATATTTCTCTGGTGGCTACAAATCGCAGTCATAATTCACACACGAGTCGGCGCTACTGCATGTGCGTGCACTTGGATATTTTCCGCGCCACGGCTAGTACTTTTTGCGCCACACTGTACATAGAGCGTTCGTATACTTAACGAGTACATATGTATGTACATACATACTCAGACAGCTATGGACTGTTCGAAAAGAAACGCAACCCACGCAGATCCGTATTAAAATGACCGAATTATGTACGTGACAATTAGTGTACGTGAACGAGATGGTCCAAAAGTCATCACCGCATTTGTGACCGGAATTTCAAGCTTTATAGTTTTGTTTCTGCAGATAATCAATGGTAGGTTCAAATAGTTTTGGAATTATACAAAACACACCCTAGTGAGGGCTGCAATTGTCATGAACCCAGATTTGTTGTAACTTCAAAATAATTTTGAAAGGAAAAATAACATTAGGTAAAGGGGATTACCGATAAGTCAAATAGGTTTAACTGCTGATTTTCTGATTAAAATAAGATTGTTGTACAGGAATTTTCACCGGAAGCAAATTTTACGCATAAGAAGAGCTGTGAAATGAACGGTTTTAAACAAAACAGATCTTTCAAAACAAATCTTTATAATATCTACTATAAATTCATCGATTTGCGACCACTATTTTTATGTGATGAATAATTCTGGAAAATTTAATGGCATACTCTGAATGAGAGAGCTTTTCTTTTCCAATTTTTTTTTTAGTTTTTTCTGATTTTACATGCATAGGTTGCGCAATTTTTCGAACAGCCTGTGTTAACAGGGTGCTCAGACGTTTTCTTCTCGGCCAATAAACAACTCTACATAATAAAGCCGTAATGGGTGTAATTTATCGGTCTCGTACGTGCTAATCGAGTTGCGCGATCTGTCCGATATCGCTTCGCACAACCGCACTCGCCGCTGTGGCAACACGATGCCATCGGCATGCCACATTTTTATTTCTCGGAATCGTCACTACTTCTTACCCCTCTATGCCCACACCCCCCCCCCCCTCCTCTTCCCTTCCCTCGGCGTCGACCTGCCCTTCCCCCGAATGCAAAATAGTTATTGACGGTGAAAAATATGGCTTACGAGAGACGAGTAGCTAACTTTTCATGTGTAGTAAAATTGCCTTTGTCACAAACGTGTCAAAACTGTTTTTGTTCAATTTATGTCGAAAAGTTTCGACGAGGTTAGCATTGAGCACTACAGTGTTCACACTTGAGCTTTCACACGTCAATGCTAATCTCGTGAAAGCTCTCTGACACATTCGTACCCAATATCAGATAGCACGTCTTTTTCGATCCATTTACGCTTACCTTCAAAGTGTGACCAAAAAAATGAATGATAAATTCAAGTAAGCGTTCCAGATTAATCGTTTGAGCGTTGACATGTCGCGAAAATTAATATGTATGTTAAACAAAGCAAACCTCTACTTCCTTGTTTGTATTATAAGTCAGGTCCTAGTGATACGTACGCGTACATCTCATTTCACTTAACACGTGATCTATCTCAATGGCGTAGTTATAAAAAGAGCGAAAGCAGAAGGGGAGTACAAGAATAAGATGATGGGGAAAAGAAGAGAAAACAACAACCTGAGAGGCGTGTTTGCCAACAATATGTCAGATGAGGTTAGCAGCTTCTGGTGGCAGACGGGTTCTGACATAACGATCCGTCAACAGGAACAATCCTGCGGGACACCGACCCGAACATGATTAACTTGTCTGTCGCTTTTTGTATCCTACAATATGGTGCAGCGCTCTTCAAACTTTTCCCGATAGCGATCCCTCAGAAATAAACACAATTTCACACGATCGAAAATTCTGGCCAAAAATACCTGATTAAGATTTTAACACATATTGATGTCTTTGAGCTATGTTTAGTACACACAAGTTCTATGTAGCACAGCAACACTAAACAACCGCCTTTATGAATGTATTACCGTAAAGAACGAACGATCCGTATAAACCATTACTGATGTATTTTTAAATGCAGTTTTATGTTTTATGAACAGTTTATAAAATGCTTAAAGAGTAGAGCGATATTTTAATTTGTCAGAAAATGTGAAAAGCTGGTTGAAAGTTGGGAAAATCTACTGTGAATTTCTGTTCAACGTTCACATCGCATCGGTATGTTTTTAAGCACTGAAAGTATTTAATTTTTATTTTTTGTGGGTAAAGTTAATCAACAGGTCTAAGAACACAACGATCCAGACCCAATAACAGGTTAACATAGGAATAATAAATAAGAGGTGCCACTGAGCTAAGGTCTGAACTTTTGTGGAACCGTCTGAGTTAGATAAATTGGCAAATTCTAACAGGAGGCCGCCGATTAGGATTTAGTAATTTTCAGAATTTACCAATGAGTTAAGGTCGCAACAACTGTCGAGAAACTCATTTCAACATCATCATTTTCAGCCGTTCACCATCCACTGCTGGATGAAGGCCTCTTCAATCCTCTTCTATTCTTGTCTGTCTTGGGCAATCTTCATCTACTTGACTCCACACATTCTTCTCAATTCATCAGCCCATCTTCCACTCGGTCTACCTTTCTTTCTTTCACATCCTCTCGAATGCCATTCCAGTATTTCTCGCGTCCATCTGCCATCCACTATTCTCGCTATCTGTCCAGGCCATTGCCACTTCATCATTTTCACACGTTCCGCTGTATCTGCCACTTTGGTCATGCCAAAGCATACCCACGTGTTCCTCTTACGATCTCTTCTTGTTATACCAAGCATACATCTTTCCATGCTTATCGATGTGCACTGGATCTTACGTAAAATTCTTGAATTCAGCATCCACGTCTACCATCCATACGTCATAACTGGCAGTACGCATTGGTCGTATTCTTTCTTTTAAACATATCGGGATGTTGGATTTAAAAACTACATATGTTCATTCTTCGCGCTCATGTTCATGTTCATTCTAATGCTGCGTACACGTTCGTAAATCATCGGACGCTATTGTGTGGAGCGTCGTTCGCCCTTCGTCGTTCGCTGTTCGGTTCGTCGGTGTGTACGCAGCATAAGCGCTCCATCCTAGTTTTATTTATTCTTCTTTACATCCATCTAAGATTGATCATATTTCTAATATAATAATAGTTGTATTTAGGATTAGGGAGATTTTTTACTTTTTTACTTAATTACTGTAAATGCTTTTAATGGTTAAATTGAATCAAAAAGTAACTGATGCAGTGTCAAGCACGGCCGCCATTATGGGGAACGGAACACGGTCGTTTCGTAAGCGTTCATGTTCGATTTGAAGATGTGGCCGATAGCGACGGTCGCGGAGAGCATTTGTGCCTCTAAACGGCCATAAAACACAATGTCTCACTCTTGCGATAAATAAATAAACACGTCGCCTTGGGACCCGAAACCGAGGAGGAGACCCCCCGTAGTCGACGCGTCCGATGTAACCGTCCGATTCGTAAATAAACGGACAGGTATCGGCGTTGAAATACGATACATACATGTATGTAAAAACATACGTATGTAGATGGGTAGGTACCTACTACACACACAAATGTGTACCCCGTGAACACAACACACAAAATGACAGTTCGGAGCTATTGATGGGACATAATGCGATGCTAAGTGGCGTTAAATCATTCGAAATTGTAAATGTATATATATATGTAGATATATATTGTTTTCGACGGTATTTGCCGGATAATGTTCAACCCTGTCGGCGAGCGCGGTTAAGATTGAGAACGAGTTGTTTTATCTATCTACAACACAGCTAGCTATTCCTTCTTTTCAAAAATAGACATACATAATTACATACATACGTACATAGATACTTGTTTTATTTAGATAGAAGCTTGTTGGTATTTAATACTGAGTTAAAACTCTGGGTCCCCAAATTGAGTAGATACATACATACATATGTATGTACATATGTAGTTTATGATATTTTCCAAGGTTTCCAAACTTTCAAGCTTTTATCCGCGGTTGTTCCGGCATTGCTGTACAATCGTCTGTCTCCAACGGAAAGTTCAATAACATCCACTGTATCATTTGAGCTTCTTATAGTGGATGAGGTTAGAGATGTCTATATAAATATATATATAATCTTAGATATAACATACGGATGTGAATCGTAGATGCTTAACTCAAGATTGCTACGCAAGGTCCAGTGTACACATAGAAGCATGGAAAGATTTATGCTTGGAAAAATAAGAGGAGATTGAAAGAGGAATACATGGGTGAGAAGCATGACCAAAGTGATGAATATAGCGGGAAGACTATACTGCCGTCCTAAGCCCACTTAACGTAACTGACAAAACAACAATATCGAGATAAATGGACTTGAAAGTTTTATTCTAAATTTGTGTTTTTCTTCATATATTACTGATTTATTTAAACTTTTTTTTTTAGTGCATGAGGTTATTTTCTATTGTGTTTTGATAATTCTAAGGAAAAATTAAAAAAAATGAATACTTTAGTAGTAACGTCACTTTTTTACACTTACGTTAAATTTGCTTAGGAAATCCACTTAATTTTAATAACGTAAGTGCTATACGTGAAATTTGCTTAGGAAATCATATTTATTTTAATAGTTGTGTTATTTTAGCTAAGCAAAATGCTTCGATAGCTTTGCGTAGCTCCTTAGCTAAACTAACGTAACTGCATTATCCTTAGACGAAAAAACGTATCTGCACGCAGATACGTTGAATTTGCTATACGGATGGATATGTTGTATACGTTATTTTCGCTAAGTATTGGTGATACTATTTCTCTGGAGATACGTTAGATTTAATAGCTTAAAAAAGTCACTTTTGGATGAAGATACATTAATTTTGATATGAAAAATCGCAAGAATACACCCCCATAAACCCTAAAACACATCTAACTCATTTTCGTAATTTTTGTCAGTTACGTTAAGTGGGCTTAGGACGGCAGTATACACGAGAGGATGTGCAAGAAAGCAAGGAAGGCTAAACTGACGAACAAGGCTGACGAACCAAGAAAAATGTGTCGAGTCAAATGAATGCAGATTCATTTGACTCGACACATCATCATTCAACAGTGGATGGTGAACGGTTGAAAATGATGACGATGATGATATAATCCATATTGAAAATATTCATAACGTTCATTGAGTGGAATCATAAAATCATAATCCTAGTAACAAAATATCAAAATATTTTATAATAGACACAAACTCGATGATATAAAATTTATAACACACTCTTCCCAGAACAAAATTATCATTCGAAGCATAAAATGGCACTTGGGGCATCCACCAAAAGATTCTCAAGCGTCCCAAGGGAACAAACAATACCTACTATGTATGATACACTTTACTACTATATTTTTGATTTTATAATTCTTTTAATACATATACTATAGAAATATCTGTCTTTTCCCCTCTGTATAAACATTCACGCGTACGCGCTTTCTATTTATACAAGTCGAGCACAAAGCCGGACTAAAAAGAGAAGTGTCATATTATGATGACTGTGCGGTACCGACATACATACATACATACTATAGTCGCGGCACATACTGTTGCCCCATTGTGCATGGGGGACAATGGGGATCCGTTTCGAGATATCCGAAAATATTGTCGCAGTGTCAAAAACGGGTGAAATCTAAATTAGCGTTGTCACTCGGAGAAACCCCCCTCTATTCCCCTCACCCGCAATGGGGACCCGTCGCGGCCTTTGTGAAACGTACGAAACCATTCATTGGCCCCCAGGTGGGTTTTCGTGGTGCCATTGTGAACCCCCATAAGAATAGACTCGGCGATAACACATTGGTATGACGTTTATTAACTGTTGAGCTACCGTGGCCCTGTTCGGTGTCAATCGAACGTGATTGACACATTCGCGAATGAGAGCTTCAATTCACATCGATATGGAACTTATGTCGACTTGTACATATAATTTCCCTTATGCGTCGGTAAAATTCACTGCAAAACAAGGAAATTATAATTAATTTTCTCAGAATTATGTCAAATTTCATTTAAGTTTAGTATCACATGTCTTCAAAGACATTTTGTATAAGAAATTATACTATTGATTGATTGATGCTTGTTTTTTGATTTGTCAACGGTTGTGCCAACTCTTTCAGCGTCTGAAATTCAAAGCTGCTATACAAGCATTAAAAAAAAAAGCATATCCTCGTATTTTGATGTTCTTACGAGTAGTATAAACATGGGTCTGTAGACGAATTTGCAAGAGCGACTCCTTCAAAAGCTCTCTCTCTCTCCCGTTCGTGCTTTCTCGAGGCGAGAAGTGTTCTCGTTAAAATTTCAAATTGGTCTTGAGTCAAATTTACATTTTCAAAGCGCCCTCTTTTCAGCGTCAATTTTTATTGTCGAGTGCTTCAGCGACGCCGGTAACGACGCTTGTACATTTTCCATTCATTTATTCGTTAGACGCCATTCTGAGTACCGAATCTTCAATGTTTTAAGGCGGCACGTATAATGAACGATCGGCGCATGCTCCACCTACAGTTACTCTAAAACTAATTGCAAAATGTGTGCAAATAAAATTCTGTGCCGATGAAATATTCGGGGTCATTCGTGGATATTTTTCTCTAATATTGTGCGGCTCACTTTGTATTTTATTGAATAAGTAGAAATTTACGTAGAACAGGTGTTCTGAATTGTTGACATAAATCATCTGTTATTATATTACGATCTTCGAAATAGCAATGGGTGTAACAAGAACGATAATAATAAATTAATAAACCTTTTTTTCAAACGGGGTTATATAAATGTGCACGAATAAAGGAATTGACTGCAGATATGTACATACATACATACATATGTATGTATGATAATAAAAAAATACACATAAATATTAAAAGGCAAATGATGAATGACGCAGCTGTGAAGTGTGGGGTTGTTAAGATTTACATTAATTATTTAGGGCCCGTTAGTCACGCCCCGAAAACTATTCCGTTACACAACCGAACTCGTTAGTATTCAAATTAAATTAACGATTTCGCACTAGAGCACATCTGTTCGATTGAGTGAGATTTTTATTGCTTAAACGTAGTCGAAATACTTCAGAGAATATTATGCTATTATTTATTAATCAGTTTTAAAGTTTAATGTACACATATTTAGATCAAAATTCGAAAAAGGCTACATAAGGTGATCAACTTTTCAAGAAACTAAATAAAAGAAACATGGAATTCGATTTGACCTTTTAGGTAATTATATGGACGATCTTTCAATTAGGCAAACGATCAAACTTTTGTCCTTGGAAGATCTTATAATTTATTATATAAAAAACTGTAACTATAATGTAAAAATGAATTGTATATTAATTCCATATATGTAGGTAAATTACATAAAGTGATACAAGGCTTGGAACACTTTATGAAAATGAGGGATTTCCCCTTTTTTTGAAGGGCCTAGGAAAGTCTGAACAACTCGGCTTCAGTAGCAAGGTTTACAAATTACAGTAGATTCCCGATTATCCGGGCTAATGGTGGGGAGAGGCGGTATGGATAACCAAAAAACACGGATAATCCGAACTATGGTTTTTCTTTTCAAAATACTACATAAATTATACATTTCTAAAGCATAAAATTATTTTAACATGTTTAATACTCATTATTTATTAAGAAAATCTGTGATTTTTGTTTGTTTGCAGGAATATTTTAATGATTTTCTAATATCAGTTCGAATTTTCCATCAAAAATACATTTTTTTAAAATTAAAATCATGCACGGAGAATCCACACACGGATAATCGGTAGTTTACTGTATGTGATGAAACGTTTGGACGAATTTGTTATCAACACTTTTGACTATCACATGTACATATATTCGTTATCACATTAGATCTAAATTGGTGTTGCATATTTAAAAGAATTTATTTAGCTTGTGGTAATTATGACCCAAGATGATTTGTGGTAAATTTATTCCACATTTCTGACATTTGTTTTATAATTGGATAAATTTCATGTTTTATAATTCAAAAAAACATTTCAACAGGCGGATTACGGAACTATTCCATTTCACGATGATGAGAGGACCCCGCTATCTGGGCGTGTCGGCGCGCCCACTCTTCTACGTCAATCTGCAGGTCCTCAGGAGCCCCTCGGATGCTGATGGCGTCGAGGGCGTCTGGAGAGACGCCCCATAAGGACCAGGCTAAGGGAAATAGAGGGGAAAGAAGGGGGCTTCGGGCGCCAATATCGACGCCTGCCGATAATTGGACGCCAACTCGATGGCCGTAGTCGACGCACTCGTTATTAAAATGGTGCCTGGCTCTTTCAAGTGGAGGCCCGTAATTTGGCGAGCGCCCCTTATTTCATTTCTCATAACAAACGATTACCAAGAGTCGAGGAGAAAGCTTCTCGAATACGGCGAGCTTTCGCGAAAGCTCTGGGGCCGACTCTAAATACTTTCACAACGCGCGCGGTATGCATAAAATACATCGCTTATAAAAATTTCACGGTTGAATTATTGTTAAGTGTGACTTATTACTAGTGTTGGTATTATAATGTGTTTTAGAATCATCTGCAGTGGGCGTGGACGAAACGAATAAACATCGGCAAATGTTATAAAGTCATAAAAACGTTTCGAAACAACACACATTTGGCACACTTTTGACTTATGCCGATGGATACAACAATATATTTTATACATATTGCATACGCAGACGGTTATAACGATCATCTGTTTCATTCGATGGTATAATAAAACATTGATGAAAATTTATGACCGCGTGTGCTGATTTATGCACGTATGGCATTTTTACAGTTCGACGATTCCACGGAATGGATCGTAAATAAACACCGACTATTGCGCGTCGTTTTATCATATTTTTCCGCGATTGCAACAATAGTCAGTGTTTGTAGCTGGAAAATTTTGCTGTAAATATCTCTAAATTGCACGAAAGGAAATTTTTGATGCAAATAGTTTCATCATTATCATCATTTTCAAACGTTCACCATCCACTGCCGGATGAAAGCCTTTCCAATACTCTTCTATTACTGTCTATCTTGACCTGTCTATTTTGACTATCTGTCTATCTTGACTTGGTCCTCCTTGCTTTCCTCTCGGAAACCATTCAAGTATTTCTCGCGTCCATCTACCATCCATTATTCTCGCTATATGTACATATGTCCACCAGCTATTTTACTTTTCGCTACATCTGTCATGTATTGCTCTTTCGAGCTCTTCTTATTATTTCAAGCGTATATCTTTCCACGCCTCTGTGTGCACTAGATCTTGCGTAGCATTCTTGAATTCAGCATCCACGTTTTACATCCATGCGTCATAACTGGCAGGACGCATTGGTCGCCTTCTTTTTTTAAGCATAGCGGGATGTTAGACTTAAAAACTATGTTCATTATTCTAAAAGCACTCCATCCTAGTTTCATTCTTCTTCTTTACACCCAGTCATATTCAACTACATCGCTAATTATACATAATTATCAATTATCTCTACAATGTGATTATGTATTAAAATAGTTTTTATGTACAATAAATAAATACATTTTACAACAGACAAGAAAGAGACAAACTCACCTAACCCATATATTACTTCGAATTCTAACACTATAGACACTCTGAATCAATTTCTAGCTAATGGATCACACTCTGTCGACCAGTGGTGGTAATAACTTAATAATAGTCATTCATACGATTTGTAAATCGAATTCTAGTGATACTTTATCATCGTCGTAATACGATTTGGATCTTTGCGGTGTGATGTAAATATGATAAGGTACTCGATGCCCCGCCTAAATAATAGTAATAAGCACAGTGCATTTCAACACATGAAATTTTACCACTAAATCAAAATATTTATTGTCGTTAACGAGTGACGTTCGTGGACTTTTTTATTGGACGAGTCAATTTCCGAGAGGCGAACGGTCCGGCCCGGCAATCATGTCCCATCAATTTGCTCTGCGACCGACCGGGAGGACTTTCGTGCCATCAATTGCGGACAAATTTCACGGCCCTCCTCTCGTGGGCATCTTCATTATTTTCTCGGCGAGCTAACGACCAGTAATTATATGGTGGTAGGCGAGCGGCTTATTTATAAGCCCGTGTGACGAGATGATGAGCCGACGCGGAGTCCATCACGAAAATTTCGGGGTGGCCGCGGGCGAGGAAGCTGACCAAATTACCGACAGGTCATAATGTAAACAGTGGGGCCTTCACACGACATGTGCCCAGGGTCGAACTGGTCAAGAAAATAGAAATATTTCAGTTAAAAAACTCATACAAAATACAATGAGGGGATTATACTAATGAAATCAAGTACATATGACGGTTCATTCAATATTTATTCAATATTCAATATACACAATTATATATATATATAATAGCCGAAATCCGTCTGTCTGCTGATAACGCTATGACGTCACCCTCGCAAGTGTTCGCGACTTTGCTAAATTATATGAATATATAATAGTTTTTATAGTTGTTGTATAGATGGCGCTTTATAATAACAATTATATATACATATAATTAAATAATTAATTATAAAGCGCCATCTATACAACAACTATAAAAACTATTAAATACACATGTACAATACTCAACCACCCAAAAACACTCGGGTAAAGTACGGGTGATGAGAAACCACTTCGTTGATATTCAACGGGCTTACAATAGTACATATACATATATAGTTCATGACGTTTCACATATATAGTATATATGTATGTATGTGAAACGTGGATGCTGAGCTCGAAAATGTTACGTAAGATCCAGTGCACACAGAGAAGCATGGAAGTATGCTTGATATAATAAGAAAAGATTGTAAGAGGAGCACGTGGGTAAGAAGCATGACTAAAGTGGCAGATATAGCGGAACGTGTGAAAAAGTTGAAGTGGACACATAGCGAGAAGAATGGATGGGCTGATGAAATGAGAAGAATGTGTGGAGTCAAGTGGATGCAGATTGCTCAAGACAGGATTGGAGAGGCCTTCATCTGAGGCTGAAAATGATGATGATGATGATGAATTATCATCATTGGCAAGATATGGACATTTACAGGCAAAATCCAGATCGGCCGTCTCCTGTTCGAATTTGCCAATCTAACTTTTTTTGTGCCTTATATCTATTTATTTTAGCAGTGATGTGTGGTTCCAACTTTGCTGGACAACCGTCTGTCTCCAACGGAAAGGTCAGTAGAGTATATTCGTTGGGGGTGGTGGCCTCTTGTGAGGATCTTGAAGGGAAAGCAGGTGGAGGTGTTCTCCTCAAAGCGGTTTATATAATCTATCTACATAAGTTGTGAGACGGTTCCGCCAAAAATTGGCACCCCCTATCAATTATTTGTATGTTAATCTGTCATTGGGTTACTTAAAGTTGGTGAAAAAGTTGAAGTGGCAATGGGCTGGACACATAGCAAAAAGAGTGGATGGCAGATAGACACGAGAAATACTGGAATGGTATCCAAGAGGATATGAAAGAAAGCAGGTAGACCAAGTGGACGATGGATTGATGAATTCAGAAGAATGTGTGGAGTCAAGTGGATGCAGATTGCTCAATACAGACAGGAATAGAAGAGGATTGCAGAGGCGTTCATTCAGCTGTGGATTTTGAACAGCTGAAAATGATGATGACGATGATGATGATAAATATAATATAAAATAGTATGATGTATTTCGTGGGTTCGGTTTCCGAGTCCGTGTCTGTGCATGAGCATTTTCGTTGGTCCACAATAAAGACGGTAATTACCGCGTGTAAATTGTAACGTGTGCGTGCGTTTGAAGGGTTGATAATTTGAAGTTGTTTTACGACGAAATAAATCAATTGAAACCAATTTTTTCAACAAAACCGCTTTCGGTCGTATACTATTTTCATGCACACGAAAAATCAACATTTATCAATCTCGCCTAGGTAAGTATCGGTGAAAAGCGATCGGTCGTTAATAAATAATATTTTTTATGCGTTGTTGTTTTGACAATTACTTATGTTTTTGATTTATCTGAAAATAATACAAAAAAATATGTTAAAATTGATGAGCACTGACATATCTGAAAGTATCGTCGTTTCCTTAATTTAATTTAATCGAAAAGTGTACTGTCGAATGTTAGAATTGACTTTTTTCAAATCTACATACATGGCACGCTTAAAAAATTATGGTTAAAGAAAGGGCTTGTTCAATAATATAATTGTTCGTCTAATTATTCACATTTTACATAGTATAAACACACTCAAAACTGTGAATGGCTTATTTTGGTAATTTATCGTGCGATACATTTTGTTGTAATACTTTGAGACATAAGTATATTGAAGTTGAATATGATTGGCTTTGTATTCGAGTTTGATTCTATAGGTATTGAAATTTCGATTCAATAGTGCACTTCTTCACACACTACAGCTGCGGTTTGATTTATGCAATCGCTCGCAAATTCGAACAAAGTGGTTTTCGGTTGGCCATTCGTCTCGGGGTCGACATAATGAAGTTTGGCCCAACAAAGAGGAGGGCCATAAAGGGCCGTAATGGTCTAGGTATATTATAATGATTTATAAGTGATGTAATAAAACGGGTCCCTGTCCACCGCAGACCATAAAAATAATATTCAAAAGGAGAGAGGCTATAAAACGCCGCGTCGAGGGGGTGGGGTTTGTGGGTGGGGGTGTCGTTTCCCGGTCGCGGAATGGACCATAAAAATGGACCATTGTCGTTGCCGTCGCGCGATCCGATATATTTGCGAAATTACGCCATTTTTGCCACACGAGAGCGCTCCTCGCACTTTTGTGCCAAATCGACTCCCGCACTCTCCCCCTCCTATCCCAACCCCATTCTCCCCCTAACCACCGTCCGCTACTGAGCTTTTTCAGTTTGACAAATCGTTGGAATAAACGCAAAAGATTCGACTCGGATTCGAGCATTAAGTATCGATTATGGCAGTCCGAAGTATGACTTCACACACTAGAATCGAACTCGTCTTTTACTCTTCATACACACATATGAGAAAAATTGAGGACATTTACAATTTTTTTTACTCCTGACGGTAATTCTAAGCAAGTCAGTTTAGAATCTTATTTGCAGTTTTGTCGATAATAATAAGAAAATCTTGAAAGTATTCTCCGGCACATTTTCTTTATTGTACCTACCCTAGTAGTCAATTAGAGCAGCGGTCGCCAACCATTCGGACCTCATGGACCACTACCATGATTTTTTTTTCCATAAAAATAACATTCTAAATATGAAATGGTAATTACACTTGTATTTACACTCCGAGTTAATAAACGATATATTCATTATTCATCATGAAAACTGCCAGTTATGACGTATGGATGTGAAACTCGGATGCTAAATTCAAGAATGCTACGTAAGATCCAGTGCACAGAGAGAAGCATTGAAAGATGTATGCTTGGTATAACAAGAAGAGAGTATTATTTATTTTTATATAATTTATAATTGACAAATACAAGCTGCTGGGTACCTACCTTGTACAATGTACATCTGCGGACTCATCCAGTTGCAATGAGAAAAACGTACTCTCGATGTAGGCACGATTTTGCGTGCAATCGTGTTATTTGAAAGAGAAATCGTTTCGACTTCTAAGCTTATTTCTTGCTCTTATCATCAAACATAACTCCAACCGCGTATTTTATTGCTGGGAGCACTAAACACTTGCCAATTGTGTTTAGCTTACCATCTTGCGGTACTTGCAAACTAATCGGGTACGAGGTGTGGAGAGATTTTTCAATATTGCTGGTGTAATGCGAAAGCTTTATTTTCGACGACAAGCCGTTCAAGTTGTCTCTCAAAAAATTCTATCGACTTGTTTTTTAAATCCGGATGCTTCGTCTAAATATGCGGACGCAATTTGTTCGGTCGCATGCACGTGTAAATCGCAACGAATAACACACTGCGACCGTGAATCTTCTTCCACGAAAATCCAATTTTTAAATAGTTGGATTTTTAAAAACTTTTCACGACCCACCAAAAATCGGCGCGCGACCCACCTGTGCGTTGGAACCGCTCTAGACTCAAGAGATTTATGTGATGCGTGAGCCTGAGCGCTAATGCCCCATGACCATTGTGGTAGCGAAGTTGAAGGCTCGGATTCGCGCTCCACGCCCAGCATTCTTTTCTGTAGAGTGTAGACGACTGCTGCAGATTTTAATTTTGTAATGTCTGTAGACGTGGAATATATTAGTAGACCTCACACGGGGTGTAAGTAGCGCTGCGCATGCACTCTCACTGAGGATATCTGTCGACTGGGGTGACTGGGGTCTCAGGGCCCCCCGGGGGCGGATGCCCTCTGCGAAATTTATGTGGACAGCGTATGGAAGCGCCGACGCGGTCCAAATGATTTGTGATGCTGCCAGGGATTCAATACCGGGGCCCCCGGGGGCCCCCGCAGATAAATCACACCCCGCTCGTAAATCATGCGACACCGATAGCGAAACCTCCGCCACTCGCCACACACTCGTGTCAGCCATTGCCTCTGATCTGATCTTGCATGCATGTATGTACATATGTACCACACATAACATATGCATGTAAGTATATTGCATACACACATAAGTACAGTATACGCCACATTATACTTACAACTCTGCGGTAGATGTATAAAATAAAATAAAATAAAATTAGAAGACAATCGTCACGCGCTATTTGATTGCTCAATTTACGACCGAGCGCAACCATTCCGTATTCTTTTGATATTTATAATGGTCTTTAGGTACGTGGGCATAAAATATTACAATCCCCCCCCCCCCCTCCCCTGTCGATAAGTGTATAAATGAAGAAATTTATGAACGTTTTCATCCCACACTGTATATACATACATAGATAATATCGGCGATTGTTCACCTCGCATTATGAGGCATTATTACGCCTCTATGTAAAAACATACACACGCATAAAATCATGCTTATAAGGCATCTTTGTCCATTATACCGCTGTTGCTAATGATTCAATTTTTTAGCGGTCGTAAATTACATACAAATCATTTATTTGTTTTGAGCGAAGAATTATCTACAATACTTATGTAAATACAATGGGTGGATATGTTTATTCGAGCGGGCGATAAATGTAACTTTGATGTCTCGTAATGAAGTTATTAACTGACGCGCTATAATGTAGAACTGCACGTGTGAAGTACATTGTACACAGTGCCGTAACTAGGGTTTTCGGCGCCCCCCATTTTTATTTTCTTCTAAAAAATAGGCTCACAATGAATTATTTGATTTTACAACAGAGCACATTATGCGCAAAGTTAATATTGTCCCATTTGATACATGAATCAAAAACTGCAATTATTACATGAACTAAATTTTATCATTTCTTCGTGCCAAAAATTTATCAATCAATTTATCGAAATTTAACAACTTAGCTGTTTCGTATTTGACGGACAGTATTTGCAAATGAATTTAGTCTTTCTTGACTTATTGAAGCTCGACGATAATTTTTGATTATTTTCAATTTACTAAAACTTCTCCAGGCTGAAGCTATTCCTATAGGGAACGTTACAAAAATCCTTAATAAGATATCTTTATTAGGGAAAACCTCCCTAAGATCTTTTTCAACCAAATATTGAGTATTTCGATTTGGTACATATTCGCTTTGGTACCAAATTGCTGAAAATGTACTTTTAAAGATTCCAGCTCAAGATGAAGTTCTATGAAGTTAACATCGTCTAAATAAGATGCACGCTTATTCTCTCAACTTTTGCTTTATTTTACTTCTCATAAAGTTCTATTTTCGGCGCTGGTGATGCAATTGACGCATAGGGCATACCGGTGATTCTCGCAACCTTCGTTCGCACTCACTCGACTGCGAGTATGTGTAGAGGCGCAGCGCTTACCGCTCGAATACGACGCGCGGCGCCCTTTTAAATTTTGGCGCCCTAGACAACTGCCTACTTTCCTACCCCCTAGTTACGGGCACCGATTGTACATATGTACCTATGTATATATATGAAGCCTGAATCGTATCGTATTATTATGTCGGAAAAGCTTATCTGAATTACATTTCGCAGTTTTGCCGTCAGTGCGAAGACGGACGATTGCATCGGGGAGGAGAGGATTTCTAGTTGAATCGAAGAGTATTAGTACATCTCTTGGTGGGACCCTCCGATTGTGGGAGGGCGGGCCACTCTAACGGCCAAATATGAAATATGGAGGGGCTGCAACGTGCAATCTGGCGGGTGGGTGCAAGATGCATGTGCCGGCACGGCCAGGTGACAGGCTCGTACATTATTTTTGTTTTATGTTGCAGTTAAACCAGAGGAGGGTGGGGTTTCGTTGCCATCCCCTTACCTCCCACCCACCCTCCCTCCATCGCAAGCAATTTGGCGCCGAACGACCGAATTTATTGTTGCGTCGAACGCGGCCATTTTTCAGCTCGAATGCGCAAACACCGACTACGAAGCGACGCGACGTGCCGCAGGATATCAATTTGAAATGAAATAAAATAAAAAAAAGACACGAAATCCGTTCGAGATCAGTTTTACGCTTATCGGTAAGGTCATGAAGCTATCGCTCTTCTTGGTGTTGAAGAGAAGATCAATCCTCAATAATAATAGGTATGTCAAGGATTATCTGTAGTCATGCATGAACATGTATGTACGTATGTATGTGCATGAACAATTGATACCGTAAAAGGATCTTTCAACTTAACCTAACCTTGCTTTTCAATGTTCAAAAGTTATAATGCTACTACGACTACAAAGAATGGTTTTTTTTTTTTTTGTGAAACTGATTTTTATTTAGTCGTTTTTCATACGAGTGTTTCAATTTTGTTATAATATTAAATCTTATTAATCAACATACATACATGACTTTATATTGTTTACGATTGTGAAGCAAAATATGTACACGAATACTTTGCTAAAATACATTTAGTCCAAATAAACAAAATCTTACTGATCAAAGTCAAACATCCATCAAAATTACGATAGAAGTAGCACGTATGTATATATACGTATTAGCGTTAGCGTCTGCCTGCCTGGGTCATTGGGTCACACTCGCATTGCCAACATAATAAACCAATTTTGTTTTAGCGATGTTGTTTATTTATTTATTTATTATACGCCTGTTAGGGCTTTTACATAGAAAATCATTCTGGGGATGGGAGGATTGAGATAATAATTGTTATGCGAAATGGTTTCATAATCTAATAAAAATCTAGAACGGGTAAAACATACCAGAACTTTTAAGCGAATAGTCGAATAAATAAGAGTGAGACTATCTATTAAAGAGTTTAATATTTTATATACAAAAAAATACATCATGATTTGTTGGCAACGAGCCGCTATCTGTCAAAGCTGGTTCGAGTTGACAACGTATGGCCATACACCCATTTAATCAACGATACACGAAACATTTGTTTCAGCACTGTCAAACGGGTTAGGTGCTGTACTGCTATTGTACAAACCAGCGGGCACATGTGAAGGTTAGGGTTAGAATCCACCGCCACATGATGGGTAAACCAGCTAGTTTAATAAATACTACAATTATAAAATTAGAACACAAATATAATTATGAAAATCTTTTCATAATTAATATCACCTTCTTCCAATTGCAGTGTACAATTAAAGCGGAGCGGCCAAGTTAAGAGGGCGTATCAATGTCAAACCTCCACAAAAGTGAGGACAGATCCATCGCGTCAATGCTTGAGTTATACATACATACATACATACATATGTAGAACATTGATTCACCCTCGTTCGTATTGCGAAGTGCATAGTGCACTTTCATTGCACACACGTAGAGGAGACGAATAACGAATCGATAACGTTTTATTCGAATCGTTTCCGGTTAATTACCGGGCGTCGGGGCGCCTCGTCGCCACCATAAATAAACAGTGAGATATGAGCGAGTGGCAGCCCTGCGAGGGCGTCCATTAGTCTCCAGTGCCGGCCCTAGCTCGCTCCATCATCAGGTGAGTAATGGCCTCACTCTGATGATTTTTTTTCACCGTCATCGGAGGAGGAGGATTACGAGAGAGAGGGTCAGGCGCATGCATCCTGGCGTGCATGAGTTATGACCGGTATTATGTTACCTTTTATGACGCTCCAAGTCGTTGAAAAAAACGCGGGAAGGTGAACCCCCCGCCGAACGCCGGTCAAATAATATAAATTTACCGCGGCAATTAACCGTCAAGACAAATGGTATTAATTCATCAACACGATCCGCCGCTGTATTTAAATCGTCCGTCGTCCTTCTTCCCTTACCGGCTGTTTACGATTGTCAAAATATCATCATCATCATCATTTTCTGGCGTTCACCATCCACTACTGGGTGAGGGCTTGTCTGTGTTGAGAATTCTGCATCCACTTGACTCCACACATTCTTCTCAATTCATTAGCCCATCGTCCACCTTGCTTTCTTTCACACACTTTCATAAATGCCAGTATTTCTTGCGTCCATCTGCCATCCATTCTTCTCGCTATACATATGTACATATGTTCACTTCAACTTTTTCACACGTTCCGCTATATCTGCCACTTTGGTCATGCTTCTTATTCATGTATTCCTCTTACGATCTCTTCTTATTATACCGAGCATACATCTATCTGTCCATGCTTCTCTGTGTGGACTGGATCTTATATTTATAAAAAATCTTAAGTAGATTTGGAAAAGTTGAACGCTAAGCGAAGCCTATTTTGATAATACAAGTGAAATTTGACCTTCAAACCTTTACTTATTTCTATAATATTAGCTTACGGCTATTTAAAAATAATTTCAAGCTTAGCACTAACATATTAAAACCAAAAAATTAAACTGCGTTTGCACATACATATGTAGGTGTCCTTTTAACGCCGCCAAGAATCTGTCAATTGGTTTCATTTATGACAAATTAACTAGCAGCTTATTATATTCTTGGATACCTTTGTACAAAATGCTCAATCTAGTTCAACTCTTATTAGTTTTCTATATATATGTACATATGTAGGTATTATCAATATATCCAACTCCTTTCAATGATTCCTAATAAATTTATTAAAACATCTAATGCGATGAATACCTTCCTCCAAAATATAGATACTATGTCATCTATATACATACATACATATGTATATATGTATATTCAGAGCCACGTGTACAGAATAATAATTTCTGAAGTAAAAAAATAATTATTTTAGAATAGAAACCGTGATCTCACACATTAACATTTACATAGCTCCAGCCTGTGTGTATACAATTTGTCATATTTAAAGATAAGATAAATTTTATTACACACAACATCTGGATTCGATGGTACACCGTACAAATTACATATGAATTAATGATGCAATTGCTACACAGTGTGCAAGACAGATCATCATAAAACGGACATGTACGATAAACACGCGGGGTTGATGATTATGATGATGACACACGACCTGAAAATAAAGATGATGCCCCACATACATACATACAATGTATGTACATACAAAAATGAGATCAATTATAAATAAACAAACACAATTAGTCACGCTGAAAATCTGCAAATGTCAAAGTCGAATTTGTATGGGAACGAAAAAGAAGCATCAGAGCTATCATTGTGTTGGAGCATCGAGGGTAAACTGGGGGAATGGTAGAACACAAAAGAGGTTATCATTGAGGACCGAGGTGAATTACAGTTTTGGCACACGCGTGACAGCAGGCACAAAGGCCCACTTCAAAACGAAATGCTCCCGTGAAATATTAAAAAAAGTAAAAAAAAAAAAAGAACCGTTCAATTTCGACCAGAGTCAGCCAGTGGATAGATAGATAGGCCCTCCTTGGGGTTTTCATTAAGTTCTATGGTGGAGACCACAATAGTGTTCGGCAAAGTACAAAGGGTGAATGTACTACGATGCGATGACTCGACGCAATATCTCTTCGCTAATTATCATTTCAAACACAACGGTTCGGAAAAAAAACGAGGGAGCGTGTCGAAAAAGGCCCTTTTAGCTTTGCGCGTCCCTCTGTGTGATCGTTCTCCTCCTCTGTCTTTTGAGTGTGAATTTTTTCGCTGTTTGCCTTTAGCTGGGAATGAAATTTTAAAGCGGATTTTGCCGAGGTCTTCTCATTTTAAGTGTAAATTATGCGATATCGTTACTTTGAAGATGAGGCGATTAGTTGCAGGAATATTGTATAGACTTCCATTCTATTGCATTATACGCACAGCTAAACGAATTAGTGCTTGGCCTAATTCGAGATCATGAATTCTATTATTCATTGAACACCTTAAAACATTTCTATCTTTACATGTACGTTTATAGTCACGAACAATCAATGCTTAGTGCCGAGTCTTTCGATTGTAATTGAAATTTAAGACTGTCGAATCTTTTGGTTATAATTTATTTCAGTATGAATTTAATCTACTCGTTTCATCATTGTCATTTTAGGGATGCATTAATTTCAGTGCAACAATGGGTTTTAGTAATAAAATATGGCTATGAGAGCTATTTTATGTGTAGATATATGTACATACTATGATTCGTTATATGTTAGATGAGTAGGTTTGTTTTTATTTATAAGTTAGATCATAAGTTGTTACCTGAATAGTTTGAATATTATAGTATAAGAGGGTATTATAGTACATATATATATATAGTATATATCATATACATATGTAAATGCATAATTATAACACTGGAATTAAAAATTAGTTAGTTATAATGAAAACCAATAAGACTAGTGTACTAAATTGAGCATTTTGTATCTATGTAGGTATTCAAGAATATAATAAACTGCCAGTTCATTTGTCAAAAATGAAACCAATTGATAGATTCTTGACGGATTTAAAGGGACACCTCTGTGCAAGCAGTGTTTGATTTTTTGGTTTAATATGTTAGTGGTAAGTTTATTTTAAGCTAGCTGTAAGCTAATATTACAGAAGAAAATAATAATAACTCGATATAGGCCCCTTCAACACTCCAACATACTCGCATCAATCTCTTAATCTTTGAGATATATCCATCCATTGAACTATAAACATTTCCTTATGTCCAGTGGTGTTTTTCTAAAATTTCATTTACCGGCCCGCACCTGAAATCAAATTTAAAAAAAAAGAGGTAGAACAACTCACTATGCAGCACATACATACATATGTACATAGTTGTGTGATTCTGACAAAACATCGGGATAGAATTTAGTGATCATGCACATCCCGAAAAACCATTTATGTAGGTATATTGGTGTCTTACATATCTTAGAAATATTCGAAATCAAAAATAATTCTTGGATTCAGATACCTATGTACTTCATCATCATCATCATTTTCAGCCGTTCATCATCCACTGCTGGATTGAAGGCTTCTCCAATCATCTTCCATTACTGTCTGTCTTGAGCAATCTGCATCCAGTTGACTCCACACATTCTTCTCAATTCATCAGCCCATCGTCCACTCAGTCTTTGTATCGTTCCAATTTTAGTATATGTATGTATGTCCTGCTGAAGCAGGACCGTCCACTCGGTCTACCTTGCTCTCTTTCACATCCTCTCGAATACCATTCCAGTATTTTTCGCGTCCATCTGCCATCCATTCTTCTCGCTATGTGTCCAACCGATCCAACTTTTTCACACGTTCAGCTATATCTGCCACCTTGGTCATGCTTCTTACCCATGTATTCTTCTTACGACCTCTTCTCGTTATACCGAGCATACATCTTTCCAAGCGTCTCTGCGTGCACTAGATCTTGCGTAACATTTTTGAATTTAGCATCCACGTTTCACATCCATACGTCATAACTGGCAGTACGTATTGGTCGTATGCCTTATTTTTTAACCATAGCGGAATGTTGGATTTATAAACAATGTTCATTCTTCCAAAAGCACTCCATCCTAGTTTCATTCTTAATAACAAGTAATTGACATTTTTGTGTGTTTGAGACCCTTTCTTTTCATAGTAAAATTATACTTGCCAACTTTTGAATTACCGGCTCTACGAATCTAAATTATTTTATTTACCGGCTCTATAGAGCCGGTACGAACCCGCAGGACAACCACTGCTTATGTCTATTACTCGAAGTCTGCAATGTCTTCAATGTAAAGCTCGATATTGAATTGATATATTGGGCCTCATATGAGGGTCGGCAGTTGGCAGTTGTATATAATAAAATTTTATTCACTACAAGTGAATACTCGGAATTCAAAAACACGTCAACACACTGAACCCTGGCGTACAATGTAAGTAAGTACACATCGTATGTCAAAATGTCACGGCCGTTTACGTGCGACTCGTTTTATTTCCAAACAGCCAGGGGAAGTACATATGTACATACATACATAGATAGACGTAAATCGGGGTCTCTCCGTTTTTAATCTTCCACTCCCATTATCCGAGGAGAGATTCAATGCTGTTGTGGTCCCGGGGGCCCTTTGTGGGAGCTTTATGGGCCCCGCGGCTGATCTGGCCCGACAGAAGTGATTGACTCCATTCAACAGCCAGCTGGCTCCGCCGAATTTACTCCGACGATTTCACGGACCGATGACTCTCCTACCTCCGCAATACCTTGCCAGGGATCTCTATCTCTCCTTTTTTTTTTATTATTCCTCATGATTTGGCGGGGGGTTGGTTTGTGTGTGGGGAGGAGGACGGGTCGAGTGTTTATTGTCCATTGTGTGCGCGTTATTATCTCAGCCGGTTCTGGGGATTTTCTAGGGATTATTGTTTTGTGTCGGGCCTCTTTACCCGGTCGGCCGCCGTTCATTGTGTTGTAAAATGGTAATTTCTTACAGCGCCGTTGTTTATTTATTACGTGTTATTGTTGTTGTTGGCCGCGCTCAACACCGGTAGAACATCTTTTGTTGTGGGGGACCTCTCGTCCTGACGAGATTGTTCCCGTCTAGTCCGACATTTCATATTATCTGTCATATCACAGAGCAGACAAACCATTTCGACTCGATTATACTCGCAACAAATGAAGCTACCTACGATCGAGATCGTCAGACGTACCATTCAAGGCTTGTGTCGAGAATACAATTAAAGCTCACTAGGTGATTTTAATTTTAGGCTGTGGGTTGACGATCAATGTTGAAATATTTGACATCTCATCATGGGCGACAACAATAGGCAGTGTGTAGTAGTCTGGATACAAATCCCCTTCGACTCTTCGTGGTAGGTAATATAGTACGCGTACCTTTGTGCTCATTTGTTACATGCATAATTCTTTTGTGTAAATCTGATTTTGAAGCATCATTTCCTATGAATTTTAAATTGAAAACCCCTATATTAAATCAGATGTACTGGTCGATTATAATATGTGCCACAGTTTAGACCAGCGGTCGGGTACCTTTTCGAGCTAAGAGCCAAATTAGGGAAAACCTTGCAAAATTGGTAAGTTTGGAAGCCGCAACATTATTATCTTCGGATTATATGTACATACATATGTATGTACATACATATATTGAAAATGAAATTACTGAAAAAAATTAAATAACTTACTGCTATTTATGAAATGGAAATTTAATAAACTATATTCGTGATATTTCCAAATGTTTGAGAATTTATTACTAAAAAGTATCATTGAAAAACGATTAAAAGCTTTTTATAACCATGAAGTCATAGGATTAATTTTGATTTTGTGTAAATTGTGTGTTTCGCGCAAAACGTTGGATGACAGCGAGAGCCGCAGGTTTTCATACAGAGAGCCGCATGAGGCTTCGGAGTTACCGGTTCCCGACCACTGGTTTTGACGTAAGATATTATATTTTCACACGAAACGTCCAATGCAACTTTTCCAATGAATAATTGTAACATACATACATATGTATTAATTCTGTACAATATGTAGATGCATGCGAATAAAATAAAAATACGTATAGTCATCCTCTTTATAACAATTAATTAATTATTTATTGCTGAATGGAAATTATTTTAAAATATTGATATACTGAAAATTTAATTACATTGAGCTGATCTCACTTTTTTTCGTAGAATTTTTGGGGCAAATCGCGACAACGGGATTTATAGGCACATAATGAACCTTGTACATTGGGTTGATGAATCCGCGAGCGGTCGCAATTTTTCAACCCCAAACCAGCGTAATTTCACAGAAAAGGGGTGCCATACACCCCAGGCGGTGCCTATACCCGACGCCTAATTACGTCACGGGACGTCGTAATGATACCCCTTTGTCAAAAAGCCACGGGACACTCGAAGACCTCCCACAGCTTCCAGCAACACTACTAAATTTAGCCGAGAAATTAAGACACGAAAGAAAAAAGCTACATTTGAAGCCGATTTTCACTATTTTTCACAAAAGAAAAATGTCGAATTTAGTATGGAGAATTTTCCATATCAGCTAGAGGGATTCGACGGTTCGAAATTATTAATACGGGGCCAACATGACGTCTCATTAATGGTTGCAGGGAGATTAGCAGTGGGGCGTGTTGGGTTGCTGGCTGCGGGGATTCCCTGCATCACAATGGACACAATCATTTGGTTCAATGATGAATATTGTGTGTATGTAGGTACATGTTCGTGTATCGTTCACAGTTTGCTGCCCCCAAAACTGCGGGATATCGTGAATTGATTTTCTCCCCCATTCGTCTGCTTCTGTTGCACCGCAACAATGCAATTCATTGCCTACTATGGTGTCGGTCGAGTGTATGCGACTAGCTGTCGACTCGAATTTAGATTAGAATGCGGTTAGTGTAAAAATAGATTCTGTAATGCGTAAATTTGCAGATTTGGAAGTATTGTGCTAGATAGACAGGTAGGTACGGGTACTTATAAAAAACTATAAATTAAAAAATGTATTGTGCTCTTGACATTTGGGTAGGTATAGGTAGTAGAGCTTTAAAGATTTTACTTTCTATGCGTAAATAAAGTATGTATGTACATATGCTTGATTGTTGTCATAATCATCATGTTGGGGCGTTCGCCATTCACTGCTGAATAATGGTCTCTTCAATTCTCTTCCATTACTTCCACACATTCTCCTTAATTCATCAGCCCATAGGCCGTCGTTTGACCTTATTTGTTTTCTTCAACATACCAACACACCAACATACTATACCATACCAACATCTCGTGTACCAGTCAAATGCTTCTCGCGTCCATCTGCCATCCATTCTTCTCTTCCATGATTGTCATGCAAAAATTAAAATATCAAACTTTGACTAATGTTAATCTAGCGCTGTGAGTATTTTTGACTGTCTCTTTTAATACGTATTGTCTCTTACGACCAATGCGTACTGCTAGTTATGACGTATGGATGTAAAACGTGGATGCTGAATTCAAGAATGTTACGTAATATCGTAAGAGGAATACATGGGTAAGAAGCGTGACCATAGTGGCAGATATAGGCGAAACGAGTGAAAAAGCTGAAGTGGCAGTGGACTGGACACATCGATGGAAAATGAAATGTATGAAAGTATTTTAAAGAAAGCAAGGTGGACGATGAGCTGATGAATTGTGTGGAGTCAAGTGGATGCAGATTGCTCAAGACAGACGGGAATGGAAGAGGGTTGGGGAGGCCTTCATCCAGCAGTGGATGGTGAACGGCTGAAAATGATGAGAGGATTTTTATAATTCTCCGTCAGTTAAAAGTGCATCTAAAGCTAATTGTATACGCAACTGATAAAATCTGTTCACGTGTACCTACAAGAAAATCTACCTAATGTTCACAAATCATACACATTGAAAATAATAAATTAATCTTTCAGATCGTGACAGTATACTCGTCTCTGTAGGTATACCTAACTAGGATATGCAATTGCATCTCACACTAAACACCCCATAGGCATTAGTTAAACACGATGTGTCCACCGGTCGATTCGGCGCAGCTTTTAATTCCCAAAAGTGGCGTATCCAATCTGCGGCCGGATAAATTGTCGGCGGGTCCCCGGCGAGCCGTTGGCAGTTTAGCGGGGACCCTCGATCGCAAATAGCGCCTAATGCGATTATGATGTGCATTATGCATCCTAGTGCAGTTTGCACACGCTTCGGCGGGCTTATTAAGGCCCCGGATCGGAATCGCAGCCGGAATTTATTGACGCTACCCGAGGGACACCACTATCGAGGGGCTACACAAATAGGACTACTATGACACATTCTAATTTCTAATTTCAAAGCAGTGCCAAAATAATCAGCAAATTGTGACGGCACGGTATGTGAAAATTGATTACTTCTGGTGTTGGCGTGTATAAGTCGCCGATTCGTTGCTTTTAGACAGGATAAAGAGTGATGATACCGTACAAGGGTTGGTAGCTCCCTGACGCCACCCTGATTAATGCGACCCGTTTTTTCGCCGCAGTTAAGGGTCAAACGGAAGATGGGCTGGTGTATTGCGGCCGAATCGACCCATTTGTTAACAAGGTAGGTAAAGTTCGCATCACACGCGGTGGCGTTTGATAAAATCGACTGATTTTCCATCAGGGATCTTTTGCTACGTTTCGAGACTTCCGCTAATCGAAATTATAATCCCATAATAACGTAACTTGACTCCACAGTGGATGCAGATTGCTCAAGACAGACAGGAATGGAAGAGGATTGGAGAGGCCTTCATCCAGCAGTGGATGGTGAACGGCTGAAAATGATGAATAACGTAACGATAATCATATTGTAGAGATGGTGGATAGTCATTTATACGTAGGACAATTTGGTGAATATGACTGAATGTAAAGAAGAATAATGAAACTAGGATGGAGCGCTTTTAGTAGAATGAACATAGTTTTTAATTCTAACATCACGCTATGCTTAAAAAAATTCGGGTGTAGCCAACCCATGACTTTATCCATATATTTGAGGAATACAAAGAGTAACGAAATTATTTTTTTAAGTACGTAAGTAAATAAAACGCATGCACACCACCACACCGACCAAAATACATACATAAATATCATGAAATTACTATATTGAGTGCGCGCGCGTATGTAAAATACGATCTTCGGCATATATTCAACTACCAATTACGGTCAGTGGATTTTGATCAAAACCTTATAAACTCTTAATTTTTATATGAAAATTATAAATATAAATTTTCGACAAGATCGCCGAAGCAGTTTCAGAAATATTCTGTGGTAAACTTTTCGACAAAAAAAACCTACTTCCGGTTGACTGATTTTAATGATTTATTTTTTCCTAAATAGCAATTTCTCTCGGAATTACAACATTAGTAATATTGTGATGATACTATATATCTAAAAGGCCGAAAAAAAATATAAATTTCTTTTATAAAAAAAAAACAACAAATCGTTCAAGAGTAAACTGCCACTTTCGCTCGTCAGAAGTTGACTAAAATCACAGTATCTCTTACGGCTAAGGTGAAAACTATAGATATGAAATTTCGTCAAAATTCCCGGAGCCGTTTCGAAATATTCTGTCGTAAACGTTTCGACGAAAAAAAAAAAACCTATTCTGTCGTAAATTACAACATTTCGACGAAAAAAAAAAAACAACAAATCGTTCAAGAGTAAACTTCCGGTTGACTAAAATTTTAATTATTATTTTTTTTTTAAATATAAATTTCTTTTATAATTACAACATTACAATATTGTGACGATACTACATATTTAAAAGGTCGAAAAAAATAAAAAACAAAAAATCGTTCGAGAGTAAACTGCCACTTTCGCTCGTCAGAAGTTGACTAAAATCACAGTATCTCTTACAGCTAACGTGAAAACTATAGATATGAAATTTCAACAAAATTCCCGGAGCCGTTTCGGAAATATTCTGTGGTAAAAGAATTTTAGAATTTTCTACAAGAAAAAAACCCTACTTCCGGTTTACTGATGTTGACCAAATTCCTTATGGCTCTTATACCTTACGTGAAAATAATAGATATGAAATTTCAGCTTGATAGACTTGATAGTTTCGGAGAAAACACACGCATAAGTACACAGACACACAGAGACACAGACATACAGACACACAGACACACAGACACACAGACATACAGACATAATACAGACATTTTTTTTAGAAATCATGAAAACGTGATCAGGGGAGACACAGTCAGACACAAATCAGACATACAGACACACAGACATACAGACATACAGACATTTTTTTAGAAATTTATTTATAAAAATATCGTGATCAGGGATGATACTCGATACAAATCAGTCAAAATCTCGAGGTCGAATTTTCGGAAATAAAAATAAGATCACAAAAATAAAAAAAAAAAGCTTTATCCGATTAGGATAAAGTAAAAAGAAGGCATACGACCAATGCGTACTGCCTGTTATGACTTATGGATGTGAAACGTGGATGCTGAATTCAAGAATGTTACGTAAGATCCAGTGTAAGAAGCATGACCAAAGTGGCAGTTATAGCGCAACGTGCGAAAAACGTGGTTGGACACATAGCGAGAAGAATTGATAGCAGATGGACGCGAAAAATACTGGAATGATATCCAAGAGGGTGTGAAAGAAAGCAAGGTAGACCGAGTGGACGATGGGCTGATGAATTGAGAATATGTAATGTGTGGAGTCAAGTAGATGTAGATTGCTCAAGACAGACGGGAATGGAAGAGGATTGGAGAGGCCTTCATCCAGCAGCGGATGGTGAACGGCTGAAAATGATGATGACGATAATGAATAAAGTAACAAACACACGTTTTCGACGCAATCTCAAAGTTTCCACGACTTTTCCCTCGTTGTTGCAATTTCGAGGGGAAGCTGGGGGCGGATGCGACACGCCGCCATGAATAAATTTGTGCGCTCCCGTCGCGCGTCTCTCGAAAAATGAATAAATGATATAATAATGAATCGTTTTAATATGTATGAGGGCGCGGTTTAGTCTCGGCTGGGGTGACAATCCGTCGGCTCGAGTAATTTATCTTCGAGTTTCGGCCGCACGCTCGCGTTCGCCGCCAGTCAGACCCGGATCAAACGTTAAAACTTAATCATTAAAACTCGACACGGCCACGTTGAGAGGCCCTGGCCCTCGCGTCCGTCAACGGTGACGTCGGGTAGTACCGTGTAGTAAAAGTACTGCTACCGGACAAGTCGTCGACTAACTTTTATCCGAGTCCGACCCTGTCGACATGCCCAGATGCGACACTACCGATACTAATCACATAAATATCTCTATCTACCATATAAGTGTACATATCAGTACAAGTTAGGTTAAATTTAATTCACACCTAAAAAAGCTTGGAATTAGGAAATGGAAAGGTGTTGGTATACAGAGATTTTAAATGTTGAAAGATTGGAGGAGAATTCATCGATAGACCTTGAAAGTTTGTTGGAAGTTATATTAAGTACATCTACTTGTATATAAAGTTTAATGTTTGTTTGTTTGTTTGTCCGTTATGCAAATCTACAGTTTTCAATTAATCAAGTATGTACAATCAATTATTGTTTGTACTGGAGAATAAATGTTTATTTCGATATTCATTGGTTTTATTATTTGAATTCATCCGCCGTTCATATATAGAGCGTTCATATATAGAGAATTCATACAGAGCAACGCCGGGCAATTCGGCTAGCGTTCTATAAATTAATGAATTGTGAGAGAAATTTCAAGTTGAATTTCAAGATGAAGTTGGTGGAACAGATTAGGATTGCGTTATGTTCTGGAAAGACAATTGAAGGAATTGGCATAATTCAGAAAGAACCATGGCCTAATTCAGTTTTTCTACCTCCTTTTTCGTTGAAGAAAAGTATTGAAAATTGGAATAAAGTGAATGTAATAAAATAGTTTAATGAAATTTGTAGGTAAATTAACGGTTAATCTACAAAATAACAAAATATTCATATATTTAAATATAATAACGCCTTTGTTAAAATTAATCAATTTTCATTTTCTTATCTTTTAACGACAAAGAATTTTAAGTATTGCATCAAACATTAAATACAGAATTTTGTGGTTCTCCCTTGCAAATGATAATTTTTACACATTATTAGTTGATTATAACGTCGTATGATTTGAATATTGTATTACGATTATAAAAAGAATATTATAAAGGACAAAATTATGTACATAGAATACAAAGTAGGATCCTCGTGATGTACATAGGTACTAATCATTTTTTTCAAAAAGTGATCAGTACCTAATACATTTTTTCAAAGCCTCGCCTCAATGGACCCATAAACTTCTACAGTCACGACCAATAAATTTTCAAACACACAGAGCGGTTTCACAGGGCACGGTTTGTCCAGGCTCCTTTGTCGGCGCCTGTTGTACAGCGCGATTGACAAAGGAGCCGCGAAAAACCGTGCCGTAAAGCCGAGCGGTTTCACAGGGCACGGTTTTACGACACGGTTTGTCGCGGCTCCTTTGTCAACCGCGCCGTACAACAGGCGCCGACAAAGGAGCCCGGACAAACCGTGCTCTGTGAAACCGGCCTAACTGTACATATGTTACTTTCCATTAATTATATAAATGAGCTTTGAATATGAACCGTACGACCGACAAAATCGATTGGCGATTGAGCATCCCCATCGAACGAAGCCATAAAGTAAAAAGCAGTGGGTGATGATAGAGGCGGTCGAGTGGGTTATGGGGTGTCGAGTGGGTCGGTGGGTGGATGTCTTGACGACATAGCCCTTACCCCCCCATGGAAGGCTATAAATCACCGGTTAACAAATGGCCGGTGTCTCGTGCGAGACGAACAAATTGACTGGCGCTCTCTTATTCATTCTTTCGGCGGGAGGGCGCTAATGGAGCCGCGCTCTCGCCTTTTTTCCACGGACATCAATCTAGATTGTACGAATCGGTCGGGGCGATAAGATTTATTAACTCGACTCCTACCACCCCTTAGCGAGTCTCATCCCCCTCGTTTCGACTCACCTAGGTCCCAACCCATTCATCCAGGGCCGCACGCGGATCCTTTCGCCTCGTGATTAATAGAAGCGATAGGATATATTATACGAGGACATTTAAGAAACGAGTGCGAGAAGTGTCGTCCTCGGTCCGTTCATACTACTACTACTACCCCTTTCTCTTCCCAATAAAATTCGTTAGGGGTATGACTGGCATGAGGTCTTTGGAGTGGAGTAGGAAAGTATCCCTGTTGAAACATGTATCAATGATTATAAATGGACTTATGTTCAATGGGGAAATATTGGAGCGTCTCCAACTATACACTACGGATTTGTAATGTCGTGCACGGGGTCACGAGCTTTTTGTGGTGCCGGGGTGCAGAACAGTGATTATGGGGTCCAGCCTGGTGGTTACTGCTCTCAAACTGTTTAATTCGTTGTCGACTGATGTTGACATTTTCAACATCAGCCCAGCGCAGTTGCAATCAAATTCAAAAGTTGTAAATTCTAGTATTATTTCTTTTTTTTTTTTTTTGATTTTGTTGTTTTTAAAAAATTCTTAGTGTCTTATGAAATGTTTATGTACATATACATATGTATGTAATATAATATGTATTTATATGTAAAATGTGTATTTGGGCTAATAACCCGCTAAATAAATAAATAAATACTCACATTCTATGTATGTATGTGTACATACATATGTACCTACTATAATATTAGGGGGGACTTGATATCAACGCGCAACGAATCTGAGATAATACGGAAAATTAAGTTAGTTACTTGTTAAAGTTCTCAAGTTCATGTATTCAGTTTGGCTGCAGATGAGTTACAAAAGTGCCTGCCTGGGTCATTGCGGTTACATTAAAATATTTGAACCACTATCTGTTAAAGCTGGTTTGAATCGACAACGCGATTTTATGGTACACTATACAATTATTGTTTCACGTACTGTCAAACGGGCTATGGGCTGTACTGTTATTGTTCAAACCATCGCACATGGGCGGGTGTTGTGGGTGGGGTTAGAATCCACCGTCATATGACGGGCAAATCAGCTAGTTTTTCAGTTCTAGGTATGCAAAGTTTTGTTGATATGATGATGTTAAGGAAAAAATTGATACCCTGATTGATTTTTCTTCGTTTTGAAGTAAAATCTAGTCGCAAAAAAATCTCGTATGTATTATTTGATTTATTTATTTTTTCTGGATAGTCTGTGCGCCCCTGTCTACGGTGTGACCGCATTGGTATTCCATTCATGGAAATCATGAAGGAAATAATGAGGGGCCGGATGGGGAACATTAGTTGTCGGAACGAGACGTCTCCGCTATCAGCGCCCACATTCGCAGCCTTTTTCCACGCCCGGAAGAAAAACTACCTTTGTCTGGTTCGGGCGCATCGGAAAATAATGCGATCGTAAATACTCCTAGTTCCTCTCGTAATTGATGAATCGGAGAGGGTGAAAAAATAAATAAAAGAAAGCCCCCCAACAAAGGGATATAATAAATGAGCGGATGCGGCAAAGCCAATCTTTTGACGCGGTCATATTGTAGCGAGAGATTTATTTACATACACAGACGGGGCTGTTGAAAAATGATTTTGCAGCAAACAGAAAATCCATATTTGATACTACATAGACAACTGTTACAATTGAAGAACTTGTTAGAATAACTAAAAATAAGGCAAAATGTAAATTCAAAGAAATCAGAGCTTTCAAGCTTACATTTTAAGCTTACGTTTCATGGCTAAAGTATATTGTACTTATTACCTATGTACATACATATATGTATGTATAAAATGTATATGGTAATAAAATTATAGGCAAAGTCAAGTATATTGTAGTTGACTGTGCCTATATTTTTTTTACCATACGATCAACTTGACTTAATTTTTGCCTTTTAATACTAAGTAGCTGAAATTTCCATGATATATTTTCGTTAAATAACGAGTTCATGTTACTTTAACCTTCCATGTCCCAAAAAGAATTAAATTTGACCTTACGTTAAAGCGTTTTTTATGATGTTTTAATTTATTTAATCTTTTAATTACTTTTTATTATTTATGGAATTATTTAATTTAATGTAATTTGATTATATTTAATATTAATACCAATTATGTTTAATTTTAATATTTGTCCATTTTATGTTATTGTTTAAGTTAATTTGATTTGATTATATTTTGCTAATATTATTCAATTTATTCATACGTAATTATAATGTATTAAATGTTTTTTCGCGTGTCTGGCCATAGTGACAAATTGGGGCAACCTGTCATGTTTCTATGGTATAATTTGAAAAATAAAATAAATAAATATACTATGCCCCATCTTTCGCTCAATATATTTTTGGTTTGGTCGGTCGTTTGAATGATACAAATATCGTTAATAAACAACTTTAAGAAGCTAATACCATACGTGTATACGTCTGCCCACCTGCCTGTCTGGGTCGTCACGCTAGCATTAAAAACAAAACAAAATTATTTTTTTCAGCGGTGTGTTGGCAACCATCCGCTATCTGTTAAAGCTTCTTTTAATCGACAATCCAATTTTATGGCAATACACCCATTCAATCAACGGTACACTATACAATTGCTTCACGTACTGTCTGGGCTATACTGTTCCTGTACAAATCAGTGTACACGTGTGGTGCTTGGTGCTAGAATCCACTGTCATATGACGGGCAAACCTACTAGTTCGCAAACATTCAACGAATATTATTTAGCTAGGCACTGTTTTGAAGTATTCCGAGGCGGGAACGAGTTAACCTTTAGCGAGCTTCGTGTGTCTTGACTGGTGTTTTTCCGACGGTGTTAAGGCGTCGTCCGCCCCGGAAAATGGCCGAGTTTTCCACGGCTCGCGCGCGCGTTATCGCGCCATTGCGAAGTTATCGTCGCGTAAAAAGTCACACGGCGCAAAAGCCACGGCGGGAAATGGGTTAAGTTGAAGAGGGGGATCAGGGTGGGAGAGGGTTGGTGGTAGTGTGGCGCAAGTTGTGCTGAAACACCCGCAACTTTCATATTTCCGCGGAAAATATAGTGCGCGTTACGTGGAAAATATTGCGGCTCCACCAGTAGGTAGTACCCCTAGGTATCTCTGCGCCATCTCAGATTACGACGCTTTATGTTTGCACGTGCATATTAAAACCGGGTGGCTCAAAAGTCACGCCGCCGACGTCGCTTCTTAACAGCGAGGAAAATTCACGGAATGTCCGTGTTGAATGTAACATGACAATTTTTTAATTTCTACTTTATTCATATACGCCGAGATCAATTATATTGTGGTCGTGCGAAAATTCGACCTCGAGATTATGACTGATGTGTATCACGTATCGTCCACTGATCACGTTTTCATGATTTTGGGAAAATGTCTGTTTGTTAGGCGGGTGTGTATATAATCGTAACATATCAAAAACCGTTTATTCTATCACACTAAAGCTTCATATTTATAAGTTTGGTGCTAGCCATTCAAATCCACAAGGTTTTCAAAAATTCTCATCAACAGAAAGTGGTACTTTCTCTAGTAAGTAAATACAGTGCTTAAGTTTTAAGTTTTTAATAGACAACAGCTATTTTATTTATTTATTTAATTAAAATAGCTTGAGAAGCTAATTAAAAAAAAAATTACTTAAAGCTAAAATTACAAAATTAACTTAATTATTATCTATTAGGTGCTGTTTTCAGGCTACAGAGGTGCTGTTTTAAGGCTGCTCTATGAATTTTGTTTAAATTTCTGGCAGTTCATTGTATTCAACAATACCCCTGTACAAGATACTTCTCCTAGATCTAATTCATTTTAAATTATAGCTATTATTTACATACATATTGTATGTGGCTATTCTCAATTGATTTTTTTGGTTTAGGGATAGTAGACTCATTTGCGGGTCCAATAGTTAACACGCAATATTACTATATAACCAAAAATTACCTAGCCTAACCTAACATACATACATAGGTACATATCCACATACGTATGTATGTATATGGTTTGGAGCTTTTTTTGACCAAATATTTTGATTTATAGTTTGTTTTGAAATAATGATAGTATTTATTTATTAAAAATTCATTATAAAAATGTCCATGGATCACTTTTTATCATGTGGAGGAACAAATTCAAGAACGCTTATAATGAGATGGCGTCAAAATCGAAACCTTTCAAAAGTCGTGGTATTTTATTTCAAACCCTTTATTAATGTGATGTTTATTTTTTATCGTTGAGCGCTCGATGGTAATATAGTTAAGCTCATTTGTATGATTATATAGTACGATTGCAAATAATTTTAAAAATTCTAATTGTACATTGATACGAAAATTTCAATTAAATATTATTTTTGTGACGCAGCGTTCTTGTCCTGGCCACGGTAACAAAATGATAAAAAAATGTAAAAACTTTATCAGTTAAATAAATACGCTCCGAGGAAAATGTGGGCACGGTCGTGGCAGGCTGTAAAGTGTTTTCCACCCCCTCTTTTCACATTTCGCAATATGGCTTGGAAAATGCTTTCGCCAAATTCACAACATCAATTCAACGCTAGCGAGAAACGTCTTCGCAAACACGCAATCGAATCGGATAATTGGGTATTATGAACGAGTTTAATCTCCGATCTGGAATTGATTGCATCATCGAATGGTTGTCGACACCTGGAGCTGTGGAAAACTTCGTAGAAACGATGCGGGAAAATAATGTATATCAGTTTGTTTCTCACTACTACTTTATTATGCTTTCTACAGTTGCAATTTACCGTGCACTAGTTTTGAGTATAATTTCTCTGTGAAACAACTTTATGTGCATGTACATATGTACATAGTAAAAAGGGATATTCAAATGTTATTTATAATGTACATAATAAAATAAAACAGATGATTGAAAATGTATTGCTAGTTTGAACAATCTAAAAATTGTACACTGCTGCAAATAAACAGTAGGTATAAATTAGTATAGATATCTCTTTAACTGAATTTTTTTGTTCCGAATTGGACTTGGTTCACTTTTCAGTGACTTGGACAGGGTATTTCTTAACAATTCGATTGCGTCGTCTGTGGAATGTTTACATCGCATCCATTTCGAGCTTTAATTATTTTTATTATTCGCCTTCGATTTTGACAGCGGTCGTTAACCGCCGGCTCGCGCGCCAAATCGACCGATTAAAATGCGAAACGTTTAATCGTCATCATTTCGACAATTCATTGACGACATTCTTCATATTAAAAATAAAGTACACGGGATGAAAAAAATATCGTTTAACGGTGTGCGCGAAAATTGCGCACAACCAAACATGGTCGCCATTATGAAAAAAAGCTCTCGATGTTTAACGATAATGGCTCGCGAAATCTTTATTACGGTTTCTGATATAGCAATGTTCGTCGAAACTGCATTCAGTCGCATGTGCAACTGCTGCGATGCTACATCGTAAAGTTTGACTTGAGTGGAAACGTTTGTTAACTTTTACTTTTGTAAAATAACTGGATCCTACTTTAACCATCGATAGCTATAAAGAGGTTTAAATATACATACATTGAAGAATGAAAAAGGAAACACGAATGAGAGAAACGATGAGCTACGTACGGGAAACAAATTAAATAATAATTAAAATTTTCAATGAAAACTAAATACATAAATAGTTACCTACATAATACATACATATGTATCTACATATATGTAGTGTTGTAAAATTCTCGAGAATAATCTTTTGGATACTATTCTCGAGAATATTCTCAAAACGGAGAATATTCGAGAATTTTCTATTTTAGAGCATTTGAGGGGTTTTTATTAAGCCTTCTGCAAAAATGGATAAATTCATGTGAGCGGTAAATATGAGGGAGGAAATGAATAAAACTAATTAATTAATGCAAAAATATATTTAATAATAATTTGATATATACATATGTATGTACATATATACAGATGAAAAGAACAACTGTAGGTACATATTTAATCAGATTCTGACTCTAACACAATTACATATATCTAAGTCTGATTCATTAAATTCATCGGCTTTATATTTTTCATCCTCTGTCGGCTCTTTTTCTGGAATATGTGAATCTTCGCGGGTTAAAATTTTCAAATTGTGAGAAATATAAGTTAATTTTCCTGCCCTTTTTGCATTTAATCGGTTCCTTTTTGCCGAATGAACAGTAAGCTCACATATACAGTAAACTCCCTCTAATCCCGGCTAATACTTGGGAGAGGTGACACGGATTACACGAATACTATTAGTTTTCATCAGAATTGCACAAATAGGCTTAGAAAATATATAGTAAATTTATTTGAGTTTGAGAGTCGTCGCTTTTTCACCTCGCTTACTGCAATCGTGTCCTTGTTATTGTCTTTTAAAATAATATTTCTCTTTCTCTTTATGTATGTAATTAGAAAACGCTGTATTCAATATATTTTCATCCCGCTTTGTTTCGTGTATAAGTGTAAAAAGTCTCTCTTACTCTTTCTTGTACACATGTTTTTAGTATCAGTGACGAAAACTAAATTTAATGGGGCGTGAATATGACAAAATTTTTACTATCTAATGTGTTTAAAATAATGATTCAATCAGTAAATTGGAACAATTTCTTCACCAAAGCAATAAATATATCTATAATTTATTGCGACACATTCAGTGTAGTCAGAAGCTGAATGTGTCATTCTAAAAAGCTATTAAACTATCTAGAGATGTTTAACCAAGAAAAAAGAAAATTTTCAAATATTCTCGGAGAATAATCTTTTGGAGAATATTCTCGTTCTCCGAGAATATTCTCGACTTACAACACTGTGTATGTATATGTACATACATATGTAGAGCATGAAAATATGTAATTTGAACTCTTTTTTCTAGGAAAATTGTCTGGTGTATTAAAACATGTGTCCAAACACAAATTTTGATTACATTAGATAATTATTTTTAGAGATAGTAGGTAATTATTTATTGATCAATTGATGAACATGACTGGATACAAAGAGGAAGAAATGAGACGAAGAATGAAACTAGGATGGAGCGCTTTTGAGAGAATGAGCATAGGTCATCATAGTTCATCAAATCCAACATCTCGCTATGCTTATAGAAGAGGGCTTTCGACCAATACATATTGCCAGTTATGACATAAAAATGTGAAACGTGGATCCCGAGCTCAAAATGCTACACAAGATCCAGTGCGCACAGAGAACCATGGAACGATGTATAGGTACATATACTTGGAATATCAAAAATATACCGCAAGTGGCAGTTGGCTGGACAGAATAATGGATGGCAAATGAATGCGAGAAGTTATTGAATAGTACGTACTCGGGAGGATGTAGAGGAAAACAAGGAAAATCAAACGGACGTTGGGCTGATGAATTAAGAAGAATGTATGAAGTCAATTGGATGCAGATTGCTCAAGACAGACAGGAATGAAAAAGGATTGGAAAGGCCATCATTCAGCAGTGAATGGTGAACGGCTGAAAATGATCTTCAAATGTAAATAGTCTATGATTTCATCTAATGCGTCTCCAAACAAAGTGGATTAAATTAACATGCTATTCCAAAATATTTTAGTATCAAACTTTGACGAATAGTAGTATTCTGTTCTACGTGAGTATTATACCCATATATTGATCAGTGATCACGCACAACAGCACAGCTCGCATTATTATACCTCTACTAGTTAACTAGCGGGGTAATAATTTCGAAAACGTTGCAATTTTGAGGGGGAAAAGTGCATGTCGGACCAAAGCGGACAAAAATGGCCACGTCTCAACGGGATAATTTGCCGCCTTCGAAGATTTATGCGAAGATTGGCGGGGCGAGAGAGCCGTTGGTTCGCTGTTATTACCGGCAATAAAGCATCCTACCTACTACACATCTCGGACAGATTAAATTTGATGCAGAAAACGAGCCGACCGACACCTGCCTCGGTAGATATGCAACTGCATACCACCTACCCATCATCGAACGGTCATCTCGAGGTGCCTTGTCTCCGACCTGCGAGGACCCGGAGGGCCACATCGACATGATTTATCATCAACGTTCTGTTACTTCCACTCGAATTTAAATACACCTGCTTTGAACGTGTTCCTCAATCGTTCTATATTAGATCAACGCATTAAGTTTGCCTTTGCGAAATGGTGGTCCGGTAAATCACACGGAAACGTTTTGCGGCACGTCGTTCCACTTTGATCACGACTGTCGGCTTTGGTTTGCCCTCGAACTTGGCTACAATGAGCCGAGGGTTTCTCTCGCACGGTCCAGCGACTTCTTACTTCGCTAATTCTCGGTTGCAATCCATTGAGCTGGATAATGAGGATCGCTAGAAGAGGCCCTCTCCCAGTTTTGGCTAATCGCGACAGCCCTCTGGAGCGGACACCTGCGGATGGCTCCGTGATGACCTCAAAGGGTCGCTTTGAGCGCATTAGCGTCTTTGGCCCCTCAAAATATGCTAATGCGATCAAGAAAACTCATCCGGTGCTTCTGACGCGCGTTATTGGGGGCTTTGTGGCGAGTTTTCCTTGTGCGCGATTGCGCTTTGTAAATTTCATAATAAGCCATCGCTTACAGCGTCACGTCGATGGTCAATGAATTAATTAATTATCTGTAGATTTTGATTGATTCAAATTGATTGTCGTTGACTATTAAACACTTTAGAATCCAACCATTTATTGTTACAAATCGTTTATTTCCTCTATAATAGAAAAATCAGTAGATAATAAATTATGATTAGTACAAATTGTAGTTGCCTAGAATAGTTTTGAAATTGTTTATTCAATAAGTTTTTAAGCTAAAGAGACATCCTTTGAAATTAAATTACACTATATATACAACCGAAGACAAATGGTTTGAGTATTTGCTAAAAGACAAATTGCATTTTTGTTAGACTTATTTTGTATGTACACATAGATGTCGCTGAAAAATAATCAACAAATAATTTTAATGTTTATTGCTTCAAATATCAATAACGAAAGTAATTCCGTTAAATAACTCTTTTATATCATAGTATGTAAAAAATAGTTCGACAATGATAGTGAGAATAGCAGAATAATATTCCGAGAATATTCTCCAAAAGATTATTCGCCGAGAATATTCTTTTTTCTTGGTTGTAAAACATCTCTAGATAGTTTAATAGCTTTTTAGAGGATTCTATGATATTTTCAGAACCAAATAGTAGTAATAGGACTTGAGGATGCCTGAGAGCATTTTGAATGACATTTTTTCATTCTGATGACACTGAATGTGTCATTTCGTCATTTTAACATACGCACTACCAGCATGAACGTTTTCCGCGAAATTCTCACAGGAATACAATGCTTACTCTGGAAGCAATAAATTATACATATCTATTCTTATTGCTTTGGTTAAGATATTCCAGTGAAATTGTTCCAACTTATGATTTAATCATTTACTTTAACTTAACACATAAGATCGTAAAAATGTTGTCATTTTCACGCCCTATGTTATCATCACTATGTTATCAGTGACAAAAACTAAATATTATGATATTTAGTTTTTGTGGAAGATATATAGAATATTGCGTTTTCAAATTACATACATATGTAATTAGAAAGAGAAATATTATTTTGAAAGACAATGACTAGGACATGATTGCAGTAAGCAACGTGAAAAAGCGAAGACTCTCAAACTCAAACAAAAATTACTACATATATATTTTTGTAAGCCTATTTGTGCAATTCTGATGAAATCGAATATTATTCGTGTAATCCGTATCACCTCTCCCAATTAATTATTAGCCCGGATTAGAGGGAGTTTACTGTATATTTGAGCAGGTGCAGTTAGTATTAGTATAGTAGAGTTAGTATGTATATATTTAAAATACATGGTGGACGATAGAGCCCAGGGTACATTGCATTATGTACATATCTACAATTTTTTCCCCTCAGATGCTCTAAAAATTAAAATTCTCGGTTTGTAGAATATTCTCCAAAAGATTATTCTCGAGAATTTTACAACACTACATATGTCAATGCAGATCTGGTCTGTCTTGAGCAATCTGCATCCACTTGACTCCACACATTCTTCTCAATTCATCAGCCTATCGTCCGTTTAGTTTTCCTTGCTTTTCTCTACATCCTCTCAAGTAGGTACAATTCAATAACTTCTTGTGCTAGTGCTCCGTTGGGGAATACTATTCGAAGACTACTAGTCCGGATACTTGTAGTCGGACTAGTAGTTGACTATTAGTCGAAATACTAGTCCGGACCCATGATTTACAAAGTCAAAAAAATAAAAAATTCCTTTCCTTTTAAAAAAAATTAATATTTTTTTCTTTATTTTATTTTAGCAGAGGATTTTCTAATGTTTTTTTTTCTTTATTATATTATATTATACTCTGTGTAACTTTTATGTATCTTTTAATATTCTTATTCTTTTGTTTTTATATATATGTGTATTTAATTTTGATATGTATGTATATGTAATTATATTTTGGGCTAAAACCTGTTTATAAATAAATAAATAAATATGTGTTCCATACGCTCCAATGCTGCGCCAATTGCACATGTGTGGCTCCAGCATTACACAATGCCTAAGATATTTGTTTCATGGACCTATAGTTATTTTTCGTCATAAGATGTTAAAAATATTTAATTTTTGAAATTGACTTTCATCGTTTGGAATTTGAAAAATGGCAAAATAAATTTGGAACTGGATAATAAAGTGAAAAAAATCCGAGTTCTAAGAGTTAAATAGGCATATTAAATTAAAATATTGATATTCTTATGTAAACATTTCTCGGATTTTGTTTCTTTTAAATATAAACACTGATAGAATTTAAATATTAAGATTGATGTTTAATCGACGACCCCAACATTTATGATTGATAACTTTTTTCACGATTTATCAAATGCCCCAATATTTCTTTCGGTGCTCGCAAGAAGGATGACGATCATTTACTAACACGCTCCATGTATACATATTTTCTCACCCTGTGGCGGTTTATAGTAAATGTACAGATGTACATTTACAAAAGTACATACCTAGGCGCTAGCAAATGTGTAGTTATTTTTCTCCAACCTTTGAGGATATTAATAGCGGGTACATTTTCTTAGAAAGTGGTTCCATTTTTCATTACTCTATTGCTGAATCGGTCACCAGGTGTGTAGTTCCGGCCACTTCCGGTAAACTTCAGCTAAAACCACAGGTGAAACGCATACGTCTACAGATTTATTTTTGTGTATTAAACGGAAAACGAATACGGACACAAAATGTACAATACGATTGACAATAAAAGACAATGTAATAATATGTATGTATGTACATACATACATTGTAGAGACATTTATCATAATATTGAGATGTTCTATTATAAAATGTGAAAATTGACTCGAACAAATTCGATGGGTTATTTATTTATAATCGGATATAGCTCTTGTTAAACAATATCAATTCTCAGAGATCCGGAAATGGCTAGAATTACAAACAGAGAGCGCAAATCAAGTCGATGGATTGTTGAAAATTTTAAGAGCAAAATGATGAGTGGCGTAATTGATATCAAGAAACACAATAAATGGTATTATATAAATACATTTTAATGATTAGTTTCCTAATACCTTGGTTCAAGAAATGGTATTGTCAGTCAACGTGTAGTTTGTTAATAACAAATGGATTTACAATGTATTCACAGTAGAAATTGTGATATTTATATGCCAAATACATTGTATATGTATTTTGAGTATGACGTTTCACTATTTCGTATTAAAGTTGATTAATGGATGATTGAAATGATCCCATGCGTAGGTAATTTGTATAAAGAAACGATTGCCATCAAGCAAATTTTAACGAGTTGAATTGTTCAATGTTATCTTGCACGATAATCAAATATTTCATATTTAATGACGATTTTCTTGGTTCGTCTGTACTTCGGGACAATTTTTAAGAACATTAAGTGCAAAAATACCGATTGAATTTGATCAATCAGTCCAGTTTAACGATACAATCTATGTACATATTCACATTTCAGACAGGTATTACCATTATTTTGAATCATTTTCTCGTGCATTTCGAAATTATGATTATAATAGACTGAAGTTCAAATAATTAATTAGAGTTAAATACATACATACATACATATGTATGTATATGTAGTTGAGTTACAAATTGATTGGATTTTTGAAAAGTGCGAAAATGTTTAGTTTTTAAACTGTCTGGAAATAAATCAATAAGAATTTCGACAGATTGATCATATACTGATCTATTAATTGGCAAATTGAAATAAAGATTAATTAATTATTTATCTTGGAGCATTCGGCCTCTAGATAATGGAGTTCAATTTTGGTGCGCACATTTTAAGGTCGTTCCAAGTATATTTAAATAATAATATTTTTGTTCATATTTTAATCCAAGCCATTACGTCGGTATTGATTTTTACTTTATTTTATTTGAGAATTATGTTATCAACTTCTTAAATGAATAATTAAAATTAATTATTTTAAGCTATCAATCTCAGTTATACTAAAAGAAAGTAAGTTCTCTTACAAATCTAAAGTGGATAATTTTTTTTTTACGTAGGTACAATGTCAAAGTACAGTGCTTTGTTATCGATGAAATATTTGATCTATATATAAAATTCTATCGTTTTTCAGATAAAACATCTTAGTTTGTAATCAAAACAAAGAAATCTCGGATACATATTAAACGTTAAGCCGATTTTATAGTCAGTTTCATCGGAGATTCAGCCATACACATCACACGGTAATTACCAATTTTCATATAAATTTTTAGATGTTTTATATACATACATACATATGCATATGTAATGTGTAAAACAAGGCTTACTTTAAAATTTATACATTTTACTTTGGAATTTATTTTACATATGTATGTATGTACTTGCTTCTCCTCTGGTGAAAAAAAATTACTTTAATGGAATCACGGCAAAAATTATTCGCGATTAAAGCACAATAAAATTGACACCATTAAAATAAAACCAAGCAAAACGTCGCGACCCACAGTTTAAAGGGCGCTATGCTTTTCTCTAAAAATATTCGTAAGTTGTTTTCCAGGCCTAATTATTGTATCGCGTGTTGAAATTCAAGCTTACACAAGTCGCATTTCATTATTTAAAAAATCTTTTGTGCGTAACGATCAACGCGAACAAAAGTGAACCAAGTCCATTGCATTGAGGCGTTTGTTTTCATTTCATTCAATGAATTTCAATCACTACATGAAACACTATGTTTGATTGAGATTCGGACGAAGGATTTAACAACGAGCGCACAAGACGATGTATGTCGACTTAGTTCACTATTATATGTATTATCCGTGTAAACTAAGTAATTAGTGTGTATTAAATTAATTTAATTCGTTCGTTTTCAGGTTTACGATGACGATAGTGCGAAAGTTGAAGTTGAACGAAGTTTCTGGGAAATCGAATGAAAATTGCGATTCGACCACTGGCGATCCGGATGGGGATTCCGAAGGGTCTTCTTTTCTCAAGAGGACACTTTACAACCCCATGCTGGAGGGGGTTAGATGGACCGAAAGGTACAGCGATAGTATAGAAAAATTTTGGCTGAAATTGCCCGATTTTCTGACGACTTTCATCGCAACGCTAGCCGTCTTCACATTTGGATCCACTCTACGAGGTATAGTTCACGTTTTATTATACATCATAGAGTTTTTTTTTTTTTAGATGTGCCCTCTTGTGCAAATTCTCATCAATTATGACGATTTGATTCATTATTTCTTATTATCCGACTTACTATGTATTTACATCTTCCACCCGCTCTTTTAATTCGGTTGAATAAAATCGATTATACTGCAGTGCTTCCCAAACTTGTTAGTACCGCGACCCACTTTTTAGAACGAAAAAAACTTTCGCAACCCACTTAAATTAAAATTAAAATTAATCGCGTATTAAAAATTATTTTTATACTTAAAAATATCCAGAGTAATTAACGAAAACAAGCAGCTGGGATAAACCTTGTACATCCGTGGACTCGTCCAGTTGCAATGAGAAAAATGTTACTAACTCACTAACTCTAAAAATGTCTCACTAACTCTTTGGATCAGCTCATCTTCTGCCTACTGGGCTATTTCATCTGTGTGCAATCGTATTAAAAGTGAAATCGTTTCGACTTTTATACTTCTTTCTTGCTCTTATCATCAAAGATAATTCCAACCGTGCATTTTATTGGTGGTAGCACTAAAGTCTTGCCAATTGTATGCGGCTTACTAGCTTGCGCGATTTGCAAACAATCAGGTACGAGGCGTGGAGAGATTTTTCATTAATGCTGGTGTAATGCAAAAACTTCGATTTCGTCTTTCAAAAAACTCCAGTGGCTTGTTGCATATTATTTTTACTTTCCCATTTTTTCATTTTTTTTTTTTAAATAATTAAAAAAAAAATCATATTTTTCGGAATCTGAATTTTGAACTTTTGAACTGAATTTTTGGCGACCCACTAAAAATCGGCTCGCGACCCACAGTTTGGGAAACTCTGGATTATAGTGTTAAGAAGTTTCGAAATTTTCGCAAATTTCGAAATGCGTTGTTTCTATCGCGTTCAAACAGTGTTATATGACTAATATTATACATAGAAACAAGAGAAATTCTAAGAAAAGACATTAAATATTAAAAGCCTTGTAGAAAGGTTTATTGAATTTAGGTTTATTAAATTTGCGATAATTACAACAACTTGAAACAAAAATTTCACTAAACAGTAGATATATTCAAGTTACATACATAATAAGCGTGATTACTTTTACTTTAGTTTTTTAATGTATGTAGATACATACATATGTATATGTAACTATTTTCTGATATAAACTTAAATTCTTCTTTTAAAAAGATCACCTGATACGTGTTTATATACATAATCATTGAATATGTGTGAAAAGCACTCGCTTTGATGACAAAGAGTTAAATGTATTTAACACGTGTTACAATTAAATCGATTCAAAGTGACGGATTAGATCGATGTTATTCGTTATCAGCAATGTAAACGTGCACGATAATAATCAAACGGGGCGCAGGTGTTAAAAAAAAAAATACTCGTTTATCTTAATGTTAATAATACAACAATCGCACAGGTGACATCTGAATATGGCGTCAACTGAGCGGGTCGGGTCGCATATTGAACGATCGGACAAACAAAACACACACTTGACTTAGATGAGTTTGAGTTCTGTATACACATCAACAGTAGAACAGTCTAACCTTCATAACTTCTTGAGTGTACTTTAGTTTGTTGAAGACGTTCGACGACACTTGCGGATATAAATTAATTGCGTTATTGTTTCGAAAGGTGAATGGGTCATAATTCTAGTCACCGCTTTGCGACAATGGAGCGGAAAGTACAACGAGACGAGAGATTTCAACGCGACAGTGACTGATCTGTTCTCGTCGCAGAATTTGAAGATGGAGAACTGGCTACAGTTTTGGGTCGGAGCCGTCTCGATCTCATACCTCATATATTTCATCGTGGGAGGCTTCTTGCACGTAAGTATCTACAAATTGGGTAATTTTCGGGGCAAACGGATACTTTGTTAAGTTTTTTGTGCGATGCTCTGTAAGCTTCCATGCATTCTCGGCCGTCTAGACTGCTTATCGAAAAAGTTTGTATGTGTCGATCTGCAATGTATTGGAATGCGAATGTGTCACCAGGTTGATGACCACTGCTCTAGCTTCGCGCAAAGTATCGGTTTGGCCTGGAAATGTAATTGCCTATGCATAATTGGTGCAAATTGTCTCAAATCCATACAATATAGAAAGGAATGCAGTCGAGTCAAAATTTTACATTCAAAATTGTACTTACGATTTCCACAGTGTGAGTCATACAATGTTTCCTCGCGTGATTTTTATCACTTGCAGGTGCGAACTTGACTTTCATTGTGAATAGCATACATGGAAGTGATTTCGATGTGTTCAAAGCGTGTCGACAAACTTAATATTGTACACATGTGCAAAATGTCAAACGAAATTACCCATTGTTCACATTTCACATAAAATTTTATAATACAAGCTTCTTTGGCCGAAAACTGTCAGGGAATTCCAAACTTTTGAACTATGCAAATGAAATATTGCATTAAACTCACTGATTACATTTAAGACGACTAATGTGATAAGACGATCAAGCTACGATCTATTTACTTCACAGTGGTACTTTTACGTCAACCGACGACACAAAGCCGCAGAATGGAAGTTGCAACCGAATAAATGGCTATCGCCAGAATTGGAAATGCACGAGATTATGGTTGGCTCTTTGGCTCTTTTGATCACGGGCACGTATTCGGCGACTTTGGCCTGTTACATTTACAACGGAAACCCTTCGACTATTTACTACCAATTCGATGAGTATGGATGGGCGTGGTTTTTCTTACAGTTTGCCGTCATTTTCCTATACCAGGTTTGTACTGATTGAAATCGACAGTTTTTTCGTATTTGATTTGACTATGTACTTACGGTGGATTAATTTTTCAGGATTATACGACCTATATACTGCATCGCATGTATCACACACCGTTCCTGTACAAAAACTTTCACAAATTGCATCACAAGTACAAACAACCGACTGCATTCTCAGTGACGGCTATTCATCCTGTGGAGATTATGCACGTGCAGCTTACGATGTGTCTTCCGCTTTTTGTCGTACCAGTGCATTGGCGTAAGTTAATTTAAATTACATTTTAAACAAAACTGTTGTAGGGTTAGTTGTTAGTACCTACTTGGTTTCATTTGAATTGATGTAATACACTTGGAGAATAAGGTTTGAAGGTTGTAGAGTTCGCGTACGCATTAAAATATGACCGTTTTGGCTCGAAGCGTGTACGCGCTTTCGATATATATTAAATTCGAAATTTAAATACATAAATAATTTATAAGTAGGGTGAGTTTGTTTCTTCGCCTCATTATGCGATTCTGTGTAAAAACGAAAGTTCCAAGAACGCGTAGGTAGAGATAGATATATCGACCCTTCAGGTGAAAACTCGCCAACTCGCGCGAAAATAGCCGAGTTCTTTTTTTTTTTTTTTTGGAATTTCGAGTGCGCGGTCGAATTAAATTTAATTTCACGAAAGACCGCGAGTTTAATGCGCCATTTTCTTATGGTTTTTTTTTCGCGCGAATATTTTCAATAAGTTGCGCAAAAGTTTTTTCATTATCCAGATTCGGATCTTGACTTTCAGAGGTATCTCACTCGGCGCATTTGGCATTATTAACATTTTTTTTCTGCGGACATGTTATGTATGAGTGGAGCCAGTGATCGGCTACCTTTTTCACTTTTCGACACACTTCAGTCGATTAGTCACATATTTCAATCCACACAAGCATACATATATATTATTATATTTTGTCCTTAATTCAAAATTGATCAAAACAACAAACATAGAAAACTATGTTTTAATAATAAAACTACATATGTTCAATGTTATAATCGAATTTTAAGCAAAATTTATAAAATTGGAATAGAAGGGAATCAAACTTTCATATGTACATATGTACATATGTGCATATGTGCTCAACGAAATTATTTACTATTTACTAAATACGCAATACGTTATAAATTACTATATATAGAATAGCCCAAATCCGTCTGTCTGTCTACTGATAACGCTCACCTCGGTAAATAATTGAAAAAACACGAACGTCGCGAGTGGGATTTGAACCCGTGTTCACCAGGTTGGGTGAGTTAGCGCTAACGCGTTTACCCAACGCCGGTGATCTTTTATAATTTGAAAATATTAATCCTTAGTATGTAGGATTAATATTTTCGACTTTGCTAAATTGTTACGTAATCAATTTGATCAATTTATTTAGATGTTGAAAACACGTCCGATGATATTCAACAAGCTTACTTCTGTAATAATGACGCGAATAAGACATTGCTAGATTATGCATATACATACATACATACATATTTGAGTAAAATTTAATACGTCTGTAGTCTGTTTCGCTTAAAAAGTATCAAATTACATAGTAAGATTTAATATGAAGAAATCCATCGGTTGTGTATCGCTGCGTTTGCTCATTTCTTTTTCGACTCTACATATGGTGCGAAACGCTACAATCTACAATGTTTTGGCTCAAGTTTTACGAATGATTTAGTTACGATCATATGTAAATGTTTGAAATGTGCTCATTTCGACTTAGGCTTTTTATTACTTCAACAATGCGGATATTTCACGGACGATAAAACTTATTCTGATCTTGAGGCCCACTTTTGGCCAGCCGCGTTTAAAAATGCAAAAATGTGCATATTACATATGCGCAAGTTCGACTTCTTATCAGTAGCGAACACTCTAATTCACAGTTTGAAACGATACACTTACATTGAGAATCTATTAGCTATAGTGTAATTCTTGAAGATCACCACAAGAGTATCGAAACATATATGACATATCTATGTACATATTGTACATATATGTAAAAGTCTTTGTAAACATAAAATATCTAAGTAGCAATAAATTATTAACTGCATCACCCACTGATCATAAATCTTTTCAATTCATGATATTTTAAAATTAATTATGAAACATTTTAGAAACATAACATACATATATAAATATATACCGGTAGGAAAATTTTATTTGTGTAAATTTTCATAAGCATCGTGTTGTTGTAAACTTGTAAGAACAAAAATAGATGATTCGTTCATATGTACATACATATGTTGCATAATGCACACTAATCAAAGGTTACGCACCACTGATTGATATAGGTGTTCTTAGCTCTAACATTTGCATTTGAACCCCAAAAGTGCGAAAAAGAGTGGAAATTTGTCACTTTCATTAGTTTTCTAAATTTTTTAAAATCTTTCTGCTTTTTACTTTATCCTAATCGGATAAAGTATTGTGATCGTGCGAAAATTTGACCTCGTTTTTTTTAATACTCTGATATATAATATTATATCTTATTGCATGTTGCAATATTTTATGGTTTTGAAATGTACTTAATTTTACGATTACATCATATTAATCGACGGAACTGATGGCAAAATTAACGAAAAGAAAAATACTCTTTTCGGGTGTGAAACGAATTGCTTACCGAACTGCAACTAATAAAAATCAATTCAGGTTTTAAATAATTAGCAAAAATATACATTGGTGTAAAATAATAAATTAGCGAGTCTAATACGGGGCTAATTTTTCGGCGTTGGCATCGGTGCCTTCGTCATTCTACAATGATTTTTTATGGTTTTTATTATGTCGGACTATATTTATGTACATACATACATACATATGTATGTATGTAGAACAGATTTTTGACACGCTCAATTTTCAACTTGCCTTATCTGTACCAAAACTCGAGAACTTCATGTATCAATGATACATGATACATATGTACACACATACATGATACAGTATCATGTACATGTACATATGTAATTATATATTGTTTGAACAGAAATGCTTAGAGAGTTTATATAAATTCGTTTTACCCATTGTGTAGCCGGAACAAACAAGCGGATTCATAAACACATCAGTAGAAATGATTTGGAGGGAAAAAGTATACAATATCAATATGCGATCTTTTGTTTAGTTGGGTCTTGCGTGTAAACTCTTTCATTGGCAAGTGATAAACGCAAACTGAATCCCATTAATCTTATTAGCAAAAATGAATATTTATTTTTAATATGTAATTTTAGATACAAACACATAGTTTATTTTATTGTAAATGAGCTCGTGTTTCAAAGCGATAACGTTTCGATTATGAATAAAACGAAGACGACGCGATGCGTTTGGTGAGAAAAAATATACATAGATATGTACTGTTTAAAACTGATTGCTCGTGTTATCAAATATGTATTTGAATGAAACATATTTCGACGTATTTTATTATTGCAAGTACATATGTACATACTTGAATGTACATTTTTTACTTGAAACAACTGCTTGTTTAAAAAGGTATATTATACATATTCTAATGTCTCACAATTAATAATACAGATTATGCAGAGCGATAGGAAAGGTTGTTTGGAAAAATAAATGTAAACAATAAATGTAGGTCCGGAACTAAACCGTTTACTTTATACATTATATTAGCTACAAATTTGAATTGTAAATTTAAAGTGACTATAAATTTTCACTTTATATGTCTATGTATATTGTGCGTTAATAAATAACATGCGAGTGATCGTTACTTACATATAAATAAATGAAAAAAAAAAGTTTTCGTCAGTTTTGTTGAATGTAAGTAAGCGTATGAGCTGTGGAGTGCTCGTTCCTTTCGTAGTTTGCGATTGACGACCCCTGAACGACTTTTGCGCCTCTCTAACACCGAATTACAATCTGCTTGTAGCATCACTTAACTAGGCGAATCTCTTGTATTTTCCGAAGACGACTAGGTCGTAAAGGGAAGTTTCTGCATTAGCCCGAATCCTCATCACGATTTACCTCCCGACCGCCCACCCCCTCCCCAATCGGAAACCAGACCGGATAATAAATTTTCTGAAGCTGATTCCATCCCTCGAAATTGATCTCCGGGCCGAAACAACAAAAACTTCATCAATGATCAGATGTCCTGATATGAGTGCGCCGTTTAACGTGGCGAGAATATACATTGGGATAAACGTACACGCTAGCGTTTAGTTTTAGAAATTAAAATAATTCACACAAGCTTCTTCCAATATATTCATAGATGTGTTCAAGGTTCATAGAGAAAACCAATATGATATTTTTGATAGCCGTTTAAATTTTAAATTTCAGTTCCGTTCTACATTGTCGCCATTTACACGTACTACCACGGTATCATCGATCATTCCGGTATTAATTTCAAGGCTCAGTGGTGGCAGCCCTGGCAACCGGATGCTGAATTTCACGACAAGCATCATGAGTTCTTCCATTGCAACTTTGGTTTCAACATACAAATTTGGGATAAGGTAAACTACTTACAGACAAATAAATTAAACGAAACAATATTCATCAGAGAAATGTCATTCATAATTTTTTATTATATTGATTTCAGTTACACGGAACTGAGATGAAGAAAAATCGCAAATACAACGAGGAGACTTTCTTCGGAGTAGATGATGTTCCAGCAATCTCAAACGAAAACGTCAAAAAGACTGAAGCTAAGAACAAATTAAAAAAAACAAAATGAAGATGATTTTTTTTGTGTAATGTATTTTTTTACCATGTGATGAATTCGCTTTATAAGTGAAGTTTTACTTGATACTTATAGTATATGTATGTATATGTAGGTATTTAACTATTTTTAGTATTAAAAAGAAAAGTCAGAATGGTGTTTGTTTATTTGTACATGTATGTAATTCACTATTTGTAATATTGAGAAAAAGGATGATACATTTGGTTTGAAAAAACATAATATGTAATTGGGCAAGAAAGTTTTTTCTCTATCAATGTGATATTAAATGTTTATAAATGTAAGTTAATCACCTTAATACAATTTGAAATAATGAATATTAATCAAAACATAAGAAGTAGCAGAGGTGCAAAAACAAACTATTTATATATTTTGTTTTATCGATATTAGTTTGAGTGAGAGGAAGATTTGGTATCTTAAATAATAAAAGTGCAAACTGCATTTTAAAGTTCTGCAAAAAAATTTTAAAGCCGAATTATGTACCGTCTGGGACAATAGTGATTGTGGCACAGGTCTGAACTGGGAATAAACTTGTTACCGATACAAGAACACGAGACATTCGATTTTAATAAGAACGGCTAGGCTGCCTACGTAAGAGCAAAATTAAAAATTCCTTCAAGAACCAAGATCTAAACTCATAATTATGCATATTGATACATATTAACTAATTAATAAGTATCATAACTTCATAACGTATAACTAATATTATAATTACATATCTATATGTAATAAAAGGCACACCCGAAAGTCCAATTAGCATTTTTGGAATATGGCGTAGCTATTACTGTGATATTACTCGAACGAATACAACGCGCTTTGATAATCTTCAATTGCTATGTACCTACTACTTATAGAAAACGGTAGTTTGAATTTGTATTGCGTTCTTTTAATCGTTTAATGGTTTGAAAATGACCCATGGTGTTAAAATGATATGTACATTACGTTCGCGTAGCCAAATCGTTTTGTACACGTTGGTTCAAAAATTTAGATTGGTATTTCAAATATTAATTTAATGCTGAAAACTTTTTGCCAGTGATCATTCTAATTATAGAAATATTATACGCATCGTGCCGATACGAAAATTCACATGATTTACGTAGGTTCGCAAAGTCCTCTTAATTTATATAATCTTGTAACACAAACCCAGACAGATAGCAAAAACGAACATGAATCAAACCTTATGATTTTATTATCGTCGTTTCAGATCACCTTCTTGAACCACTCAATGAATTCATTATATTTAAATCAAGATAATGATGACGCTAAACTCAGTAATGGCAGCCCTGGCAATTGGATGCGGAATTTCATGACAAACATCTCGAGTTTTTCCATTGCAATTTCGGGTCCAACATTCAAAATTTTCTTTTCCAGTTTAATTTCGAATCCAGTATAATATTTAAAGTATTTAGCTTTTTTTCTTACATTGAATTGTTTTTGATCGATGAATACTCAAATAGGATTTATTTTAATTTTATTTGTGAAGTTGACATGTGTCGATTTCGTTTCATTAACGAATCCCCCACTTCTTGGTCCATTAAGGCTAACGTGAAAACTATACATATGTAGATATGAAATTTCAACGAAATCGCCGGAGCAGTTTCGGAAATATTCTGTGGTAACAGAATTTTTGAATTTTCTACACGAAAAAAAACCTACTTCCGGTTGACTGATTTTGACCAAATTCCTTATGTCTCTTACACCTTACGTGAAAATAATAGATATGAAATTTCAGCTTGATAGACTTGATAGGTTCGGAGAAAACATATACAGACACACACACACATAAGTACACAGACATACAGACATTTTCCAGAAATCATTTCCATCATTCCATCACCCCACAGACCCCCCCCCCCCACTTCTACGGCACCTTTTCAGCACTCCCGAAAAGCTATTCCGGCCCCTTACCACCCCCCCCCCAGACCCCCCCTGCCCCAGCGGCCCCTTTTTTTGCACTCCCGAAAACTATGCGGCTCCTTACCACCCCGCCAGACCCCCCCCCCCCCCTTTACGGCACCCTTTTTTTGCACTCCCGGAAAGCTATGCTGGCCCCTTACCACCCCTTTTTTTTTGACTCACTAAAAGCCATGCCGGCCCATCACCACCCCAGAGCCGCCTTCTACCCCTACGGCACCTTTTAAGCACTCCCGAAAAGCAATGCCGGCCCCTCACCACCCCACAGACCCTCCCTGCCCCTACGGCACCTTTTTTTGCACTCCCGAAAAAAAAATATTTGCCGGCCCATCACCACCCCAGAGCCGCCTTCTACCCCTACGGCACCTTTTAAGCACTCCCGAAAAGCAATGCCGGCCCCTCACCACCAAAACACAGACCCCTCCATATTTTTATACGGCACCTTTTCAGCACTCCCCCCCCCCCTATGCCGGCCCCTTTACCACCCCCCCCAGACCCCCTCCTGCCCCAGCGGCCCCTTTTTTTTTTTGCACTCCCGGAAACTATGCCGGCTCCTTACCACCCCGCCAGACCCCCCCCCCCCTACGGCACCCTTTTTTTTTTGCACTCCCGGAAAGCTATGCTGGCCCCTCACCACCCACCACCCCCTGCCCCTTTTTTGACTCACTAAAAGCCATGCCGGCCCATCACCACCCCAGAGCTGCCTTCTACCCCTACGGCACCTTTTAAGCACTCCCCGAAAAGCAATGCCGGCCCCTCACCACCCCACAGACCCTCCCCTGCCCCTACGGCACCTTTTTTTTGCACTCCCGAAAAGCTATGCCGGCCCATCACCACCCCAGAGCCGCCTTCTACCCTACGGCACCTTTTAAGCACTCCCGAAAAGCAATGCCGGCCCCTCACCACCCCACAGACCCTCCCTGCCCCTACGGCACCTTTTCAGCACTCCCGAAAAGCTATGCCGGCCCCTCACCACCCCCCCAGACCCATTTTTACGGCACCTTTTTTTTTTTTTTTAATAAAAGCTATGCCGGCCCCTTACCACCCCTTTTTTTGACTCACTAAAAGCCATGCCGGACCATCACCACCCCAGAGCCGCCTTTCTATGTATGTACGGCATCTTTTCAGCACTCCCGAAAAAAGCTATGCCGGCCCCTCACCACCCCCCCAGACCCCTTTCCACTGCCCCTACGGCACTTTTTTTCTGCACTCCCGAAAAGCAATGCCGGCCCCTCACCACCCCACAGACCCTCCTGCCCCTACGGCACCTTTTCCTCACTCCCGAAAAGCTATGCCGGCCCCTCACCACCCCCCCCCCCCTCCCCCCCTGCCCCTACGGCACCATTTTTTTGCACTCCCGAAAAGCAATGCCGGCCCCTCACCACCCCACAGACCCGTCCCTACCCCTACGGCACCATTTTTTGCACTCCCCGAAAAGCTATGCCGGCCCCTTTGATCACCACCCCCCCAGATCCAAAAAAATAAAACCATTAAAAAAATTCAGCGGGCGTTGATTATCAACGGGCAATAAGCTAGTAATAATAGAATAGTCAGTTATCCTTTACATACATATGTATGTATGTATGTATAACTTAGCTTACATATGTACATATGTATGTATTATGCCGGCGCCAGACATAAGTTCAAAGAATTGATCACTTCTTTGAAGACTTTGCTCACACATTTGTTCACATATTGTTGTATCTGCCAAATATGTGTTCAAAGCTCTCCACGGCGACGCTCGCGCAACTGGGCTTCGCGCAGTGTGGCAGGCACACAAACATTTGGACTTTTATCCCTTTGATGTGCGCTAAAAAACCGACACGGAATGGCAAAGCGCACTTAAGTGTTCAAATATGTGACAATAGTATCAAATGCCCGTGCCACACATGTGAACACTTATTTGATCACATCTTTGAACACATGTCTGGCGCGGGCATTACATACATATATCAATTTCAAATATGGTAGTTTTATTTAAAAACTTTATATCTTTATATTATGTAGTACATACTCGTAAATATTTCAATAAATAAAGTATGTAATCATTTTTTGTAATTTTATTCCATTTTATTCCAGGAACGCATATTTTTTTTTCACCTAAAAGTACATATACCTACATATGTACATATATCATATAATATAATATATTTGTAATAAAAATATGTATCAATATATTCAGCTGAAAAAAGTAGCAAACGATTAACCAGAAATATAACCTATTTTATTTTAAATGTGGCAAGTTTGGTGTATTTTGCAGTACAATCTGTCTATTACAACGAAGAAGATATGAAGAAAATGCCCCAAGATGCTTGAATATTGAGAAAAAATATTAAATCTTCCCATGGTTATTAGGTGAAGCAAACTTTTTTTTTTTTAATCGAAATGCTTGGGTTTGGAGAAGTTGCTCTATAGTCTATATGTATATACAAAACAAACGGTGTAATTATTTTTTTGATATTTTAACTATACTTCCCCAATGGAGTTAAAAAATTTAGAAGAAATGTGTTTTTAGCTAAAAGTGGAAGGTTCATATAGCGGTTTTAAAACGCAGATAAAATACATTTCTTGTCATTTATTTTATTTAAGACAATGCAAACAAGTAATACAAATGTTTCAGTTACTAATTAAGAACAAAAAACAAAGGAAATATCATACCAGCATCCCACAAGAAAAACTTTAAAATAACCTAAATACTAGGGGTAATAATATTTGTATCCATTTAATTTTTATCCTAATCAGATAAAGTATTGTGATCGTGCGAAAATTCGACATTGAGATTTTAACTGATTTGTATCAGGTATCATCCTCTGATTACGTTTTTATGATTTCTGGAAAATGTCTGTATACATCTCTAGTCTATGTACCTACATATGTGTAAAATCGCTAATAACTTAAAAACTGTTTATCCAATTAAACTGAAACTTCATATTTATATTTTTTTTACCGGCCAATACAATCTATTAGGCTTTCAAAAACTTTCGTCTACCGGAAGTGGTACTTCCCTTCCACCTAATTTTTTGCGCAATCTTTGTAAGGTTTTTCCAGCAAAACTATCATACACATTAAGTTGAAATTTTGCATATGTAGTACATATGTAGGTGTAACGACTTCAAAATAATATAATTTTTTTACATTTTTTTATCCAGCCGGAAGTGGTACTTTTACTTTTGGCTTTTGGAGTTTTTAACTTTTTCTCGAAAACTATTAAGTCTATCAAGCTGAAATTTCATATCTATTATTTTCACGTAGGGTGTAAGAGATTTTATGATTTTGGTCAACATCCGCCAACTGAAAGTGGCAGTTTACTCTTGAACGCGATTTCGTTTTTCATTTTTTTCGGCCTTTTAAATATTTGATATCTTTATAATATTATAATAGTATAATCCTCAAAGCAATACCTAGCTACGAAAAAATAAATCATTAAAGTCGGTCAACTGGAAGTAGGGTTTTTTTCTTGCAGAAAAGTCAAAAATCCTGTTACCACTGAATATTTCCGAAACTACCAAGCCGATCAAGTCGAAATTTCATATCTATAGTTTTCACGTTAGCCGTAAGAGATAATGTGATTTTGGTGAACACGCACCTACCGGAAGTGGCAGTTTACTCTCGAACGATTTTTTGTTTTTTATTTTTTTCGGCCTTTTAAGTACATTAAAAAAACAGTTCAGAACCTTTCTTGATGAAATAGATGCTGAATATAATTAGGCAAGGTTTCAGTAAAAATGCGGAAAAGGAGTCGGAGTCGCTTGATTTTTTTTTTTCCGACTCCGACTCCGGCAAAAAAGCCACGACTCCACGACTCCGACTGCACAGCCCCGGTTTGAACAAATACATTTTTTATCACTTGGTATACGAAATTCCGAGCAGGAACGAATTCGTAACAAATAATATCCCAAATTTTGTACTAGCTCTGTTTTATCCACTGTATCCAGTACCTGCATATTATTCTGTATCGGTCCGTGTAAATATACACCGGTCTGTAATGGCGGTCGGCTAATATTACATAACCGCGTATTTTTCGAACTCGCAATGTCCCCTTCCCATCCCGTGGGAGGATCAGCTTACAGATGTAATATATTAAAGGACCAAAATTGAAATGAAATGCTCTGCTCTGTTGGTGCATACCTACTCCATTAGCGTATTGTGAAACAGTTCTGATGGAACGGCCAGGATGCGTCTGCTTCCTAATGGCTCCTTCTCTGGAAAACTTAAATTAAAATTTACCGTCGAATTATTCGAAATGCACTTTTTTTGCCAAATACATACCATGAAAAACGTCAATCGAAGCATTGCACCTATATTATCCATATTCTTCGATTTCTATCTGTCTATTATTTATTATATCTATTCATAGGCGCACCCAGGGGTGGTGGCTTCGGGGCTTAAGCCCCCCCCCTAATTATTTCAAATTATATAGTTGATATAAAACATTAATTATCAGGACTGTGGACTAACTATGTATGTGTCTATTGTATAATAACGAATATCTAGGGTCATGTGTCTGGGCCTAGAGTGCGCAGTTCCACAACAGCAATATTTTTTGGAATCGAAGTTATGAAGCCAAAAGAAATAACGAATTCTCAACAAGATCTAATTTTGATAAATGAAACCACGGAGGAGTATTTTGCAGATCACATGCTTAGTCAAGTGAATAAAAGATTTACCAAGCATCGAGATATTCTATTTAATTTCAATTGTTTACTTCCCAAAAGAGTACAACCCAAAAAATTTGAAGTGGATGAATTTATTAAACTTTCTGAATTTTACAATAGCGATCTACAAACAACAAACGACCCCATCCTAAAAGCTGAGTTTAGAATGTGGTATAAGGTTTTTGAAAATTTATCAAATATAATGCCACCCAAAAATGCTATAAATGCATCTCGTTGCGACAAATTAGCTTTTCCAAACGTTTATATATTACTAAAAATACTAGCAACATTTCCAATTACTACATGCAGCAATGAACGATCCTTTTCAACTTTTCAAAGGCTAAAATCATATTTGAGAAATACTACATCTCAAGAACGTTTGAATGGTATAGCTCTTTTAAATTGTATACATAGGCACATAAAAGTAAGTCCTCAAGATATTTTAAATGAGCTTCAGAAAAAAAAATTAAAAAAATAGGACTATTAATATAAACTTATACTGTATTTTTTGTTTGAAAATACATTTCCATGTATCTAATCTTTAATTTTCAGATGTCACCACATTTATATTCATTGAAAATGAAAATGCCGATCATATCATTAATGTAAACTATTTTATAGATTAGCCCCCCCCCCTAAGAAAAAATCTTGGGTGCGCGCCTGCTGTTGATACATACTTGCATACATATTTAATTAAATCAAGTATGAATGTACATATTTATATACAATGTATATTCAAAACCATTGAATATACTACCTATTCATATGTAGAATAGTTGTACGAACATGTAGATCATGTCGTCAGATGTCAGATTAAAACTAAAAACGGAGCGTGTAGGGGAAAAAATCACACCGTTTTCGCGTTAGACAACGATTTCGGCGTTAGCGATGAAATATCTAATTTTTAAGCGTGAGCGCTGGTATAGTTCGCGCCGCGGCCGTGGCGCTGCACACGCCTACTGAGCTGTACGGCACACGCCAACAGCTGTACGGCGCACGCGTAGCCTTGAGCTATAAGGTTCATTCGTACATAACGTGTAGGGGCGAGCGTCAAAAAAACTGCGCCGTAGGCAAAATCGCTACGTTTTCAAACGCACCGTAATTCAGTTACGTGTAGGGCCCGCCTTACGCGCGCCTTCTTTCGAGCCGAATTCCTATACTAAAAATAAATAAATTTAATTATAAATTTACACAGAGTCACCCAACAATACAATTGGAATGTAGTTTAATGACATTTTTACATGTGGGTTGTTTCTGTTATCCGAATTTATGTTTCGTTTGTACGCTCTGGCGCCGACCGCGGCCACTTATGCACGCGCATACGCCCCGGGGCCCCCCAATGCAAATGCACTGCCAAAATGGGGACCCCTTTGCTCAGTTACAAATCTTGCAGACACCGGAAGGCTCCAGACCCTCCCGGCCTCCCCCACTAGACAACAAACGGCTGCCAGAGATCTTGTGTCCGTCTTATGCGAGTATTTATCTGGCAATCAAATTGTTAGGTACTCCATCTTGCCCCTCCTGTTCACATTTTAAACAATATTTTAGTAAATCGACGAATTAAATCTATATACATATATAAAAATCAATGTCTGTCTGTTTGTCTGTTTGTCTGCCTGTCTGTTTGTCTCTTATAGGCTCTATTAGGAGCGATTTCATTTCGATCATTGCGGTTTACCACTCAACCGATCGCAATGAAACTTTCAGGACTTATTGTGATCATGCCGGGGATGGTTCCTGTGAAAAAAAAATTGGGAAAAAACGGGAACGGGAACGGGAACGGGCCTGCTCACGCGTCAGATAACGTACTAGGAACGGGAACGGGATCGGGCATTGCAACGCATGCCGGGTCAGCTAGTAACAAATGAATGATAATTCTACTACGGCCCATCAAACTCTCCTCTCATGCAGTGCCTCGGTTCAACGCACCGGTCTTATTCAATTACATTTGTACGTAACACGCATAGGTGTTGTACGTGCGCACTGCAAACACATATCGTCAAAGTACTTTTGCTCGAAAAATATAACATACAATGTAGGTAATCTATGTATAATCTATAACCCATAGCAAACATAAAAAATAGCGTAAATCACGCCAAAATCGTTCAGCGCGTCAATTTTTATAAAACGTCAATAAATTTTATTAGGAAACTAGTGCGTGCCGCTGTGTAAAATATATGAATTTTTTTCATGTTTGTGCAGTGCTTTATTCTATGTATTTTTTTCGCACATATGAATAAGCGATGGTGAAACTTTGGTGTCATAAATAAATGACGACCGCTGTGCGCGCATGCTTTATCTGTCGCGCGCGAGAACGGCAATCGCGGCGAATGGGTTAAATGGGGGCGTTGGCTATTCATAAATTTAGCACATAATAAAATATACTGTCGACTATCGAATAGCAAAAAAGTATTCTATTTTATTCAACGATAAACTGATTTTGAATAATGAATCGTACCAGATGTGAATATATGTAAGATAAAAAAATATAATGCACGAATATTATTTTTTTAATTATATACACGGCGGTACCGGAAGTAATCTCGGTTGAATTAAAAACAGGCAGATTTAAGGTCACAAAGTGCGCTCGCCGCTAATACTGTCCCTTAATGAGAGGCTTATTTTTAATTAACAATATCCGACAAGACCGAGTCGAATAATTTACCAACGCGAAAACTTCAACCTCGACCCGAATAGTTAATCTATCAAAATGTCGTAATCGAATCATGCGATGAATATTATTCACCCTCATCATTGTCAAGCACAGTAATTGTTTCAACATTTACCCTAAATCTGTTCTATTTTGTTTGAAAGCGCTATTTTTAACACTAACATTCATTTCGTTTCCGATGCTTTAATTCAATCCTCGACAATCGAAGCTATTTCATCACATTTGACATTGTCAGAGTGTTTATGAAGTGTGTCGATGACTATTAGTGTGTCTGTGTGTGCAATATTTGACCGCTGGCCACACGAAATGTTCATTACGGATTTGGGTCGGAATCGCAGCATCATCACAGCAGCTCAACTATAGTCGTTAGGGTGTGTGAAATCCTCCCCTTTACCTCTCTCATTCCCCTAACCCTCATTCGAGTTGCATTAATCCAGAGTACGAGCTACAATTGTGCATCCTGCTTTCGGTCAATTGCCGTTGCGCTATTAACCGCGCACTATTGACGCGGTTAAGGAAATTCGTACGAGGATTTTATTGTTTGGCACCGATATTAAGATGAAACTTTTCACGTGTGTAACTACGTAATTGACCATTATTTAGAAAAGAGGTTTATCATGAATTTTTGTATGAATTTTAATCGATTATTTACCAATGAACGATATACATATGTACATACATGTACATATTCTCTGTCCAGATCAAAAAGGCCCTTTTTTTCGATCACTTTGGTGACGTTCTGGGCATAATGTTATACTCCTTTTCCGACATGGCCCATAACAGTTATTTGCAATATTGTAAATGCTAACTATGTATAACCATCCAACTAATTAATTCCAACTTTTTAACAAATTATATATTTTGATAATATATTCAATGTGAGTAGTGCGACCACAGTGACTATAAAACATCACAACAAAATGTACCGTTTCAAATATACATACATATGTACATACATACATACATACATACATAGTATTTTATTTCACGTTTAATTTTCCTTACATTTCCTTTGATGAAATCACTGGAATTCATAATTATAAGTAGATATTTAAGAAAAGTAAAAATTGAATACATGAATAAAATGTGAAAGAACATATTACTTAGGGTGCGGGTTAGTTGTAAATCTCGGACAGCCACTCTTCTAAATCTTCTGTTTTTTTGGCTGTGCGAGAAAGAATCCTTCTTGATCTGGACAGGGTGTATGTATGTAGGTTAGTTGAGTTTAAGAGACGTGTGAAAACATCTCAACAAACTGTCAGTTGAAGCTAAACATAAGTGGAAATCTATTTAATCGATTAAAAGTTTGCAGGAAAAGTCTTTTCAGAAGTCAATATATTGTAGAGAGGGTGTATAAAAGGAGAGGGATACTTAAAGATTACGAGTGACATTGAAAATTGTAAGCTGGAGAGGTAGAATTTACTAACGAATTAAATTAATGAATATCTGCAAGTCTATAGAAGTATTTTTTCTTAGTAAAATTCAGATAAGTGAATGTGTACACACATATATGTAAAATCATTAGAACTCCATTGTAATGACGTAGCTACATATAAAGATTTGAATTATATAAGCATTTGCTTAGTCCTTAGATTTTTATCCACTTCGTCATTATTTATCATTATTAAAATAATATACTTGCATATTTAAGCATCTATTAAACACTTGAGATCGAACGTTCGACGCTATCGCTGCTTATATGTACATATACTGGTGTAAGCCCGTTGAATATCAACGAAGCGGTTTCTCATCGCCCGTACTGAAAAATAATATTAAATTTAATAGTTTTTATAGTTGTTGCATTTATGCAACAATGTGCCATCTATGGCGCGTTATAATACAACAACGTAACAATTTAGCAAAGTCGCGAACTTTCAACCGATTTATATGTTCAAAATAAAAGGATCTCGCATCATCTGGTTTGGCTCACCGCGAAAGCGCCGTACTGCGAGTGTTTGTGTGGGTGAGTATAGTTTTTGCATAGATGGCGCGTTATAATACAACAACTTAACAATTTAGCAAAGTCGCGAACCTTTTAAGGATTAAGATTGTCAAATTGTAGCAGGCCCGCCATCACCTAGTTTGGACGAATGCGTAAGCGCACCCTCTTCCGCACTGGTGATCTCTGGTTCAAATCCCACTCGCGCGCGGACGGTGCGTGTCTTTCAATTATTTACCGAGGCGAACGTTATCAGCAGACAGACACACATACATACGGAATAGGGCTATTATATGTACATATATATGATACTCGTATGTATGTATGTATGTATGTACCTATGTTTACTTGTTCACATCAAACGAAAAACTCAACCAACGCTCGTCGAATGCGATGACTGCATTTTCCTTCGATACTTTTCCATTTGAGGCGGAATAAAATACACACACTCCCTTACCCCGTCCTCCCCCAGAGAAGTTATATACGTTTGCCAAATGGCCGCTTAATAGCGAGTCACGAATTAAAGTTCACAATGTATCGCCCAACTTTAACATAATCTTCGGTGCGATCTCAGTTTCGGGGGTTGAGCATAGTACATCCCCTACTTGGCCAAAATCGCCCAAACATCCCCACCCACCCCCAGTTGCTCCATTGCGGTGACTTTGGCCACCCCTAATGCATTCGAAGTGTAATGACGGCGCTAATGCCCAACAGTAACCATCCCCATTCCCTCGTCGTGCCAGTCTGGGACTTGGTTTCAGGGTTGCTGGCGATAGGCCGCGTTCTCTGGTGCTAATCTGACCAATTTTCGCGACATATCGCGCGTATTAATCCATCGATTATCCAGAGGACTAATGCCGCTCGATTACGCGCTAATACCACAACTAATACCAAGAGTTGAACTATGCGGGTGGTTCTACGGTTATTGTCAAAAATTACACGTTCGTACATCACTGTGTAGTTGTCGATTCGTACCTAGGAAAATTTATGCCCTTTCATATTTTTTCTGCTGTAAATATTTATTTTTTGGCGAAAGCTTAGTTGCAGAATAAATTAAAAACTTTATCTCGCGTGGAAATATGTACGTATGCAAGAAGTGATCGAAAGAGGAATAAATGGATAACAAGCATGACCAAAGTGACTGATATGGCGGAAAGCGTGGAAAAGCTGGCAAAAAGTGGCAGTGGACACAGCGAGAAGAATGGATGGAAGATTGATGCGTGAAATAATTGAATGGTATCCGAGAGGATGTAGAAGAAAGCTAGGTGTTCCTAGCTTTCTTCTACATCCTCAACCCTCATAATTCGTCAGCCCGTCGTCCACTTGGTTTCCAAGTGGACGACGGGCTGACGAATTAAGATGAATGTGTTTATTCTGTCGATTCTCAAAAGAATCGATAGATAATGATAAACAGGTACTAAGTAAAGGTAAAGGTTAAAGGTTTACTTTAAAAGGGTAACAGTTTACTTTCTTTATCAATTCTACCATGTAAAGGAAACAAACAACTACATTAGAAAATTGACGAAAAAGTGTTCAAAATCATACATATAAAATTTTATTAGCAGAATTACGATTAAGTGAGATATTATCGACAATATTATTGTATACTATAAATATTGTGTAAAAATAATCGTAACTACAAAATATATTTCCACTTGTCAATCACTTCAGCCATTCGCTATTCATTGCTGGATTTAAGCCCTCCAATTATTTTTCATTCATGTCTGTCTCGAGCAATTTTCATCTATTGAACTCCATTTAGTTGAAGGGTTTCCAATAAGTTTAGACTACTTTTGTACTCTTCAGAATTATATATTTTACCAAAATTAAAATATTGCTTTCATACATACATATACGTATGTATGTATGTATCTATTACGTAAAAAGAACATAACTTACAGTCAAAATAAAACAAGTACATATATTTTTATATTTTCCAATGCATGCCAACCCTGGATTATTATTATTTTTATATGCGTTGTTACTGTGTAAGAAAAGCGATGCATTTCTTGGGTATCTCTACCGCACGCAAACGTTTACTACCCTTTCTTCTGGTCCTCGTTTGACCTGATGACCTACCCTCCACACTCCCGCCTCTTGGCTGCGGTCCAGATGTTTCAATATTTTGATATTGTATGCATCTCGCACCCGCCGACGACCCTTTGCAAAAAAAGACCACGCTTGAAGATAATATTTCGCGGAAAATGCTAAGCTTTTCTCGCGCTCGGCGTACCGAACCACCCACCCGAACGATCTTTTCGAACGTATATCATTTAAAACGAGCATATGTATGAAAATTCGCCGACGAAAGCTGCAATCGTCCGTGTTTTCATTCGGAAGATTCCGCGCCGAATGGCCCATTGTTAATTTTCAATCTAAATCTTTCTTTAAGACGGTCACTTCAAACGCGAAACTTCCATGGAATCGAATACGCAAAGTCTTGAACTAACTCATTTCATTTACATACATATGTACATTACATGCGATTTCAGTATGAAAAATCGTAAAATTTTCAGATTAACGCATTTGACTTGGGCAATTCAATTCGTCGTTTTCTGTTTTTAGTCTCACAATAAACATGCTCGTTTTATTGCCTTTTAAAATTTCCTCACGGGTGCATTTATGTGTGAGAAGCGTTCATAAAACGGTTCTCAAATATTCCCGTGCAAGTGTCGTACGATGTGTCGAATGTCTAGCGACGCGAATTTAAGACCGTGTATAAAACGATGAATACCTATACTTAAATTCGCAAGATCGCGTATCTGCAAGGTGCAGTTTGTTACAAATTAATCGTTCGTTCACGTTGTATAGAAAAATTAAACGTGATAAATGAACGAAATTCTTATTTTGTTATTAGCAATATAAATATGCTCATAATAAAATGGATCAATGTCAAATTTTACGAGATTTGAGTCGCAAGTATTTCTCGGAACTAGATATTTTGATATTTTAACTTTTAGAACCAAGCTTGTGAATTCGACATTCAAACGTACATATAAAAATAATACAACCGACAAAATGGGTCATTTTCCAGGAAAAAACTGCAAATACATAAACATACAAAACATGAGAAAACTTCTAAGCAAATACTGGGAAAAACATCATGGCTGAAAAAAATAACGACACGCCGTTAAAACTATTTTCGTTAAAGTTTTCACTTCCGCGTATAAGCGTGAACGTGTTTATTCGGCAACGACGGGGAAAATTCCCCGTTTCGCGCAAGGAATTTTCACCGAAGCGCGAAAATTTGGCTTGGAAAAATTGCAATCGCATACAAACACACACATACACAGAAATAAACCAACACAATTGACACTGTTGAAAATTAGCCTAACGATTGTGAAGCACCGCGTCGGTTAAAGTTTGCTCGTTAACCTGACACTGCACTGCAACGCTCGTTAAAAGTAACTTTATATATACCGAATGTATCAATATTATGCACTGGCAATACTCAGTCTGTTTTATCTGGCAACATTTAATCTGTTATAATACTAACAATCCATTGAAAGAACACTTTATGGCAAGAGCTCGTAAGAAACTCGTATGTAGGGTAGGTACCTGCGTACAATATCAGCAGGATCATAATAAGTACTTTTGCAAAGCTCGATACTGATTATTCAAATGGTGTAAGAATGTATAAGGAACATACGGCCATGAATGCAATACATAGAACAGCAATGCAAAATTTCACTGCGATCATTTTCAAAATTAAAAATAAGAACAATGAAATACGAATAGGGAAAAGTTAACTTGGCGCTTTCATCGTTTACAATGCGAGCTTTTGAAACTCGGGTATTAAAGTATAGGCGGTTTTCGTGAAATGAATAAATCTCACACAAATACACACACACATGCAGAAGACAATGAACGTAATCCGTAAATCTTTCGTAATCACTTTCACACTCGCTCCTCGAATGAGAAAGTTTTTGCTTTCTTTTTTTCCCTACTCTTCTTTTTGGCAGTCTCACCTCGCAGAATAAAATCGACTGGTATCGAAGGCGATCACCCTGTATGTGTGTAATGTGTATATACAGACATATGTACATACATATACGCACGGCTACGCACCGGTTAGCCCTTTGAGTGGAACTTTCCGACTCGGCGCAGAAAGAAGAAGTTGGCATATAGTGTGATCCGAAAGTTTTTGAACAATTTTCGCTCGTATATCATCCGTGGAGATGGCTCCACTTCTGATATTGACAATGTGAGCTTTTCACTTCATTCCAATTCCATTATCGTACCAACTCGGAACCGGCATTAGACACATTTTTACTTTGTGGCACAAGATTAAGTCGAATACTTACAAGAATTAACAATCAACACATGCAAAGCGATGATTGTAATTGATATTTACATCATTTTAACGTAGGAAACAACGCTCTTTAAAAATTTCAGGGTTGAATGTCAAAAGCAGTGCTTCTTAAGACTCTGTAAGAATTTAAGTAAAACAAAATTTGGCTAATCTTAATTATAAACATTGCTTCGATACTTTTTAACAAAGAATATTACTGTCTGTCTATCTAATGGATGCCTGTTGCCTTCTGACGAGGAAAGCATTTAAAGTTGTGTCAATTTTGAGAATATTTATAAACTAGCCAATTTGTCCGTCACATGACGGTGGATTCGAACCCCATCCTCCAAACCCCACCCCTGCACGCTGGTTTGTACAATTGCAGTACCGCCCATAGCTTGTTTAACAATTGTATAGTGTAATGTTGATTGAATAAAGTGGCGTTGTCGACTCAAATCAGCTTTGACAGAGAGCGGCTTGTTGCCGCCACACTGCTAAATAAATTTTATTCGTTATGTTGGCAATGTGAACGTGATCACAACGACCCAGACAGGAAAACGCTTACGTTTATATATATTTTCTTACGTAATAATAAAATTCAAAATTAAACAATCGGCTCAATGTATCCAACAATGAGGTGCTCCTAAGTCTTGTGCATATTCACTGTTGGTTTCTATGAAACACTAGTCTAAAGCAAATGCCAAAAATACATTTAAAGTAAAAATATAATTTACAAAAAAATAATTTTAGTAAAAAAGTCATATACTGAATGTATATGTACGTAGGTAGTATGACGTGGCACTTTTTTTGTCGTTGTTTTTGTCAAGCGAAGAAAGCGCATATTAACACCTTAGTGGCAATAAATCGAGATGCATTTTTGAGATTCAGCACTCGAGTCTAAAGCAAGCGGTAAATCGTTCACCACTTCTGTATATGAGCGGCACTCGGTCATATATTCCGCGGTACAAACACCCACACCGAAAGATCTTTCTTCGGTGAAATAAAACAGAATAAGAGGGGGAGGATACGAACGTTCTCCCTAGCAGTTTTCGGTTTGGTACACAACCCTATCTATCGGTATAACAAGCGGGGAAGTCGAGAGTGGTGCGCATAAACGTTGAACGCGCTCTCTAGATGTTGTGTGATGATGTTCGGTTTATTTATAAGAGGGCCGGATTCGGACCGGATGATAAATCTTCCTCTGGATCAATTATCTATCGATTTTGAACATGGATGTGGGAGGGGAAGGGGGTGTGGGATAAGAACTCTGGATCGTAAATAAACCCCAACTGGCCCTTTTGGGTTTGGGATTTTGACCTTTCGGTGAAATTATTTAGCGCGTTTTAGCGCGCTTTCGTAAGAGGTTACCCGAGGATTCCTTTATAACTTATCGGTTAAATTTTCATACATCTCTCTATAGGTATATGCGCGGATCATTAAATAACTAAAATACTACTTGGAGATAATGAAATAATACTATAAAACATATCTAGCTAGGGTAATCATTAAATTTATATCAACTCGATTAGGGTTAAGTGTTTGTATTTATTTTTACTTAATTTTATTATAAAATATTTCATGCAATTGAAGGTTATTAATATACTAATAATATTATTTAATTAATAATATTCATATTACTCAATCAATTAATATTATTTCGATGATTAGCGTAGCTATGTATGTATGTATGTATACGGGTATGATCCTCAAATTATCAATGTTTAAATCGTTAAATAATTAAATCGTCAGTGCCGAACTTATGAAGTTTCAGTGTGATTGGATTGACCATTTTTGATACATAGAGATTCTACACACAAATGCCTAATATCTCACATATAGACATTTTCCAAAAATCATGAAAACGTTATCAGGATTAATCACTAAACTTTCTCACTAGCTTACATTTCAAAAGCAAATAATTATTCAAACAAAAACAATTAAACATTAATAAACTTAAATTATTTTTCAGAAGACAAAATTTTAAATTACTACAATAAAACAGTGCAATGATATTTTCACGGATTTACATATACATACATACATATGTACGATAGACTATTTTTGACGATTTTAAATTTTAACAATTTGTGCACAATTCCGTTCGTGTACAACACTCTTCGCTGACAGATGATCCAATTAAAATTAAACTGATTTTTCTTCGATAAATATGTATGTATGTAGTTGAGTGTGTGTGTAATTGTGAATATGTAAGTCAATTTAAAGTGTGTGCGCTTACAATGTCAATGTCAATATAGTGACGATTTATGGTAAGTAAATTTTGCTATTTACTTTATCCTAATCGGATAAAGTATTGTGATCGTGCGAAAATTCGACCTCGAGATTTTGACTGATTTGTATCGAGTATCATCCCCAGATCACGTTTTCATGATTTCTAAAAAATGTCTGTATGTCTGTGTACTTATGTGTGTGTGTGTCTGTATGTGTTTTCTCCGAACCTATCAAGTCTATCAAGCTGAAATTTCATATCTATTATTTTCACGTAAGGTGTAAGAGACATAAGGAATTTGGTCAAAATCAGTCAACCGGAAGTAGGTTTTTTTTTGTGTAGAAAATTCAAAAATTCTGTTACCACAGAATATTTCCGAAACTGCTCCGGCGATTTCGTTGAAATTTCATATCTACATATGTATAGTTTTCACGTTAGCCTTAATGGACCAAGAAGTGGGGGATTCGTTAATGAAACGAAATCGACACATGTCAACTTCACAAATAAAATTAAAATAAATCCTATTTGAGTATTCATCGATCAAAAACAATTCAATGTAAGAAAAAAAGCTAAATACTTTAAATATATAGCATTATACTGGATTCGAAATTAAACTGGAAAAGAAAATTTTGAATGTTGGACCCGAAATTGCAATGGAAGAACTCGAGATGTTTGTCATGAAATTCCGCATCCAATTGCCAGGGCTGCCATTACTGAGTTTAGCGTCATCATTATCTTATATATGTCTGTATGTCTGTATGTCTGTGTACTATGTGTGTGTGTGTATGTCTGTGTGTTTTCTCCGAAACTATCAAGTCTATCAAGCTGAAATTTCATATCTATTATTTTCACGTAAAGTTAAAAAGCCATAAGGAATTTGGTCAACATCAGTCAACCGGAAGTAGGGTTTTTTTCGTGCAGAAAATTCAAAAATCCGGTAAAAAAATCATATTTCGAAAACTGCACCGGGAATTTTCTCCAAATTTCATATCTATAGTTTTCACATTAGCCTTAAGAGATACTGTGATTTTAGTCAACTTCTGACTACCGGAAATGGCAGTTTACTCCTGAACGATTTTTTGTTTTTTATTTTTTTCGGCCTTTTAAATATGTACTATCGTCACAATATTATAATGTTGTACTCCTGAGTAAAATTGCTAGTTACGAAAAAATAAATCATTAAAATCAGTCAACCGGAAGTAGGGTTTTTTTTTTTGTCGAAAAGTTTACCACAGAATATTTCAGAAACTGCCCTATTGATCAAGTCGAAAATTTATATTTATAATTATCATATAAAATTTAAGAGTTGATAAGGTTTTGATTAAAATCCGCCGATCGGAAGTGGTAGTTTTTCTTATTTGAATATATGCCGAAGATCGTATTTTATATACGCGCGCGCACTCAACACAGTAATTTCATGATATGTATGTAGTATGTATTTTGATTGGTGTGGTGGTGGTGTATGCGTTTTATTTCCTTACGTACTTAAAAAAAATTAATTTCGTTACTCTTTGTATTCCTCAAATATATAGATAAAGTCATGGGTTGGCTACACCCGAATTTTTTTATTATGTACTTATAGAATCTATATAATTTCGAATGAATGTAGCCACTATTTTGAAATGAACGTTTTCGTAATGGTTATATTTTAATTTGCAACATATTTAGTAGTTTATAAAACGTCCCATTTCGGATCGTTTCGATATCCTCTTTTTAAAAGGTAAATAAATTCCCGATCAAATACCGTCTAGGATACGATGCAATCCGAGCCGTGTAATGCAAACGATATGAATAATCGAAATGCTTTTCCCCGTACCATCGAATCGCGGTCTTCGTGGGGTTACTTTGAACTATGTATCCTATCTATGTAGATTTCGCAGATCCCCAGACACGGATAGAATGTCTAAAATTTTCGAATTGACTTGTGCGACGGACGTCATCGAACCTCAAATATTCAATATTCAAATAGTCGAAATTTCAACACGATAACTGCTCTAAGCACTGCACAATTCACATCGTTGACTATGTATGTATGTATGTATGAAATTCTATGTCGGTCATTGATTTAATTGTATTAGCACGATTCTAAAGTTATTTTTAGTACTCTGTAATTCGACTCACTGTTGAATATATTATACTGTATTTCTTAGTTTGAATGTGTTACCGTAATGGAATTATTAATCGTGAACATATTGTGCGGGAAAGCTTTGCGGGTCACGTAGACGAAAGTGAAACTTTTCCGTCGTAGTATCGTCACGCTTTATTGTGCGCACGCGTCCTTTATTGCATTACTTACATATACAGAGATACAGAGAGAGCTTACGTCTGTCTTATTAATAAGGGAAAGTTTGACTTTGCCACGCTATTATGAAAAGTAAATAAAAGACAAATCGATAGCGAGCGCCCCACTCCTCTCACCGCGAAGACGTGGATAGAAAGACTTATACACCCCTTCAGTATGGGGACAGACGAAAGGGGGTGGTGTGAAAAACTTTGACAAACCACACATATCATATTCCAAAACGGATAAGTGGCCCGGGACAAAAGGGGTGAAATTATGATAAACGAGAGTCGACCGCGTATAATTTGCTAAGTCGTTTTATAGCGCCGCCCCTGGTTTCGGCGCCCCTGGCTTAAGATTGATGAGGGCGGTTTTGTTTTTGGGCAGCACGGGTCGAGTGTATCTTCTTATCTGCGTATTATTGCCGTGAAAAATGTAAAATTTTCCGGAAAAGTCGGCCAGAACGCGTGCTCGTAGTCGAGCTATGATAAGCGACGCGGCAGAGAAACGGGCGATTCCAAAAACTATTTTTTTAAGCATATTAAGTATATTAAGATTTGCAACATCTTACAATTACAAAATAGTCGATCGTTTAGTATCTATTACTTATACTTTTCTATTCGAAGATGGCTTGGGTATGGTAATGAATATGTATTCTGAACTTATGTTTTATTCTGTGAATTTGCATGCATTCAGATTTAGACTTCGGAAGTTATTATTATTACATATATAATAGCCCTATTCCGTCTGTCTGTGTGTGTGTGTCTGTCTGTTGATAACGCTCGCCGATGTAAATAATTAAAAAACCAGAACGTCGCACGAGTGGGATTTGAACCCGGTATCACTGATTCGAAACAGAGCGCTTACACGGTGAGCCAAACCAGATGATATAGGGCGGATCATTTCATCTTATATATATATATAAGATGATATATAGAATATATATATATAATAATATATATATATATTCAACGTGACTATTTATAAAAAAAAATAGGTTCGAGATTTTGCTAAATTATTACGTTGTTGTATTATAACGTGCCATAGATGGCTCATTGTTGCATATATGCAACAACTATAAAAACTATTAAATTTAATATTATTTTTCAGTACGGGTCATGAGAACGCTCCGTTGATATTCAACGGGCTTACACTAGTATAATATATTAGCGTAAGCGTCTACCTGCCTGGGTCGTTTTGATCATTTACATAACAAACCAAAAATTTACTTTGGTTCGAGTCAACAACGCGATTTTAGGGCCTAGACATTCATTCAATCAACGATATACTATACAAATGTTTCACGCGCTGTCAAACGGGCTATGGGCTATACTGTTATTGCACAAACCAGCGAGCATGGGTGGGGCTAAAATCATATGACGGGTAAACCGGCTAGTTTGTTAATATTTTCATTCCTTTCTTGATAATTGGGAAAGCCATCTTTTTATATTGTATTATTTTTGTCTTATTTTACTTTTTTTTATATATGTAAATGTGGCAGATGGATGGCAGATGGACGCGAGAAGTACTGAAATGGTGAAAGGAGGATTTGTTTTGAGATTTTAAGAAATATGACCAAAGTGGCAGATATAGCGGAACCTTTGAAAAAAGGGCAATGGAATACATAGCGAGAATAATGGATTGCAGATGAATGCGAGAAATACTGGAATAGTATTCAAGCGGATGTGAAAGAAAGCAACGTAGACCGAGTGGACGATGGGCTGATGAATTCAGAAGAATGTTTGGAGTCAAGTGGAATGGAAGACGATTGGAGAGGCCTCCATCTAGAAATGGATGGTGAACGGCTGAAAATGATGATGATGATATATGTACATACATATGTATGTATGTACATCATCTGTCAAATTACCATATACAGGATGGAAAAATAGTGTAACTGTAAACGTTAATTATTCAATTTATTTTTGATATACATACATACATATGTACATATGTATGTATGTACATGTAGTGATTTGACATATCGTAACTTTCACTGGTTAATTTGCCTTGCAAGGTTAAGTTCATTCTATTTACAATAGACATGACATACGTGACATGACATTTCGTACTAAACACGCGCTTATTGAAACATACACATAGATACCTCTCCTCTCTCGCTGAGCCAGATGTGTCCAATTTGGAGGAATTTATTAAAATTTCCGAATGATTTTCGTACGCGGTGGCATTTTTTTGTTGTTTATGTTTTTCAATCACACGGCGCACTTCGCTCAAAACGCGCACGCTCTTTCGTCTCATTTCCTTTTATCGTCGTTGCCAATTGGAAACGGGCACGAAAAGACGCATCTTGGAAGAAGCGCGAGTTGTGATTTTTTTTTTTGCTTAATAAAATAGTAATTTTGTCGCGAGTTCGCGTTTTTGTGCGAGCAGGTGCGGCGAACGGCCCGTATGGAAATCGAAGGGACTCGTAATGCCTCGCCGAAGGAAATTCAATATGCGCTTATATTATATTTGCGCCCTTGTATCTACATACATGCTTTTAGTGTGTGTGTGTGTGTGTTTCTTCTACGCACATGTCGCAGTCATACAAAATGGATGTGGTCTGTGTGATTTATTCGGTGACAGCTCGAGATTAAAAAGCGAAACTGCACGAAGAGACCTCGACGCGTGTCAAAATATTACAAAAAGTCACGAGTATGTATAGTGAATCCTTTTTTACCCGTGTAATTTGTCTCTAGTACAAAGTTCACGTATTCGCTGTATGTATGTATATTGAAAGTTGAATAATGATCGATCGTTTTGTCGATGTGTAGTGCCTATTCATTGTCATTTCAGGACCCTCGCGCTTATGAATTTTTTTTATGACATGTTTGACCCTTGTTTATGTACGCGCATAACCATTACTTAAAACGTCGTCAAGTACGATCTAAGACATTTTTCTTCAGCATTAAACCCCGAATTAAACATTGTACAGTAGTAGAAAGCATGTCGGCGATTTTAGTTGTAATAAAATGTATTCATTGTAGTAAATTATATTTGCCCAAAGGCCCTAAGGGATGAACATTGAATCTAAATTCTAAAGGAATAGGAATGGATTTGAGATAAATATTAGAAGAAGATTTTCTTTAGGTTAGGTTAGATTACAGGGGTTAGGTTAGGTTAGTACAGATTATTATATTATATTTGAAATTAAAATAAATGTTACTTATTTGTAATATATGTATGTATATTTATCGTCGTGATATTTCTTAGTGTTAGACAATCTATTGCTAAAACCTATCATAAAGTTTAATCTTCGGAAAGATTTTTTAGCTTTTTAAGGCCATGGAGGTTACAAGAAAAATATGGATTGGGAAAAATTACGATACATTCATCTTGACTTTGTGAAATTTACTTCTGAAACACTATTTTCAGAATATTTATTGTAGTTGGGTTGCAATGAGAGCCGCAGGTTTCCATAAAAAGAGCCGTATGCGGCTCCGGAGCTGCAGGTACCGCTCATTAGTATATAAATATATGTGTAAATGAAATCTCTTGGCTGCTACTAAATTCAACGGTTCAAATATAAATTTAATGTTCATTGATGTATCAGTGAACGAACACTCTTTCTTTCGTGAGTTTATTTCTTTTCCATTTACTGTAGAATAGTTTGTGAAAAACTTATTGGAAAACTATGCGTACGCAATTGAATTTATACGATTTTTTGCTCTGAATGAGCTTCACTGATGCTATAGTACATCGTTAGTTAAATAAAGTATGTAGTAATGTTTATTTAGGTATAATAAAAATAATCAAGTGTAGACAACTATTCAGCGAAAAAACTACATTATGTATATCGGATTTCTCGCGTTGCGTTTGATGTGAGAATCGATCCACGAGCGCAAAGGGTTAAATTTCCTAACAGTCGCCGTCCTCATAACTTCGGCTAACTTCATTTGTAACTTTCATCAGTCATGGAGGCTCCTGACAAAATCACTCGAGTCTTCGGCCATTTTTCACGAACCGACAAAAGAATACACACCCACACCCACGCACGCACAAAAAGAAAAGAAGAAGAAGAAAAAAAAAGCTTGGCAAGAAGTTTGAGAAGCCTATTCGTTTTCCGTTCGGTTGGCAGACGCACGCGCTGAAAATTGAGAGCGGTTAATACACGTTGAATTAATGATGAGAGAACGGCGAGCGCTTCTCAAGTGAGGCATTACTCAAATGAAAACATTTACACCGAAGTGGGTTTTCTTGTCATCGGTGGAAATCGATGGATGCTGGAGACGTACGTCGATTCTCAAAGTGTGACTCGAAATTTTCACACAGTTAGATTGTCAGGTGTATGATAAAATGACCGTTAAATATAGGTACTATTTCACATCGAATTAAAATTCTTTTAGCTTAAAAGTAATAAAATACATACAACGTTGACTACACCAACATTTTCAACATCCCAAGTAGCAACCTACATAAATAGACTTGATAATGTTTTATCGTAATTTTAATTTGAATGCTCTTATCGATACGACAAAGCGACTCACTTTTAATGGATAGTAGCGAATGAATTTGGACGATGCGTCCATTAATCTCTTTGACGATGGCCAAATTCGATTCGGTCGCCAATATTTGTCCATTAAGAGATATTGCCATTAGGCCGGCGACTAAATGACAATCCATTTTGCTACTTATCATCTTCCACAGCCATCCACCAGGGGTGTACAACAACGAAAATTGCGAATAAAAAACAATCGAAGTCGTTATACGGCGAGGCGTAAAGCGCCGAAACTCGTAATATCCTCGAATGAAAATAAATTAATGCTTAACGTGACACTTTTATACGGTATAAAGTATAATCCAAAGGAAAACCTATACATTTTAATGGAAAAAAATTTGATCAAATTGAATGAATATAAAACAATCGTTATAATATTGCATTGTCCGTCAATAAAACGTCATAAGTAATAAAAAAAAATGTTTAAAAATTATATTATTTTGAAGCTCGTTCGTTACACATACTACAATTTTATCTTAATGTGTATTTTTTTTATATGTTTTGCTGGAAAAACCTTCCCAAGATTACACAGAAATTAGGTGACTTTCCAAGGGAAGTACCACTTCCGGTTGATGAAAATTTTTTAAAGCCCTATGGATTGTAATGGCTGGTAAAAAACATATAAATATGAAGTTTCAATGTAATAGGATAAACAGTTTGTGAGTTATTAGCGATTATACACAAAGATCCACAGACACACAGACATACAGACATTTTCCAGAAATCATGAAAACGTGATCAGGGGATGATACCTGATACAAATCTCAAGGTCGAATTTTTGCACGATCACAATAATTTATCCAATTAGGATAAAGTAATAATATACATATACCTACATACATATGTATATAATATTCAATAGTATGGACGGGACTCTGTTTATTCTATTATTCAAAATTTCAGATCCTGTAATAAATTATATAGGAACTATCGTTAAATTCATTTAGGGCTCCATTAATAAATTTAGTGGTTTGAACTTTGACACAGTGAACGAAACATTGACATCGTCAAAATTTAATTATAATCAATTCTAAATTGATATTGAGTACATATTGTTAAATTTAAAATGGTAGATAACCAATATTATAATTATATGAAAGTTTTTGTGCTGAAAATTTTAAGGAATCAATATTTGCATACTATTCATCAATACAAACAGCAAAACGTTGTCTTTTAATAAATAAATTTAATAAATCCAATAAAACCATGTCATTATTGTATTATTCACTAAAAGAGCCTCCAAATCGAAAATTTAATAATAACATACGCATCTTTGCATTTTTTTGGGGGTATTTATTTTTATATTGCCGTCTGCGATTCACATTGTAGAATTATTGAACTATCGTTTGCGGCTCATGAATGGCCGATCAAATGTACGCTTTCCCTCCCACTTTGCTTCGACCCCGAGTTTTCCAATCGCTTTTCCGGCGCGAGTACACGAACGACATTGAAAAATTCGCTCGCATCTCTACAGTCGAACGGCGAACGTTAATTTCCCCGAAATTGATAAGAATCGTCACTTCTTCGCTGTTTGATGCATTAGCTTTCGGCGGGATGGCACGCAAAAAAAAAAGGAAGAGCGTGCTATCGTGCGGTCTTTTTGTAATTGAAACCACCACCGCAGATATTGAGAAGGGGGATGGGGTTGGTTGGACTAGAAGGTGGGGTAAAAGAGGGGGATGATAGCGGGGCAAATTGAAATCGGAGAAACGGAAGTTAATGTTCGCCTATGTGGGGTCGGATCTCGCGTAATGAAATTACAATGTTTGTCGGCGGTCGGATGACTGGGGTGACCATCGATCCCGTTGAAGAGGTCGGAACCATTTAGTACGTGTATCGATGTGTTTCGTAAAAGTATCCGAAAATATATATGTACGTACGTAGAGAGATATTGACATGTAACGAAAATTACCTCACATGTGTATGTACATACATAACTATAGATCCACCGGTATAACTTGAAAAACGGCACACGCATGAAGTTAAAGTCCCCTTTCCTACCAACTTTCCCTACCGCAGTTTGCAAACTTTATTTTGTGGGCAAAATTACGCCTAATTTTATATGTACATATGTCAAAAATGTCAAAAAAATCGAAGGTAATGCGAAGTTCAATGTTATGTCACGTTGCGAACTTAGTGCCATTTATTGTTAACATATTCTGGTGGATCTATGTACATATGTACATTTGAGACGTTGCGGATACAAAGGGCGAACTCGACATCGGGTCATTTTTTTTTTACCATTCCGTTCTCCTGCCTTCTTAGAATTCACACTTTTTTTTAGTTCGTCTATCATAACCGTATAAAAAAAAAGCGAAACCATCGCCATCCTACTGGGCAAAAAAACTTAAAGGGTCTTTTTCACTAAATCGATGCTTGTCGAGTTCGCCTTTCGTAACCGCAACGCCTCATAATATGCACATATAAGATTCCATAAGGAATCAAAATTTATAAAGAAACTTTACTTATTTTCATTGGAAAGGTGTATACCTGAAAGAGAAAGTTTTTAAATTGAAAACTTATTTCATAGCTTATTCAGAAGCCAAAACTAATTTTTCAATCATATTTTTTCCCCATTTAATTTTGATATCGTTTGAAAGGTATTTGTGATAGGTTACGTTAATGAGGTGTTTTTTGTTATCAAAGTTTCTAAGTAAAAGTTCGCTTAGTAGATTTTGATTTTTTAAAACTATGTATTTCCATAACTGCTTCCATTTATGTATTAAAAGTTATAAACCACTGTATAACAGCAGGTGGTCAGCCGCATTAAAGAAATAATTAAACTATCTTCTTTACTTTTAAAAGGACTACAGGGATTTTAGCAGTCTCAAATAAAACTTTCATGTATTAAAAAATAATAAATTTGCAGCCATTCCTCATTGAGGCTTTGGAGGAAAAGTTATATTTATAAAATACTCGCAATAGAGATAACATAGGAACACTGTGAACGCGTTAAGCGAATAAATATAATTATTTTCCTTCGTTCGTTACACATCCGGTCCAATGAAAGAACATATCAATATGCGACCGCGTCGAACAAATACGAATCGTGTTACCTCGCGCTGATGGAATCAACCCGGAAAAACACATTTCCGGTTCCGACGGACGCACGATGGAAAGCGACTTTTCCACCCCCCCCCCCCCTCCCCACTGTATATAATTAATTAGTCATTCGGCTCGCGGCCGCATATTTAACGCGGTTAATCCGCGAAGACGCTCTCGCTCATCTCGCCGTGATTAATGCGCGAAACTGCAGTTCGAATCTCCGCTTCCGGTTCGCGGGCATGACGTCACGTAACCGCGATAAATATTTTTAACCGGCGCAGCGCCGGAAACGGACTTAATTACTTCATTTGTATGCGTCGTCGCGCCGAAGACGGATACAAATGCGCGCGTAAGCCTTAAAACTCAGGGCATTTATTGCCGTAATCCGCCGAATCGGGACCGTTGTTGCCGTGGCCATTCCTGTCTCACTTTGCTCGCAATCTGTCGTCTGTTCGCTGGAAGTTATTTATTTTTAAGCATTAAATTTAGGGCAAAAAAACGAACGGAGCAAGTGAGAGAGTGGGTGTTTTACGTGAGAAGAGCGCTTCCGAAACTGTGGGTCGCGAGTTGATTTTTAGTGGGTCATCAAAAGTTTTTGAAAATAAAACTATTTAAAAGTCGGTCTCAGTGCGTTATCGCTTTATGCGAGAGCATGCGACCGAACAAATTGCGTCGGCATATTCACTCGAAGCATCCGGATTTGAAAAAAAAGCCAATAGGATTTTTGTAAGACAACTTGAACAGCTTGTCGTCGAAAACGAAGCTTATTACACCAGTATTGATGAAAAATCTTTTCACGTCTCGTGCCTGATTAGTTTGCGAATCGCGCAAGCTGGTAAGCTGCACACAATTGGCAAGTCTTCAGTGCTCCCAGCAATAAATGACACGGATGGAGTTATATTTGATGATAGGAGCAAGAAAGAAGTTTATAAGTCGAAACGATTTCGCTTTCAAATAGCACGATTGCAAGCAGAATCGATGAAAAGGCCTAGTCGGCAGAAGTTGAGCTGATCTAGAGAATTGGTGAAAGTACATTGTTCTCATTGCAACTGGACGAGTTCACGAATGTACATATGTACAAAGTTTATCGCAGTTGCTTGTTTTCGTTAATTATAAATTATATAAAAATAAATACAACTCTGGAATTTTTTAAGTATAAAAACAGATTAATAAAAATTTAAATAACCCCCCCCCCCCTTTCATATCCATTAAAGCTAGGTCGTGGTACTAAAAAGTTTGGGAATCCCTGCGTTAGTCATATTACAGTGAGAATTTAATTAATTTATTATATTAATATTCAATTGTATTATATTTATATATAAGAGGATTATTGAATTACACACAGAAAAGCTCATAAATTGCGTTCAGAATATTAGTGTGCATAACCTTGAAAATGTTCTGTAAGAAGTCTCATTATGCATACATTTTGGGTAACTCTGATGTTTAAGAATATTGCACAGTGAAAGGGTTTTTATTTGGTATAAGAAACCTCTTCAATTTTAGTTTCTCCTTATTTTTTGCAATTAAGATATGGTTTTGGTATGTTTTAAAGTTAGTTTAAACATTATAGTATCGCGAAATAGTGGCTGGGAAAAGTTAACAAGGGATTTGAAGCGTTGCCGATTCGGTTTTCAACTAGACGCGCGAGACGAAACTCTGAGCCGCAAGATCGGTTCAAACCGTTACGGCCAAATTTATCAACAAATATTGTATACAATATGATGTATACGATATATAAAGTATATGTGTAATAATATATGCGCGCATTCAACGTGTACTTTCTTTCTTTGTAATGGAATGATTGATTGCGAGAGTCGCAGTCTGAGGCACACTCGACGTATCAACTTAAGTAAATTTCATTTTGATTTTTTTTTTGCTCCTCCTACTCCTTCGGCGATGTCCATTTGTATCACTTTTGCTTCATCTCGAACAAAAACGCGTAATTAATCATTTAAAGTGCGTTCGTTCATCATAATTGGGAGGCTTTTTCGCCGGCGTTGCCGCTCTCTCGTTTCCGTTTTCCCTTTCAGCGGAAAGTATCAACGTATGAAAAGCGATGTCCGAAAATGCGGTCAGCGGAGTTGCTCGCTACCCTTTTCGGCGAGTTTAACCAATATAATATAATATATATATACATATACATACGTATGTATGTATGTAAAAATATAGTAAAATAACTCATATTTTACTTGAACTTACATATATACAGAACAACGATACTTTATCTTTTGATGTTTTGTATAACGTAGATAATGTAAAAATGAATGCTTTTTGACTATGGATAAATATAGCTTATAATGGATGCTATACTTTGACGAACATTACCATTCAATATAACAATGAAAACTGTCGACAAGTATTTATTTAGCTTGATTCAAAAGAGCCAAAGTCAAAATATCAAAATATTGTTAAAGCCGGGGTTATTGAATTTAACAAAAGTTTGCATTTTACATGTTTTATATAATAAGATGTTCGGTGAATACTAAGGTTTTCCCCTCTTTTCAATATCTCGATAAATATCGTGAAAATGAACTGCCAGATATGTATATATACATAGTTTGAGACAAATTAACCAAGTCGAAAGATTCCTGGCAGACTTAATTTTAGCAATAAGCTACATTTTCGTTTTTAATTATCATTTTTAGCCGTTTACCATCCACTGCTGGATGAAGGCCTCTCCAATCCTCTTTGATTCCTGTCTTTGTTGAGCAATCTGCATCCACTTGACTCCACATATTCTTCTCAATTCATCAGCCCATCGTCCACTCAGTCTACCTTGCTTTCTTTCACATCCTCTCGGATACCATTCCAGTATTTCTCGAGTCCATCTGCCATCTATTCTTCTCGCTGTGTCCAGTCCATTGCCACTTCAACTTTTTCACACGTTATGCTATATCTGCCACTTTGATCATACTTCTTACCCATATATTCCTCTTACGATATCTTCTTGTTATACCAAGCATATGTACATATTTCCATGCGTCGCTGTGTGCACTGGATCTTTCGTAGCATTCTTGAATTTAGAATCGAAATCCAAACGTCATAACTGGCAGTAGGCATTGGTCGTATGCCTTCTTTTTTTAGCAGAGCGGAATGTTGGATTTAAAAACTATCTTCATTCTTCCAAGCTATTATGATGAAATAAAATGAAAATCATGTTTGAAAATTTTCATTTAAAAAAAAGCCATCTAATCAACATTTATTTTTACAAGATTTTCATTTAATTGATCATTCAATAAAAGTAAACACTGACGGAGGAAATTTGAATACTGACTAAGCAAATACATATATGTATGTACATATGTACATACATACATAAATGTTAGTCACGATGAAGAGATTGCATATATGTACTCGTATTTGACAATTTACTTAATTCTGTCAAAATTTGATCTTGGCCCATTTAAGATCAAGCCACGGATATTATAGACGGTCTTAGTTTGTTTGCTTATTAACAGGTTAAGTCATTGTGATGAATGTGCTGCAAGCGCCTATTGTTGGCGTGTGCACCTCGCTCACAACGGAAGGGAGCTTTTCCCGCGAGCTTTCCCCCGAGCTTTCACGTGCGAAAGGTTTTCGCACCTTGACACCGGTATGAAGTCGAGATTAGGGACCAGGTAATTTATGACATCGCACCAGTGGGAAGCCTCCGGCCGATTCTTTACGTCATTAGCATAAAAATGCTCGGCGCAAATCCCGTCGTTTCCGTGCGGGAAAACTACCGCGAGCAGTTTTTCCGTTCGTCGCGCGATTTCATTTTCCGTCACGGGCGTCGCTTTTTAATTCGGCCGACCTCTGATTTATTTTCAATATGGAAAATCGCCAGCGGCGAAAGTTTTGCTCTGGTGGAAATTTTCGAACTCTAAAGTAAAATTGTCGACTGCTTTTACCCCCGCGTATTGAAATCAAAAAGATTCCGGGAGTGAATTATAAAGTTAATTTAGTATAATTTGAAAAAGTTGATTCAAATTATTTGCGAACAGCCTTTGGTGATTCAATTTTTTACTGTTTGGATCGTTAAATTCTGCTATTTATATTATACAGGATGTTTCAGACGTGTGGTAAAACACTTAAGTGTTGATAAATGATGATTTTTATTGGGCAAACGCGAGTATTGAGAGTTGACTCTGTGAGAGACCTAGGTGTCTTATTAGATAGTAAATTATCTTTTAATTCCCACATTGATGTGGCTGTCAATAAGGCTTATAGGAATTTGGGATTCATAATGAGAGTATCCAAACCCTTTAAGTCCTTTGATACAGTGTCTTTACTATATAATGTATTTGTGAGAAGTCACCTGGAATTTGTTAGTACTATATGGAACCCGTTTTACCAAGATTCCATTAATAAATTGGAAAAAATTAATAAGAAGTTCCATACGTACTCCATTTCCAGGTTTTGTCTTTCTTCTGCAAATTCCCGTGATTACATCTCCCTGCAAACCAGGAGGACGGTCTCGGATCTCTGCTTTGTATTTAAACTTTTAAATAATTTATTAGATAGCCCTTACTTACTAAGTAGGATGCTTCTACATTGTCCCCCTAGGCCTGTCAGAAATCCTCCATTGTTTCATTTGAATCTTTGTTCCACAAATTATTCACTAAACTCCTTCATTTATAGATCCTGCTCGTCATTTAACGAAATCCCGGCACATATTGATCCTTTTCTCTATTCTTTGCCCTCCTTTAAATTATCTTTGCTTAAGTTCCTTTCCAGTCCTAACTCCTAAGTTCTTTTCTTATTTTAATCTGTTGTTCGTTTGCAAACTATTTTGGCTGTGGTGTATTGTGTGATATTAATATTATTTTGTATTTATATTTTATTGTACATATACTATAAGCTGTTTGTTGCATGATTAATTAAATAAATAAATAAATAAATGTCATTCTGAGTAAAAAAAACACTTTGGGAAAGGGTGCTCTTTTGCTGTTTTTGAGAAATATCGATACAAAGATTAAAATGTTCTCCCACATGTACATATGTATATCAATTTGGTGATATTTAGTATGGATTATGCAACATACGAATCTACTACGTTCATTATTTTGGAATTTGAATACGTGTTGCTTGTCAATTCAATAATATATCATCTTGTTAAAAATAAAATTGGCTACGGAGTAACACACATAAATGAACTAATCAAATCAACGACTCGGAATCGGCATAACTTTTTTTCATTATTTTTAAATGAATCATCCTTACTTTATATATGTAGAGTGCTGAAACTTTCCAGTAAGTTGTTTCCAAATCAGCTTGAGTAAAGCACGTTAACGTCTCCCTCACTGTGTGGAAAATAAAATAAAGCGACATCAATACTATCCAAAGCAGACGCGAAGATCCAAGTCATAGCAAATCTTTCACTTCGTTGAGCGTTTCTTCTTTCGCAGTTATTCAGAATCAATTCTTGAGATCGTACACTTTTTTTTTCAATTCTCAAATTAGCTTTTCGAAAAGTTCGCGAAAGTGAAAAGTTCTTCAACACTTTTCTCCGCGAAAAATGTATTATGATCCGCATTGAAAAAGAAATGAATTATAACTTTGAACTTTCTCAACCTAGGAACAATCATAATATATGCGTAGCTATGTAAAGTTTAAGGGATGACCCTTTTTTTTGTGTTTAAGTGACCACCCTTATTAACTTCACACACTGGAGGAAAATTCTCCACACACACTTTCACATTAAGCTGGCGCTCGTTAGAAATTTGTATCGCTTTCGGAAAAGTATTAGATTATAAAACTTCGAAAGAAGAGTACTAGAACTTTATGGCACATATTATAAAATCAATATCGTCGTCTGAAGACTCAATTCTGACATAGGGTACGATTTTTATAGCGATATTCCAATAACTTTATGGTCATGGCGTGCGAACGCTTCGAAACGTGTGTGTATGTAGCGTTAATCGCGTCATGGGATACGAACTTTGATAAGTTCGTAAGTTATAATGGCCCTGCACATACACACATACATTTATACGTACATAATGGACCAGCATATGTACAAAGCGACCCTGCCAAAGTTTATTCTTTTGTTTCAGATTTCGCTCGATACTTACTTAATTGTGGGAAAACTGACCGATGGACTTTGAAAAGGGGGGTTTCTTGTGTCACGGAAAAACGCTTTATTTTCCGCGCCATTGTGCGAACAAAAAGCCCCTCCTCTTCCCCATCATTTTCCCCATCTCTCCTACCACTCCATGTCTGACCCTCTCGCACCCCAAAACTATTTTCTTGCGCCTGTATAAAACACCGGAAAACTTGGCATTATACGTAGACCGTTTATACGCAAACCGTAACGATCATCGACAACGTATTTTGTTAATTTGTGTATTAGGAACGTTTCACTAATTATGATTTATACCGACTAAGAGACTTGATCCCATTTCACGCTTAAGCCTTTTGCACACCTTGTACATAAGATCGCCTCAATTCACGTGCAGTGTGTGACCCTTATTTAGTCGCTAACGAGCTGGTCAAGTGAACATTCACAAACGCGTTCGTAATAGCGTAGATTTGAATCGTTTAATAGTCGGTTCCGAAAGCTCCTCGTTAACATAAATAGGAAATTTATTTATTATTATTTTTTTTTTTTTGTGTTGTACCTACTACGTACGACGTTAATCACCCCGGCCGTTTAGATACGGATCGCTATCGGTCAACCGGACTCCCGGTTAACCGGGTGTGCCGCAAAATGCGGCGCACATTCAACAACATTAGGCCGAAACTTCGCCTCGGATCGAAACTACATAGGCCTCGTGTATATTCAATTAACGCTGTTGTACGGTGAGGCAAAAACAGGTCGGTTTCGGGTACGGACTCGTATCGGATGTGGGAAAAAATTCAAGGCAAACCCCTCGTCCTCATCCTCTCGGTTTCCCAACGTTCATCTGGAATTGTTAATGTAGTAGACATGGTGGCGTTCAACTCGACCGGCTGTCTAGTTTTGACGATTTACATGCCTTTCGTAATGTTTCTCTATTTTGCATTTGCATAAAATGAACTGTTTCAAATACAATATATATAGCTATGATCTGCTTTCTGTATTCCAGTCGTGTTCAAACACGTAACACGTTTCTAATGTCACGGTATGCCTATCGTGTTCATTTAATGAAATAAAAGGATGTATAAGAAATATTCAATTTTTTTTCATGTACGAGTGTAGTAAGAATGCCTTTAACTTATTTTTATCATTTGAACATTTAAAATGGTGGTCAATTGAGTGGATTCGAGTTCCTGATATTTCTACTTTATCTTGATTGCAATCGTTAGCTTGTAATGAATTCTTCAGAAGATATTGATTGTAATTTAAGTACGGTTATAACTTACGCAACAGTACGTGCAAATCAGCGATGGAATTATACAATACATAGAGCGGTAGATTTTCAACGATTTAGTTTAATTTAAAATAATTTAGAACTGTTTGTACGTGAATCGCATGCAATACAAATAGCAAATCGAATAAACTTCAACGTGTACTATACATTTGCGGCTTGAACTCTCTGCGCCCCAATTTATCTATGGATAAAGCCACTGCTGCATCTACTGAAATCTAGAATTTCTCAATAAATCATTTGGACAGGCAGAGTGTGTGTGCAAGCCGGAGTTGAAAATGTAATTTTTTTTTAGTTTTATACCCACCCACCGCTGAAAACTGGATCGGACTCTCCAGAAAATTGAATCAAGTATATAGAATTTCACTTATTAAATGAACTAAAGTGTTCGACTATTCGTTTAACTACATACAAGCTTATGATAACACAGAACTGTGACTGTAAATCGATTTTGCTTATTGTAAAAAAAACACTTTATATTGATTAACAGCAAAGAGACGAAAAAGTATAAACTTTGAAGGTTGTAAGCAATATGGATGAGTGTAGGTTTACTTTAACAACTCTTTGATCTTATTATCGCACTGAAAATGTAATAAACTTGTAAGTTGCATATATTTGAGTATGAAACAAACAAATACGTCAAATTTTCAATAACGTGTAGAATAAACAAAAAAGTTATACCGTTTGAAAGTTGAAAATGGGGAAAAATCACCCAAATAAATAACAACGTCCGTAATTTTCATTTATACAATTGTGTTGAATTTGGAACGCGTAAAAGTGCGTTCATGTGTTATATTTGAGAGTTTACTAATAAATTTTGATATTTTCAATGGAAGGATTGTGTATGGGAATGGAAACGAAGTGCCCGCACGAAAGGCAACACTTTCGAAACGCCATTCGACGACTAGAAAAGTGTTTTTCCTTTCACAATCGCCGTGTGCGATTTGGAAAACTCGTTCGGTTTGCGCTTATACGTCGCTTAATGAAAACGGACAAGCCTCAGTCCGGAAAAACTCCGGAAAAGCCTCGACGCCGCGTCTTTACTACTGGAGAGAGAGAGCGGCGCGTCGCACGTTTTATCGCGAACGAAGTCAAGACGAAAGATACACAGAAAATATACACAGACACATTCATATGAACGTTGAAATCTATATTTATACATGTACAGTATACTTATATAAACATATATACACACTGCATTGGAAAAATCTATTTTTTTTTCGGCCAAAACTTCGACGTCGCTTTTCATATTTTCGCCGTTCGCCTCTTCGTCGTCGACTCGATTATTTACGTAGAGTTTTACCGCTTTCATAAATTTCGTTTACGGCTCCGTTTGATAAAATTGGTGTGTGTCTGTCTGTCCGTATGTGCGAGTGTGGGTGTGCGTTCTCTCGATACTATATTATGTCGCATATTGTGCGGCCAAATTACACTATCGTGCGGATTCATTGCATAATCGAGGAATACATTTGGAACGTGTATGGGCGCAAAAACGCGCCGGGGCAATAATGTATTATATATTATTGTGTCCGACTTTCGCAGGGCCAAAAAAAGATCTCGATTTTCAAACTATGCGCTGTTTTGCCGCCTAGAATGTACGTACACATATTGCGAATCAAATAACGGCAAATTTCAAATGTAACAAAATTACCCGTCGCATATCTGTTTTAACTTCACTGTCTCGTTGCACAATGCATCTCGTGTCGTGTTTAATATTTAATCGGCTCTTATTGATATTGCATCGGTGGCAGTGCATTATGCATTAAGCTGCAAGTAAAGTTGTCCGGGTAGTAAGGTAACTGGAACACGAACGTTCAAGTTTACCGAAACGACACTCGACGATAGTGACTCGAGTGACGTTCAAGTCTGACGGACTGTTTGACAAGCTCTGGGATGTGTAAGAGCGCTCTCGATCTAGGAGTCGCAAAACGAGTACTTAATTGTCATGTCCTGGTAATAGTGGTAATAGTAAAATGTAACTATTGAATCATTGTTTGATACATGAAAAATCATCATACGAGTATAATTTTGCGGAATTTTCTACAATATATCATACATTTTGAGAACAATTCCATCATATTATTAATTAAATACTTATATGTATTATAGAGTAGTTACAAGGCAAACGGACACTTATTAAGGTTTTTTTTAGACTTATTAAGTCCAAGTTTTCATTTGTTTCAATGTATTTTTATCCAAGAATTACCATATCATATTTTAAATAGAGTAATGCCCTTATACAAAAAATCAACGGGAGTTTATTATTGATATACATATGTACGTGGGGTTATAAAACAGGTAACTATGGGCTATGGAATAAAAATATAATGCTTCAAATTTTGTGTCAAGTGATCACGATGGACAAAGACACAGATAGACTGGAAGTTATTATATGTACACATACAATTATACATAGTATGTATATTATACATTAGGATGAAATTCACATTGAAATAAAGGCTAAAAAAATTATGCTTTACCAAACTACATATGTACCTACATATGTATTATATAATGTTAAAAAATCTCTATTAGAAGAAAAGATTTGATATATAATATTACATTAAATTGGTTTTGGGTAGTTCAAATTGTAAAACTATCAATTTATTAAAGAGTGCAACTTTTCCTCTACTATTCATTTTCGCACTCATGATTCCGAGCGTTATGCGTTTTCCAATTCGCCGGAGGCGAAAAATCGAAAAGTCGACTTTTTAACCTTCCGACTTGTTGTTGTTGTTTTGAGACGGGGTGTACTTAAACGTCAAGTAACTCTAAACCTTGATGCACTTTGTTCGTTCCGTGTTATAGTTTAAAACTTTTATTTTTCCCGTGAGCTTTGAACCGCGTCAATACGGTCACGGCTCGAATTTCACGTGCACGTCAACGTGCACACACAAGTATAAACACCCATAGTACATACATACATACATATTTCGTATGAAAGGTTTTATCCGTAGATTTGCATACATTAACCGATTGTGAACACGTTTCGCACAATGGCGGATAATTGACACTCGCAGGATTGAATGGATTCGACAATCGATTGGCAGTTGGGAACATTGCGGGTTTCGCGCTTGCTCGTTCGCAGTGTCTCTTAATTATATTCTGAAATTTACATGCACACCGCACGTTCACTGTAATAATCCGCTGATTGTATACATCTTAGGGGGCAGTGGCCTCATATGAAGGTGTTGAGAAGGAAATTGTATAAAGTCTTTCTTATGAAAATTATTTATTTTCGCTTCAGTATGTACATATGTACAAGTAAATACATACATACATAGTACATGTCTTCGATTTACATATAATCAATTTCTGTCATCATCAAATTGAAAGATTGAATATTTAAAAATCGTCATTATGAATAAACGTGTATAAAAGTCCTACTACAAAACAAAGGATACACAGAGTTGACAGATGTCAACATTGCATTGTATACTTGTCCAAGGAACAATATTTTGAAAACTTGAAATATACCAAGTACCAACAGGAAAAAAATTAGGGGAAGTACCAGTTCCGGTTGACGAAAAATGTTGAAACTGTAAAGATCGATACCAAATTTATAAATATGATTTCATTGAGATAGGATTAACGGTTTTTGAGATATAGCGATGTCATGAAAATGTGATCAGGGACGATACCTGATATAAATCAGTCAAAATCTCGAGGTCGAATTTTCACACGATCACAATCCTTTATCCGATATGGATAAAGTAAAAACGATTTGTACACATAATAAATGCATTGATGGCACAAAATGTTCAGCAAACAGTTCTTAAACATGTTGCAAAGCTAAAATGTTGTCACGTGTTGAGTACAAGGACGAGTGCTATAATATGAAATTTGAAATTTTTCAAAAGCAAATACTCTTACATAATGGTGGCGTGATCAAGGATGTGAAAAATATTTTAAATTTTTTTGAATTTTTGAATAAATTTGTATGAAAGAATTCAATTATATTTAAATTGTTATTTCGTACTTTGTATCCTTTTGGTTTATCACTCTTCAATTGCGAGTTGTAAATTATGGCAGATCGGTTTTTAAGCTGTTCATATATCCCTCGAGTTGAACCATAATGGGCGTCGTACATTTAAACCGCTCTATCCCACCCCCATTTGCCCCACCCCAAAAACAACCCGCCGCTTCCCGCCAAGCGAAGAGGCTAATCCGCTAATGGAGATTTCAAAACTTGATTTCAACGGGAAAGAATTCGAAGCACGTCGATATCGAGAAAATAAAAGCGGTCAGGATCAAACTTTGGGTCACACGTGTCGAATTAACTATAGCCGATAATCTAATACGCAAGTCCCATCAACTCGCAACGACCGAACAAAGGGATGCGAAACGAGAGCGGATGGGAGAAGTAGGGAAAAAAAAGGGATAGAACTTTGTTTCTTGGACAAAGTTCGTCCGGCTAGGGACCCTAAAGCACCCCCCGCACGTCACGACCGATCGGAGGTGAGCGGGTCCCCGGCTAACGGCAAAAAGTGCTCTCTTGTAAATGCGAGGAAAAACGATAATGGCTGCGCCAACTGTGCGACTGCTTAAAAATTATACTCACTGTCCGTCTTTCGGTTCGATTTTCGATGACCGAAGGTTTTCGGCTTGTGGACCCCTGCTCGCATTAGGCTCCATTGTATTCGTGTTTCGCTGCGAAATTGTGTTTTGTGCGAATTCAAATTACGCGTGGTACATACGAGTGTTTTCGGAAAGGACTCGGGCTGGTCTGATCTATGAATTGAAAAAGTTATGACTGTAAATTTTTTCTATATATTATACAGACATAGTTTCAATTGTTTGTTCGCTTGCGGTAGATTGTTGCGACTTTTCAAACGATAGGTTGAGAAATTTTCCTGGAAATAAGGTATTACATATGTATATAAATAGCGCCACTAGAAAACTATCAACGTACCGACAAAATAAAATGTTTCATAACATGTTCTGCGGTTGAAGTACTTTTATCTACCTAAGATATTTAATAAGAGTACATATCGTACATCTGTATTCAAAGTATTTATCGCGTTTGTTTTTTTGCTATAAAAATGACTACGTTCTGTTATCTATCGATATCTTCGTTCTGTTATCAATAGAAGTATATTGTACAGGGGTGTTGTTGAATACAATGGATTGCCAGATGGTCTTAGAAATATAAATCAGATTGATAGATTTTTGGCAGCCTTAAAACAACACCTCTGTACAAGTGCTAATTTATTTATATACATATTATTTATATATATGTATATATACAGCATACACATATACAATGTATATTATACATAAATAAGTACATATATACATACATACACATAGTAAAAACATAATAAAATCATAATATGTACATACATAAACACATAATGAAGTAATATTACATTTCTATTCCATTCCATTTATATTTTTATTTCTATTTCTTATAGATAATTAAAGTTCATTTTGTAATTTTAACTTTAAGTTACTTTTTTTTTTGTAATTAGCTTTTTAAGCTATTTTAATTAAATAATTAAAAGAAGAAAAAATAAAACGAAGAATTAAACTAGGATGGAGTGCTTTTGGAAGAATGAACATTGTTTTTAAATCCAACATTCCGCTATGCTTAAAAAAGAAGGCATACGACTAATGCGTACTGTCAGTTATGACGTATGGATGCGAAACGTGGATCCTAAATTCAAGACAATTAGGCAAGATCCAGTGCACACAGAGAAGCATGAAAAGATATGTATGCTCGGTATGACGAGAAGAGATCGGAAGAGGAATACATGGGTAAGAAGTATGACCAGGGTGGCAGATATAGCGGAACGTGTGAAAAAGTTGAAATGACAATGGGCTGGACATATGTATAGCGAGAGGAATGGATGGCAGATGGACACGAGAAATGCTATCCGAGAGGATGCGAAAGAAAACAAGGTAGACCGAGCAAACGATGGGCTGATGAATTGAGAAGAATGTGTGGAGTAAACTGGATGCAGATTGCTCAAGAAAGGCAGGAATGGAAGAGGATTGGAGAGGCCTTCATCCAGCAGTGGATGGTGAACGGCTGAAAATGATGATGAATTAAATAAAGAATGTTATTAAAATGAACAAAGGTAGAAGATTTGATTCAAGTTTACTCCCATATTGAATGAAGACATGTCGCTTATTGTAATCACTATTAATATCAACGTAATGAACTGCCGATCGGGATTAAATTAACACGGCCCATTTATAGGCACATAATCACCGGCTTATATAATAATAATCAATTGAATAGATAATAATAGGCTCGTGGGGGATTTAATCATATTCGACGACGATCAATATTGAAATTGATCGTTTATTGCGACCGACATTATTTGAAGCACCGTCGGATGATCATATGTATGTATAAGAACCCGCCGCCGGTTAATGTTATCGAAAGCTTTTACTACCGGTTGATAGCAGCGGCGACGAAGTGTTAAGTGCTGTCGACATCGTCGCGTTGACGCGAGTGCAAATGCACTTCGATGGAAAGATATGCACCGAGGGGTAGATCTAGTTCCGGTCTCGAGGGGCGGGGAAGAGCGTCGGACCGGAAGTTTGAAGCTTTCGTCGCGAGCTTTGGGCCCGACTTCAGTGTTCGGCTGGCGGCCGCGTCGTGCGCACTCCTATACCCGACCGGAAGCTGAAGCCGGCACCGCAAATGCTAACTAACGCGAAACCGGAAGTCGGAAAAAGTTCAGTTGTGACGTGAAGCCGAAGGGCGGACGGAAAATGCGTAAACTCCGCACGGCCAGACGAGAAGTCTTATTTTCCTTCTTCGTCATTTTCCTGCACTTGATCTTCGCCGTCGGCGAGGTGATCGGTGAGTTTCGTTACTTTGCACAACTTCGCACGCAACGGCGCTCCATTGAATTATTCATCGCGGACGATTTCGGCGCACCTTTGACTACTTTGTGAATTTTTTTCAAATTTTTCACCTTTGGCCGTTTGTAATTTGCACGACTTTGATGCATTATTCATGACGCGGCGCGTCCCGACGCGGTCCACTTTTGAGTGTTTTTTTTTTTTTATTTTTTTTATATCGAGAAAAGGGGTGGGGGTTGTAAATTTTGTTTTGCATTATATTCCGTTATGTGTAAAGTTTTCCTTGCGCAATTTTAAAATTCGAAAAGATGCGCTTAATTTCGTCTACATTGAGATTTTCAATTTGCGATAGGTGCGATCCAGATACGATCGGCCATTACCGTAACTTTTAGAGCGTATCTTATTCTCTAATAACCGCTAAATTATGAACGAATTTTAAGCTATTTTGAGTGCGTATTGCTTTTTTATAATCCTCCCCTATAAACGATTAAGATTTAATTGAAAAGTAATTATACGCCCCCGAATACGCTTAAATTCAATTTAAAACATTATTTTTAAGTTATTTTGCAATTAGAATATTTATTTTGTAATTATTGATTTTTAAAAGATCAACTTTTACAAGATATGTATATCTATTATTTAATATTTTAAAATAAATCACTTGTTTTTAAATGTAAGGCAATTTACTATTATCGTAAAATTATTTGAATGCATACATATATTGAATAAATTTTCATTCAAATAATTTAAATTCATTGTCGATATAAATAATTTATAAAATCGCTTTAAAAAGAATCCAATCGGTAAAATGCTAAATATTAACAAGCATTATTTTCATTCAATCTCGTTGATTTATTATCTATGTACATACATACATATGTATATTTCAGATATGCACAAGTTCATTTAGATATTGAATCGAGCGCACATTCAATTATTTATCAATCTGCCACAACCATTTAATTTATACGTTAATACAAAAATTAAAACATGATAAGCGCATTCATATGCTTGATTGGATTAATTAACTTTGAATGCATTTTTTACATTTTAATTTCTGTTGTCAATCGTGAAAAGTAACGATTTTATTGCACGTATGGGCTATATAGTTTCGTACGAAACACAATATAACGATCGGGGTCGTTTGAGGGGTTTCAAAAATAATTGTGGCATTTAAGTTAATTGTGGCATATACGCCGGGGAATTATTTACATTGTCGCGCGATTAATAATGTATGTTTTCATTTTAATTTTAATACTACGAAATTTTAAACCTTACAGTGCTTTTGTTGTTGCCGTATTACTTTTAAAGTTATAATAATCTTTTATTATTTTTTGGGAATGTTTGTGTCCTTATTATAATATAACGGATTCACTTAAACTCGCGGGGGAAATATTTTGAATGGTTTTTTTTATATGCGAGTCTTGTCGTACCGTTTCTATTATACTACTAGCAGGGTTCGTTCCGGCGTATAACCGTATCTGAGATTTGCCTTCAAAATCACATGTAAATGTTAGAATTACACGATTGCCCCTTTAAAGTCTACATTTGGAGACGAAAGCCTACCCAACATTGCACCATTTGCATACATTTCATTTTCATACATCGACCTGCCCATACGCAACGGAGAGTGGGGCTTTCATCTGCGGTCTCTTGCAATTCCTCAAATGCCAACGACCCTCGTCTTACATTTCACGCTTAATTTTCCCCGGTCTAAGCCAACAATTACACCGATCGAAATACGGCATTAATTCTCGACATAGGTCGTTATGGTCGTGAATTATAGGACAGTTCACAACGGAACACTCGACGATACAAAAACTCAATGAAACCTAATATCTACATAGTGTATTACACTTATGAAGATGCAAACTACATATATCTACTAACAGAATTTGATATACGATAAGTTTATATGAACAACTAGCCGGTTTGCTCGTCATATGACGGTCAATTCTTACTAACCTCGCAACCCACACCTATGCACGCTGGTTTTTGTACGATAACAATACAGCCCATGGTCCGTTTGACAGCACATGAAACAATTTTATATTGTGCCGTTGTCGCATTTTCACCTTGAACCATCTTTGCCCGATAGCGGTTTGTTGCCAACACCCGGTTAAAAAACTTTCGTTTGTAATGCTAGCGTGACTGCAATGATCCAGACAGATGCTCATATATGTATGTATGTACAATGTATATAGATTATTCGTTTTAGCGCAAGAAGAAATATATGACTTTTGATTTCAATATGGATTCATTTTAAACACAGAAGTACCAAATTTTGAGTTACAGACCACAGAAGTCAAAAAAATTTAAAAATTTAAAAATTGTTTATTTTTTTTAAACGCCCATATCCCATAAACGAAAGCAAACCAACGAATTTCATTATTATCTTCGGATTCAGTAGGTTAAACTTAGTAAAAATTGATTAGTTTTTTTGTTGCACAGCGTACATACATACATACATACACAGTGTACGTAGGTACATACATAGTTTTAGAGGAAAGTAGTAAAATCGTTAATTGAATTCAATGAAACATTGATCAATTCATATTAGATTGCCTGTAAAGTTTAAATAAAGTAATAAAGCATTTTTTTTATTGTTGTATTAACGCAATTGAATATAATTAAGTTCACGTGAACAAACATAATATCAGTTCATAATATCAGTTCACGTAAACAAACAAGCTGATAAATAATTATTATACTGACCTATAATTTGTCGATGAATATTTACATATCTTATGATGTCCGTAATAAATCGTACACGACAAATTTGCTGACTAAATGTATCTACATATTTGCTACGATCTACAACTGGAATTTGGCCGAATGATTTAAATCACAGTGGTCAACACACGACGCAAAAAAAACCACAGAAAATGTTGCATATCAAAAATTTATTGCTCGTCACTTTGGTGTTGACAGTGACAGTGTCATCGGGTGGTAATTTATGTATACGTATAATTATGTGTATATATATGTATGTATATACACCCATAGTGTATTTTGTGGTTCAAAATGTAGCAAAAATGTAGTAGGTATTTGAAAAAATGCGAGCGCTTCGCACTACCCATGCCGTGAATAAGTGTATGCGAGCATTCCGCGACTACCCAGTCAGGCAGAACCTTGCGATATTACATACAGTAATAGTGATTTACATATCAAAGCGTATAAACATGTGCATAGACGGTCAACTCGAGTCTTCAAGTATGTATGTACGTATGTACATAATTATAAACGATTAGTATTGATTTTATGTAATTCTTTGATATATTTAAACTTTTTTTTGGTAAACTTGTATGTGCCGAAATTGTAGAACGCATTGTACATAGAAGTTTCAAAAATGAGTCGATTTTTGTGGGCCTAATTTAATAGATTTATTTTTTAAAAACCTATTCAATATACGCTTTTTATTTATTAGCCATAAAACTAGTATAGTGTTCGTTTGACCTTTATAATATTTTTAAACGTGTCAGATATAAATGCTGCAGCCCCTATAAAGGTATCAAGTCGTTTATTGTGAATGGGCTAAGCCGCTATCGCTCATCAATACGACATTATCGAATTGATTGCCCACTCTCTCTATCTGTGGGTGTGCGAATCTACATACATATATACATACATATAATATAATAGGTGTACGTTGCGTGGTTTCGTTCGACGCGAATTAGCGATCTCGCTTAAAATATGGAATTGTGCGTTCGCGCGATTTGGCGCGACGCTAATGAAAGTTTAATCCCGCGCGGTTACATATTTCAATTACGACGCGGGTAAGAGAGTTTTGTATTTAATTATTTGATGCCTTTGGTTTCTCAGCCGCTCTGGATCATAAATTAAAACATTTTATCTTATGCCGCAGACCTGCTTAAATCCCACCGATAGCGGCCGCAGCAGCTCTGATATGCGTAAGTGTTCCCCCACACATCCATAAATACATAATGGAGTTTTCGCACATCGCGTACAATTTGCATCCAATTTGTTTTGCCGACTTCAAAAGAATCCACTATCCCACCTGGATTCTTTCGCCGTTTTGTTGAACGTCGGTGCAACGTTTCGAAATCAATATTTCTTCGAATCTGCAACTATAACCCTATAAAAACCTTTATTCGGTTTTTTTTTTACCTTTATCACAACAATTTTGTCTCTTTAAATAGACAGTTATGGTGAAAGTTTTCAATTTTATACAAAAACAAAAACTAAAAAATAAAAAAACCGTGCACAAAGAAAAATAACAGGATTTTTTACTTTTCTACGAGAAAAAAAACCAACTTCCGGTTGACTGATTTTAATGATTTATTTTTTCGTAACTAGGTATTGCTTTAATGATTATAATATTAAAATATTATGAAGATACCAAATATTTAAAAAGCCGAAAAAGATTAAAAAAAAAACAAAATCTCGTTCGAGAGTAAACTGCCACTTCCGGTTGGCGGATGTTGACCAAAATCATAATATCTCTTACATCCTACGTGAAAATAGTAGATATAAAAGTTCAGCTTGATAGACTTGATAGTTTCGGAGAAAAAGTTCAAGTTAAAAAGTGCACAGACATACAGACACACAGCTATACAGACATTTTTCAAAAATCACGAAAACGTGATCAGGGGATGATACCTGATACAAATCAGTCAAAATCTCGAGGTCGAATTTTTATAATAAAAATACTTATTTATTTAAAATACATGGGCAGGCGCCATAACTGATGGAACCCAGAGGTCTGTTATAGTTTGTACATATAATTTTCAATTATTTAGTCATTTATATTTGAAGGATTAGAAAAATCCATTTATATTCAAAAACTTGTCGAGATGATTTTTCAAGAAATTTGTATTTTCATAAGTTACTAGCTTATTTGGGAGGCGGTTTCAAACTTCAACCAATCTATTTGAAAATAATGAGTCTCTGACAATTTTGTTAGTTTTATTCTTTTAGGAGTCTTAGAGTATGGCCTCTGAGATGAGTGTTTTTATTGAACATGAGGAGGTTTTATATTGGACATTTATATTTATTATTTTATACATTTCTATTAGATCGCTTCTCAATCTTCTAGTCTCCAAAGAGGTGAGACTCATTTTCTTCAACCTTTCGTTATAGGGTAGTGATCGAAGTTCAGATGGCATTCTTGTAATTCTTCTTTGAACCCTTTCTAAACATACAATGTCTTTTTTAGATTCATTCAAAGTTAGGATTCCAAACATTTACAGAAAATTTTAATTTAGGTCTAATAAAGGATTTATAAATTGTTGACAGCAACTGGATACTAAAATTCTTAAATACACGTTTGATAATATACATACATATATACAAATGAATAACATCTATATGAGTTGACCATTTTAGGTCTTTTGTGATAACTATACCTAGGTCAATTTGTGATGCAACTTTTGGGATATTTATATTATTAACTGAATAATGGATTTAGGGGTTTGTTCGGCCTAAGTGTAAAACAGAGCACCTATTAATGTTTAATGAGAATAGCTATTTTTGGCACCATCTATTTATCGAGTTTAGGTCATCCTCCAAACTGTTAACACCCGGAGAGATAGGACTAATAAGTTTAATGTCATCAGCAAATATTGAATTGCTAGATCTAATATCACTCACAATATCATACGTATAAATTAAAAACAACATGTAAAATAGACATGGAAATTATTTATTTCAATCAAATTAGACGGTTGATTCAATATTCAAAATTATTTGTTTTTATTAGATGGTAACGAGCGAGCAATGTTTGGCAATACATCCTTGCAGATTGAAATTATTTATTATTGTAGTTATGAAACGCCAAATAAAAATTTCGTATGCATACGACATTTTTTCCCTATTATGTGCTACTTTGTATGCGTAGTGCGATAAAAAAATGTATACATATATCATTTAATTTATACGACACTTCATAATGCATGTGCGTATAATTTATGTATGATATATTATAGTGGATGATTCTATTAAGCAGCGATCCCATCAATAACACATGATCGATGGCATCACGAGTACAATATCGGTAGCGAGAGAGAATACTTAACCCTTTCGTCGCGACGCATTCTCCCGGTGGTTCGCTGGCACGCACGTCTTCGACCCCTGACTCCTCGGGAAAATCGCCAGCTCGAGTGGATGGCGAAAATTGCCATTTTCGCGGATTTAGCGGAAACTCTCTCTCGGTCCCGTGGGTATTAATTCCTGATTCGGCCCTACATTATTGGCGGGTTTTTATCTCACGCCAAACAAACTGACCCTTCTCTATCGAAACGTAAGGGCATGCAATATATCTTTCGTAATCTTTCAGCAAACGTACGCTTCTCGTTAAACAGCACTTTAAAGAATAATAATGTGTAATAAAAAGTGTGAAAAACTGTTATACCGTTTGAAAACTCGCATACGTCCAGTTGACCATTAATCAAGCGTTGGTCAACACAGCACAGCGTGATTTATGTAACATCTCGTATTGTTTTTGTGATTTATTTTTATTTTGTTCGTCGTGTTAAGGGTTGAGACATGACGACTTTCTCGTCACGATAGAATAAGTTTTTACTTTATATGAAAATAAATTTTTATTCAATCGCGTCTTACATAATGTGACAACTTTCGCGTGAAAGGCAAACGGGACGCGTATTAATCACTATAGATGCGAATATTGCGAGTCGATATTTCGCCCGTTTTACACTGACAATGTGAAAATATATCACTGTCACTCGCAAATGTTTAACATTTTCATTTTTCAATAGACGCTCGTGCGAAAATATTAAAAAAATTTCGAATGCGAAAAGTTTTTTCGGAAACTGAGATTCGAAAAATGAGATACATATTGAAAACGTATAATAAATTTGATCTTGAAACGTAGTCACAGTAGATAATCATATTGTAGAGATAGTTGATAGTTACATATTTATACCTAGGAAAATTGGTGAATATGCCCGGATGTAAAGAAGAAGAAATAAAACGAAGAATGAAACTAAGATGAAGTGCTTTTGGAAGAATGAACATAGTTTTTAAATCCAACATTCCGCCATGCTTAAAAAATAAGGCATACGACCAATGCGTACTGCCAGTTATGACGTATGGATGTAAAACGTGGATGCTAAATTCAAGAATGCTACGTAAGATCCAGTGCACACAGAGAAGCATGGAAAGATGTATGCTTGGATAACAAGAAAATATCGTAAAGAGGAATACATGGGTAAGAAGTATAACCAAAGTGGCAGATATAGGGCAACGTGTGACAAAGTTGAAGTGGCAATGGGTTGGACACATAGCGAGAAGAATGGATGGCAGATGGACGCGAGAAATACTGGAATGATATCCGAGAGGATGTGAAAGAAAGCAAGGTAGACCGAGTGGAAGATAAGCTGATGAATTGAGAAAAATGTGTGGAATCAAGTGAATGCAGATTGATCAAGACATACAGGAATGGAAGAGGATTGGAGAGGCCTTCATCCAGCAGTGGATGGTGATTCACTGAAAATGATGAATTAATTAATTAATTTACATACTTCAAACTTTCAAAGTACATATACTATGAAATTGATGCAATCCACTTTTTAATGGGTTTTTTTATTAGTCGTATTCTACTGTTCTGTTTATTGGTGCATGAATACGATTTATATCGTCGTACTTACTATGGGGTAGTAAATGAGCGAATTGATCATAATGAATCCCGTATCGTCACGTTAACGTTAACGTGTTTGCGTTTTCGAAAAGAGCGAGTCGAGCGCTCGCATTAAATTAATTAGTCGACCGCGCAAACAAATCGTATTTTTTTCGGACAAATAACCTCTTCTCTGTGCGCCGTTCGTCGGTGTATATCACAAAAATAAAATAAAACAATCGGCTTCGATTCCCCCAGGTTTGAAATTTCCCCCCGGCGAGCACGAGGATAACGACTCGCTACGTTCGCAAATATTTACTTTCGATCGGCTGCGATTTCGACGATAAGAAGCGAAAACGTGGCTTCTCATTTTCGTCGAACGATTCTTTTCGAACTGCATCTTTGACCGCAATTGCCGATTTGGATTTAGTGTTTATTCTAATACGAAGTGGTGCTGGAGTAAGATAGAACCGATGCATGCCGGGACATTGGAATCATTTGACTGAAACTTGATCAATAATTACACAACGAAGTACGTAATGAAGCCGTGGAGATTTTTGATACGAAACGATCCTCGAATTCCACACAGTGTACGTGGAATATAATGCTATTTGAAATCGAGAACAAAACCGCAATTTGCTTGTGCGCGCACATCCCTCATTAATATGTGAGGGTCTGAGGGTGCGTTTCGAGAGGGTCTGAAGAGACCTCTGTGCTCCGGCAGTTTGTTCACATTGCCTAGACATGCGCTCTTCTTAATCACGCAGCATCCTGCCCGGCAATCGTGAGATAAGCTAATGATATTCCGGCTTTCGGGAGTGAATTTTAACGTGGGGGTGGAGGTGAAGGGGTCATGCTCTAATTATTCATCCGTTCTCCGGGACCTCGTAATGTGATTTTGCGCCACGCGTCTTGTTTATTTTTATTCTGTTCCGAGCCGCCCATTTGCCGCTCGAATGACTTATCGCGAATTCCGCAATCTTCGTGAAATTTTCGCTTTTGGATTCTGTGTACTGTGTAGGTACATCCCGCCGAAGTTTTCCATTACCGAGAGAATTCCGTCACACTGGTGTGGGATGATTCTGTAATTATGTACCTATGTAATGTTTTGTGTGTGTTAATAATGATTATAATGCGCAATGGTATTGTAAACATCACAGTTTGGAATGAATGGGTTGAAAATATGAATACAATATTGTTCATGAGTTCAATTAGAACATTGGAAGGTTCAAGGTTCGTTTCTTTGTGTAGCTGTTGGTAATATTTAGTTTAAATTCTCATCAACTGTTTTATGTTAGAGTTTGTTGATTTTGAGTAATTTGATCAGTTCCATACAGAATTGGAAATGTTTAATTTTTGTTTCTTGCAAGAAGTAAATGGGAAAGTACCGGATTTTGGAAAACAAACAAAAAAGTTATGAACGTGTATTCCTGTTGCGTTGCTCCTAATGAATGTAAAAATAATTAAAATTCAATTAAATTTTGATTAATAATAAACAACTACTTGGCAAATATTTATCTTGCTTTATAGATATACACTATGCATATCTGTGCGTGCCCGATTTTCACTTTTAATATAATCGCGTTCGAGCGTACAACTTCGATGTGAATTTAATTGCGAAACTTTTACGCGTCGGTATTTGCATAGATTCGAAAATTTACACGTAATCTTTCTTTAAACATTCCAGCAGCTCGTATAATGAGATATGTTCCTTCTTCTTCTTCTTTGCAAATAAAAAAGGAGAAAAATAAATAAATACTCTGCAAAGTCTGGGCGCGAATCGCGGGAGAAAAGTCGATGCTCAAAATTTTTCCACGCCCTGTTTAGTTTTCCTTTTTATCTCGTTTCGCTTTTGAAAATTCCCTCGGACGAAATCTGATACGCGCTTCCGGTCTATGTGTAAGGGAAACGTGTGGAGCCGTCGTTCTTTGGGATAGGAGGGAGGGTGTGGGGAGGTGGAGTCTTCTTTTTATTATTCGATTATGCGAACGTTAAAAGGGACTTCGACAAATTCGAAATGCGATAACGTTTCGCCAATAACGCAATTATATACGCCAGTAATACAAAGTCAATATTGATCCTCTATTAGCGAAAGTTCGTTAGGTCTCTGGGATATTCAAAAGTCACATACACTTGTAATTGAATTTTCGCAAAGACTTTTCAATGTCATCGTGCGATTTAATCCATACTAGAATTTGGAAAGTTGCTAATTAGATATGATATTCATACACTATGTATATATTTTATTCAGATTATGACAAACAAAATGGCCGCATGTTTAATGTGATGGTTGTATTTTCGACCGAAATTTATATTTTCTCGTACCTATATATCCGGGGTTGTGCCGCATGCACCGTTAGACATCGTTGCATTCATCTGATATGCAGAAGGGATGTCAGGCGTCATTACAGATGCCCAAATGTGTGCTCAAGTCAAACCAGCCGTTCTCAAACGTCCACTGACAAACAAACGGAAGCCGGCGAGTATTTCAACCCCTCGAGGTCCACATTCACTTTTCACGTTTCCAAATGAACATTTTCACAATCTAAAATCACTAAAAACACACACAAATGTACAAAGTGTATAACTTAATTACTCTGCGGAATAATTAATGAAATTATAGTCACACTTTTAACTTAAAAATTTATAGCGTCTAAAATTCCAACACAAAATGAAAATTATTTAAAGAGTTGAGAGGAGAATAGGGAGATACCAATTAGAAGTTCTGTGACATACTGTAGTATTACGCTAATGCAGAAAGCATAAGGTCTCCATAAAGCATCCAGCGCTTCTGAAACTGTACTTTTTATATAAATATGTGTTATATCGACTGTGCAAGCACATCTCGACGAAATACACAATTTAATTAATATTTGAACGAGCATTATATTGTATGTTTAAGTTATGCTATCGGTAAAGGTTAATGTTATGCTAGAAAGTTAAAGTGCCAGTGTGTGTACACAGTGGAAATTCATCACTCGGTTATATTTGAAAGCTCGAAATTTTAACATAGTCAAAGTGATTTTGTATGCATAATATGAAATTTATTTTAACTTTTCCGTGCAAATATTGTCCGTATCTTTGGGCGGCGGAAAATAAAATAGCAAAATCGACTAGCCGGAACGTGTAAACAGTCGCAGAACGAAACGCAGACACGCGATGGATATACATACATACGTATAATAAGATACTGACATTTGAAATGTGTACGGCGAAAAATTGGTGTATATAAAATAGGAAAACAATAATAGTTGACGCTCTTTTGCTATCGCTTAGGGTTGGCAAAGGTCAATCGTTCGTTTCGGGCAAGTGTGTACTTCAGGAGCCTCTTCTATTTTCATTGCCCGTTCCTTCTGTCGACTTCTTTTATATTTCAGAACCCTCAAAATACGTCGTATTTGAAGGGCCTTATTTATTTTTCTCCACTTTCGTATTGAACTTTAATTTACTTTCATATGTTTGGTCGATAGTATGATTAGTACGTTTACTCATCATTTTATGAGTATGTTCATTTTACATACGATTTTTTACTTAAACTTATTTTTAAATCACTGTAAGGAGTTCTATATTGTTTTGTTTTAAAATAACTGTAACAAATTGTTATAATTTTTCCCGGCGCATATATATTTCTGAATCTACGAGCCCATATGAGAACCGCAGTGTAATCAGTGTCTCTATAAAATTATGTTTACATTAATCAAATATATAAGAAATAATTATACATGGAACAAACACACAGACAAAGAAGAATTTATCTTCGTGTTATTATGACTTGTGTGTTGTCAAAAGTTAAAAGACAAAGCGTTTAAAAATGGCCGTGTGTGGATCTAATATGCATCGCAAATTAATAATTTAACGTTTGACAAATTAAAACGAACCAAAAACGCTTTCGAATTCAGCTAACGGAATTAACTTGGCTTTTCATCTTTGGCAAGAGATTGGGCTAATGCGATCTTTGGCGAACAATTTTGCACGAAAGGAGTTTGTGCTTTCTTGTATATTAAATTTACATTCAGCCCGCGAGCCACGCTTTTGAAACTTGCACGTTTATATATATTTATTATTATTATTATAAGGTTAAAAGACAAACAAATAATTTTCAATTCCGATCAACGAATACTCAGTCGCCTGTACGATGCGTTGTTCAAAAATATATAATTGAAAATAAAATATACTTCATTGTTATGTTGATTGTATGTTTGTACATTTCGGTAACAATATGAATGTGAACTGTTTAATTTAATTCTGGAATTAAATTTCACATGTACGCCGTTAACGAATTCAAATCGTCAACCGGAAATTGCTATTACAGCGAGAGACTAATTAGTGCACAGTTCAAATAGAAAATTGCACGTTGCAGACTACTATAAAAAGTTTGAAGGTTGAAAAAAATTGACGTAATTTTCACGGTTAGTGTGTACATTTTCCGCGCGAAAGACACACTCGGAAATAATTCAGAGAAAATAGACTTTTCATCACGGCGGCTATTTTCTCATCCCCTGATTTATAGCCGACAGGTTCTCCTTTTCAAAAAAAAAAAAAAAAAAAGTAAAAATCTTTTATGAACAAAATTTAGATATATATTATCGGATTATACGCGGGCGTGCATACAGAACAAAAAAACCTCTTATTTATGAGCGAGTGCGTTCTTATAATATAAATTTGGACACTCTCCTTTGCGAGATTTTGATCTATTATTTGCACGAGAGACTCGCACAGCAATAGCGAACTAAAGCCAGTAAAAAAATCCAAAACAAGCGCATTTGAATTATTACGAATTGATGAGATCATATCATATAACTTTTTATATGTATAGGTACATACATACATACATAAAGCTTTTTTGACTAAGTTATATTTGTAAACTTTATTCGGTTTAAGCTATAATCTTTTGAGAGCTTTATATAGTTTTGATGTACCAATATAATATTGAGAGTAAATTTATAAAATAATTCACTAGACCGTGTAATATGACCACGTCAATATATTCATTGTGTACGACCACTGACCACTTCATAATACAATATCTTCTAGTGGGCGATATTTCTCATAGGGCACACCCTTTATCTTGGACGATCGAAATAAAATAAATAATCCGCGACGTGTTCGATTCGAAATATACGAGATCCCAAATCCTATGTCATCCTCGCGAAGTGGACCTCAGACCAGAACATTCCCAGAACCCCACCTCCCCCTTATTCTTACAGCCTCCCAATCTTTGTATTCGTATCTGGGGGGTGCGATCTCGGTCACACAATCACTCAACCCTGAAACGGTGCTTTCCCGAACGGTTTAACGGTAGACCGGTCTTACACTAGCACTATTTTTCTTTTGTTCGATCGTTTTGCGGGAGCGACAATGCGGATTTACCTTTACGCGTAAGTGTGCGGAAAATGTAATAATTCCCGCCGTCGCACAATACAGACAATAGGGGTTGAAACTAAACGTCGCCGAAGAAATGAAAAAGGTTGACGATTCGTGTTTCGTAATAACATGGCACACATGCGAGCGGCCGTGCTCACAGCTTTGTAACTTTAATGGAAAAAGTTGGTTAGAATTACGTTATCATTCGAACGACGAAAAAATTATACTTGAATGATATTTAGAAAGTTTGCATCGTCGCCTCGTAATGTTGTTGATCTTAATCGTATAATTTTCAGTTAAGTGCACGCATTGTCCAAACAAGGTACGTGACTTAAATCATCATCATTATTTTCAGCCGTTCACCATCCACTGCTGAATGAAGGCCTCTCAAATCCTCTTTCAATTATGTCTGTCTTGAGCAATCTGTATTCACATGACTCCACACATTCTTCTTAATTCGTATTCGTATTAATACCATTCAAGTATTTCTCGCGTCCATCTGCCATCCATTCTTCTCGATATGCGCCCAGTCCACTGCCACTTCACCTTTTTCACACGTTTCGCTATATCTGCAACTTTGGTCATGCTTCTTACCCATGTATTCCATTTAAGGTATCGTTCTTGTTATACCAAGCATACATCTTTTCATGCTTATCTATGTGCACTGGATCTTGCATAGCATTCTTAAATTCAGCATCCACGTTTCACATCCATACGTCATAACTGGCAGTACGCATTGATCGTATGCCTTATTTTTTAAGCATAGCTGGATGTTGGATTTAAAAACTACATATGCTCATTCTTCCGCTCAATAGCTACATCAATGGCCCTAGGTATTAGCTAGCTCTACATTATGATTATCTACTGTGATTAAACAGTAAAAGTAAAAAATCATTAAACATAATTTTAGTTTTATTAAAATTAATTTTAAAACCTACTTTCATACTTTTGTTGCTTAATTGTGTTAATCTATTTTGTAAATCTACTGAGTCACATGCAATTATAACTATGTCATCAGCGAATCTTAGATGAGTCAAGTGCCGTCTGTTAATATTGACGTGACTTACACAGTTTCAACTAATAATACTACAATATATTATATTAACGAAAAAGTCTACGTGTCTCTCCGTTGGGAACGATTGACTCACTTATTTTGGTTTCATTGAATATTTTGAAATGCTATTGTGAGCCGACTTATGGTATTACATAAAAAAACAATTATTGATCATCAACGGACAATACTCTAGTTTTCATCGATGAGACTTTATAAATTTGCAATCCATACATTTTTATAGTTATTTTTTGAACATACATATGTACCTACATATGCATGTATGTTGTACCTGTAATAGTGAGAAATGTATTTTAATCAAAAATTCATTATTAATGAACAAACCAATTTCAATTATTTATGGTTTGATTCAAGCTCTAAATATCTACATACATATGTCTGTATGTATGTATATACATACATAGGTATAGTTGCAGTTTCAATTATCATTATTCATTTATTTTTCTTCTTCTCCATTATTATTTTATTAACCTGTTTTTTCCTTCTTACTTATTGAACTAATTATTCTTCTTTATTATTTTTCTTCTTTATAATTATTTATTTAATAACTATATTTTTTTTTATCATTTTATTATTATTATTATTGTAGTTTTGTTACTATTATTTTATATAAATTTACATAGATGGTAACAATTGCACTTGATCTTTGCCGTCTAGAATAAATTATCTATTATTATTTTCATTAATTAAAAACGTACAGTTGACGTGATGACAGTAAAAAATGTATTAAAATAGAATCAATTTGCTATTAAAAATAGTATATTGTGATAATTTCAATATTTATATATGACGTTAATAACGAGCGTGTGTAATTCTCATTTTATTTTATGAAATTTTCCACAAACAAATCAAAATAAAATAATTATTGCCATATAATTATGAATGTTTTAGTGGAATCGTATGCGAGAATGTATATATACAAATATCAAAATAAATTTAAAAGTACCACAAAACGAAATCAGCAATTACTCGACATAAATATAAATTCACACTTTCAATATTATTAGAAAATTTCCATGCGGAAAAATCGTAAACAAACCCAATAAATTTCCACTCTCATTTGAGTCGCAAATCTAACGCGTTATCGCCGCTCACGGGTGAGGGCAAAAAACGAATATTTTCCGTTTTAAATTATTATTAAAAAAACACACACACACATACCACCTAACGACGAAACAAAAGTCATATCGAGACCGCGCACGCGAAAATTTTACGCACTTTTTAAATACGCGAACGCTCATAATCGTAACTCGTCCATTTAACAATTTCATCCTGTCATGTCGGCGGCGAACGACGATTTTCCCCACTCGCGTGCAATTTTCATTTCGCATCGCGGAAAACACACCATTTTTCCGACATAAGCCCCACGTGCAATCGTTGCACATTGCACACGACACACGACCGATACGTGCGAATAAAATCGAATCAGATTCCGGGTTCTTCTCAAAGCGAAGATATCCATGTAGCGGTTTCGAGCCGCACAGTTCTGGTGTCGGCTCGTCGCTAAAGGGCGCATAAATCAGCGAATTTTATATCATAATACATAAATCATGCGCTGTGGGACGAAAGGGCGAGTGAGGCGAATCGGGATGGGGGATGTGGGGAGGTTAGAGGGTTGAGCCCTTTAGCGAAGAACACCGCAACAATATGTTCCCGGGGGAGACTATTATTTTATATGTAATTTCGCCGCTGCGGGGGTCCCTGGGTCCCTCGACGCGGGCCCACATTTAACAATTAAGCGGGGTCTCACTCCTTCCCCTTCACCCTCTCTCTCCCGTCGGTATTACAGGTCGGTTTGTCGTTCAAATGTGACAACTGTGATTGCCACAAAAAAAAACACAACAATAATAACAACACAACGGTACAGTTCGTAATCCTTTTCCCAGTATTGTTTGTTAGGATTTATTTTATTTTTCCATATACATATTATGTAAGTGAAACGTAAGTAATCATTTGTGACCAAAGTGCTTCTCGTTGACGATCAATGTGTGTCTAACATATTTTAAGAACAATTTTTAGTCTCTCGAGTTCAAGGTTCGATCTTCGCATGTCGACTAAATTTCTCGAAGGTTTTTACGACCTTGATTATCGTCATTGGTAAGATTTGATATACTCTAGCGTGAGTTGTTTCCAATTTTCAATGTACGCGAATCTTTTTTAATATCGTGTAATTAAATATTATGCGCAAACGTATTCAACTTGAGCTCGGATTAAAATTTTATCCCATTGGATTGAAATTCAATTGATAGCGATATATTGACGAGACCATATAAAAACTTGTATACAATAGTTATTATGTATGTTTCAACTAGTCAGTGACCGTTAACAATGTCATAATTTATATATACATATGTACATAAACATCTTTATTGTATTTAGTAGTTCAAAATGTAGCAAAAATGTAGTAGGTAGTTTAAAAATGCGAACGCTTCACGCTGCCCGTGCCGTGAGTGTATTTATGAGTGAGTGAGTGGATGTATACGTGCCGTGAGTGTATGCGAGCGTTCCGCGGCTACCCAGGCAGCTCTTGCGCTACTATACATATGTATGTATAGTAATATATTGCACTATTTCAACTAAGTCGCAGTTCATTTTAAACCATTCATACTTTTTCATAAATCTACATATGTACATATGTATGTAGATCCCGTCCTCTGTTAGAATTTGGCAATATATCTAACTTAGTTGTGAGACTATTACATAAAAGTTGACACCATTAATAAGTTAATGAAGTTGGAACTATACTGATAGTTTGTTCCTTCTTTGCTTTCCTCCCCTCCTGAAGGAAATGAGAAACCACTATAGTATCTTAGTTAATTCACGATGACATAAGGTAAAATGTTTATCAAATAGTGAAGTGGCAACGCTTGATATCTTCAAAAGAAGAAAATTTAAGTTTGTCGAGCGTTCTTGATGGACAAAGTGAGGTAAGGTTTTTTTTTAATTGCACGTACAACAATTATGCTTGTACAAATCTGTTGGAGTAAGACCAGTGCTGTGTCTTGAGCCGAAGTACTGCAGGAGAGGAGGGTTTAAAAAATTATTGCGATTGATGTGTCTGGCTGGAGTTTTGTCCGATAACGATCAATTGTTTCTTATTGACGTATGACTAGGCCAACAATCGCGCTCACTAAAGATTCGAGTACATATTCTGAATGTATGTATGTATGTACCTATGTACATATATATGTATGTATAAAAAGTAAACTTTAAGCGTTTTTTTTTAATGTAAATAAGGAAAAGTTTTACTGACGGCACTCAAAACCAATCTAATGAATAATTTACAATACAGCTTCAGTTGCACAAACTATTTGATGGTTATGAGAATCATTAAATGATGTATCAATGATGTAATACTTATTCATCATAAATATCTTCAATAAAACACATGAACAGATTACAAATCTTTTTTTTTTAATAAGTGAGTTGTTTGTACTAAATTATATTACATAACAATTTTTTTTGTGTACAAGTTAGGCTTGTGAAAAAAAGTACATTTCGTCGGACGATTTACGAGAATATCCAACGTTTACTAATTAATGATGATATGTGATTATTGTACATCGATTTTTTTTGACAAAACGCGCACAAATGTATATCGTACGTTATTTTATTAATAATATAATTTTTCATGCGCGCAATTCCAGGGTTAAAGTGGACAGGGGAAAATCTCGAGCCGAGACTAATGTTGCTCTTTTATTCGACGAAAGCTCTATCGCTTTTTCCCTTCCATATATATGTATGTACGTTCCAGGAGCTTTTAATACAATGAATACAACGAAATTTATGTCTAGTTTATATGACACATACTAATATGTACAAAGGGAAAATAACGACCACAGAATACGAAGAGAGAAAGCGAAGGGAAAAAAATGATTTTTTTTTTTGAAAAAAAAAAAAGTTAAAAGCTTACGTTTTTACCGAATAATAGGCGCGTCATCGCTACGTCCATTGTGATGACACGACGTATGTTGACACATTCGGTTCATTAAAGCTAGTATATTTTGGCGGTCCGTCATTAACCGGTTAACGGTCGCATTAACGTAATGGTGCTGGGAAAATCAGCACTGTTCAAAGAAAGTTAATCTTTTCCGAGTCGGTTTTTACCGTGGCTCGTTTCCACTTGTGCTTTTCCGCCTTTAGATAAGTTCTCCTGAATCGTATTGCGACCAGTCAACTCGTATCGGCACTCACATAAACACGATACTATAATGTATTTCTGTAACCTAACCTAACCTACAAAAAAAAAAGTAAAAAATCGGTATTGTCTTTAAAATAAATGGGTTTTAAGCTATAGCGATCTTACACACATCCACACAATACACAGACACACATACAGATATTTTCCAAAAATCATAAAACGTGATCAGGGGGACGATACTTGATACAAATCAGTTAAAAATCTCGAGGTCTAATTTTCGCACGATCACAATACTTTATCCGATATGGATAAAGTAAAAACATTTTTAACATGACCAATCTTAAAACGGAACCTTCTAGAATTAATTACTAATTACTTACTGATCTACATACTCAATTGAAAAATAGTAGATTTACATTGATACGTTGGTTTTGTTTGTGCGATATTTCATTATATACCTATGTTATCAAAATGATTTTCATGGTTGCGAGTGTAAGTTGAAACTCTTTTTGAATTTAAATGAAAAGGCACACTAGGCAAAATTTGTGTAACCTGAAAACGGTCAGTTTCCGGGGCTGCGTTTGTGTGATTGTTTTTGTTCTAAATTACCTCTCATATTTCGATTTTCAATGTGAACCATCAGCGTATGAATCCATCTGTATAACTGTATACATGTTGATTCAAATGAAAACAGTGAAATTTTTCACTCCAAGCATAGTATGATACGAATATCAACAACGATAATTAAATAATAGAATTCTACTTAACAATTCACTCGAATTTTTTCCTTTTCGGAAAAGTCTCAGGTTGTTCATGATCTCATTTTTCCGCACCACTACCATCACGAGGTTGATATTCATATCAAATCTGCGGCTATAATTAGCGAGTATAGGGTTACTGAAGGTAGCGAAAAAAAATGTAAGCATTGTATTATATATAAACACGAACAGATTACCGTAAGGATAATGGTTTCGACGTATCCTTTTATACAAACAACACGTGTTCGTTGCCCGAGGGCGTGCTAAAGCGAGTTGGTGGTAGTATCCACTCTAACATGAAACATAAACATGATCATTGGATACAGCGGCAACGAAAGTAATGTCGCTCACATCAACAACACATATCCGTGTTTATGGGGCGAAAGTTTAATCTTCGATATTTACGGTCCTTGCACAAGACGGAAAATAAAAACAAAAATATACATTGAAATATTTTATATACCACTCTTTTCGTAGGGAAGTTTTCCGTCGCGCCAAAATGTTCGGGGCGAACGCGTTTACACGATGTTTTTGTTAACTCTGAAACGGTTACGACCGACAGAAATATTCACGTATTTTTGCGACGGCTTTGGCAGCCCCTGATTATGATATTTTCACGCCATAAAAATACATTCCGAATGGATATACATACATAGTTTTGCGAGCGTTTCGTGACATAATCTAGTGTGAGTTGTCTCCAATTTTTAATGTACGCGAATCTGTGTACAGCATATGAGATTTTTCCATGTAAAGCAGTTCATTTTATGGCGATCAATGGCGCTTTTTTGCGATGCTTTCAAAATGAAGTTCATTTATGTACATATGTATGTATGTAGTAGTACGGATATCGTTCAATACCGAAGTGAACCAAGTTTTTATGTTTATGTTATTGGTTTTGGTATTTTTATTTTTTTTTAATCTACATAGGTGTTGACATATTCAGGATTTGAGCTATGCATGTACATATGTACATATGTACATATTTAGATTGAGCTCGGATTAAAATTTTATCCCATTGGATTCAAATTAAATTTATAGCGATATATTGACGAGACCATATACAAACTTGTATATACATAATGTATAAATATTATGTTTCAACTATTCAATGCCCATTGACAGTGTCATCGGGTAGTTATCATTTATGTATATATATGTATATATATCGCTGATAGTGTATTTAATAGTTCAAAATGTAGTAGGTAGTTGAGAAATGCGAACTCTTCATGCTACCCATGCCGTGAGTGTATGTATGAGTGAGTATGTATGTATGCGAGTGTTCCGCAGCTACCCAGGTTTGCGCAGCCAGCCGGGCTGACCATTGCGTTACTATGTATATGTATGTATGTACATATGTTGCACTATTTCGACTAACTCACAATTTATTCTGAATCATTGATACTTTTATTGCTTAGATTTTGTTTGTTAAGTTTCAGATCTCAAATTCCATATATGTAATTATTTTATCTACCCCCTATTTTTAATTCCAATTTTTAGTCAACATTAATTTTTGAAATATAAAATAATCGATCCACTTTTAATAAGCAACAAGGAAATTTTGGATAAAAAACGGATATACATACATATATATGTATGTACATTCATAGGTATATACATTTTGTATATAGACTTGGCCCACTTTTGAACAGAAGGGTTGACTCGTTTGTTTCATATTACTAAGTGGGGATACGGAGTGTATCCAATCAGTGTTTTGTTCGTTTGTTATCACCAGCTCTTCAAGCGTACAACAGCCGATGCAACAATATTTTTATGCATTTTCAACACATCCTATTGAATCTCATATTTATCAAAAAACGATAAAAAAAAAAAAAAGCTCAACAACAACAAAAATAGCAACACTGACATGATGTAAGCCTTACAGCACATTTTTTTCAAAATCCGACACACGTATTACGAAACGAAGTGTGCTAATTATGTCGCGCATTGTCCGCGCGAATTTTCCGCAAGTTTAACGCGAAATGTGAATCCTACGTGGCGGAGAATTTTCCTCTCTGCGAAAGAAAATTCTTTCGGTAGGAAAAGCGAGTCGGGCGAGTTAAGCCCCCGCAAATGGCGCGCTTATATCACCGGCATAATTAACAACAAAACCCCAACAGCATTTTCGTCCCAGTGCCATACTCTATTATCGAAACGGGGAAAAGCATACGAGAAATTTCTTGTAAAGATTACACTGTTAATTAATTATATATGAAAAAAATTCACTCAAATCTAATATCTTAAGTTGCTTTTAGGATTATTGTATTAATCTAAGTGGTTGTATCTCGAATGAGTGACTTTTTTCAGGTCGCAATATAAGGCTAAAATGAAAAACTAACGATTTTTCGAGAAAATTCATACGAAATCTTCGGCGATGCTGTACAATGTATGAGTTTTATGAGCAGCCTTTGCCAACTGTGACCGTTTCCTCTGATCTCATATGAACGGTAGAGATGTTTTTAAATAATAAAATGTTTGAAATGCACAATTTTATAGTGCAGTTGACCATTTTTCAAAATTTCTCATTAAATTGCACAAAATTCATGTTACAAAATAAACATTATAAACTACTCGGTAGGTACTAATATTATTTTGATTTTATTTTGCCTTTGATAAATAATACCTATGTATGTATATGTATGTACATACATGAATTATTATGTGTTTTCAAATGCGGAAAGGCACTCAATTTACGCTTAATTTTAATTTGTTGAAAATTTCCATTTATTTTTTTGGCACGCCCAACTTTTTCCGACCGACTTTATTTACCGTTGGAAAAAAGTTGTGGAAAATTTTGTTTTATTTCACCGCAAAAATTCCACGATTCCACCCCTAATTCACAGTTGAAAAACAGATTAAACACAATTTTTTATCAACTAACTTGTAAATATTTTCTAAGACAAGAAGTTTCCCGGGCCTCGACGTCTCAACGTGCAAAACGTCACCGTTGAGATAGGTCGGAGATAAGCATTGAAAAATTACGTAATTCGAATTTATATAATATTTTAAACGACTCGCTGTGAATAGCGGATACGAGCTCACGTTCGAACGGGTCCAAATGCATTTTATATAAGGAAGAACTGCATTCTTGAACACACATACAAAAGCTTATGACGTCCTCGGTGCATTTGGACGCGTCACGTCGATGATATATGGTTCGCTTTATTGTCGAAGTTGGGCATGTGAAGTATAAGCACCATACGAAATGAACCAATTAATCATGGCTTCGCATTTTAAACGAACCAAAAGGTCGAAATCACTATTTTAATAGGTCAAAACACATTGCGTACCCAATTGCGAGCCCTACGTACATATGTATATTACTACCAATTTGGCCCGGTATATCGTATTTTACAAACGAGCAATGCCAGCTCTAGAAAAGTAACGTATGAAAGAACGGGCTAAATGTGTTTGAAAGTATGACGTGTATGTGGCGGTTCACTTGATAGAAACGGGAGTGAGTTTTACCATATAGCAGGTGAAAGGGTAAGCAATAGAGGCAAAAATGTGCGGTGTATGTGTGTGTGTGTTGGTATATACTTAAATGAAAGCTTTAACGTACTTGCAGTATAAAAGATCCGACGGGAAAAATATGCAAATGTGTTCTGGGGAAAATGTAAGAAAAGCGGCATTTGCGAGCGTTGATTTTTAAATGGATCAAGTGCCATTGCATTACTCGTAATGGGGTTGATACAACATTGAGTTGTTATATGAGTGCAATAAGTGAATTTTAGCAGCAAGAAAGCGTATACGTAAAATACGTGTGTGTGTGTGTGTATGTTGAATAATATATTGTATTGTAATAGGGATTACATGTAATAGGATTACGGTCTACTTGTGCCGTTATTTGAACCAACGCAACGCTTTAACGGTAAAACATTCGTTTTATATGTAAGTTAAACTATGAAGTATGGCTTCTTGTAAATTCAAATATAAAATTTTATCACTAGACAGTAGACTGAAAATGTGGGAAAAATCTGGTGGAAAATCTGTCTAACATTTTTACAAACTATCCCCAAGAGCGCTGAAGGTAACTTACTTCTAAAAGAAAATCGAAATTTTAATTTGATTACCAAGCAACTCCATACCTTTTGAGATGTATAAAAACGAAGCGTTCATTTTAAATTTATAAACTGTAATATTTTAACAATCGGAATAATTTTTATATCAATTCTATGTTTAGGTACCTACTAGCAAATATACTGAAACTATTTTAATTTGTATTAGTCAGTGAACATACATAAAATATACCCATACAATTAATTACTCGAAAATGGTTGAAACTTCCAAACTTAAAAAAAAAAAAGATTTTTCGCGAGTATTCAAAATTATTCCAGCACAAAGTTTAGCCAAGTTCAATTTGTGTGATACTTTCGTGCTATGGCTTAGTTCGCTCTTACGCCAGACATCCCCATATGATCTTTATTGTCTTACAAGAAGTACTGCAAGCAATTTTGGCAATGGACGGTCACCTGTCCGTGGGGAAAAACAGCCATAAAACGTTAACGTTCATTTCTGGCGCGTAAATCATGCGCACAATTTAGACGCGACCATCCATCTCGCATTTGGGGATGTTTACGACCCTTTACCCGTGTTACGAAACGGATTTTACCCGCCCACTTTATTGGATTTGGTTTTTTTTTTGCCACCGTGATATAAATGCACTGCGAATGCTAAATGGCCGCCGTCGAAACCGACGTTATGGCGCTCTTCATGTTCCGCATCAATTTTTCAAAAGTGCAACGATTTTCGTTATTTAATTAAGAATTTCGCGTTTGAATTGATAAATCCATATAAAACGCGTTTTTTACAAATACGTCGCTCGAGCGAAACGTACATACATATGTATATGCATTCAAAAATGAAACTCGGAATACCCGGAACGCCTAAAAAAGGCTTACTCGATATAATAATCCAAATAGTGGTAATTGAACATTCTTCCATGTTCACTTTAGATACATACATACATATATAATAGAGAGATATGCACTATCACGTTGAACTTAGTCAATATAGATTCAACAGATTGGAACGCTAATTCAACGATGGACAATTTATATATCGGCGTGCTTCTGTCGTTTGGAGTTTAATGTTTGATTCAGCTCGTCTGAAATTTTCAAATAAGCAAAATTGGAGGAGTTCAAATTATAACGATAAATAACGGTAACTACTAACGGTCGCTCGGTGAATGCTTTTTTAATTTTTTTTATTATTTAATTTCAACTGCTTTCAAAATAATAAAAGTACACTTCAACTTTTCATCAGCATTCAGGAGTTGAACGCGATAAAAGGGGAAAATGCTCTTCTGCAAGTTTCGCCAACTGAGTTTATTATGAACTCGAAAAAATGTCGTACGGCTAAATTCACTTGTCGAAATGAAATTTTTCAACATTAAAAATGTACGAGTGTTAAGTAAATTTCGTTATAAATTAGCTGTAGCGAAACCACCGCTCGTTATATCGGTCGCTGTGTAGAAATTTAAAATTCGATTTCTGTGGTTGAAAATGAATGAAAATTTTATACAAACAAGTTTCAAGTGAGTTATATTATCGATACATCTATTTATTATTTTATATACATATGTATGAATGTAGTGTTCGAATTAGGTATAGCACGCACGAAAGCGCTCCGTTAAAAGGTCCATAAAATTGAGCTTTTTAATATAGCTACGCTTTGAATTTATACAACAGATTGCGGTGCACACTTCCGGTTTGGTCTGCGTCAATTTTTTGCACGGTTTTAAGCAAAAATGAAAAGAAATGAGCGTCCGTTTCGCAGACTTGACGGGCGCGGGGAGAGGCTTCGCGCGTAAGCTCCGCACGTCCCTCCTCAACAAAAGGGTCTTAATGAAATCGAGATCTTAAAAAAAAGCCCTCCGAAATTACGCCCTCTCCGGCGACCTCGTGTATATTTTTAAGAGGGACACTAACGACGCCGATCAATCATGTTTAAAGTAGAAGAAAAGCGCTTAGCGACACGAATTTTTCCAATGCGAATTACGCCTGCCCCTCTAGCCCCGCGATTGAAAAATCGTTCAGTTTCCGCGATGTTTATTAAAAATTCACAAGAAAATTAGTCCTGCACCCGATAAAGCCCGACGATAAAGTTCAACGTAAAACAATGAACAAAGACCTTTTGAAGCCTTGATATAAAAAAAATCGACAATCAAAGAGATGTTCGCTTACTTATCAAAGATTGATCACTTTCATTCGTAATAATGTTTTATTATTATTGTTTTACGTTTGGGATTTGGTTTACTCTTGCATAGAGGTCACGTCATCGCTTCCTACCGCTTTCACGTGCTCGCTTCAAATCGAATTATGAGATTTGTGTGTGCGGGTCCGTGCACAAGCTCAATTAAGGTTATTAATAATACCGAGGCCTGTCTAAATTATACCCAGGGTCGATTTTCATCCCTTCAGTTTAGTTTTTGTATAAACTCACCGGACGTTAATCGGACCCACGCTGTCTGCGGAAAAATGCCTCTTTTAATTATTAATAATTTACATGACGAAACGCGAGCGTATGTATCTTCTTACGGACGTTTTATTTCGCTAATTCGCAAACGTTTCGAAAATTGACCGTTAAAAATCTAATTAAAATTAACGAGAATGCTGGATGTGTATTTTAGAATACGATCTGTATAGTCATTTAGTATTATTCGCAATATATACATACATAGATACATAAATGAAATGTTCAATTCAACCAAGGTGAATTAGGATAGAGACATCGAATTTTATATAGCATATAACCTTGATGAAACTATGTACATATATATGTATGATTTATTTGTTGTAAAATTTCCGGATTTCATGACATATCTTTGTACATATGTATGTACATACATATATATGTAGGCATATGTACATATATGTATATATATACATAGATATTCCAATATACATATACATATGTACATACATACATAGATATATCAATAAAAATAGTTTGATATTTCAAAAGTTTTATAGGGTTAAGTTGTTTGATTCAACAATTGGAATACATAATATAATATGACGATTTAAAGACCTCTGGATTTTTGTACCAGGGAAGTTTTCAATCATTCTGATATTAAAAACTGGAATTATTATTAAACAATAGCACACATCAATCATAATGCACATTATTCGTAATTATTTATTTATATATTTTAATTTTTCTATGGCGGACAAGGATTGCACTAATCTCATTATCGTTCGGAATAAATTTAACTATTATTACAATCGAGCTTTGGTGAACGTCACACATAGATATGTATGTACATACATCTACCAAAGTGTTTTCATTTCATAAATGTAAATCCCCCACTCTTGGTTCTGAGATGCGCAGTAATCAAAACTCTATCTAATTTGTCACATTCGTGAGATGAAATCACTGTACCTATAAAACTATGTATGTATGTATGTGAATTTATTATGTTGTATGTATCTACATATATGGGTAAACTAGCTGGTTTACCCGTAATACAACGATAGATTCTAACTCCAAACCCCACCCGTATGCATTACAATAACAGTTCAGTCCCTAGCCGGTTTGACAGTATGTGGAACAATTGTGTAGGGTCCGTTAATCAAATGGGTCATAAAATCGCGTTATCGATTCGAACCAACTTAGACAGATCACGAAAATTTTTGTTAGTTGAACCGCAACGACCCAAACAGGGAGACACTTAGAGGTATATAGTAATTCCATCAGACTATATTTCAGTACATACGGATGATCGATTACGTATTGCATTATATTGGTCTCGTGGTTTCTTTGAATTGGAAAACCTAACCGACAGACTTGTCCCTAGGGCTTTACGTCATAATTTTCTTCCAGGGTTTTCCCACGATTTTCCGGCGCATCCTTCGCGAACCGTCGACGCGCGTGCACCTTGCTAATTTAGTTTCGATTAGCGCGCTTGCGCACCCCTGCCGTTTCTAAGAGCCTTGGGGTTTCCGATGCATCCAACCAGTAAATTGTACGATTCTAGACAAAGTTCTTAAGCAGCGACGTGCAACGGTTGCAGTTCAGATTATGGCCAACATAAGCGGATCAAAGAGATGAAGAGCCGCGCGTGCACACGCCCATCGTGCAACCGCTTCGAACTTACGCGTACATATATGTATAATATATTGTATAGTGTAATACCTATTAAACAGCTTAATCGCCATACCGCAATTCTAAATGGATTGCGAATTTCAAGTTCGAATTTCAAGATTTTCCACATATTTATTTATTTACAAAATATTACCACAGTAACTTAACAGGTTCTCAAATCGTTACTGTGGCCAAGCAAATACATCATAAATAATGTTTATACACATATTAATATATGTTAATTACAAAAAAAAGTAAAAATTTAGAAATATACCTATGTAGATCATCCATAAAATAATACACTAAAATCTTATATTTAAAAACACCTCAACCAATCTCCCATAACTAACATTGAATAAGTCAATGTGTATGGCAACCTGGTTGAGTAATTTAATGGCTCTTACAAGGGGAGACATAGCTAGCATGTCAGTACAAGCCATCAGGATGGATATCAAATTATGTTCTCTGAGGAACCTATGTATGTATGTAAACTGACTTGGTACGTCAAAACCGAATTCAACAAGACTTTGCGGATTATGCACCAGGCCAAACAATAATTTGTGAAAATGTTTTCCCAGATAAAGCTGTTGACGTAATTCCAGGGAATTAAACCCTAGCGAAAATGCACTAGGGTAGAGCCGTGGATATTTCCTATACAGCCTTTCGTAAAGAGATCTAAGAAACCTTTTCTGCACCCTTTCCAATTTTAAGCAGTGCTCTATTACTAGGACTCCAAATAATTGATGAAAATTTCAGAATGCTCCGTACTAATGATTCGTAAAGAATCCCAAGCACCAATATATATACATATGTACATATGTATATAAGCTACTTAGCATTATGGACATCTGATTATTCTAGTACACTATCGATCTTTGTATTGATATTGTTTGCTACCATATGTACAGTTTGAAATTGAATCAACTTCATATTAAAAAATAAAGTAAAAATTCGGGTGTGGCCAACCCATGACTTTATCCATATACATATTTGAGGAATACAAAGAGTAACGAAATTATTTTTTTAAGTACGTCAGTAAATAAAACGCATGCACACCACCACACCGACCAAAATACATATGTACATAAATATCATGAAATTACTATGTTGAGTGCGCGCGCGTATGTAAAATACGATCTTCGGCATATATTCAAATAAGAAAAACTACAACTTCCGGTCGGCGGATTGTGATCAAAACCTTATCAACTCTTAAATTTTATATGGAAATTATAAATATAAATTTTCGACTTGATCAATGGGGCAGTTTCTGAAATATTCTGTGGTAAACTTTTCGACAAAAAAAAAAAAACCCTTTCGGTTGACTGATTTTAATGATTTTTTTTTTTAATAGCAATTTATCTCAGAATTATAACATTACAATATTGTGACGATACAACATATTTAAAAGGCCAAAAAAAAAAAAAAAAAAAAAAATCGTTCAAGAGTAAATTGCCATTTCCGGTAGTCAGATGTTGACCAAAATTACAGTATCTCTTACGGCTAACGTGAAAACTATAGATATGAAATTTCGACAAAATTACCAGAGCCGTTTCGGAAATATTCTGTGGTAAAAGAATTTTAGAATTTTCTACAAGAAAAAAACCCTACTTCCGGTTCACTGATGTTGACCAATTTCCTTATGGCTCTTACACCTTATGTGAAAATAATAGATATGAAATTTCAGCTTGATAGACTTGATAGTTTCGGATAAAACACACATACAGACACACACACACATAAGTACACAGACACACAGACACACAGGCACACAACATACAGACATTCAGACATTTTTTAGAAATCATGAAAACGTGATCAGGGGATGATACCTGATACAAATCAGTCAAAATCTCGAGGTCGAATTTTCGCACGATCACAATACTTTATCCGATTAGGATAAAGTAATAAGAGTACATTCATTCATGTGTAAAAATTGCAAATCACAAGCAAACAAGACTTTCTACTCAAACAATAAAACTACGTAAATTTTTGGGGGTACGCGATTTTTTCGTTGTCGCCAACACACCCGCAAAGGTTAATTGACACATTAGTTACAATTCATACTTTGTCGTTAATTTGAGTACATACAGCGCAAAAGTGAACCAAGTCCATTGAATCGACAATGAAACTCTTAAAGTGCGCTGTGTTTATTTACCGCACTCGGCGTAACATACGCATTCCTAGCGTCATCGAATGACAAATGTTGGTAACTTTCTACCTAATGTGCGAACATAATTCTTTTATTTATTATAATAATATCATTATAGCATGTATTACTATGTGTGTGTGTGTGTGTTCTTTTTGTCGCACGTATATAATATGTTCGCGTACGCAGATGCGTCTTGAAAGTTTTCCTCATTTTATTTTTCTTTATAACAGTTTCCCAATTGGCGGATTACAAACCTACCCCCTTCATCTCCCCCCCCCCCTCCTTCTCTCGCCCCTTTCCCCTTTAGCGAGTTCAAGGAGTATAAAGGGGTTGGTTCGCGGAAAAAAATATACGTCAATAACAGAGTTTTTTTTTTGTCGGTGGATCGTCGTTTTCCCTCTCGCGAAACTCTTTTCTGTGTGCTTCCTTTTAAAACCTATATATCTCTCGATAAGATCTCGAGAAAATACTTTGAAATTTACTTCAAAACGTCTCTCCTTGTCTTCATCATTCACTTCGATATCTCCGACTTGTTTAATATTTAAGAAAGAGCGTCTGCAATTATTTTTTTGAAACAAATAAGAAAGAAAATTTCTCATACAATATTACATACAACATTGAAAGTAAAAGCCTTTGTCTGCAAGCAGTGTCATATTAATAATGAAAAACTACAAACTCCTAAACATGATTTATATAATATACACGATACTTGGTATTTTTATTGCAAAGTAGCCTCGCTCTTAATCAACATACAATTTTAATTTGTGTATGATATTTTTGTAAAGTAATCAAGATAAAATACTTCTGCTGCTTTTTATACGATGATAAAAATGTATACTATAGCGTCTGCGAGTGAATCAATGGCAATCTTTAATACGGCAAACATAGGGGACTTAATTGATTGATCGTATCGTTCGTTCAACATGTTTATCTTAGCCAAGTATACAGTTTGCCTCAAGGAAACGCTTATATGTACATATGTACGAATATACTAGAAATCACTCCGATATACTCCCTTGAGTATTGATTGCAAGAGGACTCCTATAAATCACACGTATCAACAAAAAAAACTGAAAATGCAATTTTCACGTATGTATATATGTGTCGAATGTGATGTATTATTCGAGTGTGTGGGTATATGTATATATATTTTGTATTCGTATATGTATGTATGTACATATACATTTGTATGTTGAATACATTTTGGAATGAATTTGAATTGAGGCATAAAACGTCAAAGCGTATAATGGAGATACTAAGGAAAGTGGAAAGTTGACTTGAAGAATGTTTACCGTTGTTGAATACGATGTTCAAGAGGAAACTTTCTTTACGTCATATGTCGAAATTATAGAGCTTTTGAGCCTAAGAACGATGCGACTTCTTACCTCGGCTTCTAATATTAAACATGTGTTACCTAGAATAGACCGTTTTATTCAAAAGTGAACCAAGTCCATTTTAAGAAGGTTTCACAACAATCTTGTACTTGGTGGAATTATTTTATATAAAATTTTCAACGGTAGATGTCACTGTAAAACTTTTATCGTGGTCGCAAACCCCCACAAGACCGTTCAAAATTTAATTTAAAATAATTTATAAGGCGGGGAACATGGGAAAAATGGGAAGTGAGTCAAAATTATTATTTCAAACAATTTTAAAAACAGGCAAAACGTCAGTCATAAAAGTCAACGACTATTTCTCAGATGGTTACTTCGGAACTTTACGACCGATAAAAGAAATATGCTTCGAGCCAAACAAACAAATCTCTAATGCGAAGAAAGAAAAAAAAAAAAGATAAAAAAGTCAGTATTAAATAGAGCAATTCGAAAAAAATAAAATAATAACACGCTAATACCGGTGCGCTTAGAGAGGACTCCCAATGAAGGGAAAGGGGAGTAGAGGGGAATAAGGGAAGTGGCGAAGGAGAAAAAAGGAAGGGGAGGGGCAAGAGCGCAATATACGACCGCGTATAAAAGTAATGAATGCGAACAAGTAAACAAATTTAGGGTGAAACTTTGCGACGAATGTGTCCCCGCTTTTCCGAGACGGGATGAGGGGGAGGGGGTGCCTTGGAAACTCGAAAGCTCCTCACCTTCGCCTTCCCCTTTCGTCTTTATTTTTATCGCGCAATTCTTCCTTATTTTCCGGGCACTTTAATTGTGTGTATTTTTTTCTTGCTCGTCTTTAGTATTTTATTCTTTATTCGTCGGAGACCCTAAAAGAATGAGACCTGGGAGGGGGGGGGGGTTAAAATGGGGTTGAAAAATGTACAGGGAGGGAATATCGCCATGGATGTCGTCACCCTTGAAGAAAAATCACTCTTAAGTAGCTGTTGCCTATTGTTTCACAGCGAAAGGGGCTTCGGGAGATGAATGTCGCCTAGAAAAGGTTAATTAAAATTGACTTTTTAATTATTTTAATTACAAACTACATATATATAATCATTATTTTTATTTTACTAATTTTATGTACATTATATATTAACATAAGAGTCTGCCTGCCTGAATGGGTCATTGCGGTCAATATAGCATTGCCAACATGCGGAGAATTTTAAATGTCAATAGATTAACTAGTATAAGATATTGTACGTTGAATGAATGTAAATGAAACCTTAAAAGTGTGCATGTTAGTATATATTTTTAAATTAGATAAGTATTTATTACCAAAATATTTAATAAAAGGGTATATTATACATACATACATAGTCATAATACTAGGGGTAAGAATAAGTTAATAGTTAAGAATTTAAAATTAAGTAGATCCAGGAGAAGTATCTTGTACAGGGGTGTTATTGAATACAATGGCCAGAAGTTCTCAGAAATATAAATAAAATTGATAGATTACTGGCAGCCTTAAAACAGCACCTCTGTACAAGTGTATGTAGATAATAATTTTATTTTGTAATTTTAGATTTAAGTAGTTAGTAATTTGTAATTAGCTTGTTAAGCTAATAAATAAATAACAAAACGTACAAAAAATTTTCAGCGGTGTGTTGGTCACGATTCGCAATCTGTCAAACATTGTTCAAGTGAACAACGCGATTTTATAGCCATACACCCATTTAATCAACGGTAGACTATACAATTGTTTCACGCACTGGCAAATGGGCTACGGGCTGTACTGTTATTGTAAAAACAAGTGCACACTGGTGGGGGCTGAGGGGTGGGGCTAGAAACTTATGATAAACTTGTTGACAAAAAAGGTGAAAAAAAAAAGTTATGGGTCAAAAGATTCGTGTGTTTTAATAATGAACATCTAAAATAAAATATATTTGTGATTAGATTATTTATTATTCACTCTTCAAAAATCACATAAAATATGGTTCACATTCGACCCATCTCCGTACAAAGTAGGTTACATATTTTAACTGAAATGTTTGAAATGCAATGTCACGAAGGTATGTATGAAATTTGAATTTCTCTGAATTAGATACAGTTTTGAAATTCTCCCTTTTAGATCAAAGCTATATACGAGTATCTGTATAATATAAAAAAAATCATCATTTCTACGGTGAGAGAGTTTATTTTTATTTTATTATACATACATACATATGATACTTATGTACATATGTATGATATTGTATAATTAACGAAATACGGTATTACGCTAAATTTAATATCTTGTTTTTGTGTAATAAATATTATACATTATAATAAAAACACGCGTAAATTAAAGGTAATATCTACCATATAATAAAATAATACACAGAGAAAATATTATATGAATTATCCAAGAAAGCAATGCTCATGTTACTACTGTAAATAATTGAATTGATAAAATATGTATAATGAAATTATACCTCTCCTAACTAGAAATATGAACTTATGAACCTGTAGTATAAAATAATAAGCAAAATACAATACTCGAAGCTATGCTATGTACTTATTATATTAAAAAAAAATGTAGGTTATTTGATACAACGTATAATATCTCAAATCTCTAATTAATTATATTATTTTCTAAAACACACATTCGTATACTTTATCCAGACGGATTGAAAATACACATTCTTGGCAATATTTCAGCGGTCTAATTATATTGGAACTCGGTGCCGAAACATTGCGAAAATCTATCTCAATTGTACAATAAAAGGGTATGGTGTATTTTGTGCACACACAAAAACAAAAAAAAAATTAAATTAAATAAACAAATAAACGGCACACACACACCCACTGTGCTATAAATTAAGAAAAACTATTCAGTTGGTTCTCTTTAGAAACAATAAATGTTGGACTGAATCGCATAAAAATAAAACGCAAAATCAACAGGAACGTATTAAAAGCACCGAGGCGAGCTTTTGCATTTTAAAGTTAAATTAAATTAAACATATTGTAAATATTAGGATATTTACAAAGTTTAACGTACTCAATCTATGGAAATTCAGATGCAATGTTAATTTTGAATGCTGCATCGTAATTCCAAGAACTGGTTCACTGTTCCATATCTGTTTATTACACATAAAATTTTCCATTAGTATATGTTTATGACAAGCGACCACAATCCCGAAAGCCGGTTTGATATATGTCCCCCTACTTCGTTTTCCTTTAACACTGCAAAATTTCCTCGATTTTATTTGCTCCCGGAAAACCAAAGGACTCGGAAATATGGAACGGGGGGGGACGAGATTGTCCGCATTAAATGGAATCAATTTATAGAGGAAGACGCGCACACTTCATCGGTCACACGGGATGGTCTCCTGCGGTGCCAATACGTAATGGCAACCCTAAATCTGTTCCCAGAATCACCCAACCCACACTGTAAAATATTTGTAAGACACCTGGTGATAAGTCGTAGCGTAGTGGCCGATTCAATCGCGTGGTCACCCTACACCGCAAATGACTTGCCATTTTGCGGCCAAATGATTCGGTTAAGTGACGTTCGCAGCGGCACATTGTCGGATTGGTTTGCCGCGATGAAAAACGTATTGCTATAATAATCGACACGATTTATATACAAGGCGAAAAAAGTGTACTTTGATCCTGGTAATAAACAATGTAAAGATCACTCGAATAAAAAAAGTCGTGTAAATATGAAACCAAAAACGAAAAGTAAGTAAACTGCAATACTTGGGTGTAATTTAAATTTCAAATAGTCAAAAATTTTTCATTTTTCTGAACTGGTAATCAGATATACATATGTAGTATCATCATCATCATCATGATAATTTTCAGCCGTTCACCATCCACTGCTGAATGAAGACTTCTTCTCCAATCCTCTTCCATGCCTGTCTGTCTTGAGAAATCTGCATCCGCTTGACTCCACACATTCTTCTGAATCCATCTTGGTCTTCCTTATTTTCTTACACATCCTCTTCGATACCATTCAAGTATTTCTCGCATTCATCTGTCATCCATTCTTCTTGCAATGTGTCCAATCCACTGCCACTTCAACTTTTTCACACGTTCCGCTATATCTGACACTTTGGTCATGCTTCTTACCCATGTACTCCTCTTACGGTCTCTTATAGTTATACCAAGCATACATCTTTCCATGCTTGTCTGTGTGCAGATATAGTATGCCAACTAGTAAACTTATGACATTTTAAATTCCATCACACCTGCAAGATCTTAAGAAGTAATTCTGAAAAGTTTGGTTCCGATTAGTCAAAGCTTATGAAAATATAAAAAGGTACAAACTTTGTGTACCTTTGTACATATATCATTATTTTCAGCCGTTCACCTTCCACTGCTGGATGAAGGCCTCTCCAATCCTCTTCCATTCCTGTCTGTCTTGAGCAATCTGCATCCAGTTAACCAAACACATTCTAATTCATCAGCCCATCGTCCACTCGTTCTACCTTGCTTTCTTTCACATCCTCTCGAATACCATTCCAGTATTTTTCGCTTCCATCTGCCATCTATTCTTCTCGCTATGTGTCCAGCCCATTGCCACTTCAATTTTTTCACACGTTCCGCTATATCTGCCACCTTGGTCATGCTTCTTACCCATGTATTCTCTTCTTGTTATATCATGCTTCTCTGTGTGCAGTGGATCTTACGTAGCATTCTTGAAATCTAGCATCCACGTCACCCATCCATACATCATAACTGGCAGTACGCATTGGTCGTATTCCTTCTTTTTTAAGCATAGCGGAATGTTGGATTTACAAAATACGTTAATTCTTCAACTATCAGTCGAAATCTGGAGGTCGAGTTTTCGCATGATCTACCGATTATACATTGGACTTTTATGTTATGATTATGCAATGATTATTTGTTAATTTAATGGTAAATGATTTTAAATAGTTTGGAATTTTTTTGTAAGCTTGATAACGGTTAATTTCTGTTGATATGAGTGTTTTTCCTTTGAATGGTATATATGTATGTACATATGTACCTACATACTCCGTCATCTTTAACAGTGCGTACTGTGAGTTTTGAATACTTCTGTGTAAAATATAAAGCCATATTGCAACGAAAGTTAAAATTCGGCCGCAGTGTTGCTAAAATTACAATTTCGACCGTCACTTTTAAAAGCTTTCTATTTAATAAAAATAAATAACATTTATCGCGTGGAAAGTTCATCGTTATCTCGCGCGGAAACGCTACCCTTTCCAGCGGTATCCCAAAAAGAAAACAATAACAAAGTTATCTTTTCCTTTTCAAAATGAACGACATAATAAGTTCACATTGTCTCGAGTGTCATACATTTTTTTCCTCTTACTTCACCCCGCGACCCGCCAGTGACACTTTTCTCTCGCATTTGGAAAGCGTCGCTTATTTTTCACTTCGTGCGAGAAATTTTTCAACGAACGTACGCGACGAACGCAATACGCGCTTTTCCGATACGCGAAATTGTTTTCGCCTCGGTTTTTCCGACCCTCGGAAGATGACGGCAGGCCTCGCCTTCGCATCGTAAAACTTTACAACTCTTGATTAACATACACGTATAAATTTGTATAATATAAACAATGCGTATATCTAATTTTTGGTTAGATCCTTTTCCGTCGGGCACTAATTCCGCGCCGCAATACTGAAATTTTCATACAGAGGCAACATGTTTTCATTTGGCGCGCACGCTCTAAGTAACGTTTAATTGAAGTTGTTTAGGATGAGCGAGAAGGGGTCGAGGGGAAGGGAGTGGCGGAGGGGTTGCTTGCCAGATTACACTTTGGGATAATATATGCTAACACCTTTTCGGTATACTTCCATTTCTGCCAAGAACCTTCACGTGTATTGTAAGCTATTTAAATACGAAAAGTTTTTCGGTGCAAATCTATAGGAATACATTCGATTACGTTCATTGTAAATTAATCATAATATTTGAAAAGTATCCGGAATTCACGCAAAGGTTTATTATGATCATAACAAAGGAGACAACGATTCTGTGCGGAAAACATTTCAGTGCGTCATTATCCATTCAATTGAATTGATGGAAAACTTTCCCACTCTCTAAAAGCTGTCATTATAGTTAGTACGGAACATTGCAGATAACAATGTTGGAAAATTCAAACGCAATTTGTATCCAAATCGAATTAATTGTTAATTCTGGTCTACCACCCATCCATTTAAATCAAAAGTAATTTAAATAATTATAAATAACTTTAGTGGGGTTCTACTCTTTAAGGGGGCGCAAAACACAAAACGGGGTAAATACAAAACAGTCAGAGAGGCAAACAAAGGATGAAAAAAAAGCGCAGAGGAGGGGGTCGGGGAAAAAACCTCGACTTGAATAAATCCAATTTGACTCGTTCTTCGAGGTGGAGTCAATTTTGCATGTAAAAAAATTAAGTCTCCCGAGAGAGGGGAAACCGAGAAGAAAGGCGAAAGGAGGAGAAGAGAAAAAAAAAGAAAGAGAAATGGGTTGAATTGTATGGAAAATCATATCTTAATGTTATGATAACTGCGGGTCGTTTAAATGTCGAGCGGTAAGGGGACGCGAAAAGTGGGGTTTGAGGGGGTGGTAGGGGTTGGAAAACCGCCGGGTTAATACGCATCAATCTGCGAAGGGCGAGACAGGGTTGATCCGGACAGATAATACGTACGAGGGTCGTAAATTCGGACAAATAGGTCGTTTTCGTCCAAAAAGGACGTGGACGAAACGAGGACTTACATAAAGTCCACGGGGCCAATTCGACCGAAATTGAAACGCATGCTTGCGACGCGTTTATTTCGCACGTTCGATGCAATCGTTTCAAAATTAATTTATTACATCCGTTCAAGGCTCAATGGACATTTTAGTGTACGACGTGTAATTTTGATTTATTTTACTGTGCGTACGTAGATTTAAAACGATTGAACTTTTACATAGCACGCTAAAGTGTTTTAAGAGAGTTTAATGTAGATGAATGGCTTCAACTCAGTTTATCTGATCTGACACTATTTATTTGATAAAGGTCGTTTGTCTTATCTCATACCCCGCTTTCTAAATCGACCAAGTGTTTATATTCTTAGTGATATTATATAAATAATGATTCACGACTCAACCGATAAGAAAAATCACCAAGAGAATTAATAACAATCACGCAAACGTTTGGCTTAAAATAAGCCATCATCAAGTAATACACATTTAAATTTCTCTGTTTGCCTAATTGATTCAGGCAATAAACGTTGAAAAACAGCTTTAATTTGCATTTACAATCATGCAAATTAGTTTATATAGATAAAATTTGAAATCACTGTTGCTAAAAGGAAATGTTAAAACGTTAACGGTCAATTTATATGACCCTTTCTCTCTGAGGTTTCTTTGTAAGATATGTAACTATATTACTATACTATAAACTGTGAAGAATCTTCTACTACGAGTACCAAAGACGCTACAACTAATATTAACTTACATTAAATAACGTTGTAAAAATCGTTTCATAAGAAAATCCGCTAAACCAAAACCTCCATCTCACAATTCCGCATTTTATAATTTAAAATATATTTATCCTCGTTTCTGTTTACGTAAAAATATATGTACGGGTTGAATGCTTAAGTCGTCCCCGTTGGTTTTGGGACGGTTATGACGGATGATGCGGCGCGCTTGTCTCGCGGTTAATCCCGCGGTTAAGTCCCCCGTATTAAATTAGAACCGGGCCAAAAGCCAAATAAATTAATAGCCGGTCGAATATTGAAAGACCCCAACACCCTATCCCACCCCAAACCTTATCCTGAAACTCCCTACATGACTCCCTTAGACCCCCTCTGAAGTTCCAGGACGCATTATCTGCTGGGGGGTAGTATTATATTGTTATACTAGTAGTAGTGGTGGTAGTAAGGGTTCGCCTTTGGACAAACTTCGCTCAATTAGCAGATAAAAAAAGTAAAGGAGAACGGCGGAGGTGCTGGTGGTGAAGAAAAACTGGTAGGGATGAGGTTCCAAAAATTACACTCAAGAATTCGGAAGCTATAAATTATAACGCTTAAAACTTACCCGTGGTCCGGATAATATTATCTGAATACAAGAGGATTTCGCTGCTTATTTTAAAACTTATAAGCGTATATAGAAAAGGGATGTTACGAATTCTTATACTTAAACCGCACGAAGTAAGTTTCGTGATTAGGTTAGATTCCGGTTCAATTGAAAAACTTTCAATTTAATTTTTCAACACTGAATTAACTTCTATGTATGTACATATGTAGGTTGATAATATAATTTAAAAAATGAACCGTTTAGATAATCTCTATAAATAGAGAGTAACTGGACAGCCCGTAGCCCGTTTGACAGTACATGAAACTATTGTATAGTGTACCGTTGATTGAATGGATGTATGGCTATAAAATGCGTTGTCGACTCGAGTCAGCTTTGATAGCGGCTTGTTGCCAAAACACATCGCTAAAAAGTTTTTGTTTGTTATGTTGGCAATGCGAGCATGACTCAACGACCCAGGCAGACATTATGAACGACACATTTCAGACATTATGTTTTGACTCATTTTCCACAATTTTCTTTGATTCGGAATGGCGTCACTTATCAAACCTTGAAGTTTGATTTTAGTTTAATTGGGCATAAAAAGTGTCGTTTTATCGTGATTCTTATTCCCGTTCTGGTTAAGTTTACGTTTTTGTATTCTTGGAAGTTACGTTGTTAGGAAATAATGAGGATGCCATGTAAATATTGGATTACGATCGTATTTGTATATGAGTGTATTATATTATATTAAACGTGAGTGCGGGAATTTTTATTTTTACTCTTTTTTTTGTCGCTTTCGATAAAAGTGAAAAACAAAAGAGATCGGACGCATAAAGAAGGCGACTGTTTATAAAATAAATTATATTGGTTTTGGCGCTACCGTCCTTTTTCCACTCCCGGGGTTTTTGCGTACGGGCCGAAAAACCCGGAAAATTTTTTTCCTCGACCGTTGTGTATGAGCGACGCGTATAATACGGGGACGACCTAATCTAATAAAACACAATATTTGCTTTCAAATTGTGCGAAAAACACGCGGAAAACCCTCCCCCATCCCCATTGCCTTTACTTCCCGTTACCCCGTGACGTCACAAAGGCGAACGTCTCGTTTCATTGTTGTGTTTCGGGTGCGTTTTGAACGTTAATTGAACGCTTTTGGTATTGTGTTACATTATATTGAAAATTTTCATGTGTGCTTCGTTGTGAACAATGAGTTTTTGATTTAGACTCAACAATGCCGTTTTGTATCAAAAATACTGCGTCGCTTAATTTTTTTTGTACAATAACGCCATAAATCAATAAACAGTGGGAGATACTCTCGCGTTTAGTGAGAAAATGACGCTATTCCTCGGCAAGTGTGCAAAATTTCCGTGATACCGTAATCCCGAAGAAACTTTCAATATCACGTTACCCGAAAATATGTTATTCCATTCCGCAAATGATCACTATTATCATTTCCGACATGCGGTTGTTTTTCCTCGCGCTTTTCCCCCGTATTATTTTCCGATCCTTTGCCCTTTGTTTTCCCTTAGCAGGCGGCCGCATATTTTACTCGCAAAAATATGCCGATCTTCAGACTTTCGATCGTCCTGAAAAACAAAAAAACACCCACACACACATACACACACCACGCATAGGGACGTATCATCAATTTTCGGACGAAGCTTTCGTCGTTCGAGTATGAAAAATCGTTTAACGCGCGGGAAAATCTGCGATATTTCCAATATTAATATGTTTATATTGAAGGATTTGCGCCCACATCATCATTCGCGAAACGCCGCTTAGGCGGAAAAGCGTGTTCGCTTTTTTCCACGACTGACTTTTCCACGAACGGACAAATCCGCGGATGCGCAATCTCGGAAGGGAACCGGATGTGCTGCCGTTCACTTACAACGCATTTTCCGTTTCCTTTGTAGTTGTCAGTGTCGAAGAATAATACCCGGCCATTGAAACTCGATATTTTAGTTTTCGCCGATGCTGCTGGTACTAATCGCTCTGTGCAAACTGGAGATCGTGCAAATATTGGACAAGTTTTGTCAATACCGAACTCTGAACTTCAAGATTTACATGTAGATATAAATAATAGGTACAAGTACTAAGTCAACTATTTATTTATTTATTTATTTATGTAACAAAATAATATTAATACCACACAATACACTACAGCCAAGATAGTTAAAAATGAACAACATATCAAATCAATAAAGGAACTTATGAGTTAAGGCTGGAAAGGAACTTAAGTAAAGATAGTCTAAAGGAGGGCAAAGAATAGAGAAAAGGATCAATACTTGCCGGGATTTCGTTAAATGACGAGCAGGATCTATAAATTAAGAAGTTTTGTGAATAGTTAGTGGAACAAAGATTCAAATGAAACAATGGAGGATTTCTGACAGGTCTAGGGGGACAATGTACAAGGATCCTACTTAGTAGGTAAGGGCTATCTAATAAATTGTTTAAAAGTTTAAATATGAAGCAGAGATCCGAGTTTTCAAGTTTATGGAGCAAAATGTAATGTGAAATCTTATCAAAAGCTTTAGAGAAATCAAATTAATAAGAAGTTCCATACGTACTCCATTTTCAGGTTTTGTCTTTCTTCTGCAAATTCCCGTGATTACATCTCCCTGCAAACCAGGAGGACGGTCTCGGATCTCTGCTTCATATTTAAACTTTTAAACAATTTATTAGATAGCCCTTACCTACTAAGTAGGATCCTTGTACATTGTCCCCCTAGGCCTGTCAGAAATCCTCCATTGTTTCATTTGAATCTTTGTTCCACAAATTATTCACTAAACTCCTTCATTTATAGATCCTGCTCGTCATTTAACGAAATCCCGGCACATATTGATCCTTTTCTCTATTCTTTGCCCTCCTTTAAATTATCTTTGCTTAAGTTCCTTTCCAGTCCTAACTCCTAAGTTCTTTTCTTATTTTAATCTGTTGTTCGTTTGCAACTATTTTGGCTGTAGTGTATTGTGTGATATTAATATTATTTTGTATTTATATTTTATTGTACATATACTATAAGCTGTTTGTTGCATGATTAATTAAATAAATAAATAAATAAATTAATTAATTTTTTCCAATTTATTAATGGAATCTTGGTAAAACGGGTTCCATATAGTACTAACAAATTCCAGGTGACTTCTCACAAAAACTATTCTTATTTCAACAATAGTATCGCATAAAATCAAACCATTCTAAAGTGACAGTATTTAAACGGAATTAAAAGGCAATTTAAACGATTTCGTTCTCTTTCTTGTAGTTTAAAATGTTTTTTAAGAAATTCGTCAATTTTTGTGGAAATGGAAACAATATTGTTCTTGTCAGTTGTCAGCGATTCGTTCGTAATTGCTTTCACTGAAAGCAATGATAAAAAATTAATTACTTAAAAGCTTTTTATACTGAGAGCACAATTTTCTCTAAATTTTATAAAACGAAATGTATATTAACAATGAAAATAAATAAATCACAAAATAATGGAGTGTAATAAAAATAAAAAGTCTTTGTTTTTTAAAACTGAAAAAGAAATAATATTATTACATACATACATATATGCATACATATACTACATAAATAATAAAAAATACGTACTTTAAAAATTCTTTAGAGTGTTTTTTGAATGTATTAAAAAACTGTTAATTAAAAAGCTTCACCCAAGTCGATTATTAAAAAATTAAATGTATCATATTACTTTTTATAAATATGAAATATGTAGGTAAATAATAATATAATGAACTTAAAAAAATGCAAATTCTTGAGTTTGTATGCATGTTTTGTATTCTTATTTTATGTGTTTATTACTTTTTTTATAATTTGATTTCTATATACATATGTAGAGTACATATGTACATATGTATATATGTACCTACATATGTATTTATGTATATTTGTGTATTATGGACTAAAATCATATAAAAATAAAATAAAATGTGGCTAGTAGTAAAATATTGCCCGTTGACGATGAACGCATTTTTTTTTTTGGTTACTATGGGATACGGAAAAAAAATGATCAAAAGATGCTTTTTATTATTGATTCATAACAAAGCGGTAAAAATGTTAACAAAGCGTTCCAGTGGATCAACAACAAGCCACCAAAAAAAATTTATGTATAATATTAAATTTGACTAACCATCGGAAACATAAATGATATTAAATTTATAATGAAAGTGACAAATTTTATTTATAACAATTTTTAAGAAAATTCCCTTGGGGCGATTTTGGTGACAGAGACGCCATTGTCTATTCCGGAATTTTCCGACGTCGTAGGTGGCCTTTGTTGTTGATAGAGAAAAAATCAAATTTTCCCCGTAATCTGACCGCACAAGGAGCGAGCATAAATTGCGTCGCTTTCCGCTTATCGGTCGCCACTTTCGGTCCACCCTGTGTGCCTCGCGAATTAATTGAAATGCGGAGAACGTAAAATATAAGCTAATTTCAAGGATGCTGATTTTATTGTCGCACAAATACAACGGGGTTCGGGGGTGGCGTTTTAATTTCGCGCCAATAACGTCGCATCCCGCAAGCCACTCGATAAATAATTAATTCGTAAATAGTTATTTATTGAGACCGGTTCGAAATCGAGATCCGACAAACGAATCGAGATTTGCATATTGATGGGAGCGATTCGTCCCGGGGAAATTAGCATCGATAGTCGTTTTCAAACACGTGAATTGAAATAAGTCGCGGGAAAATGTGCTATCAGACATTTTTTTATGAATACCAAACAGCACAAAATAAAATGTGTTCATCCGCAAATTTCTTTCATCAAGCTTTCGGGATTCACCAGGCTTTGCTACATTTACGCCAATTGCAAACGGTATTTTTGTCTCTCTTTATATTTGTAAAACCTTTTTTTTTTTTTCTATAAATATCACACAAAAGTAGGTCAAAAGTGATCCAAAATTATTCAATGTAAAGAGAATACATTTTAATCAATTTCTTTTAGTTTGAAATTCGCTCAATTTTGCACGAAAAACCCTCTACATTCTTTACAGTGTATTATTAGCATTCTAGACGTGCAAAAAAAAAGGAATCGAAACAGATAAAATTGAAGGTTGATAGTTTTCCGATATGAAAGTGTTTCAAAGTGGTACAAAATAAATTTGTAAGTGATCAGTGTGCGAATCTAGCATATGAAGAATTCAAAGCGAACGAACGCGTTTCAATCGTTTTCCGATTTTTCCGAAAATTGAACTGTATTCTATAGATATGTATGTATGTATGTATGTTAAAATATCAAATTTGAAACAATTGTATGTATATTTTTTGTGTACTATTTAAAGTCCCCCGGTGTTTGTTAAATTGTTGCGATGCGACAAACCTGTTGTAAAATATAAACGATTTTATTTTCCGCGTAAAAATAGTATATGGGTATTATCGGACATTTTTCAGTCAACTTTCAAATTGCTGTCATAACAACAAGAGGATTGCAACGGATCAAAATAACGAGTCTATTAATTATTGTACAAAGCCATTTCAATCCGATGCATATTGAATGAAACTGTATGAAATGAATCTGTATGAAACTGTATGAATGAATGAATACATGCGTATTATATAAACGATAGTAAAGCTATACAAATACTATTCATTAAATTTTAACCGTATGAAAATACGAATTTATCAAAATAAATTCAGCATTTTCATTGTGTAAAATATTTGACTTTCACATTACAACTCGTTCGATGAGTTTATTAAATTAAAATGAATATAGATTATTGTGCTGGTTTCATCGAAATGTGTACTTGAAGAAATAGCGTCACCATCGATTGGTTTATGACGGGTGCGTTTTGAATTGTATCGAATTTCTCGAGAAAGTATTGCGAATTTGTTGTTTTATTTTGGGAGATACATTTTCTGCGAAAGTCGATTCTCATATTTCATTAAATTATTATTGGATTCTTTGTCGAACTAAACGGAAGAAATTCCAATTAAAATTCAACAAAACCACGCCCGGTTCGAACCGTAGAAATTATTATGTTACCGAGTATTTCTTGGATGAAATGGAATATTTAAATATTAATGTACTTTTTGTAGGAATTTATGGCTTGTCTAAACCTATTTAAATTAATGTAGTTAGTTGCATCTTAGAACAGATGTTGTGTGAATTTCAAAAATGCATTCGAATCAATATAAAGGGGATGTTGAGGAGAATTGTAGGGCAACAATTGAGAAAATACAAACTCAGCCAATATTGCGCAGAAGGTGCACTTTCCTCGGCAAGTGATTCCGATAGATTCGCCTCGGGGATTTATTTCTGAGTTTATTTATGTTTTTGGTGGGTCGCCGTCGTGCGGAATATTAAACGGAATCTGCTACCAAAGTCAAACGGGAAAACTGCTTTGATTTCATCTCACCGTCGATTTTTTGCCACTGGGTTTTCATCTCGGTGTTTCGCGTTGATTGGCAGCAGGAAAATCCTCGAGACGAAAGCTCTCTAGGCTTTCGCAAGCCCACATACTGCGATGGTCGTAAATCAAAGTGAAGGGTACACTTTCTACACCTCCTCTTTCCCTGAAATATACTTGTTTAACGCAATCGACCACAATTTACAATGTGCAAATAGAAAATACTCGAAGCGATGTATGCACAGGTGTTCGTTTGGTAATGTTGCGTTGGTGACGAATAGCAAGCACATGGTTTGGGTAATTTCGAATAAAGAAAGTTTAGCCATCACGTTTACGTTCTACATTATGCTTTTGGTGATAATAACCCGGTTAGAACCGATGTTCTAACCGTTTAAAAGTTTCATCGACATGAAACTTTCAATATAAAAATAAACATGTACTCCGATGTATGTATATATGTATGTATATGCACTTATACACTATAGTTTAATTTGTTGATAGATAAAATGCTATGATCTATATAAACCGCTTTGTGTGTAGTAACTTGTGCGTATAAAACTTATTAAAAATGTATATTTTTAGGGTTGAAACTTTCGCTGAAACTCTTGGAAAATTTTCGCTTACGAATAGAATATTCACGTTCTAGCAGCCGAGGGAGGAGAGGGTTCAGTTTAACCTTAGACAATATAATTTCCCAAAATCGTATACATTACACGCTCGAGTGATCCAATCCGACGAAAATTAATTAAAATCCTATACGTTAAATTAATGATTTAATTTGCAACGGCGCTGTTTTAATAATGCTTATTAATAAATGGAGAATTTCAATTTGTGATCTGTGTAAACTATTTTATGAATTTTTAGTGCGACGTGGTTTTTTTTGCTCTTCTTATCCACAATTGGATCGGGAGGAGAGTACGCTTCATATTCGCATGTAAATGAGCTGGTGGTTTATTGCAAGCGAAAAGCGTGGAAATTTGTCGAAAATTTAACGCCTATTTCGAACGTGAAAGCGTCGAGAACTTTCGGCCGATGTCGGAAAACAAAACGTCTTTGTATGTAAATGCGAGCTTTTGTGAAAGTTTTCGCTTAGCGAAAGATTCGAACCGAACAAAGACATCCTCGATATAAATAAAAAAATATATTTATAAGGGGATGGGGGGAGAAGGTGGGACTTAAACTGTATTTAAATTGTTTTATAAAAACTATCAAGTGTATGTTGTCAACGTATACATTTACAAATCAGCTGATGTCTCATGGATAAGAATTTTTCCCACACTTTGAGTCTATGCTATAAATATCATCACAATTTCGCAGATGTGTGTAATATATGTACATAGGTACCCATAATCATGATAATGGAAAAAATCACACGTAATCCAAACGTGTCAATATATCCGGAAATAATTATTGGATTAACTTATGTGCCCACGACATTTGTATACTATAATGAAATTGAATAAAAAAGACTCCAACATTACCTTTGTATTACTTTTCGTCGTATTTTTAATGACAGAGAGAGTTATATCCAGTCGTAGTAATTTTTAGCGTACGTTATATTTCGCGCGTAGAAAAATATGAAGATAGACTCAGGCACGTCTTTTTTTCTATTCTACTTGTTTTAGTAACAAATTGTAGAGACGTGTTCTCATCACGTGTTTCGGGGTGAAAACAACTGTTTTCCGGTTCCCTTTCTCCCCAAAACTGTTCACTTCATCGCATTGGTGGAAAACTTGTTTATTTAGAAAATTCCCACCGGTTTTCCAAACATTAATCAAAACGTACGTGGATAATAAATTAATGTACTATTTCTAGCACATCAATATTGAATAGACTGTTCAAGGAAAATGTTAAGCTTTATATACATACATAAATACATACATAGGTATATATTTCGTTTAACTCAAATATGCACTTAGAGATACGCGACGCAGTAGTCGATCTCAATAATCTCTCTTTAATGTATTACGCGAATAAAAAGCAAAAGCTTACCAAAAAAATTGTACGTGAAAAGCGAACGAGGGAAAAAAGGTTTGACATTGATTATTCTTATAATTAAAAATGTATGGGAGCAAAAGTCACAGATTCAAATAAAGAGTGACTCGCTCGTCTTTTTTACAATACAGCCTGCAGTAGCCCGTTCCTTCCATTAAAAAATTAAATTAAATATTCAACGCGGAACATATTTAATTTCGTTTGTGTTAAAATGAAAAACTAGGTTTAATTGCTTGAAAAAAAAGACAAACACAGAGAGACAAGCTTTATTGTGTTAAGCTTCGTTAAGGCCAAGTTTTAACGCTCGCATGTGAATCGCTGAATTTTGAATCGCAGTGTCGGGAATTGAAAGCTGTGAAAAATTAACGCCATAACGAGAAACAGGGAACGATCTTCTTTTATATAATATTGAATTAGGAATGAAATTGAGTTTTTACGATAGGATCGCGCGACTGCTGTCGGATTTTCGCTCCACGTTTGATCGTTCGCGAATGGATTGCGCTTTGACGCCTCGTCTGTGTTATAAAATATTCACATGTCGAAGTCACACCGGATGTGGAATGCTAATATGCGCATTTGTATGCGTTTGAAATGCACGTCGATGCAGTTAAAAGCGTCGATGCAGTTAATCAAACTTGCACCTGCAGCCAGTGCGCGAACAACATGCAAGACTTCCAGCGATACATTATATTACCGTTTAATGTGATTTCGCACGCTCATATAATATTCGATGGTGTAAATTTGTATTTACTGTATTAATTATAATAAAATGTAGAGTAACATACTATTATCCAAAGTGTTGCATTTATTTGACAGACAAAATGACAGAAAATACACAAGAGGAAATAAATGATATCACATCTTTTTAATAGCCACATAAAATAAAACTAGCTAAAATAAATTTTCGATTAGTATTGGTTGGTTTGGTTTGGTTTGGTTAGGTTGGGTTTGGTTAAGTTGAGTTTGGTTGTTGGGTTGGTATTAAAGTAATTTAACATTGTGTCGATCTTTTGACTTTTGATTTTTTGACTTTATATCAAGATGCTTTTTAAATAGAGTGTAATTTCAAGTTAAATAGTTGAAAGGAACTATTTTCAAATATGCAGTTCAGAATTATTAGGTTGAAAAGTTTCAGAACAGAAATAAGCTCCGAAGATAAGTAGAACGAGGTTTTCCTTCCGCTGCATAGTACCTACTGGTGACCTTCTGCTGAAATACGAGTGAAATAATTAAATTTAAAGGTAGTTCATTGGAAATAATTTACGTACGTATACGTTTGAAAATATTATACTGCATGGTAAATTAAATTGAAATTGAGATCGAACGACTTTTTTCCGATTTCAGTGCGACTAAAGAGATAAAGGCGCCCGTTAGAGTGGAGTCGCGCGCGCGTATATATTAGCGACGCGAATCGAATAAGGGATTTGATACTTAATTTTCGGCATCTAAATTGGCGCCATTTCAGCGCTGAAAGAACGACGCCCCTTCATAGGGGATCGATCGCATAAAACTTTATGGGGGTTCGTCCGTGAGACTAACAAAGAAATAGCGACCCGGTTCCGAAGAAATAGTTGCGCCTAGAGGAGAGGCGCCTAATGGCGCCTGAAAGAGTGACCAAAGTTCTCCGTCCATTTCGCAATGCCCAAATGAAAATATTTTCAGTTAACTCTTTCAAGGAAAAGTTGACAGTAAACACGCTTCTGGCGCTGCACGGATACGAATGTTCTAAAACGGCTCTATTGCATACAAACGAAAAGTTACCCAACTCCGAAACTGTTACTTGAATACACACCTTTCTCCAATTTGATTATACTAGCATCGTCCAACAATTTCTCTTATACAAATTGCTTACACAAGCAGTATAATTAACACTCTTATTAAGTATATGAAAATTGTGGGATACTTTTGTAACCAATCAAACATAATTGAATGGTTACAAAATACAATCGAAGCATCTGCTCGCCTGGGTCGTTGGGTCAGGCTAGCATTGCTACCATAACAAACAATTTTTTTTAGCGGTGTATTTAGCAACGATCCGCTATCTGTCAAAGCTGGTTCGAGTCGACAAGGCAATTTTATGGAAATACACCCATTCAATCAACGGTTCACTGTACAATTGTTTTACGTACTGTCAAACGGGTTACGAAATTGTACAAATTAACACGCATGGTTGGGGTTAGAATACACCGTCATATGAAGGGCAAACCGGCTAGAAGTAATACATACATACATAGATCCGACAGCTTGTTTGTTTGACCGACTGTTGATGTTGATTGAACCGGGTCGGACATTTTAGTCACCGTGTTTTGTTTTTATTGAAAATTTGAGCTATTGTTTTTTTCTTTAACCTATAGTAATCAATAAAAAATTAATAAACACAGATTGATCGTCAACGGACAATATACTGCTAAATTTAATAAGAGGCTATAATTTACATAGTCATAATGCTAGGTGCAGAATACGTTAATTAGATCTAAAATATTTACATATCTTGTGCAGAGGTGCAGTTGTTTATTATTATTGTTGTGTGATAATTGGTATCCTTAAAACAATACATTGTACAAGTGCCAATAGATACATATGTAGATACGTTTAGTATGTAATTTTAGTTTTACGTTACTTTTATGTTGTAAATTAGCTTTCAAGCCATTCTAAATAAATAAATGATTCCAAATGAATTCATCAAAGCAAAAATGTATATGGTAGCTAGGTTACCTGAAATAAAAAATATTCCAAAAGAACAATAGGATTTCTGCAAATTTTGGTCCCGGTTAGTCAAACGGTGTAGAAATTTATATTGATTGTAACCCGATTGTTGCTGACAAGTAGGTTATACTTAAATACATGCGTACTGTTTGCATGTTGTATTTCAATGAAATTGTATGATTTGTTGCCAGTTGTTTTCAACCATTCCGGTGATAATTAATTCAACGTCAGCCTTTTAGCTGGCCCGCCGCTTTGTGTGTGAACTGTGTGCTTTTTCGGTTCACGGAAAATTTTCAAAACCGACTTCGGCCCGCGAGAAAATTCGCACACGTTTGCAAATGTTTGAACGTTTTTCCGGAATATTCCGGTTGATTGGCGTGACGGTGTACATAGGTACGTGTAGAAACAAATTTAGACTTTTGCAAGGGCGTGTATTGCAAGTCGTTTAACAACTTTCCTCAGCAACAGTATATTACTGACGTCGAATTGAGCAAAGTTTGCAATCAAGTAGAAGCAAGAATAACTATTCTTGTTTGCCGTCTTTAATCCAACTTCATACGAGCGCAAAAGCTCGGTGGTTCGCGAAGCATTTCATTTTTGTACTATTTTTATATACATGGGAAAGTATAAAAGTTCAACTGGATACACTAAAATATGAGTTTTTAAAAACTCACCTTATAAAAGTGATGTTAGTATAGAACAAGCTGTACGCAAGTTGTATTAGAATCAAAGTTTATTTTAAACTTACTATATTATTTAGGTACATTAATGAAAGCCAATTAATGTTTTTTTGAATTATGTATTACTCAATCATTATAAAATCAATCGGTTCAATTATTTATAAATTTGAATAGCTCAAATTTTATGTCAAAAACGACCGTTCGGTTCATTGTTCGCTTATAACTTATAACTAACCGTTGTGTTGGATATAAATTATCAATTTATTAAATAATATATACCAATACCTATAATTTAATATGTTAAGTGATTTATTTACAAGCATTTAGTGGGTAGATACGTACATTTAAAAATTATTTAGGTATACCTTGTGTGATCATTTCATATTTAAATTTTGCATTGAAATTTGAATCCCTTCATCCTATTGAATAACTTTCTCTGCATATTCATAGTATTATTAAACTATTTTATTTGAGAATAATAAGTATTTTTCAGCGTCGTGCAGCAATCAAGCTGTTGCTGAAGTTTCAGACGATTGTTTACGGTTAAGCGAGTGCGAATAGAGCGTAACCTCGAACATGAAGGAACTCACTTGAGTTTATAGTTTCAACTGCTAATTTCAACTCTTGAAATGAAGTCACTCGGTTGGTAACTAGCTCGGACCAAAAGCGGTTCAATTTAACTGTCATACTTTGGTTTGACAGTTAAGATTAACCGTCGATCGAAACTTTCGATTCGCCTTACGGTTTTGATGGCATCAATTAGAATACTTTCACCCTGTCAATTTAAATCCGTTAACTATAAAAGTTTCTTGATTTATATATGTATATTTTTCAGTATTGTATTGAACTGTTGGTTTGTAACTTATGTGTTTGCTTTGTTTCAGAGTCACCTAGTTTCGGAGAGCCTATAGGAAACATAACAGTGCCCCTGGGAAGAGAAGCAATCTTGACATGTATCGTCGACAATCTACAGACGTTCAAAGTAAACAAACCATTAAATTATTTCACTATAGCTTTCAGTAATTAAATTCAACGTATCATTTTACTACGACTGAGAGCTAAGTTTCGATTCTGTATTAGAAAATGAACGCGAAAGTTTCTCGACAAATAAATATGGATACGTTCCGTACACGTGTGTGTTTGTATGTGGAAACTTGGCCTTTTGAGAGCGCCACGCACAAGGGCGAAACTCGATAAAAAATGCATGAGAGTCAGGTTCGATATATGAGCGCTCGTACGGAAAGGGTTAATCGTAAAAAAGCCGAAGCGACTTAACCGTATCGAGTCGAACTTTCTAGAGGAGGGCTTTTAAGCGGCGAAAGCTAAAGCTTTGCATTTTCGTTCGAACAAAATTAACAAGACTCCTTTCCACACCCACCCGCAACCCCTGACTGCACCCCATTCCATTACATTTGAGATTATAATTCGCGTGGATTTAGCGCAGGGTGACCAGACGATTCATCGTCATTCGCGAAATGTTAAATTTTAACCACACTCATTGTGAGAAAACAATGTGCTAAGAATAGACTAATCCGCGTCGTTTTCGTGTTAATTAACCTTTTACCTAAGTATTATAGAACTAAATATTCGTATATAACAATCAAGGAGTGACCAATATAATCGAAATTATTATTTCATATTATAAAAATACTAACCTACATAATACTAACGTACATATGTAGGTACGTGAATAATTTAATGTTTCAATTATCTTCACTTGTAAATCCATCGACTAAGATATTTACATTGCTATTTAGTACTTTCACACACATATTTATATTCACTTGCAGTATTAAACAATGATTCAAAACGTATATATTATACTAGTCAATGCCCGTTAACGGTGTCATAGATACACGGGTTTATACATACACTCACGGCACGGGTAGTGCGAAGCGCTCACATTTTTCAACTCCCTACTACATTTTGAATTATTAAATACATTATATTATACTATAAGATGAAGCATAAGGGTCGGTCTGGCTGGCTGGCTAGGTAGGCGCGGAACGCTCGCATACACTCACGGCAGCACGAGTAACGTAAAGCGCTCGCATTTTTCAACATTTTTCTACCTTCTGCATTTTTACTACATTTTGAACTACTAAACACACTATAACTATATACATAAATTATGAACTAGTCAACGGGCATTGACTGGTTCATAAATGATAACCACCCGATGACATTTTTAACGGACATTTACTAGTATTATATAATAACGCATTCAATGAAACTATTGAAATAATACGAAACTTTATTAATGAAAATATTTTATTAAGCATTTATTGAGATTCATTTTGACTTTATATTACATTAAAAGTATGGTTATCCTACTTCCTTTCGCATCCGAGCTTTACCTGTGAATTTAGAGTAACTTTTTGTTTTAGGAAAGTTTGCTTATAACGCTGCGGGGGGTTCTTTGGCGGCTTTTACCAATTTTTTTCGCCGCCGACCTTCTTATCAATTGCTCTCTTATTCGCAAGAGCTGAAAACAAAAACCCCCTTTACGCAAATCGGCTTATTCGCGGATTACGCGGTGCTTAAAGGGCGTAAGTGCTAGCCGTATTAAACGGCGTCTTAACGAGCCAACTTTACCTATTGACCGCGGCCAACGGCGAAAAGAAATTTTCCGGTTGAAAAAAAAAAAAAAAATATATATAGATATATAATACACCCATAAAATTAGACATAATCCAGTACCGGCTGAAAATCTATGTATCTATAGTAAAGATACACATCTTAATTTCAACGGGTGGAAATTCAAAACGCGTCCGGTGCGCGGGAAAAAACGACTCGGATTTTCCGTTAAACTTACGGTGCGTCGTAAACTAGCATTTAACCGGAAGCCAGAGCCGCAATAAAATGAAAATTAATGGGCGAACGCTGTATTCCGATGCTGCTATTGAAAAATATATTAAAATGCATACGTTTGTAATATTCGCAAAAGTTAAAGTGGCCGAACGAGCGAGTAAGTACATAGTTAACGATGAGTGAATCGATAGTTTATCCGCAATTTAAATATGTAGTTATCAAATTTATTGCAATACTAATCCAAAATATATCAGTTTAAACTTAAAACTTTTGGTTTAATGGTGGACACGTTCATTTATGCTATCAGAAAAGAAGATTATTTATTTATTTTTTATTCTGATTTTCAGGTGGCGTGGCTTCGCGTCGATACCCAGACTATCCTGACTATAGCTGGTCATGTCATAACCAAGAATCACAGAATCAGCTTATCTCAAGCGGACAGACGCGCTTGGAGGCTTCACGTACGTGAACTGAGAGAAGCTGATCGTGGCTGGTACATGTGTCAGATCAACACTGAGCCAATGCTCAGCCAACTGGCCTATCTACAGGTCGTAGGTCAGTATAAATTCAATCAATATATGTACATACATGATAATATTTACATCATTTGCTCTAGGTATAATAAAAAAAATTCCCTTTGATACTTTTTTTTACTCGTAAAGACATCCATAAAGTTTGATACCATGTGTCTCGTCTACAGTATATGTATATTTTGTTATGTCGACGATAGAAACTGTCTCTTTTTTGGAGTGAAACTCTTCAAACTGGGTCTAGTAAATGTGTACATATTCACTAAGCCGCATCTAAGTTGGTAAAAAGGTCAACGGAGAGGGATCGTTTCGTATGAGAAATGCAAGGTACAAATAAACTAGTTTATCGTCACATTTCGGGTCGAGTCTATACAAAACAACTATACACAATACACATACAAACCAGTACACGTCTTAATATAGTACTAGCGGTAGTTTTCCCCAAATATTGTATGAGAGATTTCGCGATTCAAAATTTGAATATGCAAAGTGTTCAGATTTACACGCGAGAATGGTGAGATTATGAGATACCTAGTATGTACAAACGACTAAAACGAGAAAGATCCTCCCTCTTTGCGCTTTGACGGAATGTCTCGAGATGAAATATCGAACGAAGTTTGCGGAATTCCCTCGGTTATACGTTGATTGAAACCAGCTCACTCAAAGGAACGAATCTAAGCGGCGAAAAAAAAAATGTATCGAAAGAAAAGCGCTCTCGTCTCGAGAAATCTGATCTTGCAGTCTAAATTTAATACAGCGGAATGATTTAATAATTCTGAGAGTGTAAAAAAAATTATTTTTCTCTCCCGGTTTCGAAATAAGGAGAAAACTTTCTCTGGCCGGGCACTTAATTTACGTCCAAAGAAAATTTAATTGCAAAATTAAACTGTATTTCAGTTTAAAATGAAAACTCACCTGCGATTTGCACTCTTGAAGAATATTCAAATAGACTTGGGAGTTGCGCGCTGAAACTTTCACTGCAATTAGTGCCATTCTCGTGCTGAAAATCTTTTTGCCGTTATCGTAAAAACGATCAAAACGTACCCACATAGATGATTGTTAACTTATACTACACAAAAAAAAAAAAAATAGAGTATCTTAGTTGTGTATTATGCATTCGAAAGCTATTTGAAGAGTACATAAGTTGGAGAACTGAGCATCCCATCTCGACAGTTGATAAGAGTTTCGTTTTGGATAGCTTTGATCTTGACTACATATCCTGACGTAACTAGTATCTCATTATATTGAATATTATATGTATTTTCCCGTTCTTACAGTGCCACCCGATATAGTGGATGAAGCGACCAGTTCAGACGTGTCAGTTAAAGAGGGTAGTTCAGCAACCCTATCGTGTATGGCCCAAGGTTCGCCAAAGCCGAGCATAACTTGGAGAAGGGAAGATAGCCGCCCTTTGCCGTTGTCTAATGGCACAGAAGGTGAGCTAAAATTTTTATTATATCTATATAATATACGTAAATAAGTAAATGAATATACATATGTACATATGTATATATAAGAAGTTTAAAACGAGGAAAGTCGTAGCGAGCAATAAATAAGTGAACAAACCGTGATCGCAATACATAATCAACTTCCATCAAAAGTTAGTAAAGTACTTACAAAACCAAAATTACTTTTCAACGCACAAACAAGTACCAAGGAGGAGCTATGTATATTCACAAAAAAATAATATGAAATACGTCTTCGTAGATACAGAAAATACTAATTCGATGTAAAGTTCTAATTGGAATATTGGATAGATTTAACTTCGATTCATTTTTTAGTTTTATTCAATTTTTTTTTACAAAATCGTACATACTCGTACACAAACTGAACATAAAATTATTTCAAATAAATTTTAATCAAAGTTTAACAATAAAATGAATTACAAATTATTTCATAGTCACGGAAAAATATAAAAAAATATTATTTTCCTACATCGTAGGACAAATCAGTCATTCTCAATATTTAAAGTAAATTTGTAACATTTTATTTCGACACGTCGACATTCTACACAACAAAGCGCGTCGGCGTTCAATCTATCATATTTTGCATATTTGCAAACATTCACACTTTAAAACAAAAATGACACAATTTTTGGACACATGCACGAGTTAAAAATGTCAAAAAGATTAATTATTTCATAAAGACGATTACGCAAATGATTTCTTTTTGATTAATTCTGGGGGAACTAATAGCATATTGTGAGAATGACGCCTCTGAGAAAGTGACTTAAGTTCAGTCCATTCATCCACATCGGGATCGTATTGAAACATCGCTGCCGAACCATAGCCCCCTGAAATTATCAATACAATCAATAATTATACAGTGTAACACAGCTTCAATGTGACTTTCGATGTACAACAACTCACCGGCGACAAAAATTTTACCATGAAACGAAATTGCATCGGCTGACCATACCGGCTTGGGCATATTAGCCACGGTCTCCCATTCCTCGGTTATCGTATGAAATCGCTCCACTGAAGCTAGAGGAGAGACTCCATCTAGACCTCCAATAGCGTAAACATAATCTCCCAAAGCCGCAGCCTGCAAATAACAAGAACAAAGTGATTCATAGACACGTTTCAATCCAAATGACATGGAATATTTAATTTGTGCATAACTATTTGCAACGCTACTACATCATACCATGCACACATCTCTACTGTGCCTCATGTGCGGTAGGACCGACCATCGATTACTTTTCGTATCGTAAACTTCTACCGTGTTTCGGAATTGAAAACGACCGATAACGTATATTTTCTCGCCATGTGCTACTGCCGCGTATAGAGTACGTTCGCCCAACATCGGCGACATTGTGTTCCAAGATCTCAATCTTGGATTCCATCTGAAAACAAAATGACACATTATTATTAACTAGCCGGTTTGCCCGTAATATTACGGTGGATTCTAACCCCACCCCTACAATAACAGTACGGCCCATAGCCCGTTTGACAGTTCGTGAAACAATTGTATAGTGTGTCGTTGATTGAATGGATGTATGGCCATAAAATCGGGTACCAGACTCGAACCAGCTTTGCTAGATGGCGGTTTGCTGCCAACACACCGCTAAAGATGTTTTGTTAGTTATGTTGGCAATGTTAGCATGACCGCAACGACCCAGGTAAGAAGATGCTTACGTTAATATATATGGTAATTTTATTAGTATTCAATGTTTTTCACTTACCGAATGACACTGATGAATGAATTGTGTTCGTCGGATCCTCCAAGTATGTACACCTGTCTGTCGACTACTGCTGTTTTTAAGTTATTTCGACAACATCTCATTGAAGGTAATTGGGTAATAGTTTTTGTATCCAAATCAAAACTCCAAGCCTGCATATTTTATGTAGGATGAGTAATTTTGACTTTTTTCAAGCATATTGTTAACGCATAAAGATTAAGGTTATTTTTATCAAATTTCAAAAATATGTTTATACCATTTCGGTTACATAGTTGATATTTTTAAAATTATTTACCAATGTCAATTTTCTTATTGTTTTCTTTCGAAAAGGTTTTGAACATACAAGTTTAGCCTAATCTAACGACTGATTTAACAATAATTTTTTTCTTAACATTTGGTTTGTTTTTCTGGGAAAATTGCATAAGCTGATTCAGAAAGTTCAAAAGATCTTCTTTTAACTAAACTTCATTTCATTCACTGATCATTCTTACTAAAATTACAGTAATTTTGTATACCTCATTCGTCGCTACAAGCGACTTTTCACCACCGAATGCCATCACTACACCATCCAAAGCGACAGCAGAAAATCTTAAAGTAGATTGTTCCATAGTGTGAAATATCGACCAGGTGTTAGTATACGGATTGTATGTTTCAATCGTATTGGCGATCTGAAATCGAAAAGAAAATTTTCATTATTGAAATGTTGCAATCCATTACTGCATCAGATATAGCTTCAATACAATAATTGTGATGGATGTACTGTCTTCAATTCATGTGCACTTACGGAATGGTGTTCTCCTCCGAAAGCCATAAGGCACACTCTGGGACGCTTTCGAGGTTTTGAATTCAACGGCAACATTGGTCTTTTTGCCTCAATATGGTGCCACGTCATCGTGTCTAAAATCATATGACATAGACCTATCGATTCCCCGTACAGAGATCTTACATCTTCTAATACAAACTGAAAATACGTATGTACATATAAATAGTATCGTTTTGTTTCACTTGTTTGTCTAATTAATTAGTCTTTCGGGCTTAAGTTCACAATAAAGCGATACACTCAATAAAACTATAATTGATTATTTATAAGTGAAAAATATCAATACCGGTATAGGCAACAGAGGCAGTCTGATTTTTGAAATGAAATATTCCACGAATTCCCGTCGTTCCTGCCATTTACTCATTAGCCACAATTTTAACCCTACATATGCCTCTTTTTCCGACAGCATTTTCAAATCATTCGACCGAATCAAATCGAGCATGTATTCAGGAGTCAGATGCACAAAATCTTCGGTTTTTGTCGCCTAAAAATAATTTTCAATAGCAATCACGATTGAATTATTGTTATAATTTATACTAAAGGGCATGTGACACACTTCTGTAAAATGATTCATGAGGTATTCTTGAGCACGTTCGCGCAATGTACGAATATTAAAATGTTCAGCTACTTCGATAGCATAACGAAAGTATCCTTTTCCGACATAATTCTCTAAAAGTGCAAAACAATACTTTTCCAATGTTGTCGCTTCGATCATTTTGGCGAATTTAATTATATCCAACATCTGGGAAAATTGTGTCGTATCTGAAATAAAATATCTACCATAAGCATCTCCAATGATAGCCATTGTAAATTTAGCCAACAAATTAAACTCACCGATGCTACCCTGATAGAAATATCCTATGGCACTGTGAATTGCATCCATTTGAAATTCTTGATCAGTCTCAATTACTACCACATATTTTTTTTTAGTTAAACGTTCTTTAAAATAGTTGCAATTGGATCTCAACACCAATTTATGCGAGAAATACCTGGAACAGCATAATTTATGTATAATGTAAACGTCGCAATAGGTAGATTTTATCCAATATTGTAAAAAAAAAAAAAAGGTGTCTTTAAATATACTCACGTATTGTTTCTGATTATTATCTGAGCATCGTAGAAGAATCCGTGAGTGTAATAAAAATACATTCGCTTCATGAATATGACAGCATTTTGATCTGTAAAATCGATTGTTGCTTCTGAACTGTCACTCATTGTGAAAAAATAAATTATACCTAAAATACATATATGTATGTTATGCAAACTATAGGTAAATAATACAATACTGAATTAAATTTCGAGAGTCGATTGTAACAATTATATAGCACTCACCGCTACGCAGAAACTAAAAGATATTTTTTGTATAAAAAAAAGCACACACACACTCATGCAAAATTCAATTGAAGTGTAAAACAACCATATCCATTGAAAGCCGCCAATACGTAGATTCGGATCAGACGACCAGGAACAATAATTGTCAAAATGACGACAGGTGCAAAATGCACACACAAAAAAGGGATCGTCAATCTTTGTGGACTCGGATGAAAACATAAATTATCACTCAAATGTTATTATTATTAGTATAAAATGAACACACAACCAATTTTATTATACCTATACTATCTACATACATATATCTAGTTGTTATTTAAATAATTATGTAATTAAATTATTTTTATACAATATTTAGCAATGTAGTTAATTAAATTTCTTATGCATATTCACATAAAATAAATATTGGTTACCATAATAATGATGATTGACAATTCCCTACAAAATTTCGAAAACGAATGAATAAATTTGCGACAATATTATTTATTCATTAAACGTCACCAATGTAAATAACATTATCACGTTGTATATTCAGCATTTTTAAACACATTTTATAAATAGTTTTCTTTCGGTGATTTAAAAGTTTGTAAAAATACGAATAAAAATGAAAGATAGTAACAAAATTTCGAAAAGGGGTTATCTTTCTTATTTTGATTTCTTTTGTGTTTTGTTTTGATAATCTTTACAAATATACAAAAAAAGATACTCTAGTTCTAGTTCTAGTCTAGTTCAGAGGTTCTCAACTGGTGGGGAATTCCCCCCCTAGTTCTGTTTCCTGGGATTCAAATTTCTGGGAACGAATTAAAATTCGGTCCTAATTTCCCCATTTTGTCTTTAAAAAATAATTTATTATAATTTGAAGAATAATTTTTTTATAATAAATTGAAAATTTTGTTATAATAAATTGAAAATTTTGTTATAATAAATTGAAAATTTCTTCTCTCACAATTCAATTCAATTCACAACTATTCAATACGAACTAAATTATCGTTTACATTTAATGAGCTTAAATACTCTTTCCAAACAAAGGCAGTGTTGAAGACACGTGTCGTACAATTTTGGTTAGTTGGTTGATAAATGTGTGTCACATCTCAATGATGCTATTCATTTAAAATTAAGTGTGTCTTATGTATGGTTAATTGTCTTATCATTACTGGTTAGTTGTAATCGTCCTGTTTATATTAAACATCGATAGCACTACATGTGTCGATGAATCGATGTCGCAACTCGTGTTGATGAGTAATTCGTGGATTTCGGGGAGTGCTGTCCTCACTATTCCCCAGACCTTGACTCGCGCGAAACGTTAACACCAAACCGACATATGTACATATTTTGGTGAGGAGTGGATCATGCGGCTTGCCTATTTAGTTGACATTTTTGAGCAGCTCAGTAAACTGAATCTTCAGATGCAAGGAAGGAATACAAACATCATAAAATTCACGGATGCCTTGAAAGCTTCCATGGGGAAGCTCGAAAATTGGAAGAGAAAGGAAAAAAAAGAAAGATAAAAAATGTTGCAATGTTTGAGAAACTGTCATCAATTCTTGTTGCTGGTGGTGAAGAGAACGAGTGCTTCCAGAATTTGCAAAAAAAATAAATTTTACAGCATCTTGCAGCACTAGAAAATGAGTTCAGCCACTATTTCCCTGAACTCTGTGCTGAAAAATTGGATTTGGTAATCCATTTAAATGTTCAGTCGAAAAAGTTCCTGGTGATTGTCAAGATGAATTTCTGGAGCAAAAGATTTGTTCGATGAGACATCAATCATAGAGTTTTATTTAGCCCAAGATGTGCGATTCCTATCTAAATGTGGCAGAAACAGCTATTCGTGCATTACTTCCATTTGTGTCGACATACATACATATACATATGTATGTATACGTACATATGTATCTCTGTGAGTCTGGCTTGTCAACTTTGTTGCACATTTTTTTTTATTTAAAAAAAGCTTTTATTGTTCATACACTATGTTCACAATACATCTTAAATCTATTTTAATAGCTACTGGTCCAGTGACCATTATCTATTTTACACGTTGTTCATTTTATTAGTATTTATACAGATTCTTTTATTTTAAAAACCTATTTACAATTATTATAAAATGTTTATAATATATTTTACATAATTAAATACTTTTTAGAGTCAGCGATCTAAAGAAAATTATGTTTAGGTAATTTGTGTTTATACCTAAAGGGTAAAGACATCTTGCTATAATCACCGAGACCTTTCACTAAGTTGTTAGTGTGGTTATTGGTAATTCTATCGTAGAATCTATAGGTTAATGTGTTAATGTGAAATCTACGACTAATGGGATGTTATACTGGGAATGTAGTCTTTTTAGGTTAGTATAGATGGGCGTGTTATAAATGATTTTTAATGATTTATTTTAGACTACTTGAAGCTTTGATTGGTTAGTATTGGAGGGATTATTCCATACGGGAGCAGCGTACGTTAGTAAGGGTAGTATGAGTGCGCGATATATTTTAATTTTATTATGTAGTGATTAGCACTATGTCGATTGAATATAGGGTATATTGAAGATATGGCGCGAATTGCTTTGCATTTCGCCGCCTCTATGTGGGGGGCCCATCTCATTCTCTTATCGAATGTAATTGCTAAGTATTTTATTTGTGTTTGCCATTTCAGACTTTCTCCAGGTGGGATTTTCAGATCTGAATTTGGTTTATTTTTTCGTACACTTAAGAAAATCGCGTCTGTTTTGTTTTGATTAATTTTAATTTTCCACTTAGTGAAGTGGTCCGTCAGTGTCTTTACGGCTAGTTCAAGGTTTTTGCGAATAGCGTCCGGTTTATTTTTATTTAATTTAAATTTTATTAAATTTGCATATAGAGCTATGTGACAGTTTTTTTGAATGGGTATGTCATTAATATATATGGCAAATAAGAGAGGGCCTAGCAGACTTCCCTGTGGGACCCCTGCCGAGATTGATTTCGGTGAGGATATTTCAGTATTTACGTTGACCACTAACTTCCTGTGAGTTAGGTATGATCTGATGATAAGTATTAGGTAGTTCGGTACTTTGTTAGTAAGGAGTTTATGAATGAGTCCATCGTGCCAAACCGTATCGAAAGCCTTCTCTATGTCAAGACATACCATTCCGGTACTTCATCTTCATATTGAAGTTCTTCATCACGTGTTAACGGCTTTTCGGATGTAGCGATCATACACACAGTCACACAAAACGTGCTCACAGGACGATGCCTGATCATCATCATCATTTTCAGCCATTTCAACCATCCACTGCTGGATGAAGGCCTCTCCAATACTCATCCATTCCTGTTTATTTTGAGCAATCTGCATCCAATTGACACACACATTTGTAAGCCATTCATCCGTTTGGTCTTCGTTGTTTTCTTTCACATCCTCTGGGGTATCATTCAACTGTACTTCTCGCATTCATCTGCCATCCATTCTTCTCGCTATGTGTCCAGCCTATTGCCACTTCAACTTTTTCACACGTTCCGCTATAGGTATCTGCCGCTGTGGTCATGCTTCTTACCCATGTATTCTCTTCTTGTTACCCATCCATACATCATAACTGACAGTACGCATTGGTCGTATGCCTTCTTTTTTAAGCATAGCGGGGTGTTGGATTTATAAACTACGTTAATTCTTCAACTATCGGTCGAAATCTCGAGGTCGATTTATCGCATGATCTACATACCTACATACTCATACGTACTATGAATATGGATATAGTAAAATCAGAAATTATTTGGTACGATAACGGAAATAAAAAAATTGAATGTCGATATTTTTGATGTTCACAATTACGCTTGAAACTTCCACATATACATACATATAAGGGCGGTTTCGTCAAACGAAATTCGTAATTCATGGAGGCGTAAGAGAACGCCCGCGTGCCGGTCGTTTGAGGGTTAAGGAGCGTAGGTCACACTCGGGGACCCACGAATGAAAGATAATCTTTTATTCAATGCCTAAATTAAATCCTGAGGGTATATCCGAATTCGCTCCTTTTGCCCTTTAGCCGGGTGTACCCGCCGCCGCTGCTCGCGCCTCTCACCTCACCTCAAAGCATGAAAGAGTCCTTAAGGGAGGGTCCCCACGGGAGGGCCCGGATGAAGCAACCTCCTGATGAGGATCGGCAGTCACGCGAGGGCCGATAAAGTCGACAAAGTAATCCCCAATCGGAATTAATTGTCGACAAGGTGAGAGCGCGAATCGCATAGGGAGAGCTGTGCGTACATTAGACCGCAAACGTACCAGGCGCTGCCCTGGCTTGAGTTCACAATCGACGATTAAATATTTGATGAACGTAAATTCGGTGTGATATCCTGGGCGTGCCTTACACTAAAAATTAATAATTAACTTAATAAAATTGAAAATCTTATGCAATGTAAAGAACAGTACCAAACTTGAGGCTCCCGCACACCGAAATCGCGTATAAAAACCTAGCGAATTTAGCAAGTCTACCAGCCTACGCAAGCGTCGGTTTCTGTCACTCTGACATAAGCTATCAAACCACCATCTGTCACCTCGCGTTCGGAACGTCTGTATTTCACTCACGGTTCTCAAGTCAGAGTTATTTACATACAACTTTTCCACAAACGTCATCGAAATCGGTGAAATCGCCGGAATTCGGCGGAAATCCGTCTCGGTGTAGACGCGTATTCAGTTATTCTATTCTCTCATTAATGCCACACACGCGTATCTAACTTTATTTATTGCGAATTTGTTTTAATTCTATTAATAATCAATTGTTTTTGCACTACTTTACGTAATATATCTATTATAACAGCTAACAAATATATAATGGACGTATATAATCGCCCCCGCCACCCCCTACGCCCGTTTCAAGACAAACAAATGTTTTCACCACGTGGTTATGCCCGATTATTTAGCGGTTAAAGCCAACTTTGTTGTCTGTTTGGCTTATTGGCATAGTGACAGAAACCGACGCTTGGGCAGGCCGGAGACTTGCGAAATTCGCTAGGTTTGCCGCTCTAGGTTTTCATACGCGATTTCGTTGCGGTGTGCGGGAGCCTTTATGCGAAGTTTCAGTATGTTAGGTTTAACGGTTTTTGAAATACAGCGATTCTACACACATCCGACTAACACAAAGATATTTTCCAATGATAATTATTAAAACATATTAGTCAAAATTTCAAGGTCAAATTTCGTCACGATCACAATGCTTTATGGACGTGTATGGATAAAGTTTGCAGATTTTATTTTACAAATTGTACCATAGTGACATGACAGGTTGCCCCAATTCGTCACCATGGCGAGTAAAAATAAAAATGATTAGTTAGTAGGTATGTACATAGATACATACATATGTACATACATATATTCAAATTTGGTCACAAGCATTGGTATAGCAATACATAGAATGAAATATTTGACACTTGTGTACTAAAAATATATGCTATGTATATCATTGTTAGTAATTATAGTATGAAATTTATGTACCTATGTATGTATGTATGTACATATTAATTATATAATACTAGCTGACCCGGCATGCGTTGCAATGCCCGATCCCGTTCCTAGTACGTTTTCTGACGCGTGAGCAGGCCCGTTCCCGATCCCGTTCCCGATCCCATTCCCGTTCCCATTCCCATTCCCGTTCCTAGTACGTTATCTGACGTGTGAGCAGGCCCGTTCCCGTTCCCGTTTTTTCCCAATTTTTTGTCAAGTCCTGAAAGTTTCATCGCGATCGGTTGAGTGGTTTAGGAGCCTATAAGAGACAAACAAAAAAAAACAAACAAACAAACAGACAGACAGACATTGATTTATATATATATATATGTAGATACATAGAAGATAATATAATAATTATCTTTTGCTGTACTAATATTATGAAAATATAATTTTTTTCCCGTATTTCTTAATTTAACGTGTATAAAATTATATAGTGTTATATTACATACATATATTCATATCATGTTCCATGTTACAAAAATACTGTTCCCCGTATGTTAATTCATTTTAATCAATATCAGTTTAAATAAATGAATAAACAACCTTCCGTTTGCTTTCGTAGGCGATCGTATTAAAGCGAATAGGCGCCTTTTTTTAAACGCGAAATAAAAATTATACACAAAAGACTCAAAAGCAAATTCCGGCGAATCGTTTCGGCGCAACAAAGACGGACGTTTTATTGAACGAAACGGATATACGAGCCGGATAGACGGACGTCCGGAAAATCAGAAAATTCGACGGCCCATCGGAATATTTGGAAAATCTTTTCCGTATTTTTTTTTTCATTGTATTTTGCCGTTAATAAAAATACCTTAACGCTTCGCGGAACGCCGTTACTACGCGACGGTAAATCGGCGAAATAAACGATGATCGTCTGATAATATTTAACCGGGGATTGAAATTTTCATTTTGGCCTATAGTAAATATTGCGATTACGATTAAAGATTGTCCAGAATAACTTATATTACATTTTTTACACAAAAAATATTTTCAAACAGTGTATTCTCGTTACATCCTTATAAAGAAACCGTTGAAATGTATTCGTGAGAAAACTTCACAAATACCCGAAAGTGTTACAAACGCCTAACGTTGGTGTTAAAAGGTGGGTGCTCAAATAAACACCTCAGATTTTCCCTGAAATGCGAAAGAAAATATAATATAGTAGACTTGTATGAATTTGAATTTATATCCATCGATGAGAGTTTCGCGGAAAATGTTAACGGAAATTTTCAATAAATCTCAAAGTTAGAAATTTTAACGGTTTCTTTTTAAGACGCGAAAAATCGAAGATATCCATACTCGTTGATGTCTCGTATAAAGTTTAATGTGTATTATACAAGCGTATATTTTCTCCTGTGGAAATGTAACGTCGGAAAGGGGTGAGTTGTGTCAAAAACTGACAGTTATATTTTATTGATCTATGTATGGCTAAATTTAGTTCAACTTCTACTCCCCAGCGGAAATGCACGAAAATGATTGAAAAATTGTTATTAAGTTTAGAGATGAATGTTTTTCCTATTGATGTTAATGGGTTGTTTGATTGTTGAAAGTTTAAGATTTTCCTGTGTCAAGTTTATCTCCAAATTGGAATATTTTTTCGCTTATTTTTGAATTTAAGTATATATTATTACATCAATAGCACAACTACGACATTCAATTTACTTATTTAGGTTTGATAAATATGCCATATACCTACACTTAAATAAAAATATTCATTAAACAACAATAAATAAGATGTATGTATGTATGTAGGTACGAACAATTATCATTTTAACAAACCACATTTAAAAGTCATTTTGATTGACTGCTGAAAGTGAAGAATCTTTGCCAAACGAATAGATGAGTGAAATTCTAGTCGAAACACAAAGTCGTCAAAAACAAACGAGCTTATTTCTATTTTGCGGAAATCAACTTTTCTTTGTAATTTCGACCCCTCAAACCGGGCCAAATAATAAACGCCAAACATCGCTAATGATTCGGCGAAATCTAAAAATATAACCAATAAGATATTTTATATACGTACATTTGTTTTGCGCATCAGACCAATTACGGACAAATACAAGTATCTATCTTTAAATTTAAATATAATTGAATAAGATATTTCGTACTTCATTCGCGGAGATTTGCCAGGAAGTTTTACCCCCCTCGGAGTTTTATAATTTGATTTAACCGCGACAAAGTTGTACCAAACTTACAACTCTTTTTATTGATGCAATTAACTTCATTCTTCAGTGTGAAATTTTGCCGAAATTTTCCCGTCAATGTACACATCATATTATACATATATTGTTAAATAAGAACACGTACACACATTAGTTGAGCTTAGCAGAGCTCAGCTTAATATTATATTTGCACGTCGCATTATTACACCTGTGTCAACCAACGTCTACATATTGCACACTACGATATTATTAAAATTATCCTGGACTATTCGTACTACAGTGAACTAAACCCAAATCTAAGTTTTTAAAGTTATACGTTTTATTTGCTTGCAATCATATTCTAATACAACAACGATCCAATTCGGCTTATTTATTTATTTCTCTCTCTCTCTCTCTCTCTCTCGTTTCGTATATATTTGGCTTATTAGGCAGAGGCCGTATTGTTAATCAGGTCAATAATTGCCCATAAAATAAATAATTGAATGCATTAAGCCCAGTCAGACGGATACATTCGGCATAATGGTAACTGGCACTTATCGAGACGAACAAAGGAAATCGCTCCTCGATCGCATAATGGAAGAATCTACAAAAGACGAATAAGGACCGGGGATGTTAGATGGAAGGGATGGAGAGGGGATACTGAGGGGTTTGTGGGCGGTTTTCGTACCTAAGGGATGCGTGTAAGACTTCTCGAAACTGACTGAAACAACGGCGAGCAACTCGCTGTCCGACTAATGAAAATAAACGGGATTTATTTGTGAACCGGAACCGAATAGCGATGACGAGGGTACTACTACTCCCTGAAAAAAAAAAACATGGACCCTGAAAAAAGTGTCGGGTAAGTAACGCGTTCCCCAGGGTTGACACTAGTTCTCTGGCAACCCTTGAATACTGCATGGCGTCCCCATCAGACGGCCGTTGTTTGTTACGCCAGGTGAGTACCGTGCGAGAATAATAATGAAGCGACTCGAATTAGTTCCGGTAAACCAACAGGAATGTATTTCCGGAAAATTCCACTTAAAAATAACATTCGATAACGCCTCGAGTGTACAGACATCGATGAAACTCCTCGTGCGAAATATACGCCTTCCATTCAAACATAAGAATTGTTTAACAACGGCCTATGTGAGTTTAGAGGAGAGGTCGGGAGCCTTTTTTGAGCTAAAAGCCAAAATTAGGGAAAACCTTGCAAATTTGGTAAGTTTGGTAGTCACACCATGTTATTTTCGCATTATAGGTATGTATATGTATGTACATATATAAGTACCTATATGTATGTATGTATATTCCAAATTAAATTAAATGTTGCTTTTTTATGAAATGGATAACTCGAAAAAATACGTTATCTTCGTGATATTTTTTAATATTCGACAATTTATTACTAAAAAGTATAGCAAACTCTAATCTGAAAAACGATCTTAAATCGTTTAACCATTAAGTTATGGAGAAAGGATTCATTTTATTTTGTGTAAATTGTGTTTCACGCAAAACGTTGGACGAGACAAGGAGAGCTGCAGGTTTCCATCAAAGAGCCGCCTGCGGCTCCGAAGCCGCCGGTTCACGACCTCTGGTTTAGAGCTACGAACATACATACATATGTACATATGTAGATGTGTACGTCTGTTCGGTATACACGGCTTAATAAATATCTTTCAAAGACATTTCTAGTAGGATAATTGTATTATACATATACATATACTACAAGGTTCACTCAATAAACTTGTATAATTCAGAGCGACTAACACGCAAGTTTCTTCATTTGAAATTAAATAAATAATCACTCAAAAGTACGATTATTAAAGCAAACAAAAGATATTTCAATCATCGGGGCTTTGAAATCAAAGTTGGGTTGGTTAAATTAAATATAAGGAACTACCCCTTAAACTAAACTGGTGTATTAACAATTGAATATATTTCTATTGTATATTTTATAATAATAATAATAATTCTATAAATGTAGATATGTACATATGTACTTACTATATGTACATACATACGTAAGGATGAAAGGGAAAAAATCTCAAAATACGCGTAGCGTAAATCCTCTGTGGAAAGAAACTTTTTTCTTTTCCGCATTTTTTTAATTCAATGACATATTGTGAATCAAAGGGGGATTTCGGCCATAAATCGAGCTTTTCCGAATGAATAAATGTCAAAGATGACGCCAGAAACACGTCCGGGTCACTTCTCCGCGGTGTAAACACAGCTCTCTCTCTCGCGCTCTCCATTCTTCGACAGAAAAACCTTTTAAAAAAAAAAACCCTCACCCGACCGACCGGGTAGGAAAATCACGTTTCATACAAACACACCCCCGTGTTCCCCATGTAATATAAATTCTGTTAAAAGTATACACTGCTATCATATCCACGCGAGGCGCTCTTCTCCTTTTGCACTCACGTCGAAAAGTTTCCCCTTTTGAAGCGGCAAAGGTCCGAGGTGGAGTTAATCCGTTCATTCAAGAACGGAAAGGAGTGGGTTGGATTGGTGGATAGGGTGGGTTGGTGGGTAGTATCCGATCGACGCCTCTCAAGAATAACAGGGGGTGCCGTTTTAATTAACGGCGTCGCGGTCTTGGAACACTTTGTTCCCCGTCGGGAATAAAAGAAGACCGCCACCACCCCACCTCACACCCCACAACCTCCATTGTCGTATAGATAATTATATCGATTAGGGTGCCACAATGGGATTTCGAACCGGTGTAGGAAGGGCTCAAATTCTAATTTCGATTTGATTGTCGCTTTGTCTTTTGCTCTGGGAACCACCACCGCCATCTACCACCCCATTGAAACCCCCTCATATACCCGTCGCCCGTTCGGGGATCCTTCGTCGGGTCCCCGGGGGGTGTGCCCGGGGTCCCCGCTAGCGAGATTTATCTGAGGTTTTTGGGGTAACCGCAACTCCAAACAAGCCGCTAGCCAAACCTGAAAACCCACCGAACTACAGTGAGAGCGAAAAACCATCCCTTATCATCCACCTAGAATTTCCTCACTCTATTTTACTCATCCATTACCATCCCGTATAAATATAGACAAAGGTAATTGATTAACGCTTTGTTGAATGTGTAAAAATCTCAAAGACACTAATGTGATACATGAGATAACATTTTACTGTGGTTGAACGATATTTTATGTATAGGTACATATGTACATGTGTACATATGTACATATGTATAGTAAGAATAGTTTCGTAGAAATATATATATATTCATTGTAACTACAGGGTGTTTTTTTTTAGGGGTATAGAACTTTAAAATGAAATAAAACACATATAAATCATGGTAATGGCCATGGTATTGGCTTTATTTGAAAGATAATTTTATGCCATTAGTGTTTAAATATGATTTCGGGCATATGGGCGCCGCGGCTCGATCTAATAAAGCGCAAGAAGTCCAATTTTCGACCACTTTTTTGAGCAGCTGGGGCCGTATATCGGCAAAAACGCGGCGAATGTTGGTTTCCAAGTCGTCAATCGTCTCTGGTTTATCGACGTAGACTAGCGACTTCACATAGATATCCCCACAGAAAATAATCTAAAGGTGTTAGATCACACGATCTTGGGGGCCAATTCACAGGTCCGTTACGCGAAATTATGCGCTCATCGAATGTTTCCTTCAATAAATTGTTTGTGGCGTTCGCTGTGTGGCATGTTGCGCCGTCTTTTGAAACCACAGCCCTTCGAAATTAATGCCATTCAATTGCGAGCTGGATCTTGTAAGCTCGTAAACCAATATATTTCCGCAAAATCTTCCATAAAGTGGATGGACACAGCTCCAATTGCTGTGCACGATGGCGAATCGACTCATTCGGGTCCTCCTCAATACTACGCTCCACAGCAGCAACAACTTCTTCGCTGCGCACTGTATGACGTCTCTTCGGATGCGTATTATCAATTAGAGTATGCGTGGTGCGAAAACGATCCATGGGTATTCGAATTACTTGCTCGGATGGACGATTATGTTGACCGTAAAAAGGACGGTAAGTTTTGCGAACTGAACCACGATTTTCAAAATAAATTTACACAATTTGCAAGCGTTATTCTAGCGTAAATCTATTCATGGTAAAATGGCAAACCCAACTCAGCACAAATCAGCTATCAGCTGTCAAATTGGCTGTCGTTGGAAAAAATGTTGCCAGTTCGAAAACAAAATCTCTAAAAAAAAAACCCTTTATTATCAAGCGGGTAAAAGCCGTATATTCCGTCTAATCCGTGTAATTTCCTGTGTGTCTGTATGTGTGTGTGTCTGTCTGCTGATAACGCTCGCCAATGAAAATTATTTTAAAAAAACCAAAACGTTACTCGAGTGGGATTTGAAACCGGTATCACTGATTCGGAACAGAGTGCTTACGCGGTGAGCCAAACCAGACAATAATGGGCTGGCTTCAACTTGACTATGTATTTATATAATAAAAAATAGGCTCGCGACTTTACTAAATTGTTAGGTTGTTGTATTATAACGCGCCATAGTTGGTGCATTGTTGCATAGATGCAACAACTATAAAAATTGTTAAATTTTATATTATTTTTCAGTACGGGTGATGAGAAACCGCTCCGTTGATATTCAACGGGCTTACACTAGTTATTATATATATAATAGCCCAAATCCATCTGGCTGTCTGCTGATAACGCTCGCCTCGGCAAATAATTAAAAACCACGAACGTCGCGCAAGTGGGATTTGAGCCCGTGATCACCAGGTTGGGTGAGTTAGCGCTAACGCGTTCGCCCAACACCGGTAATGGGAGACTTCCTATATTTAAAAATATTAATCCTTAGTAGGTTCACGACTTTGCTAAATTGTTACGTAATCAATTACGAAAACATTTGATCGATTTATTTAGTTTAGCACGTTGAAAATATTTTTCAATCGTTAAAATCACTTACAAAATTAAAAAAATTATAATAAAAATGGATTAAGAAAAAAATAATAAGTATGCAAGTATTCCGTGCAACTTTTACGTTGACGAAAGCTGATAACTTCCCGATGAGCTGTCGCCCTTACATTAAACTGTGCTTCAATTAGCAATATAAACTGTTCAATATGAAGTTGACAAAAAACACGTCCATTGATATTTGACGGGCTTACACTAGTATGTACATATATATCATCATCATTATCATTTTTAGCCATTCACTATTCACTGCTGGATGAAGGCCTCTCTAATCCTCATCCATTCCTGTTTATTTTGAGCAATCTGCATCCAATTGACTCACACAGTCGTCAGCCATTCATTCGTTTGGTCTTCGTTGTTTTCTTTCACATCCTCTGGGGTACCATTCAACTACATACATACTTCTCGCGTCCATCTGCCATCCATTCTGCTCGCTATATGTACCGCCACCAAAGCACGTTTCAATTAAGGTAATTTTAAAGGCGCCTGTAAACGATCAACATTTGTAAGCAATATTAACAGCAATATTGCTGTCAATATTCAGTCAACCATCCAGCAACATTTTCGGTATCACATGTGCAATATGTGTCGCAGTAATGTGTGGCTGAATGATTGCCGGCAAGTAGTTGCTGTTTTATTATTGCCCAGATTCGCCAAAGGCCAACACTCGTGTCGTGTCGTGTCCGCACCTCAGCGACAGAGACCCGCGTATGTGAGAGAGCAAGAAAGAAACATATTTTCGTATACCGAGCGATATCATCGACAATATGTATGTCAACAATACTCGCCATAGCAACAAATGTCGGAAAACACGACTATATTTCCGGCCCGCATCAATACATTGCCGAGAATATGTTGATCGTTTACAGTTAGCTTAAGGTTCAATTAACTAAAAAAATTGGTGATTTAAGTGTTGAAAAAATACCATATTTTTAATCATAAAAGTCAATGGAAAAGAAATACCTGTAATCTCTACAGTGCGACACAATTTCGACATGTGTTTTAATAAAAATTTTAAATAAATAAATTTGTTTTTTTGAATAAATTTTCGTGTCGGCAGCGGCGCCTATTCCATTCACCCGAGTAAATTCAAATGAATGAATAAATAAGCGAATCGTTTTTCTCCGTTGTCTCGCGCCGCAGCGAAAGGGTCAAATTTAAATACGAAATTACGCGAATTCGGAATAAATACATCTGCAGCGGAGCGACGCTGATGCGAAAATAAACTCCCGAACGTTTATTTAAATTAATAATTAATTCCCTCAAAGGCTCGAAAATTAACTAGTCGATCAAAAATTTAACGCGAATGAAAAAAGGTTGGCCGGCTCGTTGGAAACTCGCCATTGAAAGGGCGAACCGTGAGATGAGCCGGTGAACGGCCATTATTAATTGATGATTCAGTGCACGGTGAGAGAGGAACACAAAGCGTTGTACATGTGCCGTTCAAACGACAAAAGGTTGCCGATCCCTGCCTCATTAGAACAATGCCCACGTAGTAGGGGAACGCACAGCAGCACCACAGTGCGCGAAATCGATTCCGGCATTATCCCGGGGTATCGACAGTTGTAGAAGCGCTGGAACGCGCCACTTGATAACTTTTATGCAAATTCGCAACCCAAAGAGACTGACGAGATCTCGACACCATATTAAAACCCTCGAGTGTCTCAAAACCTCCAGCCCTTCCCCCTCCTTCCCTCCACCGTTTCCGCTTTCGAGATTGGAAAGGTTCGGTCGGAAAATTTCGAAACAACCCTCACAGCCTAGGTACACACTCGACTTTCTTATTAAGCCTTGGCGAATTGTAATATTTTCAATTTATTAGCGAAATGTTAATCGCAATCCGGCGATCGATAGGTGTGATGAAATTTCAAGATTGATCCTCGACGCTAAATTTAGATGAATTCCTCCAAAATGAATGTCATGAAAACGATTCCAACTCAAGCTATAAAAATGCTCGTATACGAATTGAAAGCGTTCGCGTGTATAATATATTTCGGGAAGGTCATAATATACGTTAACTATGTGCGAAATCAAATAAGGACGATAAACATCAACAAATTTAACCTGAAGTGTATGGGACGTGTTTGTTTTTCACGTTTAAATACAATAAAGGATTTACCTCGAAGTTTGTATTGTACGCTTATACAATGCGTTGGCTTTCAAAATCAAATATTTATTCGGCTAATAATAATACGTCATGCGCATGACAACAGTCAACTTGAACCGTATGCTCTACATATAAAGTACTTGTAGATATTGACATGAAATACAGATAGCATTTCGGTGGTCGTATTAGATACTGTAAAATATTTTCAATGTTAAATAATTTTTGGGAAACGTTGGTTTAAATGCGTTTAACTGTGACGTTTAACCGCGGACAAACCTTTGTCGTCCCGGACAAGGAGTTAAAATGCGGTTTTTTGAGCACATGTGCGCTCCAAATTAAATTGCTCGCCGTTTCGTTCCCACGCGAAACAATTAGTGACTTCCGGTCTTTGAGGCCGCTTTTCCTTTCGTAACGGTCCTGGGAAAAATCGGCCACCCTTTCAATGAAAGGGGTGAAATTAGAAAACCATCAGCGCGAGCGCTCGCCCTCGCAAAGAGAGAGAGACGATTAAGGGTACCTCATTTGCAAATCGACATTAGATACATTTCGAGGGAGATTCAAAATGTTTTTGCGCTAACGATACCCCTATTTGCAGCATTAATTAACCGATTTCCGGGGATAACTGAATTAAGCGGATACGCTTAGCGCGAAGAGCCCTTTCACAAAGATATTCTCAGTTAGGTTGTAAAGTGAACTAAGTTCGAAATTTATTCTATTACTTAGTCAACTGATGTAGTGCTTATAAAATACTACCATAATATCTAGGTATTAAAGCAGCACTACATTTGATTTTAAACAACAAAAACAATTGCTACGATTTCTTCCAATTTGAATTTCAGAGCATACGTACATTGTAAACAATTCCCAGTTATATAAAAATAGTTTCTTTTCTAAAATCCTCCTTTGCATGATGTTTTTTTATACAGAGGGTAGTCTATAAATATTTGAAATTTAGTACTACACCTACATATGTCTTAATTAAATTAAATAAATTCTATTTGAATGTTTTAATCATTATCGCTTGATTAGCAATACATACAAGCTTTCTTCAACTTGTACAAGGTACCTTGCTATTAAATATTTATCGAAATATTTTGGTAACTTAAAAATGTAAACTAACATGCACATTTTTAACGTTTCACTTACATTCATCCAATTCAATTCATTCAACATATTTCTCATACTAGTTGATCTGTTTACATTTAAAATACTCCTCGTAGCTCTATTTTGCAATTTTTGGATCCTATATTTACTTGGCCTGTTTACTAAATTTAAAAAAGAGCCACAATACATAAAATGTGTATGATTTACACAGTTTTGAATTACACGGTGATTTTGTGGAACCAATCTAACATGTAAATTAAGAGATAGGTATACCTACTTGCTTTATATTTGTATCAATGATCAATTACCAATTAATAAGATGACATCAATCATAACCTTGAAATTAAAAACGATCCTTCTATGATCTGTCGTACGTCCACTTCAATTTTTTTCGTTAAGCTTTTTTATTTGTTCGAGTGCCGAAAAATATTATTGACGTTGTCCGGCGGCGACAAAACCTCCCCCATTCGTTGTTGGAAAAACTCAAAAGAAAAGTGTTCGGACATCGGTCAAAGGTTAACAACAGTTTTGCTCGCGTCTCAAGCCGCACAGGAAGAAAAATAACGAAGCATTAGCGTCATCGTGCGAATGTCTTCTCGTTTGCGGGCTTTTCCGACGCTTTTCCGGAAAAACGCTATTAGCGAGGCCGACCGAAAGGTGCGCAAATAATTATGATAGATTATCGGAGAACCGACGCAAGATTTTCTCCCGAACATGTTATTAGAAAATATACCGAATGTATTATATTATTTCTCATTCATTCATTACAGTTCGTTCGAATGGCCAAGCCCGTACTCATATGACTTCTTAAACATAAACACAAGTATGTATTTCACGAACTGAAATTAATATTGCGAAATTGAATGATAGGAATTACACGAACTGAAATTAATATTGCGAAATTGTATGATAGGAATTACACGAATTCGTATCAGTATTGATCGTTTTGACAGGTTGCTGTCGCACTTTACAATTTTCGCAAAATTCCAAAAGCAATGAACTTCAATTATGTATTATAGATCTTTGAAGTGTTCTGTGATGGGATAAATTGAAATGGATCAACGTCTCCATCACCGTTCCAGAAATACAAACGTTTTGTTTTTTGCCCTATGGCCATCTGTTGAGTTCGCACATTGATCGGCGCACCGGATAACCGAAAGTTTTCCACGTCGGATAATTAAATCTTTTGTTACTCTGTTTATTCTCCTCGAAGGAATTTTCTCTTTGGTGTGGAGTTTTCCGTTGATGCTGTCCGTAACGTCACTGAGATAACGATAACGCTACAAAGGTAACGTATCCTCGACCGACAAGACAAAGAATTTCCCCGGAAAAGACATTATACCCCGCATACAATATACATACATATATTATATAACATCTTAGTATAATATTATATATAAACACAAATAGCTCCTAAAAGTATCATAATAAATATAAAAATTAAATTTTGTTGACTATCTCTGATCTGTATGTATAACATATCAATCAAAACACTTTTGTACATGGTTACCATAATAATATATTGAATTGCAATCATGTCTACAAGACAACAATGCCTGACGAGCAAGTTGAGCTCGTAGGAATGAATAGAATAAATATAAATTATGGCAAGTCAAAGTTTGACGTTGGCAAACTCAGCAATCAATTTGTTTTCGAACCCCAATAAAGTTACATTAAGAATAATAGAACATTTCCGGTAAATAATACTTCATTGTGGGAAACGAGCGTGTTGGAGAAAGCTCGTTGATTGATGATTACCATCCGACACTTTCTATTCGGTATCAATGAAATTGAAGTTCGAAAGTAATTCGTCAATTTAATTGTACCATAGTCAACGTATAAAGAAAATTGTACCACAGATTTTCTAATAGATTTTTAAATGCAGGTTTTTGACAATGAAAATAGATTTATATACTGGCTTAATTTTTTTTATTTGTATTACACTTTATAAAGGGGCGATTGTCTGTCATCTAAGTTACTTAAGTTTGAAAGGGCTATTTTGGATATTTTGTATACGCCTGAGGCAAACATTGTACATACATACAATGTTTGTCTGTTTATGTGAAACATTTTAGTTTAGATGCAAATCAAGTTTTATATACTTATTAATTTTAGTTTTTATCAAAGGCAAGGAACAAAATATCGTAAAATAAATTTGGTTCTACGGTGGGATTGGTTCACTTTCGAATTTATGAACTTTTTATATGTTACGAATACAGTGATGCATACAAAGTAGGAGTATTACAGACTATTGAATTTGAATTGGAAAAAAAATAAACGATCCTTAACGATAGCGTCCGAGGCATTCGAAGGAATGAAAGTGTCCAGTAACCCTCTAGCATCCACCTCTAGAGTACCGGAAGTGCGCGCGGGGATTATTTACACTTTCCGCTATTTGCAAGGGTGGGTTTTCGCAGCTCGCGTGGTAATGGTCGATTTTCGCCCCCGGGACTCCCGCATAAAATCATAGTTTCGCGTGCGATTTGTACCAAATCAATTTTATTGCCCCTGGGGTGCAGATCGCCCTTCCTCTCTTCGTTCGTGGATGAGACGTTTAGATAGTCAAATGTGACGAAAGTGGGGCTGGCGCCATTTTGGTGAACCAGCGCGAAATAGACCGGCTGTGAAAAGTTTACGACGTCAGATATATGTAGTTGAAAACCCGATGCTTTATTCGTAAATCGCTCCGAAAAGTGGGCGAAACTGATAGTCAGGTTCAGGTATCAACAACCATCTTTGCAATATTTTCTGGATGTATGAACCATATTGATGATTCAAAATTTAGTGACATTAAAACTAGATAGGGAATCCTTTTCTAGTAAACCTACATATGTACATATGTGCTGTTTTTCGTCTTAGTATTCAAGTGCATACAAATAAATGAAATTTGTATGAAAAAATATCATTTTTATTTGAATAGGTACTATAAATGTGTAAACTACATAGAATCAATTTTAACTAACTTGTTCGGTATCTTTAACTTCCTATGTTTAGTGAATATATGTACAATTCAAACTTTACGCTATGTATCCATGTTAAATTCGGATATAAATCTTTGTGACCGATTTTAAATTGTTTTAATTTTCATTTGTATTTTTTTTAATTCATCAAAGTAATATCACGAAAAAAATGTATTGTAATATAATGTAATCCATACAAATGCCAAAATAAAGTAAAATATATTACAATCAAATATATCATTGTTAACCGCTAACTTTGATGTTAGCATGATGTTAACCACTTATGTATGTATGTATGTATGTAGGTACTTGGATTTATAACTTTTTTTGTCTATATTATATAGAGATAAATAAATATAGTTTTTATATATGGTTCAAAGTATCAAATATGGTTGATTATCACTGCATTGTTTTGCGGTGAATAAAAGTGCCGGATACGGTGAAAAAGTTGAGTTTTATCTGACCTCCCCTCCCCTTTACCCGACTGGAAGTGAGCTTAATTATTTGATTGGATATTTTCCAATATTGCGGAGCCGTGACATATTTTCCCCGCCCAAAGTTTTCCGGAAAACTTTCGTCATTTCCTCGGAAAACGTATCGCTGAATTAATATCGCGATCAACCAAAACTCGCCAACGCATCGCGTCGAATTTAGTCATTATTTTTCCCTACTATTTTATCGCATGAAAAAGTTTTTATAGGTACATTCTCTTTATTCTGAAAATAATAAAGTCTGGTTTTATACCCGATTGTAAATCATGCCAGTTGAATAGTGAACATCCGGTTTTATCTTTGATCACACAATACATTCTGTAGTTTAAAATAATTTACTTGTAACATTAGTACATTATGTATGTACATATATGTATACATACATACATATAAATATGTATAACAAAATACATTTCCATTGATTTGTGTCACAATATGAAAGCGTACATGTTTTATGTAAATCTTGGGAACTTTATATCGCACAATAGATTACAAAAGAACATAATTTATATTCAAAAAAAGCTTTTCTGTATAAAATGTGGTGAGCATAATAAAATATTGGAAATATTATAATTTTTTGAGGGAGAAGATAATCTTAAGTGCTCTCTTGAAATTATTTTTGACAAGTAAAAACAATGTTAAATGTTATTATATTTTGAACACTGATATTACAGAATATTTAATTAAAATTTTAAAATTAGCCATCATAGGAGTAACAATAACATTGTAACAATAATTCAACTAATGATTTGTATTTAACTAATGATATTGAACTAATATTTGTATTTAACTATGTTTATAATTTCAGCATTGTGGTTCGATGGAGGAACACTTACTATTCCTAAAACGACTCGCTCTCATGCCGGAGCATATCTTTGCATAGCATCAAATGGTATACCACCTTCCGTGAGTAAGAGGGTAACACTAAATGTTCAATGTAAGTTGAATAAACTCATATTTACTTCATAAAACATACAATTCAAAAGCTGATCTTTTAATAATGTAACTTTCAGTTCCACCGATGATTTGGGTACAAAACCAATTGGTTGGAGCTATCTACGGACAAACTGTAACTCTAGAATGCCATTCAGAAGCATTTCCAAAAGCGATCAATTATTGGGCTAGAGAAAGGGGAGAAATGATAACCAACAGTGAGACATACGACACTTTTGCAAATAAACTTTTGAAAATTGACTGTTAATTACATGTAGCTACAAATAATTTCAGATGATAAGTATTTAACGGCCATCGTTGAAACTGGATATAAGATAGTAATGAGACTACTTGTAAATAGTATTGACCAAGAAGACTTGGGAATGTACAAATGTGTCTCAAAAAATTCATTAGGTAACACCGACGGAAGTATAAAAGTATATGGTAAAGTATATCATTAGCGTAATATTCTACAATTTTTACATACAATATATCACTGTGATGTGACTTTTTGTGATAATGTTTAATCAGGTATACCGATACCGACCACCGTGGCAACGACTACTACGACAACGACCATGGCTACGACCACAGTGACAAGAGGTACTTTAAATACAATAAGAAATCAATTTAAGCATCATAGTACTAACATTAGTCTAAGCTTATCAGCTCTTTATGAAATAAATAAAAAAAATTTCGATACATGTGATATTTTAGGTTCGAAAAAGCCTGTGAAAAGTCGCCACAATACAGTTGTACATAGACCGACATCTATTCCGGAATACAAAAATATTTCAACAAGTGACAGAAGTGTCAAAAAAGCCAAAGGTAAACTTCCTTCTACATTCAATCAAAAAATGCATAATAAAGTACAAATATTCATTGATGGTATGTTTTATATATTTTTTAATTTCAGAAGTAAGTGGGACCGTTAGTCTTGTGGATTGGCCACAGCAGCACAATACAGTCTCATCAAACATATCATTACCAATGACGTTTTGTGATATACCAGTAATAATATTTCATTTAATGTTATACTTTATGCCGTTCTCACTTACCCGGTTGTGATGCTTTGTCTGAGAATACAATTACTTACATTAAGTGACTCTCATTTGGCGATGTAATATATATGTAATAAAATAAATAAATAAATAATTTATAAAACCTCGCAGTGCATTGCTTTCGTAACAAATAAATAAATAATCGTCCAACGGGTCGATCGCCGAGATTGAGATTGAAAGTCTGCATAGAAAATTTAATTTGGATAATTTATTTAGATGTTTCATATAAATATTATAAATTATACAATCACTAAATAACATGTGATACCAGATCAAATAAAAATATATAGCTTTAAAAATAATTGTCTATGTTACAACATTAAATTTTGTGTTAAATAATAATAATTATAATATATTCAATGACTTATGATACATTATTGTTACCATAATGTTTATTAAATATATATTCATGTATGAAATTATAACAATTATTCTGCTGTGAAATAAAGCTTCTTCATCATTTAAGCAGAACTCAAAATAAATCCGTATGAGCATCTCATATATAGAACATTTCAGGCATTTCACATAACAAGCTATTTTTCATAGTAATATTATTATTTTTATTTTTTAACATAGTAAAAGCTCAACGTATTTCAAGCAAGGCAACGTTGTACGTGATATGTTGAGCACAGTTCTCAACCCAGATATGCCCATTGATCTACGTGTAGAACCTTAAATCGCTTTATGATAATAATTTTTACAGATACACAATTAAATCGTTTCGAATGTTTGATAGACTAATATTTTAACACAAAATTACACTATTTATAATAATTAACGATAATGATAATGTTATCGAAGTACAAAATGTTTCGGGCATATTTGGGTTAATATTCAAAACATATGGAGGGGCCGTTTTCCCTTCATCATTCACATTACGGTTTTTGATATAATCGTATAATTTTGTACATATAAAACAAAAATGAAATACAAATGATATTTGTGAAACAGCACATATATGAAAATTTCATTACAGTTAAGTAAAACGAAACATAATAATGCCTTTATTTTGATATTTAATTAATATAAGTTATCCCTATAGGTCGCTGTACTAAAATCAAGAGCGCATTGTTGACTTAAATCGAATTGGAGAAAGCTCTTTAGTAACAAGATATATTTCTGCATCTTTATATTGCATTCTGATGAAAGTCAACAATATGCTATCGATTGTACCAAAGATGTAAACAATCAACAATACAACAATATAAAAGAATGGATCATTTTCACACTAAATTTATATCACAACTTTGAATTTAAACATAAAATTATACTCTATACCAGTGTTTCTCAAATAATCTTCATTGAACTTGGATATACATACATACATACATACATATATGACTCGAGAAAAACATTATTACTATGTAGAATCGAATGACATTTTGGTCAACAATACTCAAAAATACTCTGAGAAACACTACTTCAAATCACGTATCATAGACATAAAAGAACATCGACGCACTTAAGTAAAGGCTTGATTATCGACATGTTTAAAAATGTGACTTGATAAAAATATTATTTAAATTATAAACAAATACATAATAATATAAAGTCACGTAATTATAAATTACATCTGTTTCACAAAACATAATAATAAAAAAACGTGGCATTAATAAAGCAATGGTTAAAATCACAACACACCGCGCACGCGGTGATCACACATTCAAGTCGGCCATCATTTTTCGAAAATCGGCTAGCGTATTATAATCGGGATCATTGTCTATGTCCTCAAAGTCTCTATTTGAATCCGTCTTCGCAAAACTAGGATTGTACCGTGACAATGACAACGGACACGGCAACAACTCGGGCATTACACTATGATGGGTGATGAGAGCCGTAAGCGAAGTGAACTCCTTTGTAAAACCCTGAAAAATAACAAATTAAAGTAAGTATACATACATAGATAATAGGTAATTGTAGTATACATTATTATAAGACAGAATTTTCATACTACCTTTATTTTATATCCTTTGTTGGTATGTAAAATAAGATAATGCGCAATGCCACTCGGTTGAAAATCTCGTGGAACTCGCAAAGACAATGCAAAGCAACCTGACTTTGTAGTGCTTTCTCGAACCATAAAGGCACCAATTGGTTGACCTCCCAATACTTCCAAGGCAATCTGAAATATTGATTTAAACAAATCAGTGAATATAGGTCAACTAGTTTCAGTTATAATTCTAGCTGATTCGAAATAAACATATCGAATTGCTAATTAACTTTATAAGCTATTATGTATATTAAAATTGTACACATTATACATATTATATAGTATAAATTTATAATTATACACAAACAAAGCTCTAATGTATTCCTCTTACAACCTCTTCTTGTTATACCAAGCATACAGCTTTCCATGTTTCTGTATGTGAATTATACATTATACACAACAATATAGAGTTTTTTTCGGCAAAAATGATGTTTGACTAATTTAACCTAATCAAACATCGTATGCAGGTTGCAAAACTTAAAATAATCAATCCCAACTATAACAGTTATCTTTTGTCTGAAAATATTATTGATACTTTTTCATACCAACATACATATGTATGTAATTATATTTAAAAGCACATAAATCCTGATACAGGATTTGATTTTGAAAATAAAATGAATAACATATAATAATATACTAACCTCTCTGGGTATGCCAGCTTGAAACCATGGAGCCAACCTTAATTCAGCTTCTTCTCGACTACTAAGGGAATCGCTGCGAGCCGGTAGCAACGGAGGTGAACCTCCACCACCACACGAAGAACTACTAGAACTTGGTATCCGCAATATTCTACAACGACAAATGAAACAATTAAAAACCAACACATTACAAACAAAATATCACATAATGAACCTGACTTACCTATTATTATTATTTTTGTTATTGTTATTTTTTTTTAATAATTCAACATCGAAATTCGACGAATGCGTTTTGTCAATGCACGGAATTGCATTATTTATATTTACATTATCTATATGGATATGTTTCATTGGGATCGACGATTTCTGTATGACCTCGTCGGTCATGAGACTGTTCTTGGTCACGTCGATCATGGCCGATTTGATGTCATTGTCGGATATCGCCTCATTCACATACCCGCCGTTTAACGTCACGGGTTTATGTGAAGGACTGAAACGTTCACAGATATATACATAGATTAAAATTTTAAAAGTTACGGTTAATATCATAGAATTGCATGCGACATACCTCGTGGGAGTCTCTGGTACGAGCGGTGTACTATCATCGGTGTGAGTCGCCTGAAGTAGCAACGCTCCGGAGAGACCCAAAGCCAATCTCTTCATCAAAGGCGGTTTATCCACTAGGCGTTTGTAGGAATTTAGTTCGGTTGGTGAATTTGATTCTTCAGAACTACTAGGACTCGTCGATTCATTTATTTCTCCTTTTAAATTATTGTTTTTCAAACTGAAACACATACATATGATACAATCTTAATAAGAGCAATTGTTATTAGTTGAATGATTTTATATTGATTTATACAGTTACAAGTAATTTAAGTAATTTTAAGTATAAAAACCTGTGAGCTCCAGAAAAATTGTGTGGATAGTGATGCCTAAGGCCCGGTATACTGTTTGGTGCTCGGATACCCATGGTGGAAATGTCTCCTGAGTGATTATTCGTTACTTCCTTCTGAAAAAAAATAACGATTTAACAATTAATGATAATACACAAAACATAGTCACAATAGATAACCATATTGTAGAGATAGTTGATAATTATTTATACCTAGGACAAATGTTGAACATAACAAGGACGTAAAGAAGAAGAGATAAAATGAAGAATGAAACTAAGATGGCGCGCTTTTGGAAGAATGAACATAGTTTTTATATCCAACATCCCGCTATGCTTAAAAAAGAAGGCATACGACTAATTATGTTATGACGTATGGATGTGAAATGTGGATGCTAAATTCAAGAATATTACGTAAGATCCAGTGCACACAGAGAAGCATGGTATAACAAGAAGAGATCGTAAGAGGAATACATGGGTAAGAAGCATGATCAAAGTGGCAGATATAGCGGAACGTGTGAAAAAGTTGAAGTGACAATGGGCAATGAAGTGACTGGACGCGTAGCGAGAAGAATGGATGGCAGATGAACGCGAGAAATACTGGAATGGTATCTGAGAGGATGTGAAAGAAAGCAAGGTAGACCGAGTGGACTTCCCGTTGTCGCGGCGAGATTCTATCATAAGAACTCTCGCCCGCTACAACTCCTCGACGTCACGTGCGATCCCACGGATACACGTTGGCAAAATTCAAGACTGCAGTCAACGATCGCCGCCTGGGGGGCGAGGTGGCTGGCCTCTGAGACGGGTCACCACACCCGACAGTCGAGAAGCGATTGGGCCAGCTGGTTTGAGCCCGATCACTGGGTATCTCAACTAGACCGGGCACGGGGCATTCAATGCGATTTTCAGCCTCAAATTGCAAAGTGCGGGCACCCCTGCAAAGTGCAAAGAGGAGGGTCTTGCATGAAGCGGGCGCGAGGTCGCTCAACCACGAGGACCTCGTGTCCTCCCCGCGGGCCTTCAGGGCCTTCCGTCGCTTCGCGACTTCCTTCCGGAGACTTAGTCTCCAACCTCCCGGCGCCGAACTCCGCCGAAAACCGCCCGCTCCGGGCTCAGCCCATTACGTAGCGAGGCGAGGATTGTCCCGCCTCTTCCATAATTCTAGCTTTAAGCGTGGTGTTGTAAGTGCACAACAATAACATAAACAATAAGAGTAGGTCGTCGGCTATAGCGGTCGACGTCAGGACTACTAACACCACTGTACGCTAGCTTAAGACTAATTTAACAATAAATCTTAACCTAGCAATAAGTAGTTAGACTAAACTAACCTAGTTATAACCGTAAATATAGTTCACTAAACACCCGCGACCGGCAGGCTTCCGTCCTCGCAGATCGGCCCGCTCGAGGGTGGAATCCTCCCGGGCAGTCTATTAAAATCACTCTTTTGCAATGGGCTGGGGAATTTGCAAAGCCCCCCCCCCCTCTACATATTAAATACGTGACGAGCGAGCACCCCTCCGCATGGAGGAGAGCTCGCGCGTGGCGCAGCTTAAAGTACAGTTTTAAACTCATGAGTCCCTTCGGCAGAGCGTAGTCCCTTAGGCGTCGCTATATACGAAGGTGGGAAAGAGTGGAGACGCAAAACTCCAATGGGTCAAAGACTGTTGTCCGTCATGTCAGACCGAGTGGACGATGGGCAGATGAATTGAAGACCGACAGGAATGGAAGAGGATTGGAGAGGCCTTCATCCCGCAGTGGATGGTAAACGGCTGAAAATGACGATGAACAATAACACAGTTTAATGATAGTCAATTCATTATAGTATTATTTTTTATAGCATTACTTTTATTCGATAAGTATTGAATCAATTCATACATAATATCCGGGATTAAATCGTTAACAATTTTATTACCTAAGTACACCTTGAGGGTTGGCGAATGTTTTCTTTTTATTACGACCGTGACCCTCTGACGTCATAAAACATGGAATAGGTGGAGAAATGCGCACATAAAAAAGCAGTCGATAAACCGTCACTTTTTTCGCGACCTTAACATTACTCGAGGTAAAGCTAACTTTCGCAGATTGAAAAGGCGAGCGAGGCGGAGGGCGTCCGTGATATCAGCAATAAAAAAAAAATAACACGGGCCCTAAAGCGGCCACTAGTTCGCGGGGTCCAGATAAGATTAGGTCAAAATAAACCGTGGCCCTCGCAAATAAACCTGCGGCAGTAAACGTCGTTTAGTGGTGCTGTGGTGGCCCTCCGAGGGGAAATCCGGAGCGAGGCACTCACGGACCCACCAGGCAATATGGCGAGACCTCACGAAAACCCTAAACGGACCACTTCGTCGAAAGGTCAAACGAGTGAGCCTCATCCTGAACCATTAACATAAAAACTCGGATGCCGCGAAACGACATTATCAACAAGGAGGGTTAACTGTGCAAGGGTGACCGCTAAACTTTGCCATATCAAAATGTGTTCCGAGTGAGGAACGATCAACATTGTTATGAAACACATTGCACGAATGTATTTTGCAAAAAATAATATAACTATAAGGTCATTTATATAATGTACCATCAGATTCAATATACATAATATGTATTATATACCTATAGCCGGTGGATTTTAACCCCAACCGTCAACCCCCACCCGTGCGTGCTAGTTTGTAAAAAAAACCCAGTACTTGAAACAATTGTACAGTGTACCGTTGATTGAATGGGCGTATGACCATAAAATCACTAATATAAAATATATACAGCTATTGTTTTCACCAATCTTGGCCAGATCCTGTATCCTCCGTGACTCGCCCGTTGCTAGAGCTATTGGTAGGCTGAATACTGTTGCAAAGAATATTGATTTGTTTAATATTAGTCCTCAACAGCTTTCCAGTTTCCTTTATTTTTTACATTAAGTTATTTATATGATTTTCTGTTATTAGTTTTTTTTTATTATTGTATCTGGCATTTAATTGCATTTAATTATATCTGGCCGTGGTGACGAATTGGGGTAACCTGTTAGGTCATCACGGTATATTGTGAAAATAAATATACATATAGATATTTGTTGCCAACAGACCGCTGAGATTTTTTTTATGTTGGCAATGCGGGTGCGACCGCAGCTACCTAGACAGGCAGACGCTTACGTTAATAGAAATTGTATAACAGGCGTTTGCAAACTTTTTGAATCTCGAAAATAGTTACGAGTGAGCTCGAAAATTGGTCGCACTATCTTTGAGTGGAGGGAAAAACCGACTGACAAAGCCGCATGGGAAATTGTTCGTAATATTTAATAATTATTTAAATTATAATGTAGTCATTTGGAAAATTGAAAAAAATGTTCTTTCTAGGAATATGGCCCAGCTGCAGTAAAACAATGTTTATTCGGTAAATGAAAATATGAACACGATAAGACGTTTCCGATATTTTAACTTTTTACCCGTAACCTCGGTTGACGTTGAACGATCATTTTCCAATTTGAAATGGATATTTAGTTAACACATTAACAAAATTTAAATACCTATTAAATATTACGAAAAATTTCCCATGCGGCCCTGCCATTCAAGCCGGTCTAGCGGATAGTGTGACCAATTTTCAAGCTCTAGTTACGAGCATGATCGATATAGCTTACAGAGACGTTCTCTAAGTTTTAGTTAGTATCATGACCGAAAGTTATACCTACATAGTATATAAATTGTTGGTAAAACAAAACGCGAGCAATTCAACGGTTTACTAAGACCGAGGTTTACGACGCGAAATATGACATTCGCGCTAAGCAATAAAGTATATTTACATCACTCGCCACAATCGTAATTTATGAATAGTTACAACTTTACTCGCGAGGCTAAAACGAAAGCGAAGCTAAGGAGCTTTCGTAAGATTTGTCGGAACGCGGCTAAAATGGGTAAATAACAAACAAAACTAACCCTCAAGGAAAACCATTTTCATTTGCTTTGGATGTAGGTCAACAAAAACTTTTCGGTACATACACACTCTCACACACACACACAGAAGACTTATGGAAGACAGAACTAGAAGACAGAAGTCTACATCTCTCTGTATCATGCCAAACAACCGATAATAATAAACGAACTAAGCTTTCAAAGATCTCGTTTATCTTTTATGCCATTGAAGGTGACTTACCCAGTTGTGGGTTGGTGGATGTGCGGGATGAAGCTGTGTGGCGAACGCCATGCGAAACGCATTGCCCACCAGCGCGTTCAACTCCTCAGCCTAAAAATAAAAAAAAAAAAAAACATTCATTAATATTTTCGAATCCTTGACCTCAACGAAAACATACTCCAAGTTGACCCGCAGGCAAACTCGAACCATAACGTACACAAGTTCGAACCAAATCGGTCGAATGGTCGCACACGAAACGCTATATCATATGATAATCGAGAGTTAAAGGTTAAATTTAGCCCCTTAGATGGCTCGCACGTCGAGTTATCAGATAAACGATTATTTAGCGAAAAGGAGTAGGATGATAACCTAGTATTATAATTTCTCGTGAACAACACCGTTTAATCCGTGACACGTCAACTGTTTACAATGGGCGCGTACTGCCCACGTTGAGCGCGAAATTTACATCAACAGGCAAAAGGCAGTACCTTACGACTCGGAGTAACTTGTAATTACTCGTCGTTATTTATTTATTTAAAATTTCCCTTTTCTCCTTGAATAACAGACATGTACGTACATAAGTCGATTAACATACGAATTGAACGTTCCTGAACGGCAGGCTCTTGCCAAATGTGAACAACATATTTCCTCTTCAGATCAGTGAGCTATAATTATGACGACAATTATGTATGTATGTAAATAGATCGCATCATGGCCACACTACTGCAAGCAAAAACTTCACTATAAAGAGTATCGTCTTATTTCATCTATCACAGCACAAAATGGATTACTTTTTCTTAAGATAGCGTTACTAAAATACATAACATGAACTTACAGTTTCGTGGAATGTTTATTTTTGTATGAAAATTTATTACCCTTATCGACCATTTTCCTTTTCTACTAATGGCTTTATAAATAGATACATACATTAGAAGTTCTATTTATACATTACTAGTTCTGGTTATACATTTTGTAATCATCATCATCATTATTATCATCATCATTTTCAGCCGTACACCATCTACTGCTGGCTGAATTTCTCCCCAATCCTCTTCCATTCCTGTCAACTTTTTCACACGTTCCGCTAATATCTGCCACTTTGATCATGCTTCTTACCCATGTATTCCTCTTACGATCTCTTCTCGTTATACCAAGCATACACCATTTCATGCTTTTCTCTGTGCATTTTGTAATAGAATAAATAAATATTGTAGTACATGTCAATTTTTACGTTTTCGATAATAAATAAAAACCGCACGTAGGCGTAGGTATATATTAAGGATATTATTGAGTAAAGTAACAAATAGGCCAACGAACGAAGGAATCGGAATCGCATTTTATTCGCATTTGAAGGAGAAAAACATCGTAATAAGGGCATGCGCCGACCTTCCTTCGACCGGAAGTGGCTTTTTTTTCGGTCCCACGGGAACGGAAACGTGAACGGGTAGAAAAAACTGGAGTTTGATTCGTGCCATAAAACACTTGACATACGACGCACCCTGCACCAGACGTACACAAAATAAATTTTACGGTGTATCGGATTCCAAAACAAGATCTTATCGCGAAACCCTGAACGGCCACCATGAAATACTGTTTTTTTTTTCAGGTCATCTGATACGCAAACATACAAAAATAATTTAATAGAAACTTTACAAAATTTTCGACTGTTTTACAAGCATCGAATCGAAAGTAGGATAATTCTATAATAAAATTCAATTTGTTATTATATATGCGAGAGATAGTATCTCTCGGTGGATAGTAACTCGCTTTAATTACAGTGGAACAAGTGTATGTTACATACATATGTACATATGTATGTAGTTGTAGAGCAGAGCCAGCCGCTAGTAAATCTGAACCGAGCGGATGAGTTAAATGAAAACAGAAACTTAATTGTAGTGGCTATTACAATTTGTTTTTACAACTTCTGCGTGGAAACTAATGACTTATTCTTTTATCTCTTCACAATCGATACCACTCGCTAAATAATAACTTAATTACACAGTAGGGGGAGTTGAATCCTTTTTTTTGTTCATATCCCTCCCCATTGAAGATGTATCAATAGAACGCCCACAAAAACTCGACGGCTACCGAGTTTTATAATAACACGTTGTTTATATCAATTTTAATTATTTCACATACGTGTGTTGTTTTATTCATTAGAATCAAAGAGTGTGAGAACTTGATTATAACGACCATTTTTGATCGTCAAATCTACAAGCGAAACCCCACTACAAGCGAAAAATGCACGATCGCATATCGGAACGTGTAATTAGTATTAGTTTAGATATGTGCCTTTAAGCTATACGGTTTTGAATAAACGTTTTGGTTATAAACGAGTTCTCTCCTAACAATATTTATGTATGTATGTACGTTCGAACAGTCGATTCTATTGACCATTTTACGTTTTGTATTTTATAGTAACTGCATTTTATTGAACCTGGATGGTGGTGACATGCGATATCGTCCTTTCAAGAGGTACCCATCCACCTACCAAGAAGCGACATGTGTCGTAAAATACAGCATCTCACTTTATGTCTCCTTTGTTCGGTCGCCGACGCGTCAAAAACTCCACCGTTTCTTATTTTTCGCGGAGGTTTTTGCCCATCTTGGATGGGAAGGGTGGGGGATTGAGGAGGGCAAACATCGTCCCTCAAATCCACTTTCGACAAAATTACATCCATTCATGTTTCAGAAGTGTTTCGGGTCCCCGAGGGCCACTTAGCAGTGCGCATTCTTCGGCAGCTGCTTTTCTGCTGCAGCAAATTCATAGCGGCAAACTTGGAACGCTTCGAACGGATAAAGTACACACAGGACCACTTCAATTTTTCATGTGGAAAAAACACTCAGAAGCTCACGAGTACAATCGAGAATTATTTTAATTCAAAATGTTCATTAAAACGATGGCAAACAGCTAATATAACACAGAAACACCTACTATTGAACCTCAACAGTGTCATTTCCGTTAACCAAAATTTTGAATCAAAAGCAGTTTTCAAAGACATTAATCATTTTCATACATGTGAATTGTGACATTATAACCAATTTAGTTTCCATATCAAAATATGGTGTATTTGCGTAAAAATATGTTTGCTTATAAATTCGCATACGAAAAAATAAATATAAATGAATTTGGCGGAAAAATAAATGGGGCTAACCCTGGTGAGATTAGAAATTGCTGATCGGTATCCAAATTTATTATACATATTGGTTTCGCAAAAATACTGAAATATTGCTTCGTATTATCATTTACATAATTTATAACGATTCTGTATAATATAAACAAAAGAAATGTAATTGAAGAAAACAGGAATAGTATTATGAATAAGAAAAACAATGTATTCAATATTCCATCGAAAGAAAATTTGTATAACATAATACATTTACACATTCAATTCTAAGGAAAAAGCTTCACTCTAAAAATTCAAATTTAATTCAACGTTTTTATCAGTAACGAAGTTATCCATATTATATCAGATACGGTTACAAAATAGCACTAATAAAAAAAACAAGCGAAAAATGATGGAACGACAACTCCAAAGAAACTTTAGAAACCAAGTCATTGCAGAATGCCATGGCAAGATAGCTTTATACCTTGCGACAAATTTTGAACGACAAAAAAAAAATGAGAATGGATGTCCAAAATTAGAGACGGATTTACTAAAGTAACGGGACAAGTCACCATGGCATTGTTGGGTCGGATAAAGAGTCGGATTCCCGAGATTCTTGCTCGTTTTCGGTACCGCTTGTTCAATCGATGACGAAGCATTCCATCCCAGTCGTACATTTATCTAAGTTGTAACAGCAAATTTGTAACCAGCTACTGGGTATGTTAGTGCAGCTTAGTCAACAATTTTCTCTGACCCACATATCAATGTCGATTAGCTTTGATTTTGCTAGCGTGAGTCGATTTTTTGCCGAGCATAAAAAAAATCGATATGCTTGTAACCGAAATTCCCTCGGAACATGCAACTTATGTACTGTCATCCCATTGAGAAGTAAAATGTGTTTATTTCCGTGAAAGATCAATGTTGACTCATTGAGTTTCTCTTAAAATACTCATCAAAAGCTCAAAGGCACAGTGAGTGAATTTATTCTGGTGCCTTTGATGTCTCGACTTTATCGTCGAGTGACTTAAAACACGTGTAATAATAATTGAGACACATAGCCCATTCGCCTAATGGACTACTTGACAAACTACTACTTTTTTATGACTTTCTCTCTTCCCTTTTACTTCAGTGCGCGTGCGGTTTGAAACAGACAATGTGTACATAAGTGATACTAAATTTATAGGGGATTCAATCTATTGCGGTTTTCCCAGTACATAAATGGAACAGATTTCATTTCGTAATTCTGGGTCTGCTTTGTGTTGAATATAAAAAATCAAAACTATATGCATATGTATGTATGTATATACATACATACATACATAAGAACTGTCAGTTTTCGTGTTGAACAGTCGTTCTCAGCATTTGCATGAAGTACCAATGGGTAATCTTCATCGCGAATTAGCCGAGATTTCATACATCCACATATGCGATACGTAGATTTTATCTGTCGAATGCTTTTGAAATATTGCCCATGCAAAGAAATTCTTAGAATAGTCGCGGTGATACTATCTAAAAATATTGAGGTTGATTTCTATAAATCAATCAGTACCTACTTTCGAAAGTATTATTTGGATGTAATCTCAATTTAAAATGAATTCCACAACAAGAAAATACAAAGTGCGCATAAAAATGAAACGAAAAAACGAATTGCCTTTGATATTTACTTTTATAATATAATTCTGGGAATGCGCTAAACTTTTATAGTGGAAAAGGTCAAATTTTTTAAACTTGAAAAATTAAGCTTTGTATGTAATTACAAGTCGATTGACCTCACGAAGACGATGATGATGATGATATAATTAACGTTCTTTCTCATAGGCCACATTCATTCATTATTTTAGAACAATGATCAATTGCGAAAAGCATAAATAATTTATAAAGAAAAAAATGTATGGCACGACTATGAGAACGTAGTAAAGGCGTGAACGTTAAATTTAACCGTTTAACTACACACATTCTTAAACTTGAATTAGTTAATGTATTTACATAACTATCAATAATGTTGTTCATCATTTTAATTTCAATATAAACTTTTGAAAAAAGATCCTACATTCAGTAGATAAAATCAACACGTTTTCTATTTCGAGCAAATACTATGTAGATACATACATAGATATAATCGAAATTGTACATACATATAAACGTTTATTAAGTATGCAAAAAAAAATGTAAAAACTCCACACGCCGACAGTTTCAAAGTAAGAAAGTCACACAGTAGCACAGTTCAACAGCGCAGAGGTTATATGACGTTTTCGAAACCGCACGAAAAATTCACCTCACCGCAATGGATGTGTTTTTTTTTCAACAGTGCGAAATTACGACGAGCAGGTGTGCATAATGTGCGAACGAAAATTTGCGGTAATTTTACACAAACTTCCCCGCATAATTTTCATATAATATGTAGAAATATCGCGAAACACATTTTTTTTGTATACATAGTTATATGTAGTTCAAACTGTTAGCCCTTACGATTCGGCAACGCGCATCGTTTGCGTGCAGAGTTCGATACGCGCGCAAATCCCGTCGCATCTTTAACGGCACCGTAGGGGTTAACCGAGTTTCCTTCGCGCGGGAAAAATATGTATTTTTTGTGGTCCACTTTTCCGAGAGAAAAACACCGCAAGACGCCTCCTGCCTGCCTCCCACCGGCTAAGTCTGGGTGCGATATGAAGCAGGGGTTTGAGGGGATGGGTTTCGGTGGGTTCGAGGGATGTTCGGGGAATCCCCAGGGGCGTATTTAGGCCGTTATGATACGGGGAAAACTCGCGGCACGCAAACGTGGACGGGCCTGGCGAGCCAACGCCCGAAATTGTCACGAAAGCGCGTATATTTTATTTTAATGCGAGCGTCGTCGTAACAAAGACTTATGCGAATTGTGCCCGAAGCTCTCCATTCCCGAAGCTCCGACTCGATTTCCAGTTGGGAAACTATAGCCGTGAGAGCTGAAATTAAGTTCGATGTGTAAAAAAAGAGGAGAATTCCAGCAGTAAAGAGCGTAAAGTATCATTTGAGTTCATGATAGTGATTTAGAATTGTATGTACATATGTACATACATATGTATATAGGAATGAATTTTTGTGTGAATGAACTATTAGGGAACGTGAGTGTGGAGAACAGGCTACAAGATGATGAGAACGCTAGCAAGGGTATGGAGAAGGGGTTGTCAGTTGTCGTTGACGACCCGGAGAAAGATGTGCGTAGAGAGAAATAAACGATGAACCATTACAAACACGCCATTATATTATTTTGAACGATCGCCACAAACCAAATCCCACATGTACATATGTACATATGTAGAACTTAGCTTGTAGGTGTATGTAGAAGATATAATGGACTAAAACTTGAGGACCAAACATCGTTGATTTCTCCCGCCTAATTTCTGGGGCTTCACGGAGAAGCTGCTTAAATATCTTTTGTTGAAACTGAGATAATGATTGTTTCTCTATTATCCAAGACAACAAATTTAATCAATTTTAGATTGTTCACAAAATTTATTAAGAAAAAATGTTATTTGTTCCAATCTACATATGTACAATATACAATATCTTATACCTACCTATTAGGTATAAGGAATTGATGGAAATTCGTCATTAACAAAAAAAAAAAACCACAGATTTAATATTAAAATTTACATACTTATTATTTTTGAATACATTCTACAATATTAAGATTTTTCGCATGTGATAAAGTTAAAGTTAATTAAAATAAACCGAAAATTACGATCCGAAAAAACAACGTCGGCGCTCTTATTTATTTAGTTTTACTTACATAAAAATTTAATTTATCACTCATATATTATAGCAAACTTAAAGTGTTGGTAATTCAACATGAACAATATCGTCCAGCCCATTTCAGTTTGGTTTCCATATTTCGGTGCGGTCTCTTTGTTGGTCGAGCTCACAAAGAACATTAGCTAAGCGTTATTGAAATAATTCTTAGGTAAGATTACAATCTCGACAATAAATTACTTTTATCGCCGGTAGACACTCGGCCGTTTCGCGAAATGGCAGAAGGGGAGGAAAATAAAAAAAAAAAAATTTGCGGTTTCTGGAATCGGATGAAGGACGGGAGTCCCAAAGAAGAGCTATCTAGCGGAAGACGGATGGACAGCCATATTTTGAAGCAGGAAATAAATTAATCTCGACGGAGACAGGTGGTAGCAATTAGTGTTAGATATCGCGTGAGAGATTGCAATGACTTCTCAAGGTTCTTCAAGGTGTTGGAGCTACGTTATTCCCGGTCGAAAGTGCCATTTTTCAGTCTACCGATAACGTCGATTAGGCTTAACTTTGAACCTCCACTCTGTTGGAGTGTAAGTAGTGTTTCTCGAGCCATTTACTCTATCTCAAAGTCAATTTAGACTATTTAGAATCTAAAATTAAACCGTAAAAGAGTACCAAGTCGGGAACTACACCGATGGGAAAAATTCCGTTGAAAGTATGCCGCTCAGGATTTTCGATCGTAAAAATACGTATTTTACGACCGTTTGATAAGGTCAATTTCAGAAACAAAAATCCGAATGAAAGAGTAATTTCATAAATTTGCGTATTTTCACGGAAGAATACTTGTTATAAAATGAAAATTCGCATAAAATTGTAGGTACAGTTTGGAACGTTAATCAAAAATTTTTATCACCTCTGTTTATACATTTTCTTTCTGAAAACCCGTCGACGTTTCAATGAAAAATATTTCAATACGAATTCCAACGGTAAGGAAAAAATGCCGCTTGTAACGATTTTTTAATTAATTTCATATGAAATTTCTAAATTACCGAAAATATATTTTTTATTTCCTGTCGCTTTTTTTCTTTGAACGATTAAATATTAATAAGACGACGCATTGACTGCTAATTTATTTCCGTGCTCGTTTTGGAGCCGAAGCCCACGCGAAAATTCCGAATCGGCCTAATATCTAGGCAATAAAATATGATATGAAATCTAAACGCGGAGGGAGAAAGGTAATAAACACGAACTATGGGAATTTTGAAGTTTAAATGTAATGCACCTAAATAGAAAGCTTTATCGACGTAAAAAATGAAAACAGAAGGAAAATGTTTTCCACATTACTCCAACAACGATAAAAAACAACCTGTGTATGTATGTATATGTATATTATACATATGTATGTACTATTTTATAATTCAAAATTGAGTCGTGTATGGAGAAAATTAAGCCAACATACTAAAATACTTGCATCTTCTCCCCTTTAACCTTTTTATGTCAATTAAAATATATATGTACTACATATAATATTTTAAAATAAATTCATAATAATTTAAAATATTTGTAGGTTCTATAGTAAATATTTAATTAAAAATAGCGCTAATATAATTTATGGATGTCAAAATATACCATACCATCTTTCATATATGTAATTTATTGTAAAAGTATCAGAGGCGTACTGAAAAGGTTTATAATTAAATTTCGGCATAAGTTGTTTTATAAAAGCTTTCACGATTGATGCATAAGAGCATTTCTGAAATTTTCGTCGAACAATTTATATTTCATTATCCGTTTTGACACTTGTGAAACTTAATGTAGTATGTAAGACAAAATAAATCAATGCAAAAATATATCAGGCTTACAATTTTTACCCCAATCGTTATTTAAATGGTTAAACTTAGCACAGTTCTTACAATATCCCATCTCTTTCACTCCAAAGATAATGAATGACGTTTCTAAAAATAGCTTTTAAAGGAAGTTCGCAGTTTCAAGCGATACTTTCGTCGGGTAATTTATTTCGCCATAAGTACACAAATCCCGTCTTTACACGCTCCACAACATTTTATTATATTTACTTCGTACGCGCGCATACATATTTACATCGAATCGCATGTACATACATATGTATAATAATAATACGCACAGGATCATTTCCATGAGGCGTACGTCGAGTCGTTGAGAACCTTCCACTGAAAATCGCATTTTTTTCATATTCGCGCGTAAAAAATTAAGCGCGAAATTTTCCAACGCGCCGATGAAAAATTTCTTTTATTAAGAATATTAATAAAAAAAAAATACCTAGATGTATTCGCGAAAATGCGATGCGACGCGTCGTCATCGAAATTCCAAAAGAGACAGATTTCGCGAAATGGGATAAATCAGCCAGGTCATAAATCAGTGTGACGCGGAAAATTGAATTTTATTTTTTTTACTTTATTTTAAGCTTGCATTTTAACACATCGCTACCGAATTTATATGTATGTACATATGTAGATACAGCTATGGTAGTATGATGTCACCTTGTAAAGGAAAAATGCGTCGTACATTTATGTATGTATGTATGTAGATATGTACATATGTATATGTATATTACCTTATAAAGGTCAATGCTTAAAACAGGATTTTTTGATTATTCACACTATTAATTTGCATACAGATGAATATCGCAAAAGGCTGGTGCATCGTAAAATGAATTAAATTTTTTTTTTCTTTTTTGACACTTCTCATAAAGTTTTGTGTCCAGTACGATTATGTATCTATGTATGTATATATGTACATATATTCCTTTGTACCCCGGTCAACGTCGTTATATATGTGTTTTTATATGACATTTTCAAACTTAGTCATTCATAATCATATAACTGAGGATCTTAATACTTTTAAATTATTATTCTGTTCACTAGCTAAAAGCAAACTAGAATATTATTCTATAGTTTGGTCACCTCATTTTGGCATTCCTTCGTATTCTATTGAAAAAATACAATATGAATTTTTAAGAAACCTACTGAAAATTTACGTTATGATTCTCTTTTATCAAAATTATAAATGATAAAATGAAGTAATAGAAGAATCATATTTGATGTAATTTTTTTTATATAAAATATTAAACTCTTTAATAGATACATATGTAGTTCCATTCTTATTAATTCGACTCTTCGCTTAAAAGTTCCGGTACGTTTTACCCGTTCTTGATTTTTATTAGATTATGAAACTATTTTGTATAACAATTATCATCTTCATTCTCCCATCCCCAGAATGATTAGATATGGTAATAAATACTCTGATTTTATTGATTTTTTTAATATTAATCTGTCGTCCCATTATTAAGGCAACGACTTATTATTTATTTTATCAACTCGACATAATTTATTTATTAGTTTTTTTTCCTTTATCTTTTCTCTAATATAATATTTTCTATGTAAAAGCCAATAAATAATGTACAAGCGTATAATAAATAATATCATTATGCTCCATTCTCGGTGGTCAAATACATTTTTGGCTGATTTTGTCATCAATGAAAGCTATAGGGTCTTTAACACGTGTGTAAAGTAGAACATGTCAGTAAGAGTATGTGAGGGTGCTAATTACTCTTCTGATCACGATACAACTTTGTCGATGTTTTCACCGCAGGAATTTATTGCACACCACTTGTGAATTCCTGTGTATGTACATAGATACATACATATGTATGTATGTGTTGTTGTATACTCCCGTTCACCGGTAAGTCACAACTCAGCGTGAAGATGTCACACGCTGTTGGCGTGTCGCACGCGATCGCGCGTTCCTTTTGTATATCACGCGACAACGAGTGAAACCGACTAACATACGACATTGAAGGTCGATCTGAATCGGGATAACGATCCAGAGGACCGGATACGGATGGACAGGTCTAGGAGATTGATCTACCAATTAAAAACGGCCGCTAGAGCGACTCTGGAAGACGACCATCCATTTACGAGACCATCGTGGGAGTTGACCATTTATTTGCATTCTACACACAAATCTAGGTACATATACCTAATATGTTAAGACGCACAAGCGAAACTGCTTTTTGTTGCAGAGCATTAATCACCAAAAAAAGTTAATGGAATGCTGTGTGAAGCAAAGTCAAACTTGTCAACTGCGTGCGTTTGCTCGTTTGAATTTTTTACTGTCATTGTTTCGAAAGACTGAAATACCTTTGAATCCTTTGAAACCTAAAAATATCCTTTGAACTTGAATGGGCGTAAGCAATATACCACGAAACTATTTACAACTGTAAATACATATGTAGTTTATCCTTTTATAGTTCAATCGCACGAATCGATCAAACATAGTGTGAATTTTACAAACGTAATTTTTAGAATACCGCAGTACATAATTACGAGAGAATTTCGTTATGTTCCCCACGCCACGCATATTGTGTTGTTCGCGGTTTCGATACATAAATTTGAATAATTGTTCAACTATTATTATATAATACAATACATTGCACAAAGTCACATACAATACTTTATATCTAGTGTATCGATAAAAATTCCAGAGTTCAAAATATGCGTGTAATTAAGAAAGCACACTGACAATGAATGCTAAAGAATGTATGGACGCGTGGGTAAAAGTCAGGTAGAGATTTTTTTCAAACAAAAGTACTGACCTCAGGCATTGAATACCTGCATAATAATAATAGCTCGTCGACAGGGTCCTTGCACAGGTGATCAAAATTCCTTTTTTTTTAATATCTTTTTATTCTTTGAGGATCTCGTTCGCCTATTGAAACGGAACTGTGTATACGTGACCGCTTTGCAAAGAAACGCATTCGTTTTCAGAGAGCGAACGAAACGTAGGAATGTTTGGAATTCGACTGAAAAATCGACATTTCAATATCTCGTTGGAGCGAGGGAGGGGTGTGAAAAAATGTACGAAGTAGACTACAGAATTCTCAATCTGTTGGTGGATTGTAGTTGAATGGCGTAATTAGGAGTCCTGCTGTGTGCCCCTGGGTCATTGTGAAGCCGAGTAGCCGGGTATTTTGAGATTGCAAGGAATCCAGTCGAACTGGTCTCCAGTGGACACTCGAGACCCAGGCGCCATTATTGCGTATCACACACTCGTCAAACTTCGGTGACGTAGAACGTTCGAGTCAACGAGAAACTGGTGTACGAACGGCGGAAGAAGCGCCAAAAACCGGCTAAAAGCAAACCGGATGCCGGAGAAGAGGCGGCAAGTTTGATGAATAGCATAGCCGAGGCGATCCAGAACAAAGCACAAGTCATGAATTCCTTGGTAAAAGACTATAAGCGACATCCAACATGGATGTGTTTTATTCTTATATGCTTCAGAGTCTAGGAAGTCAAACCTCATACCTTTCATAATCATAAGTCACACCTTCAAAGAATCTAATGGAACAACGAAATATCTATAGAAGCGAAATACTAATTTTGAAGACACTGTGATATTCAACGAACATCTTTTTCCATACTAGAAATCAACGTTCATAAAAGACAAAGGTTTCAAACGCGTTTGAGCAGACGCTACAATGAAAAATGAGGCAACGTACGCAATTTATAAATTAGATCCAGTTAATGTTTAATGTCGTTGCGAAACTGGTTTAACGCAATTGACTGATATGAAAATAATTGGCCGTGTGTTCCGAGTGCGTCTTCTTTTAAGACTGGCAAGCGCCTGGCAACTGGAATCTCCTCACCAATTATGCCAAAGTGGATATATTATGTACATATAGGCATGTATTTGGCATCACTTACGCGGAATAATAGACAATATGTTATGGAATATAATTGACGACGATTCCATAAAAGTCACAACATTGACAATTGGATACAAAATAATGGGTATGCGAGCTGAAGCTCCTCTTATTTGTTTTTACAGTACGCTTTCATGATAATCGAATTTACACTTCAATTCGTGCAAGATAATCTTGTGTAAATTAATTAGGACAAATCTGTCCGGTGAGCCGATCCGTTCCGGCTCTTCAAGTCCAATCAAGACAATCAGCATCAACGTTTCCCAACGGTTTCCCAAATTCCTAACGTATAATTAATTCCATTAGGCGTTGTCGACAATCGGATCGACCTTTTACGACACGATTCAATCACCTACATAAAATTATAGAAGAAAACAAGCCGACAATCTTAATTAATTACAAAAAGATACGAAAGAGATGAGCTTATACGCACTTGCGCCGCATACCATTCGACATTCCATCGAGACGATAAGGAAATGAGCGAATAGGAGCAAAAACTGTGGCAGCTCATTCAAAACGGTTCGGACAAAACAATGGCACATACAAACGCGATAAAGCGTCACAATTTATCATACTTTGTCTTTTTATTACAGCTTCGCTTTTATTATACATTTCTTTATTCCTCGTGGTAATTTTACCTGGGAAAGACATTCAAAAAGTTTTAGATGCACTCTTGAGGTCACCGAAAGAATTTTTCATACAGACAATAATAATGGTAATAATGGAGTACACCATTAATAAATAAACCATCTTGATATTTAACTGTCAGATAAAAATAGCAAATTTTGACTGATTTGAATTGAATAGCATTTTGATTAATATTGTAGTGGATCCAATTTTTTGTACGAGCAATCCATCAGTACGATCAAAACATGAAAATTTCGCATAAATCTAATGATATTGTACAATCGTAAAGATTGATAATGCATATTATGAGTTAATAGAAGTATATTTTGACCGTATCTAATTAATGTAAGATGATTCATCATCATCATTTTCAGCCGTTCACTATCCACTACTGGATGAAGGCCTTTTCAATCCCCTTCCATTCCTGTCTATCTTGAGCAATCCGCATCCACTTGACTCAACACATTCTTCTCAATTCATCAGCCCATCGTCCACTCGGTCTACCTTGCTATCTTTCACATCCTCTCAAATATCATTACAGTATTTCTCGCGTCCATTTGCCATTCCTTTTTCTCGCAATGAGTCCACTTCAACTTTTTCACACGTTCCGCTATATCATACTTCTTACCCATGTATTCCTCTTACTTTTCTTGTCATACCAAACATACATATTTCTATGCTTATCTGTGTGCACTGGATCAGTGCTCGAATTCAGCAGGAGCGGCAGGGAGCGGGCGTTCCCTTTCGTGAGATTTGAAAACGTAGCGTACTTTATTTAGCGCTCCCTTTCGTAAAAAACCAAAATTTCCGTGGTCTTTCAATAATTATTGCCGAAAAAATGTTAAAAAAATGTTCCGACAAAGGCATCTTATCTGTAGCCAAAAGCCATTTAAAATATTATTATGTTTTGAAAAAGCTGGATGCACTTGTGTTACTTGAAGATAACATTTAGAATTCGAGGGTTTTTATGCGCAAAAAGTTTTATTGCTTTATGGTCGGCACTGTCTGTCACACTATGATCGAACTGCAACGGGTCCCTCTCGGGGCATCGGTCATTTCGATAATTTACGATATCTTTCTTTGAATTGTCGGCTTTCTTATTTTAACAAAATTTCTAAAGTAGCTGTACCGCTACCATTATACTAAAGGAACCAAAATTTCAAAATACTTCAGTCTTGCCTGTCCCTCTGATGAGAGAACTTGAATTTACCGAACGTATTTGCAATTTCAATCTATGTATCATCGGGAATCGCTTGATTATTTTTTTTATTTATATTTTATTACTGCACTTCATCACTAACAAACACTTTTCTAGCAACATTTTTTAAGTTGTCTGAATTATAATTACTGCACGTGACTTAACTAAATAGTGATATTAACAATTATTCAAATTTAAAATAAATTAACCGTGTAAATTGTGCATGTATGTATATAATACAGTTTCTATAATAATAATACTAATAACCAAATATATACAACCATAAATTCATTTATATTGGTGTACATACATATGTTACGTAAGTGTTTTGGTATTATAATATATGTATGTATAGAAATGTACGTACATTTTCTATACATGTATGTAGTTAAAAAAAAAAGTCGTTTGATATTTTTTGAAAATTATCGAGCGCTCCCATTCGTGAAAATTTCCAATTCAAGCACTGCACTGGATCTTACGTAACATTCTTGAATTCAGCATCCACGTTACACATCCATACCTACGTCAAAGCTGGCTGTACGCATTGGTCGTATGTATTTTTTTTAGCGTAGCGGGATGTTGGATTTAAAAATTACGTTCATTCTTCTAAAAGCGCTCCATCTTAGTTTCGTTCTTAGTTTTATTTCTTCTTCTTTACATTCAGTCGTGTTCACCTATTGTCCTAGGTATAAATAATTATTTATCAACTCTCTACAATATGGTTATCTACTGCGACTACGTTTTGCGTGCAAAATTCATTACACAAATAAAATTAAATATTAGTAAACCTACTTCATACTTTATTCATAAAATTTTTTGAAAGACGTATTCTTTACCTTTAGTTTTTCATTGATGAACTAAGAGTAATTTGTATGCGCTCCTAAAAACCCTTTATCAACTGGGCCGGGTCGTTGTTGCCTGCTACCGAAACTTTAACCGTGATTTATTCGGCAACGCAACGCACAACGAAGCGTAACAAACGCAAGAGGCGAGATGGTCCAAGGAAAAAGAAGACGAAAAAGGGAAAAAATCAGTGTCGCTGACGCCCTTTTCAAAGGCAAGCCCTCTCGGAGTAACGGCGCCCTCTTAATCTTTATGCAAATAGTTTCGCAACGATAATTCAATCCGCGCTTAATGCCACTCGCCGGACTGCGAGATTTACATGCGAATAAATCATCAACCCCCCCCTTCCTCCTTTTACATCCACTTCTAACCTCACCTTCTTCCACCTAGATGTAGGTCATGGTACTAAAGGCGTTCAAATTCGAAAGGTTCTAACAAATAGCGTATATAAAAGAAGTTTCTGCAAAGTGTCGAACTTGTCGAACGCCACCAGATGCCACACGTACTATGAAGTAAGCGTGCTGAGGACATGGAGTAGAACCGGAGCACCTTAATTAAAATAGAATACGTACCGTACCGAATACGTACATAAGTTCACATCAGATCTGCTACAGATATACGCGTACGTTATTGTATATATAGTCGAAACACTTCATTTACCCCGCGACAGAGGATGTAGTTTGCATAAACGACCTGGGAAATAACGTTACCTATTAAAACGGCATTTCTCCGTCTGCCTGACCTCTTCGGTTTTGTTTTAATTAAACCACGTGTCTATTTCTCTCGAGTTTCAAACGAGCACGTGTATATATGTATATGTACACGAGACGAAAGTGTAACAATTGAAATTGCAAGCGAACCGTATGTATGTATGTATGTAGCGCGTGATACACGTCGTGGCTTTGTACAGATTAAAAAATGAATAATTTCCGATCTACCAAAGTCGTCGCGGTAGTTTACGATCGAATCTATCCAATATAAACAAATTTTATTCGATGTTACCCGGCAGTTTTATAGGTTGTAAACACATGAAGAATGGCCGGCATAAAATGGTCTCTTACGATTATATTTTATATCGGCGCGTAATATCGACACAATTCAAAAAGATATTGTGCATTTCACAATTCCCCGCGCTATTATAGCACGCTGGGGTTTTTCAGATCTTGAGACTTGAGATCGTTTTTTCAAAGCGAATAGCGTAAAAAAATAAAATAAAAAAGACCGAATGCTTTGTAGATAGATATCATCTTGTGGGCTTTCGCGGTCGAATCCCACCGATCTTTACGGCTTTCTTCTTCTTCGTCGGTGTAAATTCACGTCTCCTGGAGTTGACTGCCCCTACGTACATATGATTTATCGAGCTGGTCTTCTAAGAATGTGGACACCGAAGATGATGACACAAGAAAGATATGTGAAATAAAAGAAAGTCCCCGAGAAGACGAGATCCCGCCGAGACAAGAGAAATATGTGTGAGATTCGAGAATGGAATAAGTAAGTATGTATATACACGACTTCTGCTTTTTTTTTTTAATTGCGAGTCAGAGGTACCAAAGCAACTTTTCAAGAAAATAAAACAATCGATTATTACTATTATTACAAGTATGAAGAATACAATAAATCGGGGAAATTCCTTATCGAACGTTGTAGAAATTGCTGTTTATTAAGATTCCTAAATGTAACATAATCTAAGATGTATCCAATTAAATTCTACAAATAATACAAGTGTCGACTTTTGATATTTAGAATTTTATGTATTTTTTTTAATCGTACATACATATGTACATATATATGTATGTATGTATGTACATATGTACGTATAGAAATTCCGCCACCCACGCGCAAATGAACATAGCTCGAATCCAACACGATCATTATACATAGTTTTTATAATCAAACATCGTGCAATAAGCGATTTCATCACAAATACTATTTGAGAAGTACTGTGTGTAATTTCAAAGTATTCGTTGCACTGAAGAAAATTACCGACGTACGTGTACCCATACATTCTATGTACGGTTTCGCTCATCTCTTGACGCATGATTGATGTCCCTTTTCGTAGAATAAATATGTGGATTCAATCTTGTTTCGAAAGCGAAAGACACCAAAAGGAAACCGAAAAATGTAAGAAAAGTATGAAAAAATGACTGATTCTTAGAAAAACGACGTTATATCCGCGACTAGCGGAAACATCAAAAGAAAAAATAGGTACTTCAGGAATAGATACAGCAGAACAGTATTGTATTATTGAATATAAGTATCTATTAAATTCAGTTGATAAAATGAAATTTGAAATATGGATGACGAGTTTAAAATGGCTTTGATTAATTCCGAGAATTTATTGGCAACAATAGGCACAATATATTTCTATACATACTTCAATCAGACTTTCATTGAACGTTTCGCAAATATTTAAACATTATTGAGAACTACTGATTCACACACAACGTTTCGAATTAATCGCCTCGAAAATTTACGTAATCTGATCGTTCGATATTGATGTGGGTCTAAACTCAGTTTAATCGCCAGTCCTTCGTTCGGGATCTTTACTAAATGGATAGGCCGAGCTTTATAAACCAAGTTCTTCTCTTTCGAATGCGGGATTAACTTTTTTTGTTCGAAAACGAATCAATCGATAGCAAAAGGGTTAGTACCGACGAAGGCGTTGTAAGATAGATACAGAGTGGACTTTTATTGGTCGAAGTGAAATAGTTAATGTTCACCTAGTCGTATGTATGTATACATATATGTAGGTAGATACTAGTCGAATAAGCAGAATCTTCGCCTTGGTGGCAATTAACATATTCAGGTTGGTTTCTTGGTGTAATAGAATTTTAAACCACATGTTACGAGAGAGGAGGGAACAGGTTAAGCTCGCGGCCGCAAAATGACTATACACACCACTCAGTGTTATTGCAAACTGGTATGTAGTAAGTGCACACTTGCCATTGGTATGTGTATGCTCATAATTAATTTTCAGTTCAACGTGCACTGGATAGATGTAAAGCTTTAAAGTTCTACGACGTTTTCAACAAAGAAACTATCGATAAAAATTGAAAAAAGTCTCGTGGTGACTCCAAACATTTTTTTTTCAAATGAAAATACCGTGCGTTTAGTGCGTAATGAAAATATTTTGTTCACTGAAAATTATCATCATTACCGCGATCATCGTAACACGTAAGATGATATAATTGTACAAAGGAATTTCTTGACGCTTAAAGTGCCGTAATTTCACACATTAAAACATCTGAGTCGATTCTCATTGCTGTGGAATGAAATTGTTTCTGCACCTACAGAATAATGGTGGAAGACCTTTTAAATGATTAAATAGTTGAGATAAACTTACAATTGACTATGATTCTAATGGGGCATGATTATACTAACCTTGCTATAAAATATAACAAATTATTTATATGTGTACCTAGTACGGTACAAATGCCTCATTGCACACAAAGTTAATACTGCTTATATTATGATGACTTTCAGTCATCAACGGTAACAGTCAACACTCTGAACAGCTAGCATTTGAAATTCTGAATTCATGTTGGGTCATTTTTCAAATTACACTAATGAAAGTATTATTGCGGCTGCAATAAAGACGCAACAGTGTGATTAGCTGAGCCAGGGCAGATCCTCGATATACTCGTAATCATCATTTGCTCGAAGCGCCCCAGCCACGGATGAGTGGTCCTAATCGACCTACATATCTCCTCTGTTAATTCGATGAAAAAGTGCTTTAATATAGAAAAAAAACATCAAAGCGAAACCTTAGTTTATTCCGAACTCTACGACTGTTTCAATACAGGCAAGTCCTAGTAAATATTATGAAATTCCGATTTGACCATAAATAGCATAGATCCTAGTGAAATAGGTATTAACGTCACATCTGAAGACTTCATAAATACACGTTAAGCGCAAACGTTTAATTTCCCAAGGCTATAAACTCATTTTATTATGGTCGCCAGTGTCCATATCAAGTTTCCCAGGGAAAAATCCGTTAGGTGTGATTAACAATTTTGCGCTGTTTGTTTTATTGCCGAAACGGAATATTGCATCGCTTACGATTCCATTCACACACACACACGGACAGTGATTTTGAATCGAACTTAAGAATAGGGACTTGAGCGAGATTCACAAATGGTTATAATTTGGTAAGTTCGATCAACATTTTTAGATGAATTTTTCGAAAAGAAGTTAGACAAGACTATTTTAAAATCAAAGAAGTAAGATAGTATGCATTTAAGGTGAAAATGATTTACCAGTAGGATAACTCAACATCGAGAGCTGTGTGCCTCATTACGCTGGGCGAAGATCTCGTTGTAGGACATTAGCAAGCATGGCTGCTGCGGTCGCTGAAGTTTCCGTATTACGAACCAAACTATTTTGCATTAAGGTCTATAAAGGTCTGCGTCGGTTTGAGACCACACGTCTTGTCTGTAAATGGTACCAAAGTAGGCAGTAAACGGAAAACTCTACCACAACCACTAATATTAAAATATTCTACCGTTGTTCTTGTGATGGACAAGATGGAAGAGATGTACAATTTGGGATGATCCAACGTTGAACCTGGATTAACGTAATCTGATAATACATATAATTGGAATTGCAAAAACGGAACCGATAAGGTCAAAAGACTCGCGCGACAGATGTCCGAATGCGAATGCGTATTGACACACACCTGCTCCACTTCAAACGGTACAAAATTTAAACAAGTACATATTATTAAACTTACAAAAGACAGTCTGGATCTTTGTTTGCCACGGTACATATGCTAACTATTTATAATTTAGAAAGTGTCCAGAAACTAGTTCGGAAACCCGGTGAAAAGTCTGTGTTTACTAAGGCTTGAGTTCAAGTTTTAGAGATAAGAATGATAGTATTGATCAATTAAGTTTATCAATAGTATCAAGTTAGTACCATTTTGAACTACTGATGCGATGATAGTATCAAGTTAGGTCAATAGTATCAAGTTAACACCATTTTGAACCATTGATAATGGTATAATCAGTGTTGGCCTCGACACAGCTCGTCAGTTATGTCGCCGAATCATCAACAGCATCACGTTGCTTGCTGCAACACCAACAGTCCAATTAACCGGAACATTCGCAATGAGGAAATCGTAAAGCTCGCGAGAGAGCACACGATTGGTTAACGAATATAACCCCCTAAACGCAGAGAGCGCATTTTATAAAGCGGCCGTTAAGTACATACGATGATTTTATTATTAGGCGTTCATCAAAATCATCCAGAGACGTTAGGGTGAGCATCTGAACGTTCTTCGATCGGGAAACACATCGGCCAGAGGCCTGGTGCACAACCGGCAATCGAGTATTTACGATTTAACGACTTCCTGTCGGTGAGAAGGTAACCTGTGATTTTAATAATATAATAAAATGAAATGAAAACGTGCGCGCGCAAAAATTGCGATCGATCTAATATATTAAATGGATTGAAAACGATACAAAATTATGATCGTCGTAATTTGAGTACCTATAATAACGCACTGAAACATGTCAATCGACAACAGTCTATAGATCTTGAATCCGATTATAATTAACTGGGTCATGGAGTATACAAACGGTGCGGAAGCGGAATTGAACTATTTCCACGCCGGAACTTGACCGTTTTTAAAACTACCTACAGTTGAATTGGGCTTTTGAATAAATTGCGTTCATTCATATACGACACGTTCAAATGGACGCGTAAAAATTGTAGTAATTTATAAAAGGCTTAATGAACAAAAAAGTTAAATTAAAAAAAAGCTCACTGTAGGCAGACGACTGGTGACCATCATTGTAATTCCATCTTCAGGTTGTATAGTTGAACACCAAGCAGGAAATTACTGTACCATACACACTAAAAACCACTATGAAAATTGACTATATTTTATTATTTATTCACACTGTCCGATAGGAGTCTATTGCACTGGAGATTCGTCACGCCAAAATTGCATCATTTACACCGGCGAAATAGAGATCGATCAACTGTAAAAAGTAAATTATTGTAGAAGAGGCACTGTATATTTCGGATCGGCAATTGAACTGCTCAATTTTGAAACGCTTCAACTTCGACAAAATTCGTCCACGAAGTAAAAATTTAACATAACATTTTTATATGCATAAGCCTACATTTAGAAGTGAAACTAGGTCAAATTTGCAATTACAATGTACTTCCCTTTTAAAACGAAAGTCGGCTTTGAAATTTTACCTCTGGGAAATATTTAATGGAACGATTCACGCAAAACCGAGCGAAACAGTTAATGGAACGGAGCTGTATGTCTCTCAAGAGTTCTATTGTGCTAGTCGAGAATTTAATCGAAATCAATTCCGCGAATGTGCAACGCTTAAAAACGATCTTGCAAATATGCAACTCGGTGTTTGAAAGTACATAGTAAGTAAGTATTGATGATAGCGCTAGTGCGAGTGCCGTTAACACAACTGTTAGATTATTATCAAGATTAACTAACGTTATCTAAAGATAATGAATGATAAATGCGCAATTCAAACTGTGATATCTACATATGTACATATGTAGGTAATAGTAAAAAATTTTACGTTCAACAAAAATTTCAGTTTATATTCGATAGTGTTGTCATAAGAAGTATCAACATTGAATGTGCGTAATAATATTAAAGTTCATTTTCAACATTATATCCAACAGTCAAAAGTAACGGCCATTGTTCCTGGGCGCCCGCACAATTTACGTCATTTCCGACATTTTTTTATTTTTTTTAATTATGTTTCGTATCCGCTTTGACTTAATTCGATACTATCTTCTCTGTCCGTGACCGTTCACCATTAATTATGTTTGAAAAATGCGACGACACGAAATAGTAGACAGCAGAAATTCCCGAATCGTTTAAAAAACTTAAATTTCGAAATTAATAATGCTATGTAGCATCGTGTCGAAGATTTTTTAACGACAAAACAAGTTCATCGTCAACACAAGCATTTGCTAATTTGACTACTGAAGCTAGGTTAGGTTAGGTTAGGTTACAAAATTTACGTATCGAACGAAATGTCTACATAGTCTACATAGTACAGTTGATGAAATATCATTCTGAGAATCTTAAGTCTACATAGAATGTAATCTAATACTTGAAACTTTCAGAATGCATATAAAGGACATCGGATATGCTTTGAATAGGGGTTCGTCTGCGTTGCTAAAACTTTTAACGCTCCAATATTTTTCGTCAAATTACAACAATCAATATTAAAAAAAGTATACGCAATGACAACGTTGCCAACTTTGCAACGACTATACAGTGTGAATCGATCGTTTCAAAATCGAACATTTCGTTCGCGATTCGCACGGCCATTGTCGCAACGCGGATTCTTCGCACGCAAGGCGAAAGACCGGAAGTAGCTTTGCGATCGAAAGCGCGCGAAACTTCGAACCGATTTCGAGCGATGCATACTTAGAACTGTTTTTGATAGAAACTCGCGTTTTGTGGGTACTTTTTTTTACCCGATTTGAGACGAACGACGCGTACACATCGATGAATGTTTGTGCAAACACTGGTCGTTGGATCTCACGGCAGCCGCTCGTTGGAATGTGCCCCCTCCATCGCGGTTCGCCGGTTAACCTCTTCTTGCTGCGGCCTCAAGCAGGGATTGACAACAGTTTGCCAATGGTTATATCTAGAGATACATGCATATAAAGCATCTATTTTATATATTATATGTATAGCATACATAATTTGTATTATACACGATTGTTTTAATCCAGTGCGGCGATCGGTAACAAACAAATTATATATTATGAAAAATCGTTCTGCATCTACGCTATTTGCAGGACACCAAATTGATTATATACATATGTAGCAGCACTGCCGAACTCTTCGTATTTTATTTTTTGTGGCAAATAATAATTGCAGAGTATCTGTTTTTAAACCACTTTTTATATTCGATATTAAAATATGAAAAAAAAGCGAGTGGTTGTTATTGGTGGAAAATAATGGTGTATTTAGGTGTAACTAACATTATCGTTTCATTAACATTCAAATTAAACCTACTTCCAGCTACATACGGATTAAACAGCTGGTTTAGTGTTTCATAAAATACATTTCTCATTTATAACTTGAGAAGCCTGTTTAGCAGAATCGATTGTCTCTCTTTATATTATCTTCGGTTACAAGAAGTAGCTCTTGGGTTTTCATAGGAAAAATGCCACTAATATTATAATGAAGAGATTGTTTTATCCCAATAATTCCAGGGAGTCGTCATAAAGAATTACCATAGACAATAAACATATATTGAAGAAGAGAAGTGATATTTGAAATAACTATTCTGCGATCTATTCACATATTTTTCAATTCTCGCAGTTATTGCGATTATCGTATCTATGTCGCACTTATCGCAAAACGTGATAATCACACAGTTATGTTACATATCTTTAAATATTGTACAATCGATGCACATTGCATCAACGAAATTTTGACATTAGTTTTTTTTTTGCGGTAAAGTTAACCAACATGTCTAAGAATACAAAAATGCAGAACCAATAACAAGTTAACATAGGACCAATGGATAGGAGGTGCCAATTTTTGGTGGAACCATCTCAAAACTAAATTACATAAATTGATGTTTTAATAGGAGACGGCCGATCTGGATTTAGTAATGTCCAGATCTTGCCAAAGATGATAATTTATTAAGATCAAAAAAACCGCCGATACGATCATTCAGTGTGCAAGGATCGAACCCCAAACCTTCGCTCAAGAGACTAACTAACCACTGAGCTATCGCCTGGCTATTAGTTTGTAGGAATTCTCTATTCCCGCATTATTCACAATGGCAAAATCTCTATACGCAGAGAGGGAAGAACATCCTTAAGTATCAGCGCACGTTATTGTTCGGGAGCTATTCTTTCCATCTTCGCTTAAACTTATTCTTTAATATATACAGACATCGAAAATCTGTTATAACCTAATCTATGTATGTATGTAAAAGTCGTCAAAATAAATCTCTCAACAAACTTGAAAAACAAAGTTTAATTGATACTAACCTCACACCACCACATGATCCGATATGTCTACAAGTTATTTAAGAGTTTAAGGTACCACAGGTAAGGTAAGGTAACCACAGATTTTAAATGCAAAACTGTGAATATCTTTAATTAATGATGTTTTTAGCTTCTGAAAAATCGCAAACGTTCACTAGCTTAACCGAACCCAACCTAATCTAAACTAACCTAACCTAACTCAAACTTAACCAAATTTAAATACAATACGAACGCAGAAGTTTATTGTTGTCTTTAAACAACCGAAGCTTTAAAATAGTCACCAAATTATTCGACTTATGTTTTCGTTTACAATATTAAATTTTGCAAGTAAATGTCGTAAAATGTTGTCAATCTATGGTGTAAGTCCGCGCGGTCGCATTTTATTCGATATTGTTATTACGGGTAGAGGTGTAGTACGTATTAAAAGGTCTGTGGAATTTGTAAAACACACAATGGCATTTCTAAACTGGTATAATTATGGAGAGCTCGTCCATCTTTTTTTTTCCTTTCATTTTTACTTTGGGACGTCCCTGGTTCAGAATGCCTGATTCAGAATATCCAGTAGCCGGGCCGAGATCAGATGCATATCGTGAACAGTAAAAGGAATAATAAAAAATAAAAAATAAAAACGGTCCGATACATCGGCTAATTACAACGCAACGGGGGATTACAACCAATCACAATTTCGATCATTCAAATTCTAATAATAAAGTAGCACTGGGATTAGAAGTGATTGGACGTTTATCCAACAAACTTAATATGGAAAGTACACAACGAAAAACATGTTCGTGATCAATCTGATCATCATACAACTTTTTACATATCTACGTATATGTATAACTTCACATAAACGATTTCAAACTGTTAATATGCGACTATTATCAATTCGATCATTGTAAAGCGGAAGTGCTACCGAACGTTCTGTTGGGTCATTAGTGACCCATTGCTCCACGATAATTGTCGCATAGTATTCGATTAAATGGCGCACTTCTTGCCGTTTTAATGGCATCTAAATAACGACTCCATTGCTTCGATCACTGTAATGAAATTAAGTAATAGCGTGGGCATGTATGTATGTCTGCCTTATCTGACGACAAGATCTGAAATTGGTCTCAGAGCTTAATTTCGGATTGTGAGCTTAGTACGCATTGTAATTGATCAATTTCAATCAGTTTAACTGATGATGACATACGATATATTACCTATATAATACAAATTCAAGCATAAGCACTGAAGATTCAGCGAGTAGATACAAAATTAATATGCAATTATGCGAATTTACGAAGCGATAACATGAACCACACCTGTCAGAATTGAAATACGTGCGAATCGTTTCGCCCCTTCTATACGCAATGATTTTGCAATTGTAATTTCCAATTGTTGTAAAGTTAGTAACATCGACATCTTACGCCTGCAAAATGGCGTGTTAAATATTAAAGTTTTATACTGTTTGCTCTATTTAACTGTACCTTGTACAGTATCGCGTGCCAGTTCATGCGTTCAACACTCCGATACGTACAATTTAATTTTTAAACGCATCATCTACCGTTTCCTGTCGAGATGATATTAGATCACAGTGTCCGTGTTAGTTTAACGCAAAAGTGAACCAAGTACAATTGTAAATAAATATACATGTACGGGAAGATTGACTTGAAAAACTGCACTTACGCACGTAATGTCACACATGAATTATAATTTCGTTCCGGAATCTCTCCCAGATAGAAGCGAATAACGTGTCATTACACGTCGTATAATACATTCATTTGCATTAACGACAAGACATAAAATGAAGATAGGGGAACGAAAGCGCGTATTTGCTGAAATACACGATGCATGCAAAGTACTAAATATTTCATAAACGATCCAGTTTTTCGCGTATCTGGTGCGACAACACGCCGAGGAAAAAAAATCGTTCAAAATTTACATAATGCTGAAAAATAAAAGCAGAAATATTTGCTTCAAATACCAAGAGAGAATACGAAAGCGAACAAGTCGAATTATCGATGTTAATGAATTGCAAACGCGTAATTTTTAAAGGATAATAACGTGTTATAAATTATAACTATAGCCTCCGACTGACTTGACATAATCGAATCAAAAACACTAATGGCTACAGATAAGATAATCTGAGTGAAAAAAAAAATTAAATTGAAACACCCACATCTTATTATCGGAGCGTATTCAACGACTTGATAAACAGATTGAATTTCACAGCAGCATTGAGTTGTCGCTAATGTGACTTTTTCCAAATCAGTTGAAAGGCTGACCACTCAAAAAGGGAGCATACGTCGAAGTCATTCGACGTATGGTAAATCGATATCGTCTCGGTTTCTTCCCGTGGTGGGTCTGATTTCGCTAATTGACAAGAAACTACACCGAATGCTCAAACCGAGTGTAAACAGAGCCACTCATCGAGTTAAGACGCTTTCGATGGTCGACGAAGCGTAGCGAAATTGTCGAGCTGTAATCAGATATTACGTGTGAAAACGTAAACCCAGTCGAGATGATGGGTATGGAGAATGTATGGGTAGTTCTTGGACAGGTTCCTATTTATTTAAAGACCTTTATGTTCAAAACGTTTATAACCTTCGCGACCGTATTGATTTTTAAAGTTTTGTATGTGTGCTTTAATAATGACCGAACTGCACTTCGATTTGTCTTTTGAGAAGAGTACTTCACCCCCTGTGCTTAGGCTACGACTTTTTCGACTTTACAAGTCAACTTTACCCCAAAAGGAGCGAAACTTTGCACATTTTCGAAGTGAGAACCAAACGTCCGTAACACTCGAGTGCTTCATAATTACTTCTACTGTTTCAGCTTAAGATGTTGTGTGTGAGATAACAAACTACTATGTATGTACTTCTACGTATGTACATATAATGCAGTTAAAGTTATCTAGGAGTATATTCGCTTCCTGATTTATAACTAGAAATTATTCTTGCATACCTCAATATTACATAATTTAAGTGTATCAGGCTGTAGGTCCTAATGAGAACATAGAATAACAAACAGTACATATGTATGTATCTACGTTTAGTACAAAAGATATTGTAATTAGATGAAACTGTTAATGAAACAAAACCAATTAAAACCGATATTAAAATATTGATTCGAACTAGATAAGAAGTTAACTACTTCTTCGAACTTCAACTAACTATCTTAGTGTTCTTGTTTATTGCTGTTTTATATTGATATCAATATTTTTATAGTAAAAAACTATTCGGAATACAATCTTAGCACATCCAATCAATAATGCAATCATCGTAATCATACTTTTTGCAGCCGTTAATTTCCCATCAATATATAGACAAATTATACCTGTCTTACGTGAAGAAAAATCTACTGAAGCATGCCTTTAAAAATATGCATTATAATATTTAACAATTAACCTATGCTACGGTCGAACGGCGAACAGATGGGAAATATAACCGAAATTTTTCATTTCAAGGCACAACGTTTCTACGGAATATAAATGAGCCTTTTTTTTTTTTACAAAACTGAAGTAAACCACCATATATTTCTTCTCATTCGGAAGGAGCTTGCTGGTCGGTTCGGTTCGAAAACTTCTCGAAAATTTATAAAGGTCACCACTCACTACTCTACACTCCCGATTGGGATTCCCGACGAGCGAACTTCTCGCTCGAAAAGTCTAAATCTACGGATCGACTCCGAAGCACAAGGTTCGGTCTGGTTTAGTGCCGACACTCGTGTGTAATTCAGGTCCCAACCTGAACCACAACTTCTGTCTATTTATTGCGTTTTCCATTGCCGAGTCGTGATAGCGGTTCTCACACAAACACACCTTTCGAGACGTTGCAGATTTATTAGCGAGTTCGCGAAGGGTTAAACGGCTCGGTTATCTGTTTCGGCGAGTGAATTCAATCTTCCAAAATGAAATTTAATGTGATTTACCTGTTTGGCTGTGTCTGTGGTGAACGAGTGGCAGTATTGTGAGTTAGCTGGGCCTCTGGGTTCTCTGGCCACAAACCCAAATAGAGCCCTGGCCGGTTCACACGTGGCGTATGATATGCGCCGTAGCGCATGTGCCATTTGCACACTCTGTAATTAAACATTTAGTCTTGATTAAAATGCAATTCTGCGTTTATTTTTATATTAGAAAAGTTAAGATGCGCTACTTGTTTTTGATACATTTCAAAGTACTAGAAAAAGCTAATTAACGATGCATAGTACTCATTTAGAAAGAGCATTTTGTAACTTGTGACATAAAAAGTCTATATCAAAAAAATTGCTTCTTTGTATAAAATAAAATCGAAAATATTTTATGTGATTTAATCACACTCTCTAATAGTCTAATAGTTTCATTAATTAATTCTGACAACATCCTATTTCTTTAAATGTGGATTTGTGAAATGCCAAGTGTACAAAATACACCCGATTCTCTTTTTGCACGGTTTTGAAATAATACGGTCCAGGAAAACGGACCAATTATTTTTTTTACACTGATTTTTTTTGTATTATCAGGGTAACAAAAAGTTAAAAAGAAAAACAGCAGTAAACGGGTAAGTTTATTGTCAAGTGACAATGACAATGACAATGACAATGACAATGACAGCGACACTGAATGAATATATTTTTTTATATTAAATTTAATTTAAATCGAAAACCATGTCAATTTATTACTTCATTATGTACATATGTATGTAACTTATGAAAATATTTTTATGTATAAATAAAATAAGATTCAATTTATTTTTGAGGTATATCTTTTTTTTGCATGGTAGTCCCTGGAACGTATTCCCCGTGGAAAAGGGGAATCAGATATATGTACACTTTAAATATGCCAAGTAATTGATTGAGACCAAACATAACTGCAATCTTACACGCTGTCGGTCAACAATTATTACTTACTATAATGAACAATTCCATTAAAAAATGCATCTCATATGTACATACATATAATAAAAGCACATTTATACTGTACTAATTGTATTAATTTTTATATCATAATGTAAGCTTAGACATATATGTACATAGTGTATATTGCACATACATACATATGTGCTCTGAATAGAATTTACATTGTTCATTAGCTTTTCATAGTATGTACATATGTACTCTAAAATGTATCCGATGTATTTACATGAAAATGCGTATACATTTGCGTATTCATATTCATTCATCGAAGCAGTAATTGGAGCTGTTATATGTATAGCCAAGTTTAAAAATATGCTGAAAATCCAATCACCTGATCGTTCGGTCGACATACTTTGACACCTGCCAGCGACACCACTATCAACACGGGGATAGCTCGCCCTGTTTCCTGCAAAATTAAATAATTTCAAAATTAATATCACGCCAACAGCATACTTGACATTAAATAACCTGAAAGTTCATTAACATAAATTCAATATCAAATCAGTGAGTGAGTGAGTACAATGTGCAGGTAAAATTCGAATGATCGATTTGACCCCGAGGTGTTGAATTTTCTACGATCTGGGAAAATTACTCTAAAGATGAAAGTTTATCGCATCGGCACGAGGAAGTTTGTTGCCACGTGTGAGCCTAGCAATATGCCATGAGGCAATGGGGGATGCGAATTTGTCGTTTGGGGCACCATGGGGAACTCGTTAACCTGTTCTCTGGATCGGGGCCAAATGGGCGTCGGCGTCGTCCCCAACGACGCCTATCGACGCCACGTGAAAAATTGGCCTAGAGCCGCCCCGAAATAAATTAAACACACTCGAGGGCGTCCTTAATCTCGGAGCCATTTGTATCCTGGCATAATGAACAACCCTTTGAACGTCTCTAGGTCTCTACCACCCACATAGCTGAAAACGTAATTTTTTTCATTGCCCATTGAGAGTATAAGTCTACCAATGCTTATTGACATAATGTTACACGGGGAAATTCAAAAAATATACTGTATTCCAGAGTAGTTGAGACTGGTAGCAAGACCATATGGTTGAGACTGGTAGCAAGTGTTCCAGAGTATTGTTGATATTGTACTATTCACTGTGTTATCCGATATTAAATAAACTTAATCGATATAGAAGTTACCTCTCAATACTAAGGTATACCTATAGAATAAAATCAAATGTTGGCTGCTACAAATTTTTTTCATCATATTAAAATGTGTCAACGGAACCGATAAAGTTTCAACTTCGCAGATATTTCATCATCGCCATTCGCTCGCGAGGGGGAAACGGAAAAAAAGTGAAAGTATTATGCAAATGGTTCAATCGATTTATCTTTCAATTTTTCAGTGGTGAAACTTTCGCTAAAATTGCGTGAGAAAATATTGCGAACGACCAATAATTATGCTGGGGAAAGTCAAGGAAATTTTTTCCTAAAGGGCTATTTATTAAAAAACCCTCCACCATTAATCCCCATCTCTTCAAGTTATTCAAAATTAGCGCGAACGGAAGCATCTTTGAAAAAACCCTTAGACACTTGCGAAAAAAATCACCGTGCCCAACACACAACTATGTATTTCCATAATACCAATATTTCTTATTCATAGAAAAAGAAAACTTTGAAAACAACACTCAAAGAAGACGTCCATTATTTTTTTAATAACAAGCATCCTTCTGTACGACTTCTTATTATTTATTCACTCCTCGCCTCTTCCTTGTTTTGAATTCGATGTTAATTGACACGAAGTGCAAGACACAAATCATACCAAAGAGTACTTTGGTAAGTAGAGTTCGTAGAGTTCATATTCCACTAATGAGAAAACACTAAACTAAGAAGGACGACACGAAGTGCGACAGTAAAGAATTTCGAAATACGATTCTCTACAACTCATTATACAGAATGCAGAATAAATCATGCACCGAGGGATCCTCAACAATATATATATGTATGTAGTATGCATTTTAGTTTAAATATCAAAGTCCGGCACTAAAAGACACGCACCCCATAATAATAATTAACAGCTCGAGTTTCGCTCGATTGAAATTAGTATAGTGACTTCCTGTACAATCGTAAATATGTCGAGTCACATCCGACCCGGGGAAACTTTCGTAAATCAAAACATAACCAAGAAATGTAGACCCACCCTTATTTTAGACAGAGTTTCTCAAATTGCAAATATTATTAACGAGTACTTGCATTGTACAGTTAGAGCAGTGATTCCCAAAGTGGGCTCTGGCGGAATCTTGGGGGGTAATGCTGGTCTCCGGAGAAGTAGGGGGGTGACGAGGAACAAGAGTGGGCAATAAGAAGATGCTAAAAAAATTCCTCATATCTTCAAACTTTCCTCAGCAGAAAAACGTGATGATAACGTTCTGATTTATTTTCAACATTTGGAGGCACTCCATATCGATTTTAAGATATCCTTGCAATGAAGATTCGCGATTGGATTTTAGACCTATTCTGAATTACTGAAGAATCAGAATTGCAATTACAAGTGGATTTCATTGAAATATCGACAAACGAAGAATTAAAATTAAAATTCAAAAACGGGTACCACGAGTTCTGGTTGCAAAAGCAGATACCCACACTTTATCCTGAACTATCGTATGTGGAACGTGGATTCAGTGCTGTCACAAATCTTTTAACTAAAAAGAGGAACCGAGTGCAAATAGTTGACCGCGAAGATTTAAGGATGCTGCTGAAAAAAATGGAGCCCAATATAGACAAATTGGTAGCACAAAACCAGACTCATCCTTCTCATTAGTGATTATTTTAAATATTAATCACTAACAATAGTGTGTTTATGTGCAATTTAATTTTTGTTATTTCTACAAACTAAACAAGGATAATGGCCCTATGAAAGTCCTTGGCCATTAAGAGAGCTTCGTGCCATCTTTGCCGGTCTTGGACATAATTTTCTTTTTTTTTTATTATTATCAAACTAGCTTTTTAATTTCAAAAATTATGTAGACCCACAGTATCTACATATGTAAATATTTTGGTGAAATGAAAAAATTACAGCCACACCTACACTAAAAATTTTATTATTAGTTACGAGTTTTCCAGAGGGGGGCCCGAAAAAAAATATCTTTGAAAAGTAGGCGTTGAGAAAAAAAAGTTTGGGAATCTTATGTATTAGACAAACACTTCTTGACAAGGTGCAACCTCATTAGGATAAGTCCACGTCGAAGCGTTTCAAACAGCTAGGCGTAGAGACGCAAGATCGGGCACGTGCATTTGACGGCAGTGTTCACACACGAGTCTCGCGAGCTCGCATCGTTGCACACTGCATGTTACAATATTGTACTAGTGTAACCCCTTTGAATATCAACGCCCGCTGAATTTTAAATATCGTAAAGCGCTTTTTTAATAGAGATCCCCACTAATTGATCGCACGGTTGTGACAAAAAAAAAAAAATAGTTTTTATAGCGCCATCTATGTATTATAGCAATCCCGTAGTATCGATAGTATCGATTTTTTTTTTTTTATTTTACTATTTATATTATAATTATTAATTATTATAATTTTGTAAAAATCAAAAAAAAAAAAAAAAAAAATATAGTTTTTATAGCGTCATCTATGTATTATTAGCAGAGTCACGATCCCTTTTGTAGGTAAAGCAGAGTCACGATCCCTTGTATAGTTAATGTTTTAAAAAAAAAGGACCAAATCAACAACTGGCCGTGGCGTATGCGTTAGCGCGATTACTCCCGACCTGGCGTCCCAGGTTCGTTCCCCACTCATTCTGGTTTTTTAATTATTTTTCCTCAGCGAGCGTTATCAACAGACAGACAGACAGACGGATTTCGGCTATTATATATATAATGTAGTTTTTGCAATCCGTTTGAATACATTTAAGCTATTGCAAGATTGCCGGTTGTATATTTGTCGCAATTTTTTTGTTGTTGTCTCTGTTTGAGAAACGCCTCGTATTTATTGCGAGGTCGGTTTTCGCGACTTGTCGGATAGCGGGTGTCCCGTTAAACCGGCATCTGTTCGCGAGTTAAATACGACTCGTCGCTTCCGGCCAGGATACGATGTTTTGCTCGCCGGATGGTGTCCTTCCGTGCTCCACACCAAGCGAGCACCGCGAAATTATTGTTCCGGAACGTATGTACTACTGCTGCTGGACAAGTTACAAACCATTTTACTTTCAAACAAACATATGTATATTCTGGATTTGAATACTCGTCTATCCCACACTCGTGTTCTGATCGAATTATTTCGACTATCACTCAAAAGTTCATAGGCCACCCCCCCTCCCCCCCCCTCTCCCAATTCTCGCTCGCCGAAGTGTTTTTCTCCAGATTGAAATTTCAGATGCAGCACAATCTACTCGAAGTTCAAATATACTTGGGTTTTGAAATATTGGGTTTTGTGGCGTTGCCGAACTCGGCAACCCTCGCTTATCCGAAATAGCGAAAGTTTGCGCGCGCCAGGGGTGGATTTAATACTGATAATGGAAGAAGAGGATACGCGGTTAACCGAAAGATGGCGACGATGATTAATAGTCGAACCTGGCTCTACGAGTCTACCAGTGAACCCCACATGACGAGCACATCCACATTGTATGTACAAGTTCATTCATACATTCGCAAATTACTTGAGTATGCTGTCCACTTTTTTGACCGATCCTTTAAATTAACAATGAGAACCCTCCTTATGCGGCCGACGACGCTCGTTAAATGCGAACAAAGCTTGTATTATGAACCGTTTTAATTATATTTGTGCATGGGTGCATTTATAATGTGCATTCGCGGCTCATGAAAAGAATACATTTATTAATGACTGCATATGAATGGAATATATGCAAATTTCATTGTTGCTGCGTTCATTCTGGGGGCAACAATGATACCCTCAAGTATAATATACAGAATTATTCGCAGTTCATCACACGAACGCATGTCTAGAAATCTTCCATTGTATGAAAGTCATACACATTGGCATAGATTGAGTCGATTCTATTCTATACCTAATGACAGATTAAATTAATTATAATTTTAATTTAATAAAAGAATTATGTACATTATTCTGCATGGCTGAAGGTGAAGGTGAAGGCATACCCAAGATATTGCGCACTGACGAAACTTGAACAAAGGGCGTTTTTATAGTGCAAGTCGTGACCTTTTGTACTTTTTCACACTCCATCTTCGGAGGCACTCGTTCTCCGTGTCCTTAAATTATTCCAACGACCAACCTTTTCCCTTTCATCACACGCTGAAAGTGAAAATGAAACGAAACCGCTGCTCGGGGCCGTTTCAGCCAAGCCAGATAAGCGTCGCGACTTGAATTTTTCAGTTATTACAAAACCCACCCTTTTTCTCCCTTGATCCACCCATCCCCATCTCCCTACCGACCGTCCTCCTGTCTATTCTTCTTCGGAAAGAAACAAAGAAACGCAACGAAAGGGAGCGAAGACGGTTAATCTAATATGCGGACGTCGATTGCTCGGTTTTTATTACCGCCTCGAGTAAAGCCCCGCAAATACATATACACATATGTACATAGATATACAAAAAATGCGCACGCAATAGTATTTTCCGCGTATAAGCTTTATATTATTTCTTCTGAGCGAAATGTGCGATAAATGATATCCTTTTAAATATGTTCATAGCGAACGCGGAAATATTTCGCCAATTATTCAAGGTTAAATTTATTTTAATATATGCGCCATGGGGATTCGCATAATAAGCGTTCCCTCCCCCCCCTTTTCTCCACCCCCTTTCCGTAGGTGGAGAGTAATGTTGGGTGATGGTGGGTCGTCGCTATGATTTACAGGATTTAATAACGCCGGTCGCGAAAGGGTTATGAGTCATTATCAGGCTTAATGAAGGGCGAGCCGCTCAGGGTTGCACTAGGAATAAACGTGAAAAATTAAGGAAGTAATAAAAAGTTTCGTGTGACGCAAAGAGCCTTAAAATAAACAAGGTTCAGTCCTACGATATAAATTAACTTAAATACGCATAAAAAAATATATCATAATATGGAACTATTTAAAAATAATAACTGTGATTTTGATCTCACTAACAATAAGTACGATGCCGAACCTATCCTAATCTAACCTGTTAGATTGAAATCTTATCGTTTTACAGGCTTTATAATAAATACTAATGTAAGCCCGTTGAATATCAACGGAGCGGTTTCTCATCACGCGTACTGTGAGTGTTTGTGTGGGTGAGTATATGTGTATATGAGTATTTTATATTTGTTACATAGATGGCGCGTTATAATACAACAACGTAACAATCTAGCAAAATCGCAAACCTATTGAGGTTTAATATTGTCAAATTGTAGCAGGCCCGTCATTACCTAGTTTGGATGAATGCGTAAGCGCACCCTCTTCCGAACTGGTGATCTCGGGTTCAAATCCCACTCGCGCGCGGACGGTTCGTGTCTTTTAATCATTTACCTCGGCGAGCGTTATCAGCAGACATACAGACGGATTTGGGCTATTATATACACATGTATATATGTATGTATATAATAATATAAATATATTAGATGCTGATGATTTTAGATTTTTTTAGGCAGTATAGGGATACTTTGAAAAAATGGATGAAATCGATCAATCAAACATTACACTATTAATTCGAACGAAACAAGTGTGAAAATGTTAGTTTTCTTCCAAATAATATTCACGATCGTAATGATGATTGATTACGCCCGGCACGATGGCGTTAATGATTCCAGTAATTTATTCTAGAATCACCCTAATCGCATTGAAAAAAAATTCAAGTTAATTAATTGTAACCGGGCAGCTAAAGTGTAGTATTAATTCGGCGTTTTGAAATAGGTCGATATAAATCTGCTGCGATTTAACAATTAATCAAGCGGTATAATCATGATTTAATTTCGCTCGAATTTCACCGACGCGACGGAAAATAAGGTGTCGAAAAATTTCAGTAAAATTTGCGATTATTCAACGCGAAATAGTACATGGCAATTATGCAAATTTGCCGAGATTCGAGTCGCGCGCGAAAAGCGTCGACGGGCGATTTAACATTATTTTTTTTTACTTCGAAAAGTTAACGCGGATTTACATAAACCCGGTATCCGAAAAGTATGAATTGTTACGGCGTTTTAACGCCGTTACAATTACCGACGATATCCCTGATGTAAATAGAACGCTTTACGTGTTGTGCGGCAGCGAAGCGGTTAACTTTTTAAACGGTCGCATACAAAAATTAAGATTATTTAAATTAATACGCCAACCTGTGAATAATCGCGTGCGATAAATTTCAACGCATTTGTGCTCATAATGTGCCCTGAAAAACATCGTAAACGTCCATTTTACAGCTGCGAAATGTCAACATACACGTAATACATATGTACTCGTATATGCAGCGAATGTAATAAAAGGTAAGAAAGAACGTTTGATACCAAAAGTTCTAACTTCAGACTATCATAAAATTTTTATATCATTTTTCCCCGAAAAATGTTACCAATCCCCGACTGTAACTATTCATATTCCGACAAGTCGTATTCTAAAAATAATAAAACGCTAAATTGAACCCGTTATGAGGGAGAAGAAGGGAACAGGTAACCGTTGAACGTTCAATAATATTGAAATATGAACGCAGGGTCGCAGTCGAAACGAAAGAAACGTTCCAAAAAGTAAAATCAGAATGGTATTCGTACCGTTCGGTTTGGTTTAATTAATAACGGCTTAACACGAACTCGGAACTCAGTTTTTCCACGTCATTTGAACCGGCACGAAGTTGAATTTGTATCAAAAGTCGTTCGATAGTTTGTCGTTTGCCGAAAATACATATACAGTTATACATGTATATCAATCAATACCTTTTTATAATTAGATTGTTGTTGAAAGAGTTTGAAAGTATCGACTTTCAATCAAATGCATGGTATATAAATTATACGGTATAATGTAAACGTTATTACCTCGAGTATTATACACCGGACTATCTGATTTTTATCTGCCAATTCAAAAACAAATTCAAATTAGTGTCTGATCATATTCACAGATTTATATCATGTTGAAACATAAAAGTGCAGTTCTTAATTTTAAATGTTGTTTTATTCAAATTAATGACTAAGTCGATGATACATTTGATACAAAATTATTCTTGAATATTAGTGAGATATTGTGAATGCGGTGGTACAAAACACGATTTCGAATTGAATCGCCTGTGAAAATATAAAAATCGACGTTTGATAATTTATTCAATATGAATACGATTCGAAAGCATATTTTCGATTGTCGGCAAAGTATGGCATAGAGTCGGAAAAGCGTGAAAATCTTTCAATGGTCCAAGTTTATCGGCGTAAGTTATGGAACGCTCACAGGTGTCGGAACACAATCGAATCGAATTATATTTTTGCGTCGTTTTCTAAATCGGCTCTATATCTCGTATCGAGACGACCAGAGATTCTCCAACTTTATGCGCACACACACACATAATAATATATTATGTTAAGCTTATCCGCGAATCGCGTAAGGCGGATCCGCTTAGATTAATCGCGTCGTACGGTAATTATAGTAAATTTATACGTAAGCTATTACGCGAATGTTTAATGTGCGTTTCGTTGTTTATTGCGCGCATAAAATTTCCTACATAATTAAATTTATATTATAATATATTTTCGATGTGTGTTTATTGTACAAGTGTCTAGTTAGCTACGTTTCATATACATAACTATGGGCGTTATCATTTGGAGAACTGGCTGGCAAGGGTGGCGGATAATGTCGGATAAACGAGTTTAAAACGGTCACGTTCGGAGCATTATAAAGTTTGCAGCCCTTAAATGTATTCAAAATTTTCGGTGATTTATTTTGCGTACGAAGAAAACTTTAACGCATTTTATGACATGTTTCAAATCGCACGATTCTCTACTGTTCAAATGATGTAGATCATAGATCATAGAATGATGTTCTTTTATGGTTTACTGAATTTGAATCCAAAATATATTGTACTTATGTAGCTTAAGAAAATTCAATGTACATAGTATAACAATTTAAGAGAAGAGAACAGCAGCAATGATTAAAATTTAAAAAAAAATATCAGTCGACAATATAAAATTTAAAATGATTTTAGTATCAGAATTTAATTTGTGTAATATTTTTCTTTTCAGACAGTTATTATTAAATAAATATCATAACAATCTTACTTTAGATTACATTTTCTGAGAAACCACTTAATAGATCTATAGAAAATTTATTTATTTAAAATGCGTGGGCAGGCGGCATAGCCGATGGAGCCCAGGGGTCTTTTATAATTTGTACATACAATTTTTAATTATTTAGTTACATACATATATTAGAAGCATTACAAAAATCCATTTTTATTTAAAAACTTGAGTAGAGATAATTTTTAAAGAGATTTTCAGAAGTTACTAGCTGATTTGGGAGGCGGTTCCAATCTTCAACCACTCTTTTTGAAAAGAATGAGTCTCTGACAATTTAAGACTTAGAAGGTACTTACTTAAAAGACTTATTAAGTGGATATCGACAAAAAGTATTTTAAAAGTAAGTCAAAATATTAAAATGTATGCCTTACACATACATATGTATGTATGCTATTATTTTAAGTCTAATATATGTATAATACAACAAACATTAGCATTGGGATGAATGTATCGATGTAAAAGTGTATGTAATAAAAATAAAAAAAGTTAAAATACATTTCAACGTACATATACATAGGTTGGGAAAGTCTTCGTCGACGCTTCGGCGAAAAACTGCGAAAGTTTTCCGCGTCACTTCCGGTACGTCGACACAACGTTCGCGATCGCGTTCGCGAACCAAACTGGCGTCGGTAGCGTCGCGACGTCACCGACGCGCATGTCACCACCGACATTGCTCAGTGCTCATGTTTACTTCAAGGGCGACACACACACACCACAGCATTCGTATTTATTGCAATATCATATTGTCGTCAACCGTAGACAATGAGCGAGGATATTAATATTGGCAACTCACATCTGATTCGTGTGTAACATCCCGATATTGAACGTCTCGTCGATCAAACGATGGTGACGAGGGACAATGCTTGTCAACATTTTAACTATTACAATAGGTTTCTGACTACTAGCTACTGAACGCTTTGTTTTCATATGTGAACATATGCAAATATCGTCTCTTCCTGTTCTTACAACATGCTTCATGACACCTCAATGTTAACATTTATTGCCATTTATCTTACATACATATGTATATTCGCATTGTAAAATAATACATGTGCGCTATGATACAAGAAACGTTACTTTCTAACAAATTTTCCGCCGCCCAAAAACCACTTAAGTTCAGCCGGCATCGTGTCGTTAATACACAAAGTTATATCGAAGCTCTCGACGTAAAGTCTTCAAGATTAAGGCCAAGGATAATCTTTTCTGACGACAAACTTTTGTCATTACGAATTAGATTAAAGATGATTTCCTAAATCCCCCCCCCCCCTCCTCCACGTCTCGATCCTTTCCTACAAATATGCTTAGCGATCCTTTTCCCCTTCACTAATATTATCTTTTAATTAAAACGAGCACGTTAAAAATTGCACTAATTTTTTATCGCATATTTTTAAGACCGCATAATATTAAATGGACATTTTCCGCGATGGTTATCGACCACTAAAGAAAAACAGTAATTAAACGGAAAACAATAGAACGGTCTTCTGATGGGGGGGTTAAAGATCGGACTTCGATTAAAAAAAAAAAAAGAGGACTCAAACGAGAAGAGGGCGGGGGGAGGTAGTGGAAAAACACACAGAAAAGGGGGAAAAATCGCCGTAATTAAAGGTTCTCCCGTCAAAGCTGCCTCTCGTTCGCCTAATTATTTCGCGTAAACCTCCCCGTTTCAAAAACCTGAAAAGGAAAATAGGAAGAAAAAATATATAAAAAAACACAGCCTTCGTCTTAAGGTGTTTTCTGATTTTTAATTTTCTTTTGGTTTCGTTTAATTAAAATTTGATACCGCTCAGGTCGAAATTGACGTTAATCCCCTAGCTACTATGCTTTGACGTATTTTAGGCAACGTAATTAATTAATAAACCCCATAATGCACAATTTCCCATCGGAACATGATACAATACCAGAATAAAACAATTTTTATATTGATCATAATTATAATGTATAACAGTTTGTTAATAATAATATATGGAATGGATTAATGCCGCATTCTTTTAATATTTGAAAAAAATGTATTTTATAAATGTGGTACCTACTCTAAAGAGCTTTCGACACGTTCGTCGGTTTTGTATGAAACTTTTCAGAGCCTGTGAATTCCGTTTTGGTCCAGAGAGAGAGAGCGATGTCGTTGTAGCGAATTGCGACACCTAGCCGCCGGAAAACTCCGGAAAATGTGTCGAGTTGGCGGCGACAACACGAGCTGTAAAAATTCAATCAACCGCCAACACGGAAAATGTACCGGAACCGGTGTGGACAACGCTTTATGGAATTTTTCCCTGGTCGAACTGGTGTAGCCGAAAAATTTTCCAAATATAAAATTTATCACATACCCACGAGAAGTAAAAAATCAAATCAAACTTTCTTCAGCGTCGTGTTTCCTTTATAATTTTCCGCACGATCGCAGTGGTGTTGGAAAATATCATTTATGTTTTGTGAAAAGCCAGTCATATTTACATTTTCCCGTACGAGCGCGCGGGCGTGTAAGGCTTTTCTTTCGCAAAACGCATAAATATTTTCGTTCAGTGTTGAAGTTGAGAGCAAGTTAATTTAACCGGCTGAACTGGAGAACTTTAATAACTGCGAAACTTACCGCTATAGCGTATAATAATTCATGCGAGCTATTTTAACATACATACATACGTATACCAAAGCAACTATTACCCTACTATATACATAGGTACATTTAAACATTGAACAAAGTATACTGAACCGTTAAAAAAAATTCAATTAAATTAAATAGAATGTAAATAATTATATTTTCAATACAAAAACGATTCTGTTATATCTACAGTAGTACGATAGTCGCGGGAGCATTTTCAACACTTCTTCAACATCTCCCCAAGGAGCGAAACATCTGCATTGTATCCGAGTATTTCCGTTTTTCCATAGAACACACATTTATAAGATCAAAAAAAAAAGCGTATGATACGATGCCACGAAATACATTGTTTAGTTTTATTGTTGATTCATACGAAATTTCGTGACTTTCATACGCCATTGTCTCGGAAATAAATTATCTTGCGCTATTGTCTAACCGCACGCGACTGACTAGTCAGTCGACATTTCGCGTTACTAAAACGAATTTTCATTTCTGTGCACACCCTGTACATATTTTTTTGCTACGGAACGTATCGTTGTAGAGCGCGGGGAACGGTACGGAGAGTGGTTGTGTTTGAAAATCTATAGAAAATCAATTTTGACTCAAAATCGCGTCACGTGCGGCATTACATAGATTGCCACTTTGTATGGAGTAACCGTAGCGTCTTTTGTCTCCGTCGGAAAATGCTCTTTTCCGGCCGAGGGAAAATTTTAAATAAGCTTAAAAAATGTAGGTGAAATCGATAACGTCAGAGTGCTTTCGTACGTTTGAAAATGTTCGCATACAATAATGATATTTCAATTACATTGTAAATAGATAGTTAAACCACAATATGTTTCTATATTTACATATTTACATATTTATTTATAAAAAATATGTACCGCTGTGGCATTACAGGTTTCCCCAAATCGCCACAGCGGCAGTTACATATAAAGAAAATACACGAAAAAGCAGATGCATATCTTTACAGTAAAAAAAAAAAAAAAAAAAAAGGAAAAAATAACAACAATAAAAAATAACATATACGAACATACATAATAAAAAATTTAGAAGGAAATAAAAATAAGAAAAAAAATAAAAACAAAAAAATCAAAAAATAAAGCTGAAGGAATGTGGTAAGATGTTGAGGGCTAATATTAAAAATGTCAACATCATGCGCAACGTCATTCAGTCCCCTGATGGCTCTGGCGATGGGCGAGTAATACAGCACACCAGTTCTCGCCCGGACCGGAGAGAACAATTGTCTCGAACGAGATCCATGAGGATGCTCTGGAGCAAGAAGTTTAATCTCCTCTAATATTAAAGGATTAGAGATGTCACCTCTTAAGAGTTTGTGGAAATGACAAACGAGGTGAGCATCTCTTCTAAACTTTAAAGTTTTTTTTTATACATACATATGTACATACATACATATATCTATAGATAGAGTAAGCTTGAAACTAAGTATACAATATTAAATAAACTTGTTGTTTTATTACATATTTAATAAATTGAAGTTTCGTTCTATGAATTTCGTTCAATTTATTTGATATTGAGAATTTTCCCTCTGCGACAGACCAAATCCCATAAAAGACAGATTTTCTTATTCTTATTATTGCGATTTCGATTTCTCGGGTTTTTCTCGCACAAACAATGACAAATAGTGTCGAGACGATGTGTGCTAGTATAGTGAGTGGTGTGCTGTTTATCGGTCGCTTCTCTCGATAACTTCATAAAATACATTCCGTGTCGGGTGCGGTTTACGACGCCGAGCTTAAAAGCTTCGCGCAAATTCGAAACACAGCAAAGCTTTCTACACACACATACACACACGTTCTTAGTCCCTGTTTCGCATTCGGGAGGAGGGTCAGTGGACATTACTCGCTTTGACCTCTCAGATTTGGTCGAATTCCCGGCGAGCGACACTAATGAACGCTCCCCAACGGACGAGAGCTTTCACATATGAATTTTCACTATATATTTTAACTTTATCCATGTCGGATAAAGTATTGTTTTGTTTATCTTACTTAAATATCAGTTATACAAACATTGAACAACGTATGCTATCAAATCCTGTCGAAAATATAAGACGACATTTATTTGGTGGGGTAATGTGATATCAAATTTTGACGCAAAAGTTTAGTTGTGTGTAAGCTCGCTCTACCTGGAGCTTAACTGACCGCTCGTTCAATTTTAGGGATACGCGCCAGGGTTTTCGTCCATACCAACTTATATTACTTTTGGCAGTACCGAAACTACCCGAAACCCACGTCATGCGAACGAAACGGGGTGGGTGCTTGGCTTTTAGCTGGCATAATCGAGATTATGTAGCGCGCGCAGTTCGCCTTTTCGGCAAAGAACCCAATATAGTCGAACGACCTGCCTCACTCACCTTCTGTTCCGGCAATATGGGACCAGTTCCGGTTATGAGGCCTTTCCGGAAAGCACGAGGGGGCGTTCGCCAAATTTATTTTGGACTTATAAAACCGCTGAAAATTCTAAAGAAGAAAATATAAGTAAACGAGGTTCCGATTCGGCTTAAAGCGAATGCGTAACAATACGATCGAACGTATCTGAAAAGTCTACTATAGGTAAGTACATACATACATACAGTACATACATAGTCTAGGTATGATATATTCTGCCGGATACTCAAAATTTTGATAGCTGAGATATTAATTGCTTTCAGTTAAAAAAAGTGTCTCTGGGGTAAGTCACGGTCAAGATTTACAGTCTACCAATGTTTGGAGATGTATGGGGCGGCATTAATCTGAAAGTTTCAACCCCTCTCTGGAGGTTTTGGTCGGTTTGATGGATCTAGTCGGCTCACTTTCATTGCGTATCGGGCTCGGTACGCGACGCGAATATAGAGAGAAAGCTTTCCAAGTAATGTTTTTTTACTTGAATTCGAGCTTTCAAATCGAGGGCTTTGGTACGTCGCGGAATTATCGCGTTTCGATAAAGCTCCCGGCTTCCCGATAAATTAGTCAAATCGGATTTTCACGCTCTGTGGATATCTCCGAACGCGCACGTCTTCAGATTGGATTCGTCTTTTGGAAAATGTGCGCTTTCAAGTCACCCCAGATTGGCACACCGCTAAACTTACGCTGTGAATTGATCAATAAGTTATAGGAATTTCTAAGATAGGAAAACTGAGGAATGAATTATTGAATGCGTAAAATTTTCTGACAAGCATTCAGCGGCAAATAAAAAGAACTTTGTAACTTTTTGAACACTCTTACCTACCGAGCAGCGTGTAATAATTTCAAACGAAAAATAATAATAAAAAAAAACATTTCCACGAAAACCGTTATGAGAGAGCTTTCACTTAAATTTTTTTACTTTGCGAAGAGGCTCTTCATAAATCTCGATACTCCCGCGAGGATCTTCTTTTAAAGTTGCGCCTCGCCGTAAGCTCGGCGAGCGGAACTGTTAAAGCTCCACAGTGGAAACTTTATTCATTAATAGTTCGCTCACCTGATGGCCCTTCGTCGTATATTATACATGTGGCTCGCAAAAGGTAAATGCCATAGCGATTTCGGTAGAACGACGTCACGCGTGTTATTTCACTATAATTCACTGTATTGCCAAAATAGCCTGACCTAATTTATTAGAGGAGCTTTAAAAAGCTATGACAACTTATTAAACTGTAAAAGCATTATCCAACCCCGTATCTTAGATTAAAATTGATATCTACAATATTTTCATAAAACAAAGACATTTTCCCCTAATCATAAGTAACGATCAAAACGTACGTTACCTTCACTCGTGCAATACTTTATCACTTGTTTCGTATCCCCTCCCCCTTTTTAATAAATCACAGATAAGGTAACCTTTAAACAGACAGAGAGAGAGAGATAGGGAGAGAGAGACACGCACGTTTCAAAATTGCCGAAACCGTAAAATTATGCCTGACAGATTACAATTTCTGATGTACTGTAGCTTTGATGTATTACAAAGGTATCTGGTTCCAATCTGGCGTGCGGCGTATTAAGGGTTGCGCGCGATGAATGAATGATTAAACAGCGACGTGCACACGCCAATACAGGGGTGTGCGGTTTAAGGGTTACCATCTTCTAATCAACGAGCACCGCTTCTAATCAGCGCATGATGAGCGAGGCGCTCCATCAACCGCGAGCGGTAACGAGCGATAAGGGTTAAATGCACGTGTTTGCAATGCGCATGAGAACGGCTGATGATGGATGCGTATCGCGATCGCGAATTGTGTTGTGAAACATATGTATGTGTACCTATGTACATATATGTATGTATATTGCAAATGTTTGCTCGATAGCAATGCTATTATTAAAAATCAAGATCATACACTTACGATTAAAACTAAAATAATTTAGCTATCGACGTATTTGAAATTCAATTTTTAATTAGATAAAATCTGTACATACATACATACATACATATAGAGCTTGTTCGCGTTCGCGTTAGCTTGATAATTTTTGTTTGATTTGAATAACGTTATCACACTAAGAAAAATTGCCAAACTATCGCGAAGTATTCAATATAAATATTTCTAAAGCAAATATTTTAAATTTAACGCTGATACAAAACGAGTCAGGTTAAGTTAAATTCAGGAATGTTAAGATAGGTTAGGTTAGGTAAGGGTGAGGTTAGGTTAGATTAGGTTAAGTGAGGTCAGATAGGTTTTAAGGATAGATTAGGTTAGTTTAGGGTTTGGTTAAGTTAGGTTAAATTACAATCCGTTGCGGAAATTATTTAATTGTATATCGATGGGTTAGTGCACTGATATTGCATGTCCAGTTTTTAAAAAAAATTAATTACACTGAGCAACAAAAAATCACGTTTTTTAAAACCCAGAGCGGAGATTAGTCACTTTGAGCACAGCGATACTATATTTTGAGTTATAGACCGCAAAACCAAAAACAAGGATATTTTTTACATTTTTTAAATCGGAAATATCTCATAAACGAGAGAATTTCAACAAAAATCATTATTGGATTCGAATTCAGTGGGTCAAACTTAGTAAAGATTGACTAATCTCCACTCTGGGTATTTTTTTTGTGGCTCATACACAAAACGTCCCTCTGCATCAAACCTTCATGTTTAAACAATATTGTATGTCCAAATAGTATATTTGAGAAGATATTGCCTTATTCAAATATATAATATGTCAATTTCGTCCATAGTTTTCATCCAAAAGTGGACATACAATATCTGTGCACTAACCCATCGATATGAGGCATCAATGAGTATAAACCAATTTTTATTGTTCTATGCAGGTCTCTTGTATAGCGATGCTAGAAAGTTGTAGACCGTATCAAACGATCTAATTTAAACTGTTCGAAAACGCAAAGCAACAAAAAAAAGCACTCTGAAAACAATCGACCTCCGAATTCAACCGAATCAACATATTAATTAAACAATTAAAATCGCTCCCCTTCTCCGACGCGACGGAAAGATCAACACGCCAGCTTGGCCACTTTATAACGACGTCGACCAGCCCCGGCTCGGGTTTAAATCGTTGCCAATTAAACGGACGGGATCGCCGCTTAATCGAAGTCTTATTCGGGGAAGGTCTCAACCGAGCCGACGGGGTGGTTCAGAGGGGTCGATTAGTATTCCGTCGACGGGGGCCCCCGCGGCCGATTTATGACGGGGGGCCGAACCCCCGTCCGAAATGACCATTTATAACGTGAGCAACTCTGAGGATAGATGCGACGAGGGGTTGAGAGAGGGGTGGAGGGGTATGGCGTCGTTTCAGGGGCGTCCATTTTCCGCGTCGACGCGCGCCCTTTGGAAAAGCGTCGACATTTTCCGACTCGAATGAGAGATTAATTAATTCATACCCGCTGAATGTTAACAAGCCGTTTTCGTTCGGGACAAGAGCCCTAAGTATTGCCCTAAAATTGAAACATAAAAGCGAAATTTAAATGTATAGAGATAACGCGTGTCCTCTGGATATTAGTTAGTACCCTTCTCGCGTGTTTGCGATCCAGGGACCCAATAAAAAGGGCGAGAGATGCCATCGGCAAACATTCACGTGCAATCTGTCAATAGAGAGGCCATTGATCGCCGTCTGCCTAGCCGGGGGAAAATCTGTTGAAAGTTCAACGGAAAGGCTTCGAGGGAAAACTTTGCACAAAAGCTCGCGGTCCCAACTACCCAACTACCAACGCGTATCCCATATGCATTTTGTAATGCGAACGCGAATATTTATGCAAATTTATATTGTGTTCATTTTGGTCCGTTTTAATTTATGCGCCGATCGTTTCGACTCTCTGCGTGTTAAATAAAGCGAAAAAAAAAAAAAACTTTATATAAATGTCAATGACCACTGAGCGTTCTTCGACGGTGATTCATTGCACTCGTGCGATCACCCACACACAAAAAATATATATTGATATCATCGTATCGATACTATTTTAGGATTATGCATAGTTTGAGAAATGTATAACGGGTATCGTACATACATATATAACGAATGCATTGTCACAATATAAAATATGGGTACGGTTTCATAGTGAACTTAGATAATTCTGTCCATATGTATGCAGAACGTTGTGCAGCTTTTGTTGTGATCTAACGATCACGTTGCAGGGAGGCTGCTTGCTTCTACTGCACATTGTTGTCGGGGCAATATTCTCCCTCCATTGTACTGTATATGAACATGCGGATAGATAAAAAAAATAAACGTGCAAGAAATTTAATAAATCGAGCATATTCTCGAGCGTATTCGTCACCGTGAATGAATACAAAGCAAAAATGAATCGAAAATGTTTAATAATTCCCAAGAATTCCGTCCGACTGAAAAGTTTCCAATATGTGCTGTACATTAATAGGCTTCCCGCAGACTCTGGAATTGAATCTATTCATCAAATCTGTAGCACGTAGCTAGTTATGCATGAATACGAATGTGTGATACAAACGTACGTATAGATGTGTAAATTCATCTCTACACGTTCTAGAGATAGTATGTTGAATATCAAACAGTATATTGTCTATCGCACTCTCCTCGTTGTCTAGTTCTTATTTGTCTGGAACGCTCGTGTTCAAACATCTAAAGGAAACAATCAGTTCAAATCGAATATTAGACTGCTTTCATACGTATATATGTATATGTATTTGATAAAAGTTGTCGGTAAAGTTAACACGGTTGGAAAAATATTTGTACGCGCTTTTATAGAATAAATAATAAATTCAAACTGAAGAACAGAGAGAGTTTTGTTCGTTCGTTCTCTTTCTACTGCAGTCTTTTCCCATACCACATTTTCCCAGCGTGAAATTGCTAAATATAATCCATAATCCACAAAAAATGCAGCTAGTTTTGTTTATATATGTATGTATAACAATTGTTTATTTTACTAAATGTAAAGTTTTGCACATGCGAGAATTCTGTGAAATTTGATACGAGCCGATGTCACCAAGTGAGAGTTTCCAGTTTTAAATTACGCTGAAAGCATTTTTCACTGAAAAGTCTGGAAAATAATTGAAATTTACGTGAAAACACCACCGCACCGACTGGTCCTTTCGGAAAATTTTCCTTTTGGAAATGGAAAATGTGTTTGTTTATATACAAAAAACACGCACACACACACCCATAACGTGTTCGTAAACAAATCACGTCATTATTCATCCGTTACGCGCCGCTCTGCGAAGGATAATGATGGTGAATGGGCTGCTCTAGGGTCTGGCCCAGTTTCCAACCATACCGTACGTGTGTGGGTACCTCTACATCCAAATAGACATAATTCCGTCATCCAACTACCAAGAAGATGGGTAGATTATAGAGCTTTCACGAACGGAACATATCCGACTAGAATACGGGAAGAAACAATAGACTCGCATAAGGACCATCTCGAGCGAGTGACACATAATATACACACTACTCATATGCAATATCTTAATGCACCAACACACATATGTACATACAATCCTCCATATTGAATTCGAACGGAATTAAATGAAAATTTCCACCACTAAAGTCGGATACTACAAAATTCATCGGAAATTGCGGCGACAATGCGACCGAAAAAAATAGCGTAAAGAGCTTTCGAGTGTAATCGAAAAGTTCAATTCGAGCTTGTTATAAAGTTCAGCAACTGCGAGCTGCAGATGTTAGCGTCGAAACAGTCTCAATATTGGACAATCGAGTAATAAAATCAAACTACCCTAAATGCGCGCGTAGCTATAATTTCATATACCGATACACATACAATACATACTACATACATACATATGTATATATGTATATATTGAAGTAATTAATTTTGGATTTCGATTCGCAATATTCGATTGTCCACGAGGAGCTGTATTAATTAAACAAGTCCCCTGGCTTCGACGTCAAACACACATATGTACATACATACATACATACACTCACAGATGGTATCTGAAATCTCGGGGACCCATCAATCTCTCGGTTCGACAATTGTAGAAGGGACTGCAAGAAGAGCCGGTCAAGACCTTTGATCGATCGCACTGCTTTATTGTCTGCTCGGAGACCGCTCTCTGTTGTACATATTTTATGTGTTGAAGAGCGAGAATTATAACCAAATTTCAACCGTAAATTGTACACAGAAAGTCAAACATAGATATGTGAATTGTTTAATCAAAAGTTTGGTGGTTTACAGTCAATACTATTTTCTTACAGAGAATGTAGTTTTTTTTAATCCTTTAAATAAAGTTAAACCTTTAACTTGTCACGAATACGCTTTGAGGTAGGCTTGGCACTAATTAGGCGAATGGGTCTCGTGCTAACGGCAACATCCATACGATAATTAGTGGTGTGTTCATCGTCAACGCCGAAAAAGAGTAATTTAGGGGCGGTTAATTTATACGATGGCGAAAAAACCTGCTCTTTCTCGCCACATTGTACCGCGACGAGTCCGCATTAACTAATTACGAAGATCTGCACGCGAAACACAACCTACTTCCGGGCGAAACGTAAAAGAATCTGGCGAAAGACGTGTACAACTCTGCTAAAAGCATTTTTTTTTTTATCAAATTTTTATTTCAATGAAATACCATTAAATCCTTCCATGGACTGAAGTGTAAAGACTTCACACGTAAACTTGATTTAGGTGCATTGTAAAAATATGTCTGAAAGTCGTTTTCTTAATAAAAGAATACGAAGACTTTAGAGGAGAATAGACTTGCCATAAATTTTAACGGAATTGTGTGTTCTTCGGCCGCACGTACCGCGCTAGAAGATCCGTCTTTTCAAATAAAAATAAAATACGCGAGTTGTAGGATGAGAAGAATTACAATGATGGCTGTACACGGTGATAAGTACCAATATTAAAATACTGTTTATGTATTTGGTATTGTTTGAGGGTTCAAACGCAATAGTATTGTAGTTTCGTGTTTGTAGCTTGTATTGAATAGCGGAACAGTTCGACGACGGGGTGGCTTGAAAAGGCAGTGTTTGCCGCTTAAACAGGGGTACCCATTAAGACGAAGGCCCCAGGGCGGCTCTATTGTGCTCCCCCACACAACTGGGACCCTCGACAACTCCCGTTTGTACCCACGATGCTGATTGAAAACTTTATAACGACATAGCATAAATACTTCCACGCAAAAGTACAGAATGTCACGTTTGAATCCCATTTTTAAGCAAAACTACAACATATTCAGAATAATATATTACCAAATACAAAAATCTTAAATGAAATTATAACAGACACATCACAAATTACGACGCTGATTGTCGAGAAATTTTCTGATTGACTTTGTTCACTTTTGAGTACGACACGCGTGAAACGCTTTCCCAATTTTCCTCAACGTTCTCGGAAGTTCGGAGTGTACCCGTACTAAATAACTCGGCGCGTTATGACTGGTACTATGCGAAACACTTTCCCTCTCCCCTTTACACGCATTTATGATATTTTTATGTAGGCAGGCATAAAAATGCATGAACGTAAACTATAGAAACAACCTGCGGCTAACATTTCAAGTACATGCAGATAAAATTAGTTAAATCAGGTGCACGTATACATATATGTATATATGTATAAATGACGCATTGGAACAAGATTTCTACAGTCCCTTTGTCTGGATTTTTTTTTTGGGAGTTGATTTAACTTTTACACTTTACGTTTCATGTGTAGACTTGTGATTTTAAAAATCATCTCGCGAATATATGTATAACGGTTCGTTTAAGCCGGCACCGGTACATCCGTTTCCGCAACAGTAGACAACGACGAGGAGGAACACCAGGAGAATATTTTGTTTCTGGACTGGAGAGGGAGCCGCAGCTTTTCCGAAAGATATCAGGAACTGATTTTTTTTTTCAGAGTGGAGAGAAAGGTGAAGGGGGGTGGGGGTTGGCTATCGAAGAAAATAAACAAGGATTGTTCTCCTGGCTGGCATTATGAGCGGAACGCCAACCGCACGCCGTCTAGACATGACGGGGGAGCTTTAATCTCCAGCACCGACAAAAGCCTCTCCAAAGCTCTCCCCGACCGAAAGCACTCCGACTAATGGTCGGATAATCGATCGCTTAATTAACTATCGTTCCTAATTTTTGTCAACTTGTCAAAAACATGAAACGAGCTATTGACCACAATACAAATTCATTCGGCTTGACTAATTCAACGTGAAATTGAAAATTGATTCCGTTCTCGTTTTTATATTAGATTGTGAATGTATTTCACGTAATAATTATTACCTTCATTCTCCCATCTCCAGAACGATTAGATATGGCAATAAATACTTCGAATTTATTTTTTAACTGTCCCTAAGGCAACGACATTATTTATTTTATTAATTCAACATAATTTATTTATTAGTTTTTTTTTTCTTTGTGTTGTTTCTAATTTAATATATTATGTGTTTTATATCTAAAAGCTCTAACGGGCGTTTAATAAATAAAAAAAACAATGCAATAAATTTGAGTGATTAAAACAGTAAAAAAAACTAATGGTAAGATTGACTTTCGATATTTAGCTTTATTCTACAACATTCCCGCTATTTTTGATGGCCAATTTTTATATTCAAAACCGATCTTTCGGCTACGTGTTCGAGCATAATCAGAGAAATACCGCACCGATATGTTTGAGCACGTTTCCTATTTTATAACAATGTACCAAAAAAAGATCATTCCGATCCTTTATAACTAAACTACCAAACATTTTTTCCTTACTACATTTTCAAGCCATCGACAAATAAATTGGCACTTCAATCATTTGCTTCAATATTTATCTACACTACAGAATAAATAAATAGCAAACACGAGCAGTCGAGCACTTTCGCCTGGCACGAGATTCCAATTCCACACTTGCATATTATTGCATCAGAAACGACATAGCTTTGGGGTCGTGAGCACCCGCATTGTTCGGTATGCGTACGCGGGGCTCGTTCGATTATAGCCGGAGCGCGAAACGCACCGAATCGCCCACTTAACCCTTCGAGAGCAGTGGCGGGGTTTTATTTGCCCTACGACTCTTCGCTTACGTTTCCCACCACTTGACTTGGGGGGGGGTCGTTGAGACCCCCAGTAGACACTGCGAGGGTTTACGCCCGAAATCACACCGAAGTGGATTGTACCATTCGCGTTTGCACACGCTCGTATGAATAAATTCACAAATAATAGGTTACTTGATATCATCATCATCATCATCATCATCATTTTCAGTCGTTCGCCAGCCACTGCTGGATGACGGCCTCTCCAATCCTTTTCCATTCCTGTCTGTCTTCACCAACTGCATCCACTTGACTCCACACATTCTTCTATATTAGTCAGCCCATCGTCCACTTTGTCTTCCTTGCTTTCTATCACATCCTCTCGGATGCCATTCAAATATTTATCACGTCCATCCATTCTTCTCGCTATGTGTACAGCTCACTGCCACCAACTTTTTCACATGTTCCGCTATATCTGCCACTTTGATCATGCTTCTTACCCATGTATTCCTCTTACGATCTCTTCTTGTTATACCAAGCATACATCTTTCCATGCTTCTCTGTGTGCACTGGATCTTACGTAACATTCGTGAATTCAGCATCCACGTTTCACATCTACCTATGTATGTACATATATAGTGAGTATACATCATAACTGGCAGTACGCATTGGTCGTATGCCTTATTTTTTTAACATACCGGGATGTTGGATTTAAAAACTATGTTCATTCTTTCAAAAGCGCTCCACCCTAGTTTCATTCTTTGTCTTATTTATTCTTCTTTACATCCAGTCATATTCACCAATCGCCATATGTATGTATATGTAAATAACAACTGTTAATTGATATATAATTTTAAATTTGATATATATTGTATATGTATCGATTTAATAAACTTGTGTGTACCAGGTTTAAGAAATGTTGATTTAACAAAACAAATTCTCAATGGGTTTCGCTCATGCGTTTATACTTGTACTGTAGATTGTAGAAAATGCTCGCTTTTTAATATTCGATTGCTATCGCTGTATGACCTGTACGGTGCACACCAATAGGCATTCATTGAAGCATATTTTTGATCTCAGAAAAGGATACTTCATCTGATCTGAAGTCGAACGAAGGACCTTCGACCCTTTGCATTCCTCGCCGAGAACCACCAGCAGGTTGAATTTAATATCGGACAACATCTCTGCATAGCCGAGATCAGATTGGCATGCAGATCTTCGCCCGAACAACCCACCCAGCTTTGAAACTGGGGGGATGGGAGTGTGAGAGAGGACAGCCCCAATATCTCGAGTGCATCGACTGGAAGCTGTGAGAACATGAAATGGATATCCGCTAGGATAGAGCGTCGAAGAAGATTGATTATCAGCTAGAGCTGTCAAGTGGTGAACGAGGACATACTACATACATATACCTACGTATACAACCAACACTATGTATAAATGTATTATATTATGTAGTATATGTACGTCAGTGGTATTATTTTATTCTTCGTACACATGTGAAGAATGTTCCGTACAGTCTGTAGAAGTCTAGATAGTGAATTCCTCCAGAGACACTCTAGCAAATTCCCAGATCGCAGATCGGACGTTTAACAGAATATTCACCGGGCGTAGAAGCGATCAGATTAATCCGTACGCGTATTCGGATTATCCGTTCTGGATCTGGTTTCGCTTATCCGACTGAGGCATCGCACGATTTGTGATGCCATTAAGCGGCGGACTCAGTTTAGCAGATCGTTTCCGAAACAAAACACACTAACTTTGACGAAGGAGTGGTAGAAATCCTTTACAACTCTACCGCATACACGAATAGACGCACATACTAATAATATAATTTATCAGCAAGAAACTTTGCTTTCAAGTAAATTATAATCGATTTAACCGCAATACCTATATATGTATACAACTTTTCCAATTCGCGTTCTGTTAAAATGTACGACATATCTAAGATAAAGTTCGCATTCAGTCGTGAGCTCATCTCGCTCGCTTTCACAGTTTCATGTGTAAAACCGCAATAAGGGGTTTGCAGACTTTTACGTTTAAAAAAATAAAAATAAAAAAACCCTCACCCACTTTCGCTACCCTTTGAACATATTTCAATGTGGACTAAAGCGCTTTAATTCGGCCTCGTAATAAAAATAAATAAAAACGCATACGAGACCGCGTGCGAAAGTTTCCCCTTAAAGTGGCGCGGCGAGAAACAATTTCATTCGGAAACTTTTACGGCGAGCTTTCCGCCGATCGAATCGAATAGAAAGCCCTTTTTATGCGTATATTTCGTAATTCTGAATGTGCGAAAATTTTATTTAAATTTTCGTCACTTTCTTTGCGGTTTGAAAAATTGTGCGACATTGTATTATTTTTTTTATTATACAGCGGCAAACTTATTTATTCGTGAGGGTTCAATTCTGAGCGAACGAATGAGGAAGTAGAGAAGGTTTTCCCCTTGACTACTGCTTCTTTCGTCCACTTTCTCCGGTTTAGTCCAGGGTGCATATTTTAAGGTTGGGACTCGCGGCCGCAAAACGATCCCGCCGAGAATTTAATAAAAGGATAAATGTGTTCACCAAGTGAAACGGATGAGATTAGATTGCAGGGGTGGTGGTTTTTTTCCGCCTTTTTTTTCACCCGAGTCATTCTCACAACCGGTTTTTCCGCGGAAACCGACCGTGGGGGGAAAATATGCATACGCGTGACAGAAGGAAATTTCGTCGTGTCGGAAAAACGATACACACGAACCGTCATGAATTATGTATTTCTGCACGCGTGTGACACGTGTTTTCTGGTTATTCATTTTTCGATATTTGAACATTATAGGAACTCAGGACCTTTTAACGTACCAAAAAATTTTCAAATAAAGAAAATCACTATTATAAATTTACCTTCATGTGATGTAGCTGCGTTGTGACTAGTTCAGCCCTGGATGCCTGATCTGTTCCGTTGACCGGGAACGATCCCATGTACTGAAACAATACAAAAAAAATGATTAAATTTCAATATTTATACAATTGTATTATTAACTTTTTGCTTGATCGTTCCTTGTACATTCCTACACCCTTTGCATAATTGAAACCAAACTTTGCAGAGATATTTCCTATGAATCTGCATGCTTTGTAAGATACTTGAAAGCAATATTTTTAATTCTTGTAGGTATCCTCAAATTTGTTTCAATGAATCCGAATTTAACTAATTGACCTGAGCAGCGCCTGGTACTTACATCTAGTGAATTTCCACAAAACATTTAAGTATATGCTAATACTCGAACTTCCGTATAAAGTATTATTCGAACGTTTCCTAGTTAATATTAATTTAACTTCAAATAATCGGGTTTAACTTTGACGCGTCGGTGTCTCTTCGGTGCGGTTCAACTTTAACCGCGACGAAATTAAGCGGGCCGAAAGTTGAGCGACGGTTAATTATGCGTGGGAGTAAAATTGTCGTTCGCGAGTCAATATTTAACAGTCAAACATACTGGTTAAATGGTTGAACGGTTAAATGAACTCGCGTCTATATGTACATATGTATTCACTACAAATATTGAGTGGGCGTGAGTTCACAGTGTAATTAGGAATTTTCGTCAACAGACTAAATATAATGATATGATATTTTAAGTTATATAATATGTACATTAACTTTTAAAACGATTTATCATTTGAAGCAGTTTATTGTTAGCGGTCTGCAGCAATTAAGAAAAGCTCCCTCGTTGTTTAAAAAAAAAAAAAGCGCTTTTCCCCGAACAAAGTATGACGTTTAGCGTCATTGTGACAATCCATCGATCCGATCATTATGCAAGTTGCTTGAAAGACCATTAAAAATAACACAAAAGCGTCCATTGTTCAGTCTGTCATTCTGGTTGCGGTTTTTTCGTAATTTTTCCGGAACGTAGCGAGTGACCCATTTCGAGAAAAATGGATTTTCCATTCATACTTCTGCACACATACACCCAGATGAATCAGTGCACTCGGCCATGCAGATAGCAGAACAGCAATACTTTCGGATAGCCGGAAAAGCTATTTCTTCCTCCTTTATTTTCAGACCGAATTTGATACACGCAAACACCCGGCACACTTTTCATACATAAATTTACTTTAAAATCTCACTTAAAAATCTGTAATTTCAATTATTCAACGTATTATGTAGATTTACGATCTGGACTTGCACGTTCGCGATGATAAAAATGTATGATAATATCAAATTGATGTGTCAATTTTAGCAAGGGTGGTATAAAAATAGATAAAAGTCACTGGGGAAAGGGAAAAATTGCTGGGAATCGCCTCTGATTTTCCCCCCTTTCGAAAGAGAAGGTTCTGGTGAAATTGTCCTTCTGATTTATGTGCCCATAAAAAGGATATTAACTCTGCGTCCAATAAATAAATCAAAAGCGTGTGCAAGAAATACGCCACTGCATCCAATATTAAAGTTCACAATTGGAGAATATTTCATCGTAAGTTTTTTTAACAAAATTCAAACACTTTTTAATTTAAAAATACATAAAGTGTAATCTTATTAATGCGAGTATAAATTACACAACAGAGCCGACATGGCCATAAAGCATAGTGATTATCTGCGCCCGAATAATTTATTATTAATTTAAATTAACCTTAATGTTATTAAGTCACGCCGGGAAGCGTAAGCGCACATCTACATGGTAATCCGGATGTGGCTGTGATGAATATAAATGTCACTGGCGCCTAATTAACTGTAACGGTACTATAAATCGTCAGGTGTGAACTTGATTCACATAATATATCATACAAACAAAGCTACAAGTATACGTATTTGTATGCGACAAAGACGAACATTTCTCAAGTAGAGTTTCGGTGCTTCTCAACCAGTTCCAAACGTCACATCCATGACAAGGGCACATCCAGTGCACTCCTTACGACCGGCGACAGTTGCATACGACCGCCCAGGGATGCTGTATGAAAATTTCATATCTGCTCGGAACAATGTCTCGCCAGGGTGGAATGCCATTGAGCATTCTCTATTGTCGAGGGAAACTGTGCACAGCTCTTAAAGTCGTCTGATATAATAACATTATTCAGAAGAAGATGGATCGTTTTAAAGTGGCGTGTTACATGTACATATAAGTTTTTAGTCTTTGTATTTGACGTTTTAAAGTTGAATGTTGAATATAAGCAGTGCAATCGGTTGGGGGTGTTTTTAATAATGGAGTCGTCTCGCAACTTTGGTCCGCTTTAAATTAAATCGTGTTTCATTGAGTGGCTTTTCAATTTCGCGTGTACAAAGCGATGCGCTCTCAACAAACGGGTAACTACGGTGAGAATTTAATTTCCTACCAGCACCTATTCCCCCTCGGTGAGTTTTCCAACCCCCACACCTCGTGAGGAAAATTTGCAGAGCCTTGTCCGCAGTAGGGGGTGGTTTGCTTGCTGCGGGTTTCGCACTTTGGAAAACGGCAGGTGGGCTCAGAACAAAAGTCGTTTTTGTGAGCAAACTTTCAACGAGTACTAGTATACAAGTAAAACTATGAAAGACGCGAGACTCTCACACCACATTTGTAACCTTGTTACGTGTTAAAATGTGTAAGTCATCATATGAACTTTTTAAATGAACAGTATATTGCCATCGTAAAACATTTACTTATTGTATGGAATAAAAACGAAACGTATTGACGAATCGATCGTAATAAGATTGTCGCAAACGGGCGAACATAAACGGGTCAATTTCGACGGCGAATAGTCCGCGACAAAATGTGTCGTATACGTTTTTATCTCCTATCTTGACGGATGCGTTTGGCTTTTAGCGTCTCTCCGTCGTTTTATTTTCGTGCCGTCAAAACGTCTTTACAAATCCGGGATAGCGGTACGAGATTGAATTACACGAATAACAGATACAATGTAATTTGGTCTACTCCCATTAGGAGAGCGGATATTTCCCCTATTTCTTTTTATCATATATATTTTGTACGTGTGCCTTTTCGCGATGCGATCGAAAAAGTGTCGAATTTTCGCTCTGACGAACGATCCGGGAGCTTTTCATTAAAACAAACTGCAAGGGCTCTCGCACGGAACAACGGTTGCATTCTCCGATAGTCTGTCCGTCCGGACTATAAAACTTGATTAAAAATACTGAAAACAGAACAACAAATGTCCGCTTCCCTACTCTATGTCCCTCCCCTATTCTCTCATCTCTATTGTTGGTCTGGATAAAAAAAAGGCCACAGTATCCCGTTTACTTCACTTGTTGTAGGCAATCCGACGTTTGGAAAGTCGTGGCTTTCAAAAGTCTCCTCCCTCCCCCCCCTTCACTTTACTCCCCACCTCTTCTGTTCTACCATTTTAAGACCAGACGACGTTTCAATTGTGCTCTTTTGACTGTTTACTCTCCGAATGAACCCTATTCTGTTTCCAAAGCTCGTCAAACACTTGTTTTGCGGACGATTATATTGATAGTAAAAATTTTATTTTAAATTTAACATTAAATGATTAATTTAATACATTAAAACATTCAATAAATTTTACCTACATATGTTTTCAACTACCTACGCATTAGAAAAAATCTTATAAAGTTATTAAAAAAAATTCATATTCAATTTAAAATATTTTTTCATCTTTGTAATTAAAAATTGAAATTGACGTTTTAATTTTAAAATTTAACATTTGTATATTTTGTTGAAATTAAAATAATACTAGCGACATCTATAAAACATTTTTAAAAGCCAAAATAATTTGAGGTTCAAAAAGAAAATGTTTTTCCGAATGGTTTGCGTCCTTGGTGCTCGTAGTTTTTCTTATTGGCTACAGATGAGCTAATCTAAAATGTATTACCAATATTACCATACATTTACAAAACTCTTTTAGAACATCGTTAGTTCTTATTATTCATTCACGGCTATGGATTACATAAACCTTAAGTAATTCTCATATTTCATTGTATGTTGTAGTACAGTTTAAATTTCCTAGTAAAAAAATATGTCAATTTGAAACAGTACATATATATAATTACAAATTTACAATTATTACTTTAAGCACATATGTACATACATACATACATACATATGTACATACAATGAGTGAATTGTCTTGAACGTCAAAAATTGATAGCATATGAGACTAACACATGCTCGCACTCACAGTCCAGTTGAAAATTTAGTTGCAAACTTTAATCTCGCGAACTTTTCAATATCGAACAATGCTTTCGTGGCTTTCGTGCCATTTAACTGCAGCTTCAGCAAATTTTCCGATTGATTCGCACACAGCAGACGCTATTCAACCGGATGCAATATGGAAAGGCAATAATACCAGCACGTATATAATCGTCACGCTCGCTTTCCATTTAAACGTGTCCGATGCCATAGCCATGAAACTCGTCAGATCCTCTTTCGCCCCCTTGCTGTCCTCACCCCCAACCCATTATACCCTTCTCGGGGTTTAATTCCCGTCTATAAGAATCAGCGACGATACTTTCAATAGAAACGAACGGGAAATTGGCTGAGATATTCGAACGAGACACCCCCCACTTTCTAAGGGTAATGTTACTCCCAGGGATTTCCTTACGACGGATTTGTCCAATTGGAATGACCGTATATCCCAAAGTCACAATTTCGACATGGAAATATATATATATATATATATATAGGTATGTACATATGTAAGTTAATAATACGAAATAAAATTTACTAGGTACAATTTGTCGTTAGATTTGAGCGTATTAAATTATCTATGAAACCTTAGGGATTATCCCAAAAGCTAATTTACTATTCTCGATTCTCGTGTAGTGTGTACGGACTTGGGCATAAACAATTCAACGAAAATCGGATTGATGGTAAAGTCGGAAACTGGCAGCGATAAGTGGACATCTTCCATATTCGATTTAAGGAGATAAAAAAAAAACGAGGGCGGAAAAGGAAGGAAGGAAAACCCAATCCCCGGAGAGGACACTGAAAGGTGTTCAAAAAACAAGCAAAGGTAAAACTAGTTCCGAGTGTCCAGCATAAATTTTCATACCCTTTTTAGTCTCAACGTATCATACGTATAAAGAATGTGTTCACGTGTAATTTATAGATTTCATATTAAATAGATTTATCCGTTTATTTAGTACGGGGGCTTAGGATGTCTGTCAGTCTGCAATAATATATATTAGTGATAAAATTCATCATTGTCAAAGTAAAATAAGATATCTAGTTTCTTTTCAGACTTTAACCATCACAAAAGCACGTCGAATTTGTACAGCTGACGTACATGAATAAATTTGTATCGGTATTTATAATATTAATTTTGTAAATGGACAGGTGCGGACAGCCCTTATTGGGCGGGCAACCCTTTCCGAATACGAAGGACTTATAATTGAAAATTAAACCGCAAATCCCCGAGTCCTTGCGAATAAATGGTACGACCCTGTACACCAGCCGCGAAAGGACACCTCGAAAGCTCACACATAAAAGCCCCCTTTATCTACGCTAAATATTCATTATTATATGAAAACAGCTCTATTGAATGAAAATATAAAAACTTCTCCGTCAACTCTCCCTTATCTATCCTGCGGTGAAATTGCGAACGAGCAACGCAAGAAATTTCCCTGAAGATTAGGTCAATTCTGGAGTGTGGGTGCGCGCTTAACGAGCGCCATTCATAACTCGAGCACCAACTAACGCTACTTATATCGCTCTACTAATTATGAAAACTTGCCGGAGACTTCACAAATTATGACTGGGTTGGAATACACGCCTTGGTAACTTTAACCGTGGATGGATATGCCGACGATGTTAACGAGTTGCTGGAAACTTTCGCGATGAAAAGTGTTGCTAGTTTAGTCGCACGGCGAGACTATGCGAAAACCGCGTGTCCTCAGTGCAAAAACCAAAGTCGAAGTCTCGCATTGTGTAGGCTGGAAAACGAGCACGCCGAAAACCCACCGTGTTAATTGGATACGTTAACACGATGTTAAACTAGTTGCAAGTACGTGGCGTTGCCTGGACTCCCGCAGCGCGCCTATTAAACGAGATGAAAAGTAATACTACATTATAAACTATGTACAGTGAGTATATGTACATATATGTATGTATGTATCATCATTTTCAACCGTTCACCATCCACAGCTGGATAAAAGTCTCTCCAATCCTCTTCTATTCCAGTTTGTCTTGAGAAATCTGCATTCACACATTCTTCTTAATTCGTCTTCCTAGCTTTCTTCCAAATCCTCTCGGATACCATTCAAGTATTTCTCGGGTCCTTCTGCCATCCATTCTTCTCGCTATGTGTCCAGCCTACTGCCACAAAACCACGACTACTATCACGCTACTTTTCCAACACAATATTCATCATCATTTTCAGCCGTTCACGATCTACTACTGGATGAAGGCCACTCCAATCCCCTTCCAATTATCTTGAACAATCTGCATCCACTTGACTCCACACATTCTTCTTAATTCATCACCCCATCGTCCACTTGGTCTTCCTTGCTTTGTTTCACATCCTCTCGAATACCATTCCAGTATTTATCGCATCTATCTGACATCCATTCTTCTCGATATGCGTCCAGCCCACTGCCACTTCAACTTTTTCACCCGCACCGCTATATCTGCCACTTTGATTATGCTTCTTACCCATGTATTCCTCTTATGATCTCTTCATGTTATACCAAGCATACATCTTTTCATGTTTTACTGTGTGCACTGGATCTTACGTAACATTCTTGAATTTACCATCCACGTTTCACATCCGTGTTACACATTGGTCGTATGCCTTCTTTTTTAAACATACCGGGATGTTGGATTTAAAAACTATGTTAATTCTTCTAAAAACGCTCCAGCCTAGTTTAATTCTTCGTCTTATTTATTCTTCTTTACGTCCAGTCATATTCATCAATTGCCCTAAGTATGTAGGTACAAACAATTCTCAACTCTTTCTACAATGTGATTATCTACATTAACACGTTTCACATCCATATGTCATGACTGTAGTACGTATTGGTCGTGTCTATTAAATACATATACATACATATACAATGTACATATGCATTGAATATCTACATATCTCATAAAGTCCTCATTTAAGAATCTGTGATTTTTAAATAGGTAATCTAATTTTATAAGGATTTTAGACCGGGTACTTAAAGGTATGGTGTGATAAGTTTAGTATTGTAAAAAAGACGATGTAATGCAAGTGTAAAGCTTTTAAAATTAAACAACACTCGAGTTTATAATAAAGTTACCAACCGAGGCGACGCATAAGCCGAATTTCCTTTTATTTACATACGACAAAATATTCTCGGGGTCGACAGGATTTAGAAGGTCCCAAAAGTGTATTTTCCTCGTTTCTTTTATTTTTTTTTCTTTGCCATCTCTAAGGGAGAACCATAAATTGGACGAGCGGCGAGGCGTGGGCGGGTTAGGTTAGGTCGCTTAAAATGCAAGTGGCGCTCGCTTATTTGGCGAACCGATCTCGAAATAAACTGTTTAGCACCTGTAATCCACTTTTGGAGCCCTAGAAGTGTGTCAGTAAATTCACTAAATCACGATATATCCGTGAGACCCTTTTTTTTTTTCGGGAAAGGTCGCGGCGACGAATTAAAAGTAGCATCGTAAACATTCGACTTTATTTCGACCGTAAATACTCGTTTTTTGTTTCTCCACGGACAAAATTAAAACAAGAACCTTGTTTGCTACCGAATTCAACTTCAACCGTTTTTATTTTTATTTTTATCAAAAAAAAAAGTAGACGAAGTGGTTACCTGTCACATACGAGTAGATATTCTGACACATGTCATCGACCCTAGAACGGATACAATTATAATAACGTTGTTTCTATTCATATTTTTATCAATTGCAACTGCACTGGTGAGACTTTTGACTTTGCGTTGAAGCTAAGAAACCACAATTTTATTTTACATACATATGTAAGCAAAGAGACCTTTTTGCGTCGTATAATAATAATCTCAATAAAAAGTTTATTTCCATGAGAAAAAGTGCATCGCGAAAACTTTTCGTGAAAGGTTGACTTGAAGCTTTTAAATAGGTCATTAGTGCGCTGTAAAATGCCACTACACACAGGTCATAAAGGAAAATATCTCGTATCGTGAGAACATCTCGACTACACAATTACTGAGAGCCAGTTAACAGCTAGTTAAAAATGCTAAATTAAAGTCGATTTAAACTTGGTCGAGTTCAACGCGAAAACTTAACACATTATCGTCAGAGGATCTCGAGCACGTGCAACTTATTTTATTTTCAACGACGTCGTCAAATATTACAATAGCTTTGACGGAAGAGTTTTTAGCTTTAAAAGCTCCTACACATAAACGTACACAATCTATGTACTTTGATCAAACAACAAAAAATTCTATAGCTTTTGAGAGTAAAATTTTGCTGAAAAAAATTGATAACATATAATGTCAATAGTATCATTTTATACGAACGCGTATCTATAATATTTCAGCTTCCAAAATAATCTTCAGAAGTCTATTAATTAGGATTTTGTGATTTGGACTTAATGCGACTTGGACAAATCTAAGGGTAGAAACAATTCGTGACCAATGGGCTGAGCATGATTTATAGCGCATATATCGGCAATAAAACAAATTGTTTATCCTCACATAGTAAGCAATTCTATTAGTAATTTTATTTTTCGTATATATTTTTCTCCGGAATCCGGGAAAATGAATTGGTACAAAAAATATTGTGATTAGATAGATGGATAAATGAAACTCGTAAAGGTTCAGCTCGGTCGATAGCATGTTAAATAGGGTATACTTTATGCGGAATCAAGATCAATAACAGACTCGCAATGCCGTGAATTAATATTGATGTTCAATTTAATCGAAGTGTATAATAATTTATTGAGGAAAGGCTTTCGTGTCGATGTGAAGCGCGCTAAACAAAGGCAAATTAATTGATGGATAAGTTCGAAACTCAATATTTAATAAAACGTTTACAAAGTCCAACGGAGAGCTGTGTCAAAATCTATTATTCAATTTCGCATATTAATTTATTATAGCGAATCGTAAAATGAGTACCCACTCGTATATTATTGAAGTTTTACAATCGCGATAAGCAACCAGTTTGATATTGAAACTAACCACGTAATCGTTTGCACAGTAGAACAGTGTTGTAGAGACTTGCAAACATCATATACATACATAGGCAAAATGTTTACAACCACTTGCCATTTATCATCTACCTATTTGCCGTTTAGTTAATTAGCTAAAGTTTATCCACACCTTAACTATGTACATACCTTCACTAAACAACAGTGGCAAATCTGAATAACAGTGGAATAGAAAGAAAGCATACTTTATAGATTTTCTTCACGCATACACTTAAATTAGCAATAATAATGTACATAGATTAAGAAATATACTATCTATAAATACAAAGATATTGGTTTATACTGCAATTGTTCGTCCTCATTTTATATATTGTGGTTCATTCTTACATTTTGTAAATACATATGTTAATTAAAGATAGGTTTGCAAAAATTGCAAAATAGAGCTATGCGGAGTGTTTTAAATGTAAATACATAGATTAATTAGTATAAGGAATATGTTAAATGAATTGAATTGGATGAATGTAAAGTTGGATAATAATGTATTACCAAGATATTTATATTAAAGGGGTATAATATATGTACATAGTCATAATATTAGGGGTAAGAATAAGTTAATAGTTAAGGATTTAAAATCAAGTAGATCTTGGAGAAGTATCTTGTACAGGGGTGTTGTTGAATACAATGGGCTGCCAGAAGATCTCAGAAATATGTATAATATAAACAAAACTGATAGATCCCTGGCAGCCTTAAAGCAGCACCTCTGTATAAGAGCTAATAGATCATTAAGTTTAGCTTTAAGTTAATGTTTGTTTGTAATAATTATTGGCATCTTAAACTATCTTAAATAAAATAAATGACTAAATCACGCGTTGTCTCTGAGTGAGTTTTACTCAGCCGCTGTCTTTCTTATGTTAGTAGGTATATATTTTTAAGTTAGAAAATAATTTATTACCAAGATATTTCAATAAGTATCTAATAAGATGATATAATATACATAGTCATAATAAGTTACTTTTTGTTTGTAATTAGCTTCTTGAGCTATTTTAATTAAATAAATAAATGCAATTTTTGTCTCCAACAAAAATTAACGTTTTATACATAGGAATAAAAATTAATTGCGTTAAATTACTCCGATTCGCTTTTTGTCACCGACGCATTAAATTCGCGCCGTCTCCAGCGGCTCTCAAACTTCACCGAACAGACATCAATCATCGCAATAATAACGCGGAGCGATCTCGCTCACGCCCATCTCTCACTTAGGGGGCGATATTTAATTAGTTATTTTGACAACGACGACACGAGAAATCCATTTTAAACCGAATTCGGCATTAGACATCGGAATAACGCACCGAACGGAATTACTCGGCTCGCGTGCGAGTGAGCGCATACGACACTACGACGAGTGCGAGCGTGACGACACACACCTTCTCAAAACTTGTCCGTCTGATTTGTTTTATTTTTAAAAATTATCTTTTATTATTTACCCTCGCTGGTTTGGCTGTATCCATATCGAGGCGTCTGAGCCCCTCGCATGCCCCCTGGCGCCATTTGGTGACGGAATCCAGAGATTGCTCCCCGGGGGCCCCTGAACCCGTGGGGCCCAACTGGACCACTCAAGGCCCTACTTGAGCGTCTCTCGCACTCATCCTGACGCTTTTCATCGTCAAAATTGCACCATCACTGTTTCACCACACACACACAAATAAATAAAAAAAATAATAATATTAAACGACCGCTGCACGTTTTACTTACACGTCATAAATCGTACAGGTTTTGTGCACTAAATAATGATAACATAAAATAAAAGAATCATGCAACATCGTACGGACCGCGAAAAGCTTATATGCGCTTAACTTACGACTGTCTAGAACGGAGATTCTCAAAGCTCGCATATATGTACATATGTATGTACAATTACATATTCATTGAATCTATAATGAAACCCTAAGTATACATGTACGCACTATCTCTGTTGACGCTTAAGATATTAATTAAAAATTTCAAGTGCTCCATATTATTTTACTATAGAGTGTAGAAAATGTTTTATTATCTTTTATATGTACATATTTAACTTTTGTTACCGTTAGATTTTATGACCTAAATTAAAACCGTAAACACGAATCGCTGAAACGTATTTTGATTGTAAGCGATATGTTTTACGACCGCCGTAAACATTATATTTATTTATATTATTAAATGCAAAATTTAATGATTCGATACAGCGATTAAAAATTCAATCCATACGCGTCGAAAGTTTAATGTCGAGAGAATAAAATAAAAATTTCCGATCGCTTCCTTCGAACAAAAGGCATAGAGCGTGATTAAATTTGTTCGGTGAGTGCCAATATCCGTTTACATGTATGAAAAATAACATACAATTTCCCGTTTTTTTTTTTTTCCGAAGCGCGAATACAATTAAATCGAATTTATTGCGACTGGGCTCCTTTCCGCACCCTTTTTTTTCATTTTAACACAAACGAATCGAAAATAAAACAATCGGCAACGTTTTAAAAGCAAAATGTGAAAACTTTTCGTTCGGCGTTCACTCAAAAGATTCTCATTTGGCGTCTATTCATTGTGTAAAATATGCAGTAGATCAGAGCTTTACAAACGTTTGAAACGAAAAACATCAATTTGGCTTAAAAATTTAATATTTTACCAATATTTATTTCACACACACTGTACACTATAACACCGCAAACGAACTATCAATATAAACATTGTACATGCAATATGTAAAATATTGTAATTTAATATTTTACATACAAAGAAAAGCTCATATTTGCATGCGCGCAAACGCTATTGAAACTAAATGCGGAAAACCACCGAAATGAATTTTCCCGGGAACGACAAGCGGATAGATTTACCGTAGTATTCCTAAACAAACGAGAGATATTTCGATTTTCACTTTTAGCAGACAAAATCCACCGCTGTTTGCTATATATTGCACCCTATGAACAAATCGGGACTGTAAAAGCTTGTTTTAAATTGCTTTGTCGTATACAACTCGCGCACTGTAAAGGCAATACGTCTACAGTTTAGCCACATACTTTATTTATTTATTTATTTTATATAGAACAAGTCTTTGCATAATTCCAAAGTTTGAATCCTTTTCGTTTCGTAATTAATATTCAGAAGCCAAAGTACGCCTATATATCACGGTTCGAGAAGGTGAGGTTATGTCTGAGGTCACAATAACCGACATTCACTGTATATAACTGATGTGAGGTGCAAATTCAAGTCCTGCGAGTCGGAATTTAGACAGGCACGAGCAGCGATCGTCAATCAGCGGTTTGAGGCGGTTTTTTTTTATTATTTAACTTTAAAAATCACAAGCACAGACTCAGCACAGTTTTGAATCGATCGGTATAGTATAGTGTTCGGCTTGGCGAACGCAAAAAGACTGAAAAGCTGTTCGTGTGGGCAGTTCGACCAGTCTCTCTTTGCTCCTTGGGTTGCTCCTTCCAAGGCCTGTCAAACAGCAAAAACCCGCCTTACACGGCCTTGACTGAACGACTAAAACCAACCAGACCCACTGACGAGATCCACACTTGAGTTTGAACGACGATATGCAACTGGATTCAGATCCGGAAGTGCATCTGAGCCTAGCGTAGTTGCATCTAATCTGCATCCAACTACGCTAGAATCAAAGGCGTACGATCATTTTCACAAAATCCAGCAGTCTCATATTCAAAGCAAATGCAGAAATCTATAGTCAGGTATGTTATCGCAATATGTTTACTACGTATCCGTATCCTTATCTTATGAAAAAGTGTTAATTGTATATGTTCATATGTGAACTGTAACTTTTCGCCTAAAGTCAACATTGAAGTGTAATGCGTCGTAAGTGTCAAAATATGACACTTGTTATCTATGTGTGTACTAACTGGGCTTAAGTCAAGTGATGTGTATTTTGGAAACATGAAGTAGGTACATATGTATGTACATAGCAAATTTAATTTTTTATTTATTTATTTAAAATACATGGGCAGGCGGCATAGCCGATGGAGCCCAGGGGTCTGATATATGTAAATTGTACATATGTACATACATGCAGTTTTTTTTTTTTTTAGTCATTTATATTTTATATTTGAAGGATTACGAAAATCCATTTATATTCAAAAACTTGTCGAGATGATTTTTAAACAGATTTATATTTCAGAAATTACTAGTTGATTTGGGAGACAGTTCCAAACTTCGACCACTCTATTTGAAAATAATGAGTGTCTGACAATTTTGTTAGATTTGTCTTTTAGGAGTCTCAGAGTATGACCTCTGAGATGTGCGTTTTTATTGAATGTAAGGAGGTTTTTTATTGGGCAATTATATTTAGTATTTTATACATTTCTATTAGATCGCTTTTCAATCTTCTAGTCTCCAAAGAGGTGAGACTCATTCTCTTTACACAACACAATATAGTAAATTTGATTGTGTTATTTAATGTAAATGCTTAGAAATCGGTAGCTCTCCGCCAGGAAATGCAAGTGCTAGTATATAAATAGAACAATTTTTTGTATACATTTTATAAATTGAATTTAAAAATCACTCGCCTCATTGCGGAGGAGTCCATCCGTCGTCTCTGCGAAAAGAGTGAGTCCCGGTACAATTATTCGGATCAAAGTCGCGCATAAAGAGGGACAGATTAAGTTAAGGCGAATTCGGAAGCTGAAGGCGCCAAGGTGAGGAAGGCGGCTTCATTCTCTTATTTTCGCCGGGCAAAGAGGAGCCTCTCGACGAAGAAGAGGGGAATTCGAAACGGCTTTCAAAGTTGTAAATCAGATCTTAGATTAATTTTAAATATAATTTATCTGTCAAACCTTTTCGGCTGCGCGGCGCGCAAAGACGAGATAAATTTGCGAACGGAGCGGATTTTTAATTTCGCCGCGATATACCCACAAGTATCCGAAGAGGTGTCTAACTACATACATATATATAAATTTTCTAGGAAATGTACCTTTGTACGGCGACTGTACGTATCCTGTTCCTGAGTGTGTCACGCTGATTAATTTGCGAGGCTTTAACCTCATCGTCGTAAATCAAGAAAGGAAACGGTCTCAACTTTTAAAACGGTATTTCCTACCACGAATAATACGCTAATTAACCTGTAGATAACAATACATCTAACTATGTACACATTTAAATCGTTTACGTAATTTAAACTATAGAAGATTCTACAGACATAAATTAAAAGCCAAGGCTCTTTTGAAACTCGATGAAATGGAGATTGAAATTCCACGATCACGAAAATGTATAGTAGGTGACTATGTATACATCGCGATTCGTTTGCTTTGAAAGTTACGCTATTATTAAAATTTAAAAGTCTACAACTTTTACAGAAAAGATCGAACATTTCTGTTTATTTATTTAATATATTGAATCTATCGTTTCAGTGCCTACCTGAAGTACAGGTTAAAAACTGCTTTACTGTAGGAAAATTTACATGTTATTATTCCGTGGATGCTGTTGACAAATAGCATCCGCAGGCAAATTGTGCATTCGTGCAGCCAGATCACGTGTCCGATGATAATAATATGAAGCATGAAAAGATGGTAACCTTATTCGCATACTCAATTTTTGAAGAATCTCCCGTACACGCGCCAACATCGGAATTGCATTATGATAATAACACGCGGTAGTCCTTTATAGTAAAAATGGAAAGCTTTCGCAATCGCTTAGATGTGTATCGTATATGCGGGGCACGATAATGCAACCGCGCTATTGCCATATTATTACATATATCGTTTCGATATTGCAAATAGCGGTATCGACGCTCCCCATATGACTTTCGGTTGAACCGGTATTTAAACGCAGATTAAAAGGCAACAACGGTGAATCCTTTGTTGTTGGCGGACCCGAATTTTTGTAGTAGAAACCGGCGCAAGTCGAAATATTTCCGATTTTGCGTCCAATTACCTTTGACGGAGTGGAAAAGGTTAAAATTACAAAAGAAACAATACCTTTGATGAACAATAACTTGTTATTTAAATTTAGCGAGATACGATTCTGAAATTTTGACGGATACAAACTATTTGAATTTCTGAGTGTATTGTATATATTTAAATAGAAAAGCAAAAGCAAACTTTCGTTTTATATTAAACTTGTTGAATACATTTAAAATTTAACCTGTACTCTTACTTCTTAACCAAAAAGAACATTTCAGCTTATAGATTTAAAAGCTTTCAATAAAATTTCGCTACACGTTGAATAATCGATCGACTAAAAACGAGTTGCACGTAAATTTAAAGCGGCACCGACTTCAAAAGACATTTTCTTCCCACCGAAAAATTGTGATGAGATCGGAAAACGGCAAGGGAAAAACTTAAGAATGGCACAAAAACGTTTTCCTCCCTTGCGACGTTTTGTTTTTCCTCTAATATTGTCGTTTTCCTCCCCCGTATTTACCCGTAAGTTTTCGTTTAGGCAAACAGATAGTGTCATCTCGATGAGAACGAAAGTCAACCGAATGTTTTGTATACACTTTGCGACAAACACACACCCATCTACCTATGTATGTATGTACGTATATATATAGATATAATAATAATCGTATACGTGCACGCATATTGATGTACAAATTTTGATGATGCGAATTAAATCGGAGCAAACCGTGGCGTGCGAGGGGATTCGCAAAGGGATTCGCCCTTTAAGGACACGCTGTCTTATCATCCGTCCCATTTATGGGCTCTTATCGGTCGTACAGGCTTTGCATGATTTACTGACTTATTCCCTAGGGAGCCAACAACAAACGCACACGCATGTACATATATAAAATACACGAAAATTGGTTAATTTACACCGGAGAACATCGACGTTCATTAATAGCAATGCTTACCTTGGCTAGGCTTGTTGAGAAATTACCATCGCATAATGTAATATTGATTTATTCCCTTACTCGCACATTATAAATTCAATTTTAAACATGTATTAAACATGTAAACGTATATTCTTTCGATTTAAATGGTTGTCAACAACAAGACAGAAAGTTGAAGATCGTTTCTGAACGTCGAAACATTCAATTTCCTTTTGAGTACGTTCTCAATTTACGAGTCTTTCAATTTCAGCTGATTTTGAACCAAGCAAAAGCCATTAATATCACATGACGCATAATTCTAAAGTTATGACAACTTCGTTTGAATTGTTTGCAACAAAACGACCCTTCAAATATAAAGAAACTTTGGACCGTAAGATCGATTTTGGTTTAGCTGAAATAATGATGATCGCGAAACGTGCTTATGACGAAGCGTCACTTATGATTAGAGCTAGTGTGACATCGTGGATTATGACAGGGTGTCAAAAACTGTCAGGAAGACGCATCAAACATAACACGACATACAGATCAAATGCAATTTACCACAGTTTATATATACTCATAGGCTATAAAGATCAAGGATATGACTAGAGATAGTATATCATACAATTCTGTTTGATCCGTCAAACTTTAATACCTAATTAAAAATCAATGTGCACTTTACTCAGTCAATAGTGAGTTATTAAGTATATGTATATCGTGTACATTTTCCTACTTGTTCAAATACATTTTCGTTAACGTTATCCTCTCTGAAAGGCCATCGTTCAAAATGGTTTCATATTGCTGGTCGCGTAACGACCTATTCCAGTGACATCTAATATCCCAGGCACTCGCCATGTGTGGGTAATTGATGCTGCTTTACTTACTCAACTATTATACATCGTATAAACGCTCACGATAAATAACTTAACGTTCATTATAAACAGATCTTATAAATCAAGCGACTGCACAAATTTTAGCATTAAACCTAGAGAGAGAGAGACAAAGAGAAAAGGAGACTAGAAGATAACAATATTATACATACATTTATAAAAGTGCTCCACAGAGTGCAGTTACGAGTGGCACAAAGTTGAACAAACAACGATAAAAAAAAAGGTACGGAGACGGTCAAACTGGTCTTGAAGATGACCCACGGTTTGAGAAGCCCGCCCGCCTGGGTCACCCTACGCATCCTTTGAGATCGAGGATGTTAACCCCTCTTTGTTTTGCTCCGGTGAAGCCTTAAAAAGGACGAATCGCAGATTTATTGGCGCACCAAGTCGTCCAAAACGACCGTAAGATGACAAACGTGAGCGCCGAAAAGTAGCCAAACCCGAATATGTAATTCAAGCACGACGTAGTTATCTTTTTACAGAAAGGACAAGTCGTACAAATTTGATTTAAATACATTATATTTAAAATCATCGAATCACTAGTATAAATGTCATAATATGCCTTAGTCTTAACAATGGAAAAGACTTGTACAAAGCCTGAAAATATTAATGGCGGTTTCGATCGTTATTTTACACCGCACGACTCATAAACAGTGGCTGAACGTTTGCATAAAGCATTAGGTTGAATATACCTACATATATACATTTTTTTTATATTCCAAAATTTATACAAGTCATTGTCCAAGTTAAACGACACTATTCCGCACGTTTGGACGCAAAAAGTAATTTAGACGCCGTTAAGTTAAAATGTCAGCTGTTCCGCGTGACGTTATGTAAGTAATCTTCCCGTTTTCTTAGCCCCGCGCGTATTGTTACCCTACTTACCATCAGCGAACGTTACGCAGACATTATGTTGTTATTAATTCGTAATGCGAAAAAGAGCACACTCAGAATAGCGACCGTCAAACTTTCCGAGGTAGAAAATTTCGCACGCGAAACACAAGCTTTTATAATAAGGCACCAAACACTTACGAAATATTGTTTGATAATCGCAAACATCTTCATGATTTAAATATTCAATTTCAAATAAAGAGCATGTTATGAGATTTACGTTTTTAGATCCCAAGTCAAATTCAGTGTCGACGTAGTGCGACCGCATAATTTCATAAATATATTGGGTCTATTTTTTAGGGAGTCAAAATTATAATAATACTATTAAAAAACAACAACACTTCAACCGTAAAATTGAAATATTTTTTTAACGCGTTCGTATAACGAGACGCAATCAGTTTTTCGTGTACGTCAACGAGAGTGTAATGGACGCGGCCACGTAAGCATGAAATTAAAGTATTTGCTCGCCTTATAAAAAAAAATGAGCATAATATTCTAAAAAAAAGCAGAAAAGAAACGGAATTGAACGAAGGGTTTGAAGCTTACGTGGAATTTCCAAAAACATCACCGATTACCAGGTGAAAATGAGTCTCATAGCAAATAGCACAGAAATAATACAGTTGCATCAAAACGAATTCGAATACTTATCTACCTAATTACGTAAGTTTGTATTTTTTACGTAAACACGCCTTAACATTGTCAAAATCTTATCCACATACACATAATTGCACAATGGGTATATTTTTTTTTTTTTATTTTTATTCGCCTGATACCTACTAGTATGCATCAAGCGAATGAACATTATTGGAACCATATTTTTATTTCATTAAATTTATACAACATAATAAATAACCATCACTGTATTACTAATGAGTGCCAACGTCTCATAGATCAATCGAAAATTATTTCTCATAAATTTTTCAACATGAATTCCATTGAGATTACTAACGTTCTAGTTTTAGATCACATAAATTTTGCAAAAGCTTGTATGGCTGGATTAGCCAGTGGGTTGCTTTAGCGCGGGTCAAAAACCTTTGTCCGGGAGGATCAGATCGTTTCGATTGAACAAATCGAACCGAAAATAAAAAAACAGTGAAGATCCTCAAGGTAAAATATGGATCGCTAACCAATACAACAACCCGCCAAAGAACAGAATAAATAGAAAGTATGTGGTTCAAGATGAAGGTTCTAAGTAAGTATGTAAGTACGTATTACACTTGCAGAAATGAAACGATCATGAAATATGCATAGAGTGAAAGTTGTCTAACCACTGCAAGATAGGCACCATTAAAATAGGTAAAGTAAAACGAAGTATTCATATTTTTGCATCGGGTGTGTGACTCGTCTTATAACTTGAAATTAGATTTATGCCAAGTCGATTTTAATGGGATCGTTGACATTTGACGACTTCAATTTCGCGTAAACAGCCTCGAATGATAACGCAAGTCGACCAATATATCAGACCGGTCAACAAATTCCCATTTTACGACCGATCAACTTCTATCAAAGCGGAAAATGAGGTGGGTGGAGGACGAAGAGGCGAAAATTGCTTGCAGAATGACATAAAAATGAACGCTTACGCCTTTGAGGAGTCAATGGCAGGTGGTTCGGACACAATTGACAAGTCGTCAAACCCGTCAATCATACGCTTTTATATAACGAAAACGCCCACTGCAAAAATGAGATTTAACACGGCCCAAATTAATTACCCGACCTTACCTCCTATTGGACACAATGTAACCAAAATGCGACACAAACAAGCACTCGGTATACCCAATTGATGCGAAAGTTGCGTGGGTGCCACCCACCGTGACCGATGACGGGCTGATAACCGTTACAATCAAAACGAATCTCAAAATATTTTTTTTTTGGCTGCGCATGGACAATAAAACTGAATGCTATCTGCATGGAACGGAGATATTAGCTCATACATACATTCTGACAGTAACCGTTGAATGTGTCAGTTAACAATGAAATATACCATTTATGTAACGTGTCCGTGTCCATGTGTGTGTGTATTCAATTTTATTAAAAACAACGTCAAAATTAAGTTGAGACGTTTAATAGTGAGGAAAATAAAACATGATTGCGTAACGTCAAATTTCATCAGGGCTATCATTCATCATGATCAGTCTCTGGAGAGTTGAAACGAGTCTCAATAAAGAAAAACGGGGGATTAAATACCCATAGGCTTTTCCGTAAGCTCGTATTTTCCCTTTACTTGTAGATATACGATATAAATAAGTATCAGATGTTAGCCATCGCTTGAAAGGAAAACATCAGTGTTATATATTAAAGGGTTGCAGTCGAATTTTTTTCATCAAGGGTTGAATTGTATTTATTATTTTATAAAAGTGAGGCATCTGTCGCCGCTCGTGATATTCCCATCATCCGCGAAAAGTGTCGGAATAAGAAAGGATGCAAAATCGAAACCCGCTGTTTTACATAGCAATAACTTTACAGGACGAGGAAAACTTGAGCGGAATGCGGTTAGGATGGCGGAAAACCGAAAGAAAAACTCAATAGGGTTGGAGGGGGTTGGAAAAAACATAAAAAAAAGGATATTGGAAACGGCACGCTCTCCATAATGGAGACTGAACAATAAATAAGCGTCAACGATAATGCATTTAAAATGGCTTCACGTTCCCGCCAAAACGACTCATTCGCGTTTGACAAATTTAAATATACAATATAAACGCACTTTTTTTAATGTATTTTTCATGTTTTATTAATTTTTCTCGAGGCGATTATTCGAAGATTCGATTAAAGCAAACGAAAAAAATATTCGAAGCGCTCGTCTCTGCCCGGTTTCTATGTATTTATTCCCGCCATTATTTTATTATGCCATTTTTTTTGTCATCAACACCTTCGCGCCCGTGGTCCGGTTTTAACGTAATTATAACGATAAAAAGACGTCGAAAAACTTGGCCATAATAAAATTAAACGTAAGTACTACTGTCACAAAAGGAAAGGCATTTTTTGAAAATTTTATTATACCCCTCTCTTCCCTTTCGTTTTTCCGCTATTTGTAAAGGTAATTAACTTTAGGCTTTTAAAGGTTATAAAAATTTGGTTAAGTTTACTCTTTTAACAATATTTTTTTGTGTAATTTAAAAATGCAAAAGATAATAAGCTCTTGAAGTTTTCAATTACCATTGAATAAATTTAATATTTACAATGAATTTTTATTTAACATAAAATTCCAATACTAGGAAATTATTTCCAACCATTTTTGTCGCTTTTTCCTTTTTCTTTGAATCGATATCTCATTTTCGACAAAATCTAACTACAGCATGTTTATATTTATCCCCCTCATTAAAAAAGTCGTTCATTTAAAATTCGGATACAATGCATAATTTTAAGATATGACTTCTGTCACTTATTAAGATAAAAGTATTGCGTTAATACACGGTCCATAATAATAATAATAATACTAAGTAGCGTTTAAGGATCTGCTTGCCTACCTGGTTCATTGGGTCACGCTCGCATTGCCAACATAACAAACGAAATGTTTTTAATGGTGTGTTGGCAACAAGCCGTCGTGTGTCAAGGCGGGTTCAAATCGTCAACGCGATTTTATGGCCATGCACCCATTCAATCAACGGTACATTATACAATTATTTCACGACTGTTTTGTTATTGTACAAACCAGTGCATGAGTGGGGGTAGCGGACTGGAGTTAGAATTTATGGACAAACCGGCTAGTTGTTATATTTACTATCTAAAAATTAATTTGAAAAAGTCTCCAGTATTCCCAATGCCAGTGTCGTGTTGTTCACCTTTTTGGAGCTAAGGGCTACTTTGACCATCTGAAACCTTTTAACGGGCCCCTTCATTCCGAGATAGTAAATATTTAATAATTAACCACCAAGACACCACCCAATCAACTTTATTATACATAATTGACTATACATAGGTAGGCTCACCATATTATTTTTTTTTCAAACTGAGACACTTGAGGAAAATTTTCTTTTCGAAAAAATGTGTTTATTTTGTACAATTTTTAGAAAATTACTTTAGTTTTAGAGCAAAAATGTTTTGAATATGCAAATATATAAAATGCAAAATATTTTCTGGCAAAAGAACCATTTTTGTATCTAAATTATTTTAAATTTCATCAGTAAATTATTAGATTATGTAAAAATCAAGAGTAAACTGCCACTTCCGGTTGGCAGTTGATAGTTTTGGAGAAAAGGTTAAAAATACCCAAAACCAAGAGTAAAAGTACTACTTGCGGTTTGAAAAAAAATGTTTAAAAATTATATTAATTTAAAGGTTGTTAAACACATACTACATATGCAAAATTTCAGCTTAATGTGTATCATACATAGTTTTGCTGGAAAAACCTTCCAAATATTACAAAAAATTAGGTGACTTTTCAAGGGAAGTACCACTTCTGCTTGACGAAAGTTTTTGAAAGCCTTATGGATTGTAATGGCCGGCAAAAAACATTTAAATATGAAGTTTCAATGTAATAGGATAAACAGTTTTTGAGCTATTAGCGATTCTACACACAAGGTACACAGACACACAGGCATACAGACATTTTCCAGAAATCACGAAAACGTGATCAGGGTTATGATACCTGATACAAATCAGTCAAAATATCGAGGTCGAATTTTTGCACGATCACAATACTTTATCCAATAAGGTTAAGGTAAAAATCTCGCGGTCGAGCTTTCGCACGATAACAACACTTCATATTACGTATAATACAATCATACTACCGGTTAACCGCGCGTTTTAAAATAAACCGAAAACCGGGTAATTTTGTTCGGTTAGCCGGTTACCAATTATTTTATAAAGAATTCCATTTTTTTCAAAAAAAATTAAATTACGCACTATATTCAACGGATAAAATCAAAATATTTTTCTCAAATGTTTGGACATCCTTGTTTAACACGAGAAACAATAGAATACGGTCAACTCGATAAACTTCGAAATGTTATTGAAGGTTTCATAAAAAATCGGCCTTGCACCTGCACGTGCAAACCCAACCCCAGTTGACCCCATGTCGGTTGAATCCATGCCCTTCGAAACGTTTTCGAAGTTTTTATACAAAAATCATTTTTGCATGACAACACTAAAGATGCGCGACAAATACATACCTCCCTTCCTCATGCCTTTAAAGATTATAAATACGACTGCTGCGTTCAGTCCGCAAGCTTTCCCTTCCAACTTCCAACCTTTCATTGAAATTGAATAAATAATAGAAATTAGAGAACCATCCGTATCCAATATAGAAACAAATACTGACACAACAGATTCCTTAGTTCTAGCATTGCGTAAAAGCATATCTTCCGCTCTGGTTGTTTCGGAAGCAAAAGACGTTTATAAAAAACCATTGGAGTTGCATAAAGATTTTAAAATATTAGAATCAACAGGAAAACGCACTCCAAATCTAGAAAACATATATAATTCTTTGATTTCTATTCAACCAACATCAATTGCAAGTGAACATGTTTTTTCCGTTGCCAATAATTTTTGCACGAAAATTCGAAGTTCTATGAAATATGATACACTAGAATACTAGATGCATTAGTATTTTTAAAATATTATTTTTTAAAAAATAGGGAGTTTGCTATATCTATAATATGTATAATATGTGTGTAATTACTATCCATTTTATTACTTTATCCTAATCGGATTTTATTATTTTTCACATGTTTCATTATCTACTTCTATTTTTTTATTATGCATATGTACATTTTTAACTAATAAAAGGACACATGTTTAATTTTAGCATATTTTTAAACCATTATAAACTTTATTATTTATATATTAAAAATATTGAAACAAGCAAAATATTTTTTAATTTTTCGACGGTTTAACCCGGTTAACCGGTTTTTTATAATTTCTTATATTTATATTATATTTTTTATAATTTCTTTCTGGCTGGGTCAAAAGTACAAACCTGGACGTATGGACCATACGTCCAGGTATACGGATTTCAACTGGCATTTTATTCTAGAAATTTATTTTATCTATGTACAAATATGTACGTACATATTTATGTAGCTTCGCGAAATACTAGGCGCCTGCGAGCTATCGGTTGGACATCACTGTCTTAGGCCGAACTGGGTATTCGTACGAATTCGTGTCGTACGTATTGCTACATCTACACAGTCAAACCAGGTATAAATGTGACCCTACGACGCTTGACAGTCACAAGGATTAGACACACATATATTGTTTCCCGATGTGACGATATATTACGCAATAATCAAATATTTTGTGTGGGAATATCCACACTGCTAAAAATGTTCGGTGTTATGAACAAATGGTCCCCCTCCGAATTCCTAAAACTACCAATGCTATAAATATAAGTCATGGACCTCTTTGTTAAGCTTCATCTCAGTTCAGTTGTAGAGTAAACTACATACAACATTGTATTAAACAAGTGTTTAATTAAATATAAATAAAAATGTAAAGCGACTTTCATTACGGAGAAGTAATCCAAACAATCCCACTTGGTGGCAGCGAATAATAATTATAATAAACTATGAAATGAAACATCGTCAACAAAACACCACGTTCACTGATGTAACAGAATGTTGTTGTCTCTTGCCCAGAGTGAACAACGCCATACGTGTGAGGGACAACAACATACGTACGACACGAATTCGTACGAATACGTACCCAGTGTGCGCCCAGCCTTATGCTATAAAGCTCCAATCACACTACATATAAAAATGATTGCAATCAATTAAAACAAAGCAAAGTAGACAATAGCCAATTAAACCGGACAATGTTTCGAATTCAATCGCCTAGAGGGGGGTGGAATGGGGGCGATCTGCCACGTCGAGTGCAACGACAGTTGCAGCCGAAAGTTTTGTTTTTGTATGTAAATTTCTAATTAGCGAGGAGGCCTCATCCGGCGACGACTTGCGCAGGAATGCAACAAAAACAAAAAAAAAAGCAGCGTTCAGGCCAAGTCGGCCATGCTATGGCCACTTCGCGCACGTAACTGGAAACGTGCCCCGGGTTCGATGCCCGTTCGGCCCGAACGCACTCTAACTCGTCTACAACATACAAGAAAGAGAGACTCCTCACTGAATCTACATACATAATGCACAAAACACACACACACATACACCGCGATACTTTATTGTTTATTTCGTAGAGTTGAAAACCGGTATTCGCCACTCGCGCGAATCCCCGCGACCCAACTACACAAGTGCATATACAACTCGTCTTGCACAAGCTTTTGAAAAATGCGATAAAATTCCGATATTTTCCACACGTCTTTCGTATTTTTCTTAAATAACCCGCCGTTAGTACAACGGGCATATGTTCGATCGGTTTTTGAAGTGGCTTGCACCCCCTCGGTGTCTGTCCCAGTTTCTTTATTGGCGTCGAAGGGGCAGTAGAAGAAGCTCGAGCGTTCCTTTTTTGCATTTTGCCGAAGCGTTCCTGAAATCGCGATATGATACTTCATCCCCCTCGTTCATCCCGGTTCGATCTGTGGCCGTATAGCGGCGCGACAACTTCCAGACACGTTTGAAGTGAAGAAGTGGTCGTGAGTGGCCGCTCTGCCTCCTGAAAAATTCGCGTCACGGAACTGAAATCTCCCCGAGCTTTCCGGCACGACTCGAAAGTCCACGCCGGACGAACGGCGACACTTCAAAAGCTCGTGAATCAATTTAATTCTCACTTTTTGCACAAATGATACCTTTAAATTTTGATTGGAAGACTTTTTTTTATGATTTTGTGTAATACTAGGTATTAATAATACTCAGCGCTACCCGAATATATTTCGGACTTAAAATAAATAATTTTGTTTTCCGATTACATTACGTACATATTACATATCTATCTCTGTTTATAAGCCTTTTTCTAACTATTTCGATTAGTGACCTTTCTGTTCATCACCTTACTACATTTATTCAATGGCTATCTTGTTTATTCATAAATAAAAAAAATAAGGTGACTTACAAGGGGAAGCATCTACAACTTCCGGTTGACGAAAAATTTTGAAAACCTTCGGATCAGAATGGCTGGGAATATACAATTTGAGTGTGTTACGGTTTTTGAGTTATAGCGATTTCACACAAATGCGCGATACACAAAGACATTTTCCAAAAATCATGAAAACGTCATCAGGGCACGATACCTGATACATATCATTCAAAACCTCACGGTCGATTTTCGCACGATCGCAATACTTAATTCGATATACATAGATAAAGTAAAAATCGATGTACGTATCTTAGAGATGGCTTACGATAGAGCCACGTTGAAATTCCATTATCTATTGTAGTAAAAGTGTGGCGACAATCAAATCCATAGATTCCTCGTTCTCAGTCACCAAACTATTAATCTTACTCTTGCAAATTCATGAATAGCGAATTTAGCTTAATTTAACCCAATGTGACCAGCTAACCTAAATGTTTTCAATAGATTTTTTCAAGTCTAACGTTCGTCGGAATCATTTGTGTAGTGTACCTACCGCAGTTTAAAGGCACGCACTTTACAATCATAATAACAAGAAGCTATAACATATTCCTACGGGGAATGGGGAGGGGGGGGGGGGGGGACGTGCATAATGAATCGCACTATACACACATAAAATATTTTATGCGAGAAGTAGCGACACTTGGTAATGAATCATGGAAGACATTTATCTTCCACGTTCAACAGGCTCGAACGTTCATCATCTTCAAAACTTACATACACATTACACACTCGATGAAATGAAATACCTGCGGAATTGCCATTTCCCTACCCCCCCCGCCTTATTCTCTCGCTGTAATGTTTGCTTTGACGTTCTTAGAATGAAACTTTAGTGAAATGAAGCGCTAACGTGGGCTTCGCCCCCCGGCGCCAAGCGAAATTCCGCATTTAACATCTACCAATTATTCGAACGTTCGTATTATTTATATTATCCATACGTGCTTAAATCTAGCACATCTTAGCAACTTGAGACAGAGTACCGATAGATTTCCAGTTGTAATTAAGAACTGGCATTGTTATCATCTAATCAAAATTGTATACATCCATGTAAAGAACAATACTATTTACATATATCCGATTATGATCGAAAGTTTTACCCAAAACGAAAAACAATGGCGGTTGTTTCGCATTGGATAAAAAAAAGTTTCCACATATATGAAAAGCCGGAAAAGTAACAAAAGACACATGCTAAAACCAAAATGGAAGACATAAAAAAATAATAACAAGAAACTTTTCCTTACGATTGCAACAGATGTTTTGATATCGTATTAAACTATTAAAGTGTTTGATGTAACGCTCGTCGGCTGCAATACTGTAACACCTCTAAAAATATAAACATTTCGTTCAATACACAAATAGTAAGTCACACTACTGCATTTCGTAATAGTTTTAAAACAATCTATGTATTTATCACTGTATTTTTTGAGCTATGCGAGTATCATAGCAGAATAGCGATGCGATGAATGTTTTTGTGTGTATCTTTTGAAAATATTCGATATCTGAAATTCAGAAACAGAAAAGAATAACAAAATAAAGAATTGCTATCTAAAGATTCAAAAATAAATATATGAAATTTAAAATAAAAAAAAGTAAACGCGTGCGATAGCGAAAATAGCTTTGCGTACACGCATCAATGATTTAATACCCCTGTACTTAAAGACAGCCACTGAAAGCTCTTTACGAGCTCATATACAATGATATACAACCACGTCACACATGATTTATAGCTTATTTCAAAATTTAACGTGTAATAGTAAAATTTTTAATTGATAATGAGATACTAAACACGAAAAGTGACCGTTGAAATTCGGAAAAAAACTTATAGGAAAAAGTGATCGTTTTGCATTTGTTTAGCGTGAACTGCCCGAAAATGTACTGTCACGAGCCAAGTTTAAGTCGGTACGATCCCTCCGCGAATAGCTCAAAAAGGCTCAAAAGGACCCCGCTCTTATATTGGGCTTTATCAATGTTTATGGTAAATTTTTTTCCTCGGATAATCTTATCTGCTCTAAACAACCGCACATGTGCGTCTCTACTATAAATTTTGAGAATAACTGGTGAGCAAAAAAAAAAAAAATAAAATCAGGTCACGATAGAGGAAAAATCTCATGACAAATTTCGGGCGTACATGGGTTGAAGGGTTTAGAAAATTAATATATTATATTCGAGAGAAAATTGATTCATTGAATAAACACGTGCAGACACATGTTTCGGACAGGTCTCGTTCCACCGTTACATAAACACCATACGCTCAAAGCGTTATTGGAACATTTGAGATGGGAAAGTTTACCCTTAAATCCATATGACACAATGTTAATAACTACATACTGTTTACCTAATTCTAAACGAAAATTTTGCATTACTCTAGCGAGAGCGAAATAAAAAACACGACACAAAAAAATTAATAAATATTCCCAGCGGGTCCATTTAAGTTAAGCTTGTAATCATCGTTACAGTACGAGAACCCCCGAGCTGAAACTGCACTGTCGAAATGCCTTAGCACAACGTACCAGTTTCCAGATAGTATGTAATATATACGTAGGTATACCCAAGACGAGTACAGTGTACTGCGTTTCGACAGCAAATTGAAACGTGCCATACAACGTATCGATCAACGATGAAACACACCCTCAATTACGGTGAATAGTTCCGGTTCAAGAGTGAACCAACCAAGATGACGGGAAAATCGCAGACAGTACCCAGGATAGAGCGAGACACTCCCGTTTCCACGAAATAGTATGTACACCAACGGTCAAAGTCTCAGATGTCGTATATCGAGTTGAATCTTGCGCTTGTGCTATCTCTTCCTTGGTGTTTACAAGGACTTTGTCCCTTGTCCAAAGACAAAGTTTTGATTAAGTGGGGGGCGCCAGTGATGCTATCGTCCTGTTAGAAACTAACTACCTTCGATACGAATCCACTCCTGCGAGATGACTTCAAGAGGGGCTACTGTCGAATCAATCGTGCCTTGAAGTTTACTTTCGACCAATTAGGACGCAGTCCTGGCGGATTTCGAAAAATAATAAAAAAAATCTCGTTTCCGGCTTTCGAGCTAATCTCGAACGCTTTCGATAGCTCCCATAACCGTTCTAGAAGACGGTTCCAAGCAGTTTTCCCAACGGTTATCGATTCCTCGTCAAACAATGGCCATCTGCATTATTACGTCGACGGCAACATCGGGTGGAAACAACCTACCCGCTTGTGTATACTCACCGGAAACCCAACGAAAAACAGGCAAAAGTCAACAATCGACCGTTTTAAAAATCGCTCAAACCAAAAATTTATACAATGGAGACGCGCAGAGTACGCTTTTGAACATCGCCGATATTGATATTCTATTTCGAGCTTTTCGGTTTGACGCACCCATCGTGTTTGCTCTGTCAAACGATTTTAAGATAAAAATATAAATTTCTAAAATATAGTTCACTTTCTCATAGCTTCTATCGGTGTTTGCTGATAGACAGAGCGTATCGTGAACTTTGACCGATTTGAGTGTCACCTACGATACTCACTCTATATCATGACGCAGGTACATCAACATGCAATAAAAACTAAACCAAAAAGGAAATTCAACCTATTTATCAACTGACCCGCAAATAATCTATCAAATATATTCATAGGATTATTTTCTTCTGAGAAACTTATCGAAAAACGGAAAATCTACCCACAATATAAGTATCATTTAAAAAAATGATTATTATGATGAAAATACAAATATTAATTACCAATATGAATAGAATACGGCTTACACAAAATCTTAAGTTCAATTTTTTTCGCACGGTATATTGTTTTATTTATTTAATACTTCAAATATCAATAAAGTAAAAAGCTAAGTATGTATGTACATTATAAAGGTATTACTTCTTCAAAGGATATTGTATTGATTGCCTTCGTACTTGAGTTATGCGCGTTAAATGTTATGAATTCTGTTGGGTTATATTATTTTGGGTTATAATTGGGTTATAAAATTGGGTTATCAAGTATGAACGAATGATTGTTAATTATATCGCAATTCACATAGGGAGTTGCGTGTCGGTCTCAAATTCAACGATAAAGGGATCCGGAAGGTCTCTCTGCCATCGTTGTGGGAAGACCTTGGCATTTCGTTTAGCAGCGATTTCCTTTGGAGATTGAACCGCGACGTTGAGAGATAAAGACGTTGAATATTTAAAAGTTTAAAAGACGAGGAAGCTTTCGGAGCTTTGTGAGCTCCGAAAGCTCTCTCGGGTTCATCGTGGTGACTTTGAACCGAGTCTCGGATGCGATACAAAGTATGTCTCTCGATCTCTCGAATCGAATTCGAATACTGAGAAAATGTTGCATACATAATAAAACTTACGAGCTAATATCACGTTTCGGCTACTGCCGACGTTTGTGTTGACCATGCGTTTGAGCGGTACTCTCTCGTTTGCGAGTTTAATTAACGGATGACGACGACGTTGTTCGTACCAATTTCTGGCTGAAACCGCTACTTGTTAATATTCTAAAACGAGCCATGCTTGCATACTACACGGTGTTGGGAAAACTGCTAATGAGATTTCAAATGCAACTAAAAATTGTGCATAGGCTACGAGGAGAGCAATATTTAATGCGAACATGTTGAGAATGGATCCAATTATGATTAAAAAATGATGGTATCTATCATTATTTCGTTACAATTTAAAAAATTCGGGTGTGGCCAACCCATGACTTAATCCATATATTTGAGGAATACAAAGAGTAACGAAATTATTTTTTTAAGTACGTATTTTTAATAATAATAATAATAATAATATTATTATATAAAAAAATAATAATAATAATAAAAAAGTAATATTTCTGAAACGGCTCCGGGAATTTTGTCGAAATTTCATATCTATAGTTTTCACGTTAGCCGTAAGAGATACTGTGATTGTAGTCAACTTCTGACGAGCGAAAGTGGCAGTTTATTCTTGAATGATTTTTTGTTTTTTTTTATTTTTTTCGACCTTTTAAATATGTAGTATCGTCACAATATTGTAATGTTGTAATTCTGAGAGAATTTATATTTAAAAAAAATAAATCACTAAAATTAGTCAACCGCAAGTAGGTTTTTTTTGTCGAAAAGTTTACCACAGAATATTTCTGAAACTGCTCCGGCGATCTTGTCGAAAATTTATATTCCAAACATATATCCCAAAAAATTCCATACATCGTCGCTCCACCCTTATGTACATACATAGAATCACACATGCATTCATAGATAGGTCACGATGACATAGGCCCGATGCAGTTTTCCCTGTGCAACACAAAAACACACCTATAGGTACATACATAATATAGTAAATCGAAAGGTGGGTCGACGTGGGTATCGCTATGGGGCATTCATGGGGTATCGGGCGTCACGTACGCCACCGTGTTTGTTCGGACTGTTTATATCGGCTATAAATCGCGTTATCTCAGGTCCGGTCGGGCTCTTTGTACGCCTCGCAATATTCCCGCAGCATCCTTGTTGCATGCCAAAACTACCCCTGCATCCTAACCCCAGTTCCCCTTCTGTGGCTGCACCACCCCCTTCACTTCGCTGAAGTTTCCCGTCAAAAGCTCTCAAATGTAATTCTGTCGCCCGCGGGGAACGGAAAGGGATTAATCATCCACCGAGTGCAGTTGTTTGCACACCGAAAAGTCGAAACCCTAGCGCACGATTCGTATCCACATTCGCGCTGATTGCATAAAAAGCTCGTTCCGTTTCTCAACTTTCTCGCTTTAAGTTTGCGCGGAAGCGTTCTGAAACTGAAGCCATCCTGTGTGACAAATTCGTACTGCGATTCCGTTCAATGTGGCGATTACTGTTGACGAATCTTATAATTAATAAAGTATGCGAGCTCTTCTCGAACGTGAAGAGAGCGTAAGTGGAATGCATACATGGGTAAAAAGTACGACAAAGTATTTTCTGTTCGGTACATTAATTTGTTATATATACATACCTAGGACAATTGGTGAATATGACTCGATGTAATGAAGAAGAAATAAAACGAAGAATGAAACTAGGAAGGAGCGCTTTTGGAAGAATGAACATAGTTTTTAAATCCAACATTCCGCTATGCTTAAAAAAGAAGGCATACGACCAATGCGTACTGCCAGTTATGACGTATGGATGTGAAACGAGGATGCTTAATTCAAGAATGTTACGTAAGAATCAGTGCACACTGAGAAGTATGGAAATATGTACATATGCTTGGTATAACACAAGAAGAGATCGTAATAGGTAAGAGGTACGACCAAAGTGGCAGATATAGCGGAACGTTTGAAAAAGTTGAGGTGGCAATGGACTGGACGCATAGCGATAAAAATGGATGGCAGATGGATGCGAGAAATACTGTAATGGTATCCGAAAGGATGTGAAAGAAAGCAAGGTAGACCGAGTGGACGATGGGCTGATGAATTGAGAAGAATGTGTGGAGTCAACTGGATGCAGATTGCTCAAGACAGACAGAAATGGAGAGCGAATTGGAGAGGCCTTTATCCAGCAGTGGATGGCGGACGGCTAAAAATGATGATGATAATGTGAGCTGTTTTGTTTGAAAATGGTATGTGTTCACCTGACGTACAGAAAATTTCCAAAAATCATGTGAAAGCGCGCTCAGAGGACGATACCTCAAGCTCGAAATTTCACACGACAACAATACTTCATCTACATACGTACATGGGTAAAGTAAAAATTGCGAGAAAAAAGTCAGAGATGTCTTGCTAAGAGTATGAGGGTTGAGTAAATTGAAGTACAAAACTAAATATAACTTAATAATAAAAATTGAACATAAGCCTCTTTAAAAAATGGCTCAAACAGAATATGTCAAATTGAAAATGTCAAATAAAATAATATTTTATATCAAATTTTGAATAGACTTTCGTTCTGTGAAAGTAATCCGCCTTTGAAAACGTACAATACTTGAGACAAAGGGAACGAAGCGCTGTAAAGCCGCCGGCGTGACCTTGAAGTCTCCAAGTATTGTAGTCTCATGTACAATACGAATTCACTGTAATCCTCTTTTCAAACCAGATTATCATTATATTGAGTCAAAAAATTATCAGAAATGAAAAGCCTCGCTAGACAATGCAGCATTAATAATTCATTGAACTGAAATATCATAATCGTAATAGATTTTAGGTTGATTAAATGCTCTTACATATAACGGAAGAACATTCTAATTTTTCTAAGATGTAATTGTTTATTATAAAAAATGATTATGCGACACGATTTTGCAACGAGAAATCTTCAAACGAAACTCCCAGTGTTATTAGCGGAATTGGACAATTTGCAAAAGTTGTTAAAAATTACAACTTTTACTGCCAAATTTAATAAAGTTCGCCAACAACGGGCATAGCTGCTGAAAACAGCAACTTTAAGGGGTGGATTTTTCAAAACGTTAGGCGACACTGAGGAACGGTTCATGTATTATGAATAGTTTTCACCGAAGCGTATAATAAATCTTATTGTTCTCGCGAGACACTCGTGCTCATCTGTGGGGACGAACCTCGGTTTTAATGCCTCCGGGCACAATAACGCACAATTCTTCATTTCTTCGAGAACATAAATCACACGAAAGTGGTCCGGAAGCAAACAAAAACGAACGCGCACCGCTGATTTGAAGCCTTCAAACGAAACGATGTAGTTTCACAGTACTGTGTACGCAATATGACGCGAATGCATTACCATAACGACCGATCCATCTTCATTCTCGTCGAATAGCCAGATCAGACTCATCTGATCCGGAACTTTGCACCGTATCGCACTCGATCGGGATATTTAGACCGAACTGAAATTCCGGAATCGAGACCTTTGGCAGATGGTGCCGATTCGACAATAACGACAAGGTAACTGTGAGTAAGTATGGACCGAACTGAAGATAACCCTGCTAACGACTTGGATGGGTAATGCAGTGAATAAATTTACCGGCTTCTGAACAGTCACAGTACGAACTTCCGACTCTCATTTGTGACTTCAAATATTTTTTCGAATCAAACAAATTGCAAGGAAATGATATTTAATGAAAAAAAATTAATTAAATAAATAAACAATCTAAAAATAATATAAAGATTACTAAAACTAACAGCACTTCAGTCAAAATTTATTATAATAAACGAATGCATATCTAATCTATATATGTATGTATGTACATACATATATAAGCCGCCTTGAAGAGAAACACCTCCACGCCCTTTCTCCCCAAGACCCTCACATGAGGCCACCACCCCCCCAACGAATATAGTCTGTTGACCGTTCCGTTGGGGACAGACGGTTTTCCAGTAAGGCGGGAACAACCGCGCATTTCTGCTGAAATAAAATAAGACGCAAAAAAAAAAGTAAAAAAAAAAAAAATACTTTTTTTTTTTTTTTTTAGGAAAGGGAAGGGAATTTTTTTTTTTTTTTCTTTACTAGTACTATGTATGTACATACATACGTAATGTGAATAAATTATCTGGTTCCAAAATTATTTATTCAATTTATGTATAGGTATAATATTATACATATTCCCAAAGCTCTCCCTGATTATTCCACAAGGAATTTATGAAGCGGAAAACTTACTAAAGAATTACCTTCGAAAAATAATAACGAAACGTTCATGGAGTAAAGAAATGTATACATATAATGTAAAATTCGATTTGTAGATGTCTGATAAATTTAGGAAAAAAAAAAATAAAAGTACATTTTTTTCATTGTTTCATATTCTAATTTATTTTAACAATGACGTAACATTGTTTTGTACGTCATAAGACGTCAGAATAACGTCAAAATCAATAAACTTCAAGATTAGGGGTCGTGTATACGGTCTCACGCAAACTACCCCTCCCTCGTCTAAAGTCACAATAAAGTCAAACGGGTCGTATTCGAAAGTTGCCGTTCAAATTGTTGCATCGTTATTCATCCAAAACACAACTCGACACACTCACAATTGATTAATACCATATTGCGAAAATGACGACGGTCAAATTCCTCACCGGTGCGGTTTTCCACGCTTTCAGGAATTTTCCGCCTCTCTCCGTAGCAAATAAGACATCTTTTCCGTCGACATTGTTCGCCGAGAGAGATTCACCATTATTTTCTCCGCGCGTCGTAATACCACTTTTCATTTTTTTGTGTGTGTGTTTGTCCCTCGCAGTTCGCCGTATTGTTTCATCAAAAAATAATAACAATAAGGGTGAAGCTCAAAAAAACGGCGAAACTATTTCTTTTTTTAAACGACTCGCAGACGATGCTATTTGCAAATGAAACCCTGTTTTTGAAAATGGGTAGAGAACATAAGACGGCCGAGCTTTTAGTCTCGAGCTTAAGAAGGTAAACACACTGATCAACCCGTTTTTTTTTTGTCACTCGCGACCAATAGAGAAAAATGGTTTTGAATCTTTTTTAAAGTCATTTTTAATTCGAATTGTTTTTACATACAATACCGGTCATTGAAATAGACTTATTTAATTTTTTTGTTAGTTTTTTCATAAAGCCGCGGAACCCTCGCAAATTTTTTTTTATAAATAGGGCTCAAATAAATAAAATTTGTAACACGTTAAATAGCTACAGACTATACATATATACATATGTATATACTCCTGGTAGTTTGAAAATGTGCGAGCGCTGTAAATGTACTGACAACCAGGCTAGGGGGTAGATTTAATATTATTATACATACATGGAATTTTATAATGTATATCACTTAGCTCTTGATAATGGATGGCTTTAGACTCATAAAGTATTTGTATATGCGTGTATTAAATTAAAATAGACTCATATGTTAAATGGAATTTATAATAGATTTGAGCTCATAGCGCGACTTGGCCACCTACACGTGTACTATGTATACGCTTTGATATGTACATATGTAAATACACTATATAAATGATAATCACCCGATGTCACTATCAACGGGCAGCCAATAGCATGTACCTACATATATCCATATAGGAATTATTGTTGAATTTTTACTGTACTTTATATTGAACTATGTATATATAATCAAGAGCAACTGTTTTACTGTATCAAGTTCGATTTTCATATCATAAATACCAGAGATTGGTACTAAATTTTCAGATCAATAACCAATGGCAATCGAAACTTTTCCACTAATTTTCTCAATGGCAGCTTACACAATAGTGTCAACAAATATGGATGACCACCTACACATGTAAACGCTTTGATATATGTAAATACGTACACTTTAAATGTATTCATAAATGATAACCACCAGATGACACTGTCAACGGGGAGAGACTTGTTTTATATATTTTAAACTACTTGTATATTAAAAATATTCAGTCTTATGTTTTGATATGAAGTAATTTCAAAAAGGCTGTATGTTTTCCATTACGTAAAACAGTTTCTTGAAAAAAAAAAATATTTAAATATATGTACATAGGATTACTTAAATTGCGTCAGACTTGTAAAATAGTAAAATTTAATAAAAATATATAAAAATAATCGAAAAACTCCATAATTAAAACAAAATGATGCGGTTTTAATGAACACTACTGTACACTTCTGTTAGATTTACACAAAAGCGATACTATTCCTTTGTAGCTGGCTGTAAACGAATTTCGCGTTGAAGCAGAAGATCTCACACCCACTCACTGAAAACGTTTCGACCCCCAATCATAAATTTTCTTCGTATATATTTATACACAATATATATTGCATACCTATATAATTTTTTTTTCTCAGTTGTATGTATGCGTACGTAACAGACCGATTTCATAACCGATTTCTGTCCATCCGGATATGTACAATGGCAGGCGGCACGCGAATTCGCGACAATAACCCGCCATCTCGACAACAATGCGACTCTCGCCATCTCGACAACAATAACATCGACGATAATGTATCGCTTCGGCCGGATCAGATATGAAGAATTACCGTAACGGACTGAACCCTTTCACGCGAATAAGCCCTTTCCAGCCAAAAAAAAAAGTGCTTTTTCCAAAAACCCCACAGCTCCGCCTCTCGCCAGTCGCATAAAGAGAAAAATTCGCGAAAATTTCGAATGAAAGTAAATTTACGAACGGATATATTTTTATACGAAGGCCAGCTCTCAGTATACATACATACATACATGTACGAATTGCTTAGTATATCTCACACTAACGTCACAACCACGGCTTTAATGATATTTCAATTCATTTTAGTTACTGAAATCGAAATCGACTGCTCATTCCTTCATTTTAAACCAAATATGTAGTCAACTTAGTGATGTCTATGACAACTGAAAATTGTAAATATAAGAAACTGTGAGTCAATAATATACAGACTCACAATTTACAATTTACATTCATTAAATGGTTGATTCATGTACAATGTACATTACATTAAATGGATTAATATTATGTATTATTTTGATACGAAGCATCGTAATAGCGATAACGTATTAGCTTAAGCTTCATATATCGTGTCGCGATTAATCAAAAGACTAATGAAGCGTTTATGTTATGATATTAATAATCCGGCGAAACATTTATATAATATTCGCAAAAATTATTAAAGGATGAAAAATATATACATACATATACCCAGTGATTACAGTATACTAACATTTTAAATGTGTATATTTAGCGTTTTAATTTCGACGGAATATAAATGAAAGGCTTCGTTCGAGTAAGTAAAAAAAAAAAAAAAAGCGAATTTCAATAAAGAATGTTCAAATGGCAGAAGTTGAACTGATAAAATCTCTCGTACAAAACGGTTTCAAGAGGAGAGCGAGAAAAGCCATTATTTTTAAAAGGAAAATACCCAACCCGTATGAATGCCATTTTATTTTTCGCATAGACTAGAGAATTGCGCGAAAAGATTATACAAAGTTTATCCGAAGTTTATGTGCAACACTTAAGTACACGTCATTCCGGACACAAAAACTAAAAATCAAATATGTGTAATATTGACCGTTTTTGAATATTTTTAAATACCTAAAATTTCAATTACAAACTGTACAAGTTTCGGAAGTCTAGTTATTTTTCAATATGCAGCAGAATGAGATACCAAAAAGTTGCAATACGTATTACATATATAGTGAGATAATTTACTGCTCAGAGTTTTAAAAGCTCGTACCTAATCTTTGTGACGTTTATTAAATCCGATATCGTACGATCTCGCGTATTTCAGCGACTTTTTCAGATGAAGAAAATTCTTCGCTAAGTCACGCCGCTTCCAAATAGCATCCGGGTTCGAAAATCCGGAATTATGCCACGGGCCGGAATTTAATTTTCATAAATTGTCAACAATGGAATTGCCGTACGATGCTTTCCCGTAGTGAAACTCGACTAAGCCTGCATTTTTGTATTATTATATACCGACACTCGAGTATGCTGAAATTTATAATGAACTGAAACGAACGCGCCTTAACCATATTGGCTCTCGGCAATAATCAACCTCGCTTTCACAAAATAATAATATGAGACATACATAGAGCTGTAAGAAGATAACCGTAAGCATCGGTTTAGTTCACGATGCGACATAGATTTTATATTGCGAAATTTAGAACGAAACGAACATAACGAGCGCAGAATCTCGAATTCGTTTCAGCGGAAAACCTTAGGATTTCAGCGACGGCACGTATCGCACACAATCGCTCTCGTATCGGACCGCACTGCCGGATTACCGAGACTCCAGTTTTACCGGCCCATCGTCCACTTCGTCAGCGGATTTGATGACGGAATAGTTTTCGTTTCGTCGATCGGATTAAAGGGGGTAATTGAAAGCTTGCGACGACGTTTTACCCGTACCTGGAAACAAACATATTCGACATTGTATTCCAGCTGGGTGAGCGCTTCCGTTTATCCGGACGACTGCGGAATTCATGGGGGATTTTCACAAATTTTCGTGTGCGATTCTTGTGTTTGTCGAACGAAACGAGGGAGACTTGAACGAGATGCTTCTATACTATTGTTGAAACCCGTAACCACTATGTACGATAGGGATCATCAAGACAGTGTTTAGATAGCGAACATCAAAAGTGACATTAGTTTTGAAGACATAATTTTTTGAAAATAGGATCTTTTAATTTACCCACCTGTATGTGAGCCACTACAACTTAAAACTAAATATTTGTGTGTTTGACTCTTTGTTCCCTATATTATACATTCTCAAACCATTTGACTTCATCATCTTCATCATTTTCCATCACCGTCACCATCCACTGCTGGATGGAGACCTTTCTAATCCTCTTCCATTCCTGTCTGTCTTGAGCAATCTGCATCCACTTGACTCCACATATTCTTCTCAATTCAAGCACATCGTCCACTCGGTCTACCTTGCTTTCTTTCACATCCTCTTGGATACTATTCCAGTATTTCTCGAGTCCATCCATTCATCTCGCTATGTGTCCAGCCCATTGCCACTCCAACTTTTTCACACGTTCTGCTATGTATGTATATCTGCCACTTTGGTCATACTTCTTACCCATGTATTCCTCTTACGATCTCTTCTTGTCATACCAAGCATACATCTTTCAATGCTTCTCTGTATGCACTGGATCTTACGTAGCATTCTTGAATTTAGCATCCACGTTTCACATCCATACGTCATAACTGGCAATACGCATTGGTCGTATGCCTTCTTTTTTATACATAGCGGAATGTTGGATTTAAAGTTAATTCTTCCAAAAGTACTCCGCCGTAGTTTCATTCTTCGTTTTATTTCTTCTTCTTTACATACGGCCATATCCACCAATTGTTTGTTCTAGGTATAAATAACTATCAACTATCTTTACAGTATGATTATCTACTGTGACTACGTTTTGCGTGCAAAATTTATTGAACACATTTGACTTATCGGAACCAAGCTTTGTCTACTAGTGTGTACTAAAAACCGAACAAAATGTCCAATACATACTTATATTCCATAGAGAATGTAAACATTTTGGTATATATGTATGTACATATGTATACTTCTATCCTACTTGTTGAAGGAATTAAGTATAACGTTTGACACAAAAACAAACACTCGACATTTCGACATGCCGGAATAATAGCGAGCGGAAAGAGTCGCCGCTCTCGAGACCCGGAAAAATCGTATTATTCAATAGACAAAGGGAAAAGCTTAGCCTTTTCGCGGGGGCGAATGAAAGTGTGGGGAGGGCTTGAGTTCGAAACGGTGGCAGTGGTTGTGCGTAAGGTGGATGGGAAATCGCCAATATCTGAACCGGAATGTATTCAATATAAAAATATGCCGTAAAATTGCGATTCGGAAAAGGTACGACGTGACGTGGGACTCCAGGTCAGAGGTCGGGGTCTCGCGCCGTATATTTAGTATCGGGATGCTTATTGAATATTAAAAAAAATAAAAAAAAAGCACAGAAAAGAAGGGGGGGCTGCTTTTATTGCATGGAAGACCTTCGTTATTTTTGCCAGATACCCCACTAACAAAAACCGGAAATGGGCTATCTTGTTTTTCTATTTTCAATCGTATTCCATTTTTACTTTCAATAATATACCTACATATGTATGTACATACATATATTCAAAGTTAAATATAAATCCGAATATTTTTTAATGTACATATATTACAGAACGTTTTCAGCTTTCCAAATCAAGTATGTACTTGATAAAGTAATCCATTTTCCATTGCATTTTCTTCGGATGAGTAATTACACTAGTATTGTACAATAGGTTGAGTTTCCGCGATATAACTACCGTCGCGTTGGGTCTAAATTAAGCATTTAAAGTTCGGTGCGGGTAAATGAAATTTTAAGCGTCTCTCTAAATGGGGATTTCCCACTTTTAACCGTCCCGTCGTCACACCGCTTTCCCGCCCATCGATCCCGCCTCTCTCCTCCCGGGAAATTGCACATTTCCCGGCCTTATTAGAAAGCCGGCCCACCGGTCGACGCAATCAACCAACACACATACATACAAAGCGCATCCGGAAATAAATGAAAAATTATTGCGAAATAAACGTATACTTAAAGTGTAAACGGCGCAGATAGCGTATGATTTTCTAGCTGCTGGAAGATCATAGCGAGACAAGTGTGTAATGAAGGCAACATTACATATGTATCCTTCCTTATACATATATAAAAATATTACCATTTACAAACCACGATACGCAAAATATAAACAATGAAATAATTTGTCGTTACAACCAAAAAAAATTGAATTGTATTGATCTTTGATGGACTGACTTAAGAGTACAAGTCAAATAAGGTAACTTTTCAGGATAGTCAAAAAACTAAAAAAAATAATTTGTAGATCACGTTATTTTGAGCTCTTCATTTTGACAAGTTCCAAATCGAATTGACTTGTGTGCTTTGGTGTAAACATGGACATCAATTCAAGAATCCAATATAAGAATATGCACTTTTCCTGTTTTGACCAAAATTTGACATGTACACTTGAGGTCGCCTATCAAAGATATAATATTACAAAAGACAGAATTGCAGAGTTGACTGTTACCTAGTTACACTGACTGAAAGCTTTATGCATACATAAAAGTTGAAATAATTTGTCTATAAGTGAAAACACCAGCTAAGCTTTTAGTTTATTTTCCGAAGTAAAAAAAGACTCTCAAATATTTATTTTCCTTTATTAGGTATATTTGAGTAAATATTACCAAAATTTTGACTGTATACAACTTGACAACGGTTCATGTTCCCGTACTTTTCTTTGTGTAGGTAGATGATCTCCTTTGTCAATATTTACAATATGTTTCATTAGACGTGAATAACCTGTAGTATTTACTTTTACATTTTATATTGATACTTTTACGGAGCATTTTTGTTATATCTGTATGTAGAGGTATATGTGAAATAAGGTGTGGGAAAGGGAAACAAACGCGGGTAAAGTGGATGCTGGAGAAACATCATACGACATAGGAAAATTTGGAAATCAAGTGTCCACACACGCGCGAATCCCAAACCCGTATTAACGTTATCGGAAAAACCTCGAAAAGCTGAGGTGAGGTGCGCGATTGCGTGTGGCGCGTGAATAATTCAAAAGAGCCCTGCCACCCCCGTACTTCTCTTTTATAAAACAATGAAATTTTATTCGCAGGGTGAGAGTGGGTTTATTTTCGCCATTATTCTAGTCGGCCGGGTCCATAGTCGGCCACTTGCCGCCACATGTTCCCATTTCCGCAGGGCCAGGCTTGGTTATGTTTGAACACGAATGTGGCCCCGAACGAATGCAAATTTCTCCTTTCTTTGCCTGGCGGCAGCCACTCTTCGTTATTAGGTCGGGAAAACAACACGGCGATGCTCTCCGTGAGATGTAAATAGAGCAGGTGTTCAGAGGAAAAACGCGATGGAAAGATTTTTTTAGCGCTATCGGTGAAATTTCACTTTTCCCGCCAATTTTCCTCATCGATTTCCATACACGGCAGCGTCTTGTGTGAGTTCTAAGAAATAACCGTTGATCGTTGAATATTTATTCAAACAACAATAATACCTATACGTTTGAATGCAGCTATAAAAATTTCTAACATTAAATTTCTAAAATATTGTATGTTTAGAAAGGTTTCAAAGAAGGATACAACCATCTGAACTCCGATCTAGACTACCCTATAACGAAAGGTTGAAGAGAATGAGTCTCACTTCTTTAGAGACGAGAAGATTGAGAGGCGATCTAATTGAAGTGTATAAAATAATAAATAATAAATATAAATGTTCAATAAAAAACCTTCTCACGTTCCATAAACACGTTCATCTCAGAGGTCATACTCTGAGACTTCTAAAAGACAAATCTAACAAAATTGTCAGACTCATTCTTTTGAAATAGTTGAAGTTTGGAACCGCCTCCCAAATCAGCTAGTAACTTCTGAAAATACAAATGTCTTTAAAAATGATCTCGATAAGTATTTGAATATAAATGGATTTTTGTAATCCTTCAAATATAAAATACAAATAACTAAAAAAATTAAAAACTATCTAAAATTTATATCAGATCCATCGGCTATGCCGCCTGCCTATAAATAAATTTAAGTTCCTATACAAAGTGATATGTATGTACATATTATCTTTTAAAATATAAAACCAACACATATCCATACATATTCATGTAATGACAAATAATCTACAGAACCAGTCAAAGTTATAAGATTTTCGTATAAAATTCCTATATGTACGGATAAAGGAAAATAACTAATTAAATTCTATTGACGAAATTTTTCTATATTTACTCGAAGAATTCCGTAATTTTTGACAATTAACGTCGTATAATGAAAATAGCTGAGCGATAGTCTTCATTAAAACTAGACATCAAATGAAAACATCAAAGCTTTGATGACATGCAAAAAGTCTTACAATTAATAATTTGATGAAATTTCATACCAAAGTTTGAACAAACGCTTTTTACGCAGAACTTTAATTTAACTTAACAAGAAAATCTAAAAAAATTCGACCAAATATATACATATATATATATATATACTATATATATTTTACAACGCGGAAAAAGTATTATAAATATACAAGCAGTTCACATTCAGACACTCGCTCACGTTCGTACAAAAAGTAAAAATAACCATTTATTATTACATATCGAAGGAGAACACGCGTACACATTTGGTGAGAGTGGGAGATGAAAAAAAAAAGTTGTGCAAAAACTTATACACATACACAACGTACGATACATACGTGGGTATATTTGTACGAGTTATACATTAAATGTTTCCAATTTCGCCTCAACAGTTGCTTTCGCTCACGTCACGACCATTCGACACACTCGCTGATCTAATTCGCATCCTCACGCACTGCACATACATTTCTGAAAACGTGTTGTTCCATTGCTACAATCCAATTATTCCACATTCTTCGTATAAAAAGCACAACCGCCACAAGCTCGGCTACTTTCAACGCGAACACAGACGCACAACTTATTTACCGAGAATTTTCCATACACGCAAACGATCGCCGAAACCGTTACGCTTGATTTACTTTTGCTGTGTACCTATGTATGTATATATGTACATACATAGTGAACGTATCCTTAAATGGAAAATCTCGTAGATCATGTTTATTGCGTGCCAAGTCGCCGGACTTTGACGGTAAATCAGTGTTTCCAGCGGTCGAGACATCATTACGACGGCCACGTGTTGGCTCGTGTTCGTCCCTCCTTCCGACATTTTCCGGCTTTTCCGGAAGGGGCGTTTGTCGCCGAAGAGATGGGAGAAATAACATCACGTCTCGTTAGTCGGAAAACCCACCTGTAGGGGGATGAGAGAGTTCGGGCCCACCATAAATCATAGGACGTCCCGCACATAGTAATAGACCTGTCAACCGGATAGAGCCAACGGGGATTATCGTCCCGGCCCATCGGCCAGACGCCATCCCGCCGATACGGGAAATCGCGTCTCCTTAAATCCTCTTCTTCTTATTGGACCAACTGCCGCAAATGGATATTAATACACTTCCGCGTCCTCGTTTTTACTTTATTTTATCACTCTCCCTCTCTCTCGCTCTGTTTTCGATGGCATTCTTTGAAGAGTGAACTCATCGTCTCGTCCCTATCTCTAGAGGTGGAGTGAGGCGAAGCGCTGAAACTTTTAATGTGTTGACTTTGTTCAATTCGTTCTATGTACTTATATTTCATTGTGTCGGTCACATTTTGAATTTGCAGGTACACAAATCGAAATTTATACATTAAAGTATAATTTACATAGAACTTCCGTAAGCCAACATGACGCATTGTAAACAAGTTATTTCGAAGCAAATTGACACTGAAAAAAATGGACACTTTTTTTCGAAAGCGAAAAACCTTTAAGGTGCCTGTAAACGATCAACATTTGTAAACAATATTGCTGTCAATATTCAGTCAACCATCCAGCCACACGTTCGGCATCACATGCGCAATATGTATCGCAGTAATGTATGGCTCAATGATGTACCTTATGCATTAACCAACACACTGCCATACCAGCAATGGTGGAACAATAGTGTCAGCTTCAAAATTATACTATCGGCTGAAAGCGACAATTGAACAAAGGACATCATTGACCAAATATATTTTTTTCATTTTCGATGACCAGAAACGTCATTGCATGGTTATTGCCTTCAATGTCGACTATGCCGCTTGTGTTCAAAACGTATATGTAGTAATTTGGAATAGTCTTATTCTTTCAAGTTATCGTAAAGATGAAAGCATAAGTCGCTTCAAATTTGACTTCGCTGCCAATACGAACCTGTCCTCCCTCACATCCCTCTCCCACCCCCACGTTTCCTCCCGCGCATTTTCCGTTATTGAAATAGTGTTTACGGGCGCGAGTGGCACGCGGAAGCCGTAAAAACTCACCCAGACATTACGAAAAAGACATTTAAACTTTTGTCATTATTGACTCTAACGTCTCTAACGTACCGCACCGAAAATAAAGTTTAATGGATTCAAAGCGCAAAAAGGCAAAAGCCAACACGTATCGATCAGTGCGAGTGAGACACAAACACATTCGCACGATTTATAGATTTTGCATTGAATCAAAACACAAAAAAATAATCAGAGATAACAAATTTAAATGCATTTCAATATAAAAAATTTTGACTGTTGTATAATTCGAGTGCCAGCTTAAGACCAGTGTACTATATGTACTATACAAAGGCGCGCATCGAATTTATTTTGGTGTGCGAAAAGTTTCCTACGAGTAAATTTAAATTAGCCGCGAAACAAGAAATAATGGCTTGTTATAATTTTTCGGTTCTGCGCTTGTTTTGTACTAGAAAAGTTAACGGTTAACTTTAACCTCTATATGTATCTTTATATTTTTTCCGTACCCGCAAAGTTTTATTAGAACGTAAAATATCTATAAATTATTACCGTCTGGAATATTTTATTATAACAAATATGTTTTTTTGAAGTTCTATTAAAATTATGAACCACTCTAACTATTATGTATAATGCTGCAGTGTAATCTTGCGATACTAATTGAAAATTTTCCGCGGCCAAATTGGATAATCCGATAATGAAAAATTTAATAAAGCGTAATAATTGGCAAGCGGATATAATATGTTGCATGCAGGCCGATTGAAAACAAATCCGTTTTCAAACAAGCTACGTTCATATTTATACCGTACAGTTCACTCCATATAAAAGTAGACATTCATTTAAAATATATAAAATAAAACGATAATATTATATAATATATTTGAAAGTGAGCAAAGATTCGTAGTTAGAACCAGATGCATCTAACACTTATAAACTTTTCCCCACTGCAGATATAATGGCTTTTCTATCTATCTATCTATCGAAGTTTTCAACACTTCTCAAAGTATGGTTCGCTGGTCCAACTTCCCCCATATACATTCTAGTGTCGCGACTTCTACCCCTCAATACCACTTTTTGGTCGATTCGATACTTAACAAATGCTGCGACTTAGTCACGCGTCCCTTCTCAGTACGTTTAGTTCGTGTGAAACTTTTCCGGAAGTTGGCAGACACATCTGCGACGTCTGAAATGACGCATGACGCTTTTGTCCCTCGTCCTGCTTGACAATATATATATTTAGACTCAAAATTTCCACTCTAGAAACGAGCTACGATATCCCAAGACATGTGAAACTAAGTAAAACTCACGCTTCGCAGACGCATCTGCTGTTAAATATTTAAAATATACAATATGCGATCCGAAACTGCGCTTCGTATTCATAAACTGAAATAACTTTAAAACTTGCATATACATATGTATATGTATGTACATATGTATGTATGTAGGTACATATGTACATATGTATATTATAACTTTTGAAGTAAAATTTTGTGTACTTCTATTTATAGATATACATATGTATGTATGTACATAGGTATATATGTGGAGTTATAGACAGAAAAAAATAGTTTGTTTACTTGCTAAATATAAACGGAATCGTAGCAAAAATGAGTAGCCCTATTTTGCGCTTATTTTCCAGCCGCCTTTCGGCGCATAATTGAATTTTCCCCGCAGCTGGAAAACTCAACGCATCCGGAAAATTCGAAGGACCATCAAGCTCTCATTTCCAATCGTATAAAATTAAAACCATCAAACGTTGCATTTGATGAGTAATAAATGTATAAACAAATTCTATTTTACGCGTAATTACGTGTAATAAATCATGACATTGAAATTTTCCCATAAACTTTAAATTATTATTAAAAGTAGAAGAATAGTTTGAGGTATTCGCAGGTTAATTTATGATGCAAAAACTGTATGCTGCAACAAGCGAAGCCGCAAGCGATAAGATTAAGCTTTTCATTGTTGCCGAGCGGAAGCTTTTCCGCGGGCGCTTACAAAGCTCTCTAAATGCTCACATTGTTCGTCGGGGGATTTTTCGCCATTATTCGACGGTCCTATAATGCGTTTTAAACGCGGTTAATGTCGTCGGTAAATTTACTATCTCAACGGATAAACTGTTAAATAAACTCGGCATGGGACACATGTGACCGCACCTGGTAATTTCACTCGCTATATCCAAAGCGATACACAGGTAGGTATGTATAACGCATTGTTAGTACGTACTATTGTAAGCTTTCTTTCCGTAGCTCGCATTTATAGGTAGAGTTACGTGACGTCCACGTTGAATTGTTGTATTACATACATATAGATTTATGTGTTGGAAGAATGTCTGGGATGTTTTGCGCGTATTTCGCTCGTTAAATTTCGTCGCTCGATTGAACCGTGTGAATGAAAATGTTGCCGCATTATTAGATTATTATTATCATCGTCGAGTCAATTCGAAATATAATATGTATCGCAATGTCGGATATATTGATACGAATTATGCGCTCAATCAAAATCAAAAGCGAAAGCAGCCCCAAACTCATCCGACGAATCGTACAGGTAATTTCGATATTTATGAGATCAATGAATTTTCATTACATTGAAAATTCTTGCTTTGGAAAAAAGTTCCGCTTCGGAAGTCTCTCAAGGACAAATAGGTTTTCTTATTTAATCATCATCATTTCGAATTTTCGATTACATTCTCAAAGAATCTGAATATCACCAAAGTTTTTAAGGCTTTATTTGATTTGATTTCAAAAATAATTTTACACTGCTGTACTAAATAGATAAATGTATGATATTCACTCAAGTTGAAAATTGAAAAAATGCATTTGAAGTTGCTATTCTTGACAAAAATAAGCGAGGTTGTGTTAGGTTAAGCAATGCTAGATTATTTTTCTGAAGGAAGCTTACTTGACATCATGCGTTCTATTTTCTCTATTTTTTTTTTTTTTGTTAATTTTTTCATTACTATTGTATCATTTCCTTTTGGCACTACACGATTTTCAATATTAATGTTATAAGTAAGTAGTTACTCATTTTTCACATGATAATTTTTTTTTTTTATAACACTTTATTTGTTAGTTTGAATGGTGTAACCCTTTTTAATCTTCGCGCTAACTCAGTATTGTGGAGTAGTTGGAGAACCTCATCATTCGTGTGCTGATAAAGCCTATTTTGGTGATTTTTTGCTTGCTTTTATATCTCGTCAGCAACTGTGTCCATTTTTAATAATTATCTATGGATGTCATTATTACGAGCATACCAGGGAGCATTGACTATGTTACTGAGTACTCTATTCTGAAATGTCTGGATGATTTTAGCATTGGTCTGTTTCGTACAGCCCCAAAACTGGATACCATACATCCATATAGATTTTAAGATCTGCTTATAGATTAACAGTTTATTGTAAATTGAAGCTCCGGAATTTCTTACGATGAGCCAATATAGTGTTCTACATATATTTGATTTGCATTTCATCTCTTTTCTTTATGACATGCTCCTTACATCGCAATTTAGCATCGAGGGTCATGCCAAGGGTCATGTCTTCACTATTTGACAATTATTGTACCGTAAGTGAATTAACCATGGAAAGATAAAACACATTGCCTTCTGAAGCAGAAAAATGGAGAGAAAGGATAGATAATTTGGTAGGTTTTTGAGTGGTGCCAATTTTTGTGGAACCATCTTCCCAATTAAATTAGATAAATTGGCAAATTATAACAGGAGACGGCTATAGTCTGGAATTGGCAATGTCCAGATCTTGCCAACGACGATAATTAAAGTCGAAAAATATCAACATACAGGAATCGTCCGCCGGACCTTCGCTCGAGAGATTAACGCACTAACCACTGAATTATCCACTGACTAATGCAAGATTAATTTGGTATATTTAGCTTTGGTCAATTATCCATTAAGGTTATTATGTACCTTATGCATTAACCATTAATTATGCACCTTTAAAGAACTTGGTATTTTAAAAAGTTCAATTTTTGGCAATCTTCAGTCATCAGACAACTTCATATCTCCAACTTGAGAGTTTCCATTTAAAAAAGATGGCGCCTAAGAATCGGTGTAGATTGCGAACTAAATCCGTGCGCGTTGCCACTTGTAATTTATTTACGTGTGACGAGAGCGTCCTCTCGTCGCAATTAACAAAATGTAGAGGGCCCTTGAGTGGCCGAGTCCTTTCGTTAATTAAATCCTCCCTTTGAATGAGCACATCGTCCTCCAGGCCCTCTTATCCTCCCCCACTACTCCTTCTTTCCATCATCCGCGTTCGTCCGTGAGAAATCAGAGATAGCGAAAGAGAACTAGCACTATTGCCAACGAGAAAAAAAGTTCTTTCACGTGCAACCGACTGCTCAATACACCAGTGGTTTCCCCACTACCTTCCTCCTGCTATGTAGGTATTGTTACATGGACTCTATTCCGCTTCGGTGCGCCACCGTATACGGATACTGTTGTTGGGTATTTATATCATCAGATTTACGTCTTTCGGGGACATCCCCCTCGCAAGACGTAAATCCGTTATCTGGCGGAGTATCATCGTGCACATCTACCTACCCTGGGAGACTCAATTTTCAGCCCCAGTTAACGGCACAATATCCGGCGAACCGTGTGCTCACACACACAGAAACTACCCCGGGCAGAGATATGGGCACACGGCAACAACTGCCCACCTTTCACGTGAACGAAAATACAATTAAATATCTCCAACAGTCGCCGTATTCCATTCGGGATCGAATTCACTCGTAGAGCTCTGTTAAGGCTCCCGCACACCGCTGCGAACAGGTAGAAAAATAGATAGGAAAATCTCAAGGGTGGTATGGTGGGTAGTTGTATCGCATAGCCGCAATTTATTTAAATAATAATCCAAACAGAGCGCGTGACAGCAAAGTTGGCTTTAACCGCTAAATATTCGGGCATAACCACGTGGTAAAAACTTTAGTTTGCCTTGAAACGGGGTTGAATTGGAGGTTGAGAAACAGAGAAAAATGAAAAAACACAGCACTTGATAGTATGAAGATCTTCGTTTATTGGTTTATTTCACAATGGTTCATTCGATGGCACAATTACAATAAAATACAAAGATTTGCGTGTTAAATAATTCAGAAAAGTTGCGTGTTGGCAACTGTTATTATTTATTTATTTATTTATTTACAAATTATACCATAGTGACATAACAGGTTTCCCCAATTCGTCACTATGGCGAGACATGAAAAAAAAACATTATATATAAAATAATGGTACTAAAAAAAAATATATATATATATATATGTATAATCGAATTACATTAAATTTAAATTAAACACAATTAAATAATAATTAGAAAGTATTAATAATAATAAAATGAAATAATAATAATAATAGAATCAAATTAAAAGTTAACATAAAATCAGCAAATCAGCAAAGAATAAATAAATAAAATTATTACAAACAAAATAAAAAATTGAAAGTGCATGAGAAATGTGGCGATCTGATGGTGCGTAGCGCAAAAAATATCCAAATGTTGCGCAAGTGAATTGAGGCATTGAATGGCTCGAGCAATGGGCGAGTCAGCAAGGACACCGGTTCTCGCTCTGACAACCTGAAACAATTGACGCGTACGCAACTCCCGGAAGTGTGCAGGAGCCCACAACTTCATCTCCTCGAGGATTGGTGGGTTGCATATGTCACCTCTCAATAAATTACAGAAGTGATTCACAAGGAGTTTATCCCTACGAGATGACAGAGTGCTGTATCCCAATGTACCTAGAACAAAAGCACTAGGATACAGTGAGGGATAGTAGCCGTATTGTCTCATGTATAGGTATCGGAGAAATTTCCGCTGAACTCTTTCAATCTGTAAATTATACTTGACTTCTCTGGGATTCCATATAATAGAACCAGATTCCAAGATGCTGCGGACCAAAGTGTCGTAAAGAAGGCGTAATACCCTCATATCATTGAAATGATGAGCATTACGCACGACGAATCCTAGCATCTTTGACGCCCTGTTACATATGTCTGAGATATGCACCACAAACTTCCACCTGCTTTCAAACGTAATCCCGAGATCACTTGTGGAAAGTTTCATTTCTAATATATTTCCACCAACACTATATGGATGTACTAAAGGTGCAAGAGATCGGGAATAAGAAACGACATGACATTTCTCTATGCTAAATGGTAAATGGTTATCAGATGCCCATTCCCACAGCGAATTTAAGTCATTTTGCAGAGCAGTGAAATCTGCTGTCATTCGAATATCTCTGTACACCTTGAGATCATCAGCATACAATAACAGATTGGAATTAGAAATGACTGTATGGATATCATTAATAAATATAAGAAACAACAATGGACCCAAATTGGAACCCTGTGGTATTCCAGAGAATGTGGGATACACATTGGAATATTGAGATTCATATTTCACGAATTGACAACGCCCACTCAGATAATCAACAAACAATTTTGTGATATTATATGAAAAACCGAGATCAAACAATTTACGGATAAGAATACTATGATCGACTTTGTCGAACGCTTTTTTTTGAAGTCAGTATAAACCACATCAACTTGAACGTTCGAGTCCATCGATTTCGTGATGAAGTTGGAGAGAGACAGGAGGTTAGTTGTTGTAGACCGGGCGGGGCGAAAACCATGTTGTTGGTCAATGAGAAATGGTTTTACATGATGGTAGATGTATTTATGTAAAATGATTTCCATTAACTTGGCTGGCGAAGAAACTATGGCAATTGGTCTGTAATTGTCAATTAGCGATTTATCACCCTTCTTGTGAATCGGCGTGACTTTCGTGCATTTCCATGAGTTTGGGAATGACGACGTCTTCAGCGATAAATTAAAGATAAATTGAAGTGGATTTGACAGACTTAATTGGCAGCCTTTTAAAATGAAATCCGGTATCAAATCTGGACCAAAAGATCTAATTGATTTCAATTTTTTGAAACCATACTCCATATCACAAATGTCAAATTCGTTGATTATCAAAGTGGGTGACCATGGAGACGATGAGAGACCACAACCATCACTGAAATTAAACGAGGAAGGAGAGTCAGAAAACACTGACTGGAAATGTTGAGCAAGCCCATGGCAATGCTTTCGGGACCTTCGAAAGTCTCACTTCCTTTAGACATAATTGACAGTTTAGATTGGGTAGTACGTTTTGCGTTCACAAAATTCCAAAAAGATTTCGGATCACTGCGCAATGCATTTTCACATATTTTTATATAATTGCTGTGGCAAGATAAGATTAATCTTTTGATTGAGCGCGCAAACTGCGAAATTCATTGTGATCAGCGGGATTATTAAACTTTCTCCAACGTTTATGAGCATTGTATTTATCCTTGAGGATGGAAATTAACTCGCTTGAGAACCACTTTGGGTAAATTCTGCTATTTATCCTAGGACGTCTTTTACGAAAACATTCATCGAATGACGAGTATACTAATTCATAAAAAAAGTGCTAGAGCAGAACTAACGTCAGTGCACTCGTAAACCCGCCCCCAGCTCGAACCCAGCAAAACCGAATTCAGATCTACAAAATCCACATCACCGAATATCCAACCACTCTCACGCGAAGACATATAAATTGACTTTGAAGCCCATCTGAACTTGAATCAGCAGAGTTGAGATGGAATTCAATTTCAAGCGTTGGATGGTACTGGTCTTCGGGTACAATAGATACATCACTTCTACAGGTTTTAGCATAATTCAGATTGGTAAGGACAAGATCTAATTTCGAATCAAATACATTATTAACAACATTTACATCAATCAAATTAAAGAGTTCACAAATATTCAAAATATCATTGTTTAAATAACGCAATGCTTCAGTATTAAAATCACCTAGAATAATTAATTTTTTGCGACTCAAGTAGATGCAATTTTCTTGTAATGTATTAAAGAATGCATCTGAAATGGTTCGAGACTGATTTGGAGGAAAGTACAGCACGCAAATTATGATGGAAGAACGGGGAAGTTCGATACTGATCCAGAGATGTTCACCGAAGGTGTGGAGATGATTAAGGGGGCGTACAGATCGCACACGATCAGTGCGGACAGCCAATAGAAAACCACCTCCTCTGCTGCCTCGATCTCTTCTAAATACCTGGTATCTATCATCGAACAATTCAGCGTCATTCATCGAATTATTAAGCCAGGTCTCAGTAAGTGCGATGAAATCACGATCCTGTGAAAGAACGGATGCTAAGCATTTAACTGCTTTAGTATTTAGACCCCTTACGTTCTGATAAAGGATCGTGAAACGGGGATCCATGCGCACCCTATGCTTTTGAGGGTGTATAGCTTCTACGAAATTTCCATCTGCTGATGGCCACTCCAGATGGCCACATCTGGGGACACAGGAAATCATTCAGGTTATCCTCATGTATTGATACCTTGAAAGAACTATAATCATTCTTAGTCACAAGCTTTGCCACAATTGGGTCGCAATATGGCAGTTTCTGTATGATATAGTCGACAAGAGCCTTCTCTGAAGTATCCTTCTTCAGGTAAAATACGTGAAAGAATTTCCTTCGCTGTGCGGCCACCAATAAGTTATCAGCCCCACCCGTGCCACGAATAATCCTTCTAGTTGTACGAGACGTGCTTCCTTGTATCTGCGTCACCGGAGATGAGGGCAGCACATCATCATAATTCTGCCGATCCGCAACGGGAGGTGAAGACGGAAGTACATCCGTGAGTTCCGAAGTAGGTGAAGCCGGAAGTGAGGTCGAAATTGACGAAGAATTCTGAACGATAGCCGGAAGTTCGACAGTAGGTGAAGCTTGAGTCCGAGCTGAAGCCGTAAGTACGGCCGAAAATGAAGCCGGAGGTGAGGCCGGAGTTGCAGTCATCAGCGAAGCTGGAGTCCGACCTGAAGACAGAATCCCAACAGCAGCCGGAGTCAGAACCGTAGTCTGAATCGAAGTTGAGGCAGGAGTCACTAGGACAGGTGTCACTGCAGACTGTACTACAGACGTTTTACCGGACGCAATAGACTCAATGGCTCGTAATGCTTTTGAATTCAACGAGCAGATTTCGGCCACTCTTTCAAACTCAACAATGATCTCGCTTACAACAGATAGTAGGTGCGAATTTTTTGCAGAGGTTAAAATGTTTGCTTTTGTCCCCAGAATGTTTTTGATTGACTTGTGTAGGGCCCGTGCCCTAATGAGATGGTTATCACTATTATCAGACATTATTATAAAGGTATATTCAATTTATTTATTATAATCCAATTTGAATATTCGAAATTATTATTATATTCAAAAATTATTAATAAATTAATATATTCGAATTTATTATTATATTCGATTTATTAAATATAACGAATTTATTCAATGCACTCACTTTGTGAGAATAATATACATACGTGCATATAAACGTATAAAGATTCACGAACACAAGAAAAAAAAAAAAAAAGTCACAGCCACAAACAGTTAGACAGTCAAACAAATAGTCACGAATGTCACAAAAGTCACAACAATCAAATAAATCAAATAGCGAGCCAATCGGTCAGAAAAATAGATAGAAATAGCAGAGACGTGTTGAAACACGTCAATTCGACACAATTCCACAATATTATAGTTTAGTCCGTGTGTGTGACTTAGTAGAGAACTCGTCTCAACTTGACGAGTATGCGTGTGTGGTAGTAGAGAGATCGTATGTGATGGGAAGAGAGATGACTTGAGGAGTGAGGTAAATCTGTGGTTTACATCGCTATATAGTTTTAAGAGGGACGAGGGGTTAGGAGAAAGCAGTTGAGGTCTGGATCAATTTCAATTGGTCGATGGTTGTCGTCCGATGGATTGTCGGACTCTGATTGGTCGATGCCAATTCAGACAGAAGAAGGGAGAAGCGGAGTACATATGCGGTAGTCTTTATTGTTTAGTTCGAAGAATTTGCCATATGGTTTTCCCCTTTAGAGGTTAGAAGTTTGTCCGAGACCAACTTGGCACGTGTAAATCTGTTTTTGAATGGGTTTCGAGAGAATTCTCGATCCAATGGAAAGTTTTTGTGCGTCGCTTATACACGAGGGGCATGAAGGAGAGGCAAGAGGGGCAACAGGCGAGGTATGACTCGTTTCAGGACCGGCCCGAGTGCCAGTCAAAACACGCTAAAAACAACAATTCATGACTCATTTCAAGTTTGGTGCTACCGCTCGACATTCGGTTTATATTCGGCGTCATATTTACGAGCGCCGGTCAGCCAGACATAACAATGTTCACTTGCAATTGATGTTGGTTGAATAGAAATCAAAGAATTATATATGTTTTCCAAATTTGGCATTGAAGGAGAGGTAAGGGCAGGTTCGCTTGGGACTGTCCCGAGACCCAATCGAAACACGCTAAAAATAACAATTCATGACTCATTTCAAGTTAAATGCGTATTGCACCGAAGGTTTGTGCTCACCTCGATGGCTTCGACATTTGTTTTATATTCGGCGTCATATTTACGAGCTACCGGTCAGCCAAACATAACAAAGGGGTGGCGGGGGCGATTATATATTTGTTAGCTGTTATAATACATAGATATCTTACGTAAAGTAGTATAAAAACAATTGATTATTAATAGAATTGAAACAAATTCGCAATAAATAAAATTAGATGCGCGTGTGTGGCATTAATGAGAGAATAGAATAACTGAATACGTGTCTACACCAAGAAGGATTTCCGCCGAATTCCGGCGATTTTGCCGATTTCGATGACGTTTGTGGAAAATTTGTATGTAAATAACTCTGACTTGAGTCTCTTGACTTTAGTTGACTTGAGTTGTATTAAGATAACTCTGACTTGAGAATTGTGTGTGATATACAAACGTTATGCGAGGTGACAGATGGTAGTTTGATAGCTTATGTCAGAATGACAGAAACCGACACTGCGCAGGCCGGTAGACTTGCGAAATTCGCTAGGTTTGCCTAGCTAGGTTTTCATACACGATTTCGTAGCAGTGAATCTTTATCAACGACTTTATCAAAGCATCGCGCTTCGATCCCACATTCTCGGCATATCGAGAAGTGCATCGGAATATTAGTTAATTGCAAAGAAAGTCGGGTAGCGGCCACCGTAAAATTTTACTGCTCCTTGTCTCTTAAAGCAATTATGAGTGGAGTTTGTTGAAAACGCGTTCATGCGTTTGTGTTTAAATCGCATTACGTTCGCGCTGTCGTGGCGCGCGCTAATTGAATTGCGCTTTGCAATTTAATTTCACAATAATGTTATTCAAATCGAGTTTAATAATAATAATAATTTTCAATATAAATTGAAGCGAATTTACAGCGAACGGCGTTTTTGTGCGCTTATTCATTCATTGTTTTGAATCGCGTTCTATAATTGAATGCACGCATTATGCAACCGTTAGTTAGTCTGCTTTAATTTAATAGACAGACCGTACATTCTAAACGCGCAACTGGGTTAAACAAGTCTCGTGATTATTTCGTATAAGTAAGTACGTATAATATTTTCATACAACTTCGTGAAACGACAAGTGCACGTTATTCTCAAGTTTGTAAGTGTTGATCCGCTCGCCGAAGAGTAGCAAATATTCGATTCACTTTTATATTAAGCGGTGGCGCATCTCGACATTGTGATATTCACGAAAGTTGACTATTTGTAATTTCAGTTGCAGCGAAGGAATTGGGTCGATGCATTAATCTCTCGTAGCATCCGCCATTCAAATTATCCTTCGCTCTAACCGGTGATTAAAGATTCCCCGGCAAATACTAACTCTCGACGTCTTATTCTGAGTGAAAATTTACACTAACCAATTGCATCGTTATGCAACTCTCAAAATCCACCGCGGCTTTCGAAAGCTTTTTACGGTAAAATTATTTGAAGTCAAACATTAAAGAAAACAGAAATTGGTTTTTGAATTCACTAAGAGATAGGTCCTTGTACGAAAGCTTTCAATATTTATGTATTTTTATATAGTCGAATTAAACTTGATATAATATTATCTAAAATTCACATAGAAATATTCAATCCGGGAACTTTATCGACTCTTTCAATCTTCTGGATATAAATTGGTCCAAAGTAGGTCTTCAGCTTATTGCCATTCAAATATATTCATTAGCCGAGCGCTACAGCCATCTATAATATCTGCTGAGATGCATCGAGCTGCAATTCTTCTCATTTTGCACTGCACTGTTTGCAGTCCTGGTTATTTTCGATCATTATTCTATTCAAGGCGTATCCGAAGTTGAAATTTTCAATTGCACTTCGCTTTTAAAATCTATGTAAATTGCCAATTTATATTTAAGCGCTCAATAACGCTCGAATATTCAGCAAATTTTTGACCTCCGTTTAATAACGTCACATTATAATAACCCAACTAGGGTGTCTGAACGCCCACACCCATATACATACATACATATATGTATGTATTTATCCCGTGTGCTTTCGTCTCTCTTCGGTTAATTAAATTGTTCGAATACTAACGAACAATCGCATTGTTTTAGCGCTTGACAACCCCTGGCAAAGTTGCCTGTTACTGGTTCGTTTTTGTCGAACGGCAAACTTTAGGTGCGATACGATACGGCAAAAAGTATTATATATCGTTTGCTGTAATTAATAAAGCCGAAAGCTCATTAATGTACGTTCAAAAGCGGTGCAAATAAAATTTCGTTTTTGGTTCAATATCTATGTACAATCATTTTTAAAACGACTGGGTTGACGTACAGTTTGAGGACAATATATACATAGTATAGGATTCTTCGAGGAATTGTTAGAATTTTCCGTTGACTTCATCGTGAAGCGTCTGGAAAATCTGCAAAGCGGAAATGCATTCTAGAGAGCTTTAAATGAAACGCGCGTCACTTTGTAAAGCCGAGTTACCGACAATTCCGACTGGTAACAAAATTTCTACGAACGAACGACTGCTATCGACACATTGACGCTGAAACACCCTGTTCGCAAAGTTATTGCCGTTCGTGTATAGTTTTTCCCATTCGCAATTGAATTTGAAGCTTTTGTCGTGTTGAAAATTAAACTAACTTTTTTAGTGTCATGTTTGATATTCGCGATATTTATTGTATTCAAAACAGACAGAAACTGTTTCGCGCTTGTTGTCACGAATTTAAACATTCTTTATGTCGTATATAAAGCGGACAAAATTTGATCATAATACAATGTAGACGATTGTAATAATTTTTATCACCGTCCGAGACGTCGGTTATCGCGCTTTGATAGGCAGCGAAAGAAAATTTATACGGCAAACTGCTAATTAAGATCTCGTCCCGTCTGAAATAACCCTTTGCGCGCCCTTCGTCCGAAATATATCAAGATTGTGGCAGTCGAGCGTTGTTCGTGCACTCTTGTCCCATAATTTTCAGAGTTGTGCTCTTGTTTCGCCCATTTTGCTTCCTAATTAATTTTAAATAAATAATTTCAAGTGGAAAACACCTAACACTGCAAAGAAAACTACTTGCTCCATTATATGTATGTATGTAAAGCTTATAAAAATATTATAAACATTTAAATCGTACAGATTACATGTTCCAATACAACATTTCAACAAATAAGACTTATTTACCCCAATGCAAACCCATATATACCAGTTTAATACACAATACTATAATTCGTTGAGATATTTTTTTTTTATTTCAACTTTAGAAAACTCTACTGAACGAGTTATAATAAACGTAAAAAAGAATTATACGAGCAATCTACCAACCGTGACTGGTGCATTTTGCGCAAAAAAATATGCATCACAGCGCCAAAATGCATTTAAAAGCTTTTAAATGGCACGCAACGTGCACTTAATGTCCCAATAATGTGATTGTACACACACGGAACGTGCCAAGCGGTAAAAGTACCCTTTTAGACCTATTAGCAGCGTCCAATAATTATAAATACCAATGCGAAAGCCGCAATCGTTGCTGAATATGTGTGTCACGCTCGATAATAATATATTTTTAACCGAAGCATATAACACGTAAAAAATTTAAATTAAAACTCACATTGGCCGATCTCTCCGATGTTGTGAAGCCTTTGTGGAAATTCTTATGTTGTCCGGATGAAGGTGATACGCCCAAAGTTTTACACCTGTCTTCGTGCTTATCTAGAACAAGAAATACATACTACATTCTATACGCTGAAAATATAATTTCAAAGCACACCAGTCTGAAGCGTACTTAAGATTCGAACGCTGCATAGACATGTAAGGAGAATATTGGATCGGATCGACCTCGTTAAAAGGAAATCTCGTGTCTTTCGTTCGATTTAATATTCATTCGATCCACACCGAACACCGTTAATAATTAACGGCATTCAGAGGTTAGAGCTTTGAATTGAATTTATAAAGATTAGAGGCGATTTGGGAACGCTTAAAGATTGAAACTCAAGTTAACCCTTATGTAAAATTCATCACGGTGAGACCAAATACGGATTGCACAATTTAAACACATATTTTCTTCGAATTACAATAATAATATTTCAATGGTAAAAGCGCAAATGTAGAAAATAGACAACGGATGAACTTTTTAAAGGATGGCACCTGTGAGACCGAGTTGATCCAATAGTTTTTAACTGTCGTATGCTTTTATGGATCTGAAGCGTCGTTACAGTTGTTTTTCACTTTTTATAGTTCTTTTACTGTCAATAAATAACTTGGACATTTGGACTTTTACTGAAGACTTTATATATATCTATGGAACACTTACGATTTAGTACAAATTTTGAGTTTAACGTGAACCACCTCAAACGGATTGAATGTAAATATTACAATAAATCTGCATTGGATCAATCAAAATGAAACGAACTCAGTCTGAATCTCATATAGCGGTTATTATTTCTTCAGATTTCTCTCTGAAGCGCATCGTAAAAATTTCACTATGCATGCCGGGAGAGTCCATTAAGATTTGACGCGTTTTTCCAGCAATGCATGAAAATTGAACGCGTAAAACCAAGTCCGGTCGAGGCTGCCAGACCGTTATTTCAGTTTTATTCTTCAAATGTGAAAATGGAAATGAGAAACAGACTGGGGATAACGGGCTAAGTGGGTCAACCACCCACCGAGTAAATCTCCCTCTCTAATCTCTAATTAAATCTAAAGTCGGGGATGCAGCGAGAACGTCACGAACCTTCCCCCATCCCGTTCCCCTCGAAACCTCCTAGGAAAACTCCGACTCCTCTGACTCTACTCGACATCTCGATCTCCTCAACATAACTGTGCAGGTGATGCGAAACTGCAAAATGCACAAAAACGTATTTGTACGAGTGTGCTTGTGTGTGTGTCTGTGTGTCTATCTGCGAGTGTGGCTTTTCAATGAGCTTAAATTGCCGGGAGCTTTTCCCACCCGTCGCGGTATAAGCGAGAGTTATTTAAAATACGCGCTCCCGCTCTTTCCGGTTGAAGGTATGGCGTTGTTTGTGCTTTTTAATTAACTTTGGCTTATTTAAATATTTACAGAGCGAACGGCGAAAATCGAAACAGTTTACAAGCGGCGGTCTCTATTCAAAACATTGTACATATTGTAAGCAAAATATGCATATCGGAATGTAAGTGGTAAAGTTTTTTTTATTTCAATACAATATAACCACAAAATAGCCTAGTCAGTATATTATCATAGTCATAAACGAAGGTCCACATAATTATATTGTTACATGTTGCGCGAGGTAAAGATTGGTTTTAAAGGGATAGTTGGATTTATAGTTGACTGATTAACCTTATTAGAGATAACTCACACAAGAAGAGTTCAGGCCAATCCACAGGCATATGACTAACTGTAAACCCAAGTCTTCCCCAAAGAGACTTCCAGGGCAACGATCAACTGCGTCATGTGGCGTCAAAAAAGTGACGTCACACGACTTGAGTCTCCTCTTCTTCAAGTTTACCTCCACGCTCTTCAACTATTCTCTATTTTCTCGACCGCTACGAAATCTATTATAGTTGTTCACTGTTGCAGTTCAAAAGGGGGAATTTTCCCATCCGTTTACTTGAGAAACCTACTATTTTCATCGTCGTGTGTGCACTTCAGTTGTTTTCCTCTAACTTCAACTGCTAGTGATTCAAGTGGCCAAACCATAACGGTACTTTTTCTATAGATTTTCTTTTTATTAAATTTATTTATTAAATGTCTTGAAGATTCCTATAAAATTATCACACAATCGCAAAAAATCCTATCTAAATTTTCAATCTTCACCCATTCATTGTAGTATTTTGAACTATAACATATTAGTAGAGATACGTGATTTTCGCATCTATTTTTATGAAATTTCGCGTTTTGACTCTTCAATTTCATGTTTTGGAGCAAATAAAATAAAAAAAAATTATTTTTCATTTATTTGAAGTTAACAAGTCCATATTTGGAAATAGAGAAACAAAACAAAACATGGATACAAAAATAAAATATGATTAAAATTAATAAAAACTCAACATAGAACATGTTTCTATAGATGATTGTTTTAATCTAGTACAGTGGTCGGGAACCGGCGGCTCCGTTTATAATCCAACACTTTTCGGAAAATAAAATTAAAAAAAAAAAATGTAAATTAGTTTTTTTTACCCTAAATTTACTCGCGTCTTATAGAAATTAAAAATAAAAGTATTTAAACTGAAAAACTAACGGAAATATTTAGACAAGTGGAAATAAATTTAACCACCAAAGAGAGCACGGCAAGTGGTATTATATTCAAATGTTGGCAATCATTTCAAGCCAATTATTCGAACGTCAGGAAGCTTGCATTTGCTGACTGCAATATTTATTTTTAGGGCTGAATTGTGTAACGTTAAGTAACATCTCACAGCCCGCAAGTGAGTAAAATTTTTTATATACATATATGTATGTATGTATGTATATATATATATACATGTATGTATGTATGTATATATATACATGTATGTATGTATATATATACATGTATGTATGTATATATATACATGAATGTATGTATATATATACATGTATGTATGTATATATGTATATACATGTATGTATGTATGTATATATTTTTATGTTTTTATGTATGTATGTATATGTTTTATGTTTTTATGTATGTATATTTGTATGTATGTATGTATATTTTTTTTTTTTATTAAATTGTATAATATTTTATTAAATTAATTTAATATTTTATTAAATATAATTTAATATAAAATATAATTTAATATTTTATTAAATATAATTTAATATTTTATTAAATATAATTTAATATTTTATTAAATATAATTTAAATTTTATTAAATATATTTAATATTTTATTAAATATAATTTAATATTTTATTAAATATAATTTAATTTATTAAATATAATTTAATATTTTATTAAATATAATTTAATATTTTATTAAATATATTTTATTAAATATATTAAATATAATTTAATATTTTATTAAATATAATTTAATATTTTATTAAATATAATTTAATATTTTATTAAATATAATTTAATATTTTATTAAATATATTTAATATTTTATTATATATAATTTAATATTTTATTAAATATATAATTTATATAATTTTATTAAATATAATTTAATATTTTATTAAATATAATTTAATATTTTATTAAATATAATTTAATATTTTATTAAATATAATTTAATATTTTATTAAATATAATTTTTAATATTTTATTAAATATAATTTAATATTTTATTAAATATAATTTAATATTTTATTAAATATAATTTAATATTTTATTAAATATAATTTAATATTTTATTAAGTATAATTTAAAGGTATAATATTGGATGATAAGTTAGATTTTAAGTAACACGGTCAATTTTTAATAAAAAAAGTAGCTAAAAAACATACATTGAAGATGAGAAGTGATATTTGTGCGAGATATTTTTCATTTTTCGCATGTATTCGCATATGTTACTGTTTTCGCATCTACATCGCGATTATCGGTTTTATCGCATCTATATCGCACTTATCGCAAAACGCGATAATCACGTATCTCTACATATTAGTTAACTTTCATTCTAGAATCTCGACAATGGTTTATAGATACGATAAAACGAAATGGGATAGCATATATGTACATATGTATGTGTTTGAATGGTAATTTTCATTAGTAGGTATCACACGCACTATCAACATGTACAACAAATCAACATCGAACACATACCTTAATTCAGATTAAATTAAAAATAATCAAAAGCACAAATTTAAATAAACGCCACCGAATGGCCTCGAAGCAATTGTTTTTTACGCTGCTTGCAAAAAAAATGGTAGCTATTGAAATTAATTAACCGAAACAGACCTCATCGGGATTCAAACGCCGCCTACACAGGGCGTGCCAAACCGTCGATTGCCGACATTAAAATTAATATTGCACATTAAAAAGGCACCTAGCTTGTAAATACATACATACATAGTTTGAAAAATTCGATCAAAGCTTAGTTTTCCATCGCTTGTAGTTTATTTAAAACTAATTTTCGTGCGGTGTTTGTACGGGGTCAGTGTTTGATCAGTGATGGAAACCCTGCCCATATTGGGGTGAAATTCAATGTTTGAATGCTGAAAATTGAAATCGTGGTCGACGACACAAAATGAAAAACGTACAATGTGTTCCACAATTCTATTATATGATTTAAAATTATCTATCTATATAAAATTGAATCTATTACCAAAAAACATCCAAGACCAAACTTTGCAGAGTTACTACAGAGTTAATCCTAAGATACTAGAGTATACATAAATCATATTGTTAAGGTAGTAGATAAGTGTAAAATTCATTTGTTTTAATATATGTATGTATGTATGTATGTATTCAGTAGAAAAAAATTATGTAACAATAAATTATAATTAAATAATGATAAAATAAAATGCTAATTTAAACATAAATATATGTACCTACATAGGTACGTGATAGAAGATTTGGAAAAGTTTTAAATATTTCGGAGTAATACTTGATTAATAAAGTTAGATTTCAAATTACACGAAGAGATGATTATTAAAAAAGTAGCATAGAAAGTGGGATTATGTATTATGTAGGTTAAGAAAGATACTATCTAGACATACAAAGATATTATGTAGTTTATAATGCAATTGTTCGTCCTCATTTTATATATTGTGACTCTTTATATCCTATGCGGAGTATTTTAAATATAAATAGATTAACTTGTATAAGAATTATGTTGAATGAATTGAACTGGACGAATGTAAGTGAAACCTTAAAAGTGTGCATGTTAGTATAGGTACATATATATTTTTAAGTTAGATATGAATTTATTACCAAGATATTTCGATAAGTATTTAATAAGGGGGTACAATGTACATAGTCATAATACTAATAACATAATATAAAATTAGCAGGGATATTGTTGAAAACAATGGACTGCCAGATGGTCTTAGACGAATAAACTAAATTGACATGTCTCTGGCAGCCTTAAAACAACACCTCTGTACAAGTGCTTATAGATAATTAAGTTTATTATGTAATTTTAGCTTTAAGTTACTTTTTGTATGTAATCAGCTTTAACATTATATAAATAAATAGTGCAATATTGTCTTCTGACATATGTAATTTATTCTCACCTTTGCAATAATTTGTTATACAATTTCCGTGCCTATTTTAGTATCAAAACGGTACACTTATTTATTTTTACGGCACACCTGTTGCCATGTATACGCTACTCGATATTTCCGGATCCGGAATACACTATCCGTACGCAACGGTCCGTTTAATTCGAATAGTTGTGCAAAATTTACAACGCGATTATTACCTGGTCGGACGGTTTCGGTATTGGCAAGCAACCTGGACACCCTCGCGTTCTAATTAACTATAGTTCCGGACGCGAAACCGGCAGCCGGACCGCAGCATTCCGCCACTGTTCCGGAATTGCCATCCAGATTATCGGATTTCGTCGTGTACGACCGCAAGTGCGGTCTATTAAACCTGCCAAATCGTATGCGAAACATGAAAACGATAATTCGCCAATTTGAAAGTTCAAATTTGACGTCGTGTTCGATTCCAAATTGAAGCTCGATTGTCAAACGTTCAGTAGGCTCTAATTAAATTTTCAACACCCTGTATTTTAACGTACTTTGAGTTACAAAAAAGACGGAAGTAAAAAAAGAAAATCAGCTAAAGAAGCGATAAATCAAATCCTAGTTAGGTAAGGCGAAACAATTTCCACATAGTTTAAATTGATAATTATAAATTCTAATTAATTCGTTTTTACACAACTCTTAGAATTAATTAATTAATATTCAAGATAACATTGAATAGAAAGATGTTTGAGCTGAGACTTAAGTAAAATTACGAAAATAAAAAATTATTAAAAAGATGCGACTTTAATAATTCTATACGAAAGGATTTATGTATTTTCTTTCTTTTGTTTCTCTTGGGCGACTTTATGAAGAATCAAATATTTCCTTCATAACTTCAGAAGCTTATGCTTCACTTATTTCAAGAGAAAATATGGAAGTTGTAAAAGAGAATGCGGACGTAAAAAAAAAACACACATATGTATGTATGTATGTATGTGCATATGTATTAACCACATTAACTTTTCATACATAGAAACAAAAGTACACTTTTTACATTTAAATTTTTAATACGCACACTGAACTTTTATTTTATTTTCACATTTACTAATGCAACCGATGCGAATGTGTTTCGATTTTGAAAATCGCACGACGGAGAAAATGGCGAAAAAATAATCATACAGTCTTGTCGATAAAAATTAACCCTTTGCATGCCTACGCTGCGAATGCGAAATGGCGCTTAAACGATCGAGCCATAAAGTTAACAATAAACCCTTGTACGACCGAACAGTCGAGTCGTATCGCACTTTTACACGCCCCTTCTACATATAACCCTGTGCGCGCCGTTTCGACGAAAAGTCGTAAGCGGTTAAGCGGGGGTACGTACGACACACATATATAAAAACATGAAATGTAATAATTCGCTAGGCTTTTATGAGCTGACGGAAAAACCACGACTACCATCACGCTACTTTTCCAACACAATATTCATCATCATTTACACCCCGTTCTCCATCCACTGCTGGATGAAGGCCTCTCCAATCCTCTTCCAATTGTCTTGAGCAATCTGCATCCACTTGACACATTCTTCTTAATTCATCAGACCATCATTCACTTGGTCTTCCGTGCTTTGTTTTACATCCTCTCTGATACCATTCAAGTATTTATCGCATCCATCTGACATCCATTCTTCTCGCTATGTGTCCACTTCAACTTTTTCACACGTTCCGCCATATCTGCCACTTTGGTCACACTTCTTACCCATATATTCCTCTTGCGGCACCTTCTTGTCATACCAAGCATTTATTTCCGTATTTAGCACGTATTTATTTCCATGCTTCTCCGTGTGCACTGGATCTTATATAGCATTCTTGAATTCAGCATCTACGTTTCACATCCATACGTCGTAACTGGCATTACGCATTGGTCGTTTGCCTTCTTTTTTTAAGCATAGCGGGTTGGATAAGCATGTTGGATTTAAAAACTATGTTCATTCTTTCGAAAACGCTTCATTCTAGTTTCATTATTTTTCTTTACATCCACTCATATTCACCAATTGTCCTAAGTACAAATAATTCTCAACTCTCTCTACAATGTGGTTATCTACAGTGACTACGTTTTGCATGCAAAATTCGTTAAAATTAATTTTTAAACCTACTTTCATACTTTCATTGCTTAATTGAACAGAATATTATATCATTTCCTTTGTACGTTACGTCCTTCAAAATACATGAATTATAAAATTTTTGATCACATAAAACGAAACATAGAAATGTAGTCAACTTTTAATACATATAATCAATATTTTCGTAATAAAAGCATATTGTAATCAGAACCTAGTATAATCAAAACTTAATGTAATCGTTTGTGTTGAAATTAAAAATGCCTTGGTGACCCATTAGTGACTAGTAAATATTCCGTTCTCCTGCAAACGCATGTGAATACATATTATAAAAATTTTGATTACATTAAACGACGTATAGAAATGCAATCAACGTTTAGGCCTAGTACACACTCGGCGTTTTACGCGGCGTGAAGCGCCCGATGGAAGCGTACACACTCGACGCTTTGAGTCGCGTTTTTGGAGCGGAGTAGGGTGCCCAATCGTCACTTGGACTACTTGGAGAATGGACATGGAGGCGGCAGCTTGTGTGTGACTTCTCTATCGTCGTTATACATAAAAGACGGCGACAGAGACAATGGGAATTTTGGGTACGTCCCATATTACAAGATAGACTATCACATGGAACGTTCGTAACATTATATCCAAATATTCAATACAGTACGAGCCGAAGTTTTTCAACTGTTTACTGCATATGTAAAAAAAAGTTCGTTATAAATTTAACTTAATTAAATCGTCGGTGGAAAATGCCTGGCTGGTCCACTCGCGATTCTACATAGTAGATATTGTAACATCTCTAATTTTAAAACAAAGTTATTTTTTAAATGTTCGGATAGCCTTCGTGTGCTAGCTACCTGTCGCACTGAACTTTAAACTAATAAATTGGACTTTATCTGAAAAAGTTTCACAGTATTTCTTCACCGAGTGTCGTACGAACATCAGTCCAGGGTTGAGATCCCCTCATCCGGCGGGACGTGGCGTTCAATGGGTCACGAGAAAAATGTCGGGATTGTTTACAACTCGAAGAATTTACTCGTTTTTGGCAATTTTACTAGAGGGGGGGACCGAGCACGAAATAGATGAGAGCAGGGGTCGAGCAAGGGAAGGGTGCAGAGGGGCGCGTCGACAAAACGCGAAAATAAAGCTTGGACGTGTTTTATATTCATCGCGTACGTTATTTACGCTTTAGGAGGATTACACCTACCCCTCCCGCCATTCCTCAACCCGACCAACCCCTCTCGGCTGACAGTACAGTCATTGTTCTCCAGATCTTTTTTTTTTTCCTTTATAAAAATGAGTCGGCTCGTGTGGGCAATTCGAGTGTTAATTAAGAAGCGAGTACGAGAGACCCCATGAATAATGCAAGTGCATAATTTACAAATTACCCACCCTATAGTCTTGAATATGAGCGAATACTTGAAAAGATTGTACGAAAGAAATCTTTTAACTGATTGTATAATAGTGCCCCAACGCAACGTGAGCTGAGCGCGCGCTTAATGTATTCGAGCCGTTTAAGGGTTAAACCGTTGACGGTTAACGCATAAGGTTTGTATGCGAAGCTCAGTGCCTCCTTCTCACATTAACGACTGTCCGCGATAAGCTCAATTTAACACATTCAACAACACTGTTTTATATTGTATGGAAGTATACTATAAACTTACACATTTGCATATAAAGCCACATTTGCAAACACCTACATATTATCTTCATATATCCGGAAAAATACACATAGACTACATTTCTAGTTAACGATAGAACTGGGCAGAAACTAGTATATCCTCTGGAGAGCGCTGCCAAGCGTTTTGGCATGCAACAGTTATTGCTGCAGTTAAGTTAAACGTGACATTACAAAGCACTAATAAGATAAACAGACTGCGCTCGAATACGTGAACGCGAACACCGCACACGTTGCAACTTAAAAATTTACACAATACATACATATGTACATATATACGTAACTTTCAGAATTTTCCCGATGCGATCGGACGCTATTTAAAGGGTTGAAACGTACGTATCCGGCTTTGAAATTTAATCTGTCTTTTTTGGAGCGCATCGCTTCTGACCGAATCAAACGAACGAGCGGACGAATTCGACCGAAAACTTTGCCAAATTTAAGCGCAAAGTATAAAGTTGAACCATCTTTTGTGAGGCGGGAAGGGCATCCGTTTATTCTGAAACTGGCAACCGTTCCGTATGTCCCTCCGTTGACTTTAAGACTAGTAACGCATTACATTAAAACCTTCAGCTTGATTCTAAAAAGGTCAATGTCGAATTATTAAAATTAAAAATGCGTGAAAGTAGACATTTATAGAAATCTTCTTGGTCAAATTACTCAATTCCAAATTTAACATTGGCATTTTTAAAACCATACTATAATTACACTGAGCAACAAAAAAAAACCCCAGAACGGAGATTAGTCAATCTTTACTAAGTTTGACCCATTAAATTCGAATCCGATAATAATTTTTCTTGAAATGCTCTCGTTTATGAGATATACGTGATTTAAAAAATGCAAAAAATATCCATTTTTTTGGCTTTTGCGGCCTATAACTCAAAATATAGTATTGTTGTGCTCAAAGTGAGTATGGAAATCAATAGTCAGATATTTTTCATATTGATTTTGATTTTTTATTGCTTTGAAATACTTATAATTAGTTATCTAACGAATTTTTAAAGTCAAAAACATATATTTTTTTTCCCGAGTTATTTGGCGTTTGTTTAGAGAATGTTTTATTTTACCACGTTTATGAGGATTGGTTTTCTATCTCAATATTTTTTTTATTTTATCTAACCGTACTAATTCGAGCGGAAAATGATTTTAATTTAATTAATTAATATTTTTCCTACCCAGCTATCCATTTTCTTTTACCCTATTAAGACAATGAGGAACAAATGTAAAATATTTCGCAAGAAAAGAAAAGCATTTGAAATAAATTGTACAGAATGTTATTTTTTTTACAAAGTACCCAGACCCAATAACAAGTTAACATTGGAATAATGGAAATATTGTGCCAATTTTTTATAACTAAGATAAATTATTGTAAAATTCTAACAGGAGACCGCCCTTTTTATTAATGTCCAGATCTTGCTAATTAAGGTCGAGAAAATCATTTCGACATACGGGGATAAAAACCCCGGACCTTCGCTCAAGAGACTAAAGCTCCAACCACTGAACTATCGCCAATAATAAACAAACAATCAAAAATTACCCAACCTAACCTAACATTATCTCAGTATGTATTGAGAAATGTAAAATTAAAAAACAAAACAATAAGAATAATACAATTGAGGATAAAATCGCATCGCGGAAAGTAGTACAATGTCGTCCAATTACATGGAAACATTGGAAAACGGAAGGAGAACCCGGTCTCTGGGTAGAGGTCCTCGTCGCGAAAACTGGCGACCCATTTTTAGAGTCGTTCATTCGTACAACGACGTATGTATGTACTGAAGGTAGGGGGTGAATTTGGGTGGATTGGGGAGGAGATCGTAGAAGAGACGGGGGTCGTTGGCTGCAAAGGAATTTCAATTATCCTCAGGAAGGACCCAGCACCAGCTGTCTCCAAGTTTCCATCGTTTCAACGAGCTCAGAAAGCCAGCACACCCCTATTTATTCACTTATCAAATTTCAACGACACAGACACCTACGATTATCCATTTTTTAACATTTAACCACAACTTGTATTGACAAGCGTTGATTATAATAGCACGCTATAACAGAATCAAAATAAGAAAACAGCATAGCTTAGTTAATTTTATTATTGTGGACGGTTAAAATGTGGGTCAAAACTGAAAATGAAATGAAGCCCACTACGCGCTTTTAGAATAAGATAGTCCTGCGTATAAAGCTAACTCCATGGTCATTCCATCGAGGCGTATGTTACGAATGAGTGCAAATTAAATAGTTTGCCGAAAATTCCAAAACGAAAGCGTCCATCCGTCGACGCATCGTAACCGTAAAAATTTATCAGTCGTAAAAAGGAAGACTTTTTAGAGGGGTGTACGATTTTAGGGCAATGGGGATCGTAGGGGGAGGGGGTTGAAGTATTAGTGGAGTTTTAAATTAAGGCGAGATCGGCATAGATTTTCGATAAAACTTACTTCATTAAAACGTTCGTTCTATGGGTGGGGTAGTTTTCGGCTTTGTCGTTGTCGTGGCCAACTTTAACCCCGCTCCTTCCCCCACCCATCATCCCCTTCTTTCAGTTACCATCCTCCCATGAGATTTTCACTTTCGACATTAAACGCTCGAACAATATTTGCGGTTAACTTAACCGGCTCTGATAGCTTAATGCCTCGTTAAGATTAGCTTGAATATTCAACCCAATCCCCCCCCCCCCCACACCCTCACCAATACCCCCCCCATTTTCACGGTATAAATATATTTTTATTTCCGTTCTTTCGGTGGTGTATTTTTGGCGAGATTATTCGAGGTAAAACTAAATATAAATAGAGTCAGTTTGAGGCTACTTGAAATAACTTTTCGCTAATGAATTATTTATATGCAGCTATGTATGTACATATGTATGTACGTATGTATGACCAATTTCAATTTCATATAAATATCACATATAGAACAATCGTTTTTTGGTACAAAATATGTAGAACGCGGGACAGAATTAGAAAGCTCGACCTTCAGTTGGCCGAATGGTTCGTGAAAAATTCAAGAAATTCATACGGCTAAAATAGGACAATGTTTTCGCGAGATTGAAATAAAGGAATACAGGTAAAAGACCGAGAAAAACAGAGAAAGAATATTTGTTTCCAAATTTTTAAATACATACGAATATAAATACTTTCAAAGAGCGAATGCATGTTTCGCACATTCAATTCAAAACTACATATAATGAAACGGTGTGAATTTCTGTCGCTGAAACGCTTGTCACACGTGCAAATATAAGTGCAGTTTGCACACGATGCATATCCGATGCAAAATGTAATCCTGTCACGTGCATGCAGCTAACACTAAACTCACAAACTCGCAGTATCTAATCTAATTCAGACTTTCCATTGTTTTTGTGCACTCGGAGGTATTCGCGTAAATTTAAAATAATACCTGTGCTTATTTATATTGTTTCGATCACGAATACACTTCACTAATTGGCGCCGGCATGGTTTCAATTAAATTTTTTCACGCGAATGCTCAACCAAATAATTGCTTTCACTCCTCTTTCAATTATATTAAAGACAAAAAGGATCTACGTATATACATACATATACACGAGTATTTCCACTCAAGAGTACATTTATTAAATTGTTTACTATTTTTGAACCAATTCCTTCAAATGCACACATGTGCAAGGGCGTAAATCGCACTTGAGCGATTCTCAGCCTAGACGTTGACTCGAAAATACCCACTTTACCGCATTATTACCGTAGAACCTGATGTGTGGGGTGAAAGAATGGGGTTTTCCACCGTATACAAGCTCGGTACAATCGAGCCGTCCAAAGACGAATGGTTCGTGTTTATGGGTATTCGCGTTGGAAGTGTTCGAAATGGGGATTTCGGGGCACCACTTCAACCAGAAAGTGCGAATTCTCAGCGGTGAAGACGAATGGCCAGGTACAGGCGACAGGCTATTTAACAAGCAGTAGGTGAGATATTTATAGGGCTAATTTAGGCTGTAAATCGGGACAAAGAAAGGGCTGCGAGCGCGAGCGATGAACCAGCAAATAATTCACACTTCCGTCGGAAAACAATGCCCAAACTGCTCGCAAGGTGTCCGGATTTGCGAAATTCACATCCAGACTTCAATTTGTCGCCAGGCAACTCAATCCGGAATATATTTAAATCAATAAAATAATATTGAAAAGTTTGTAAACAATTAAAAACTTCAAAGTATGTGTTGATTTAAGAATCCGAGCCATTCAACATAATAGTGGTATTCTGAGTATTTGAAAGATTTTAAGAGCGTTGAAGAAGAACAAACGTTGGCGATCAATGGCTGTTTATTATGTTTAAAAATGAATAGACTAACAACAGCTAGTAAAGTAACAGTAGAGTTGACCAATAACAGTCAGTATGGGTTACAGGAAAAATGAATATAAAAATAATAATTCACATTTTCAATGATAAATAATCAAAGAAGTGTGTAACCAAAGAGCGTTGCTGACAGGCAGACTTAAGGCTTTCATATTATTATATAAGCCGTAGTGATTTTCACTTTGAATGACATCTCCATTAGTCCTTAAAGTTTGGTGGCATACATATAATGTCTGAAACATTCTGTTTAATAATAAATATTATACCCACTGAAATTCAAGTTATAATATTTAATCATTTCGTGGATGACAACCATGAAATGAAGCAACACGCAATTAAATGACAAAATTCAAAGGTTGACATCGTCTAAAGTGGGTTAATAGCTCATTTTCTGCGGCTAAGAGGAGGTTAAACGACCCACCCTTTCCACAGATAGATCTTACGGCCACATCGTTTATAATTTAAAATCAAACAAGTCTTCAGCTTCATATAACTTGGGGGATGTTTAAAATGCATTTATTTGTAAGTGGATCTGAATTTTATAGTGATGAATTCTTTAAATAATATTTTAGGTTGAATTTGAACGTTCTTTGTGTATATAATTGTCTCTGTCGAAATGTGTATGTGCTGCCGCTAACTCGAACGCCATAAAAACGCAAAACGTGTTCCGCGGCCCGCGCCTCACAGAAAAGGTTAAGATTAATTCACAAATTTCGCACGATATTCAGCGTCGAAACAAATTCCGATCACGTAGCGCATTATCCTATTTCCTTTCCTGATTTATCAACTACAAAAACAGGTAGGAGAAAGGAAAATAGAAATAAAAGAAAATTTGGTATCTTATTTGCAAAGAAAATTTTTTTGCATAATTACAGCTATCATTCTCATTTATAACCAATTATAGACATTACCAATGGATCATACATCACACCAATACATATTTATGGTAGGTACTTTATAGCACGAAGTTAATTTATCAGATGCCAAACTCGATTACTTGCCGAATATACATAATTATTGCGCTCGTCCGTTTAAACTCGACCGATCGATCATCGCTTTGCAATATATTAAACTCGACATTTATAATATGTATTATTGAGACTATTAATTAGTCGACCCTCTTGCAAAAACGAACGCCGATACTTTGAGTGGATTCTCGCACGTTTCGCTAGCGAGGGTCGCCTCGTAAACAACCTAATTAATATTTTACCAATATTGACACTGATCGATCATCTTTCATACACATTATACTAAATACAGTACCTATCATTGTATTGAAATGTAAACATGTATGTATATAATGTGTTTGACAGTTTTTTTGAACTAAGACTTCATTTTTAATTAGTTGAAATCATCAAAGGAAAACTTTGCATCATTACTATCTCAAATGAAAGTGTTATATTGTACTCAGATATAAAATCATTGAAAGCAAAATGTGGTCAAAAACATATTTAACAGGCTATAATTCAATTTTATATATTGTAAAGATTGTAGATCTCTAAGTACATACTTATAATATCCAGCAACATGTATAATGCGTGTTTAAGGTAAGCCGTTCGTTCACCATGGTTGAGGATTTCGGGTAATCATATGAAACTTGCACAACGGAAAATCTCATCGCGAGCTTTTTTTTTTTTTTGCATTTTTTTTTTTCTCCTTTAACTGGCCGCGTACCGTTCAAACAGAAACGTTATCTTGCTAGAAATGGGACGCTGCGAGCGTATTTCAACAGCCTCTGAAAATGTAAACATTTTTCAGGACGCTTTCAACGAGAAGAGAGCCGCCTTTCTATAATAATACACAGATACCACTACCAACCACCACTCACCACCCCTAATAACAATCATAATAATAACAATAAAGATTTGGAGCAGAGAGGGGAGGGATGATGGGGGTTGGGTGAGAATTTTAATAGGTTGAGGTTACACTGTGTTCGTTTCGCAGCTCTCGAATCATAATAAAAATTCAATCGTTTTCATCCGATAATGCCACGCGGCGTGAATTTCGGTCGTTTAAGGTCGAATTTCGCGAAAGTCTGGATAATTCCGGATTAAGGTTCGCGGCAACCACCTACTTCGGATGAGCCGAAAGTCGAAACGGTCGGTTTTCGCGAGACGCTCGCTCGCAAAGCCGGATTTGAGGATGGAGGCTTATAATGGGGTGTCGAGCTGAATTAGTAACCGGCTGTTATCGTAAAACCTACACACACTTGTACACAATGATGTGCACACCCACGAGTGAAAATGTTTATTTTATGACGTGACCAAAGTCGGATAAGATCGACGAGAATTAAGTTCAAAAAATAACCCAAGTTATCCCTTCGGGGTACAATGTGTGGAAATAATTCAGAAAATGACTTTTCTACGTAATACATCGAAGCGAAAAGACTGTTAGATACATGGCTAGTAGCGAAAATAGCATCCATACATGTTATTGATAAACGAACTCGTTTACCCGTCATATAACGGTGAATTCTAACTCCAACCCCACCCGTGATTTGTACAATAACAGAATAAACCCTAGCCGGTTTGACACTACGTGAAACAATCGTTTAGTGTAACGTCGATGGAATGGGTGTACGGCCATAAAATCGCGTTGTCGACTTGAGCTAGCTTTGACAGATATCGACTTTTTGCCAACTAAAAAACAATTTGTTATGTTGGCAATGCTAGCGTGACCGCAACGACCCAGTCAGGCAGACGCTCACGCTAATATACCTATATATAGTATATGCATATAGATAGTGTCATACAAATACATAGACAATTACAAAAATGTTGAAATAATTATTAAAAATGTTATATACGTACCTATACATACATATTTATGTACTTCATAGAGATATGTATACATATGTACATATCGTTCAATATTTTTTATGGGTCACTCGACTAAAATCCACTCAAGACACTTTCAGGTGAAAATCGACGATACTATGTAGGTCGTTTCCACAATATTTCAAAGTCCCTAATTACTCATTAAATTATTCATACGCTCTTGAGCTCTTGGGATATTTTTTAATTTAAAATATATCAATTGTCACATAACTCTATAGAAGATTTACGTGTTTATTCTACTGTTATTATGTCATTTTAAAAATTTGGGTCAAATTCACAGTCACATACTTCATCAAATTGATACTTTATGTACGCAGTCAAATTCTTTAGTTTTCAAACTGTCATTTGAAAGAATCTTTAAGACTCCTTTATAACTTTCAACAGCAGACTTTCTATAATGTGAAAATTTGAAATGGAACTCGTATAAATTTTATGTTGTTGAATAAATAAGAGAAATCTCATCAATTTGTAATTGACAAGAAACAACCCCCTGTGACTAATTAAGTGTATCGAAGCAATATGTAGGTATCCGTAAAGGAACTAATTCGACATAATCGGATATAAAGGCACAACACAATTAGGTCAACTCTCCGTATTTGTCAAAACAAAAACATTCGTACCCATACGAAGATAGTATACGTAAATAAATGTCAGTAGTGGTGGTTTCAAATCCGCAAAATTAATTGTCGCCCACGAGACATACCGCAATAAGTTTCGGCGTCGGAAAAACTGCCTCAGAAGAAGAAAAGCTTATAAACGTCGGGAAAAGTGGATGCACATACATACTATCTGAGGATCCGCAATATGTGTGGGGAATATAAACGCTGCCTTCTCGGCTTTCCATATTACATTACACACACATATCTATGTATGTTGGGAATACAATTTTCTCGATGAAAAGCGTCTTGTTTATTATGTCGTCGCGTATTTTAGACGGTATACGACTGTGTCTGTAGATATACATATGTATGTGAGTCGAGATAAATATTATAAACCATATCACGCTTACCGAGATTGCATGGTTAAAACTCGTATATTTTCGACAAAGGAATTTTCCACTATAAATACATATAATCCTCACCTTTTTTCCTCGAAGATCTTTTCGTTCTTTCGGTACTGTAAGATCTTGATACGTGTTGCCTCTTTGCCTTTCCTCTTCTAGCTCCTTCTTCGATTCTCGCCTTGTCTTCGTCGGTTTGTTTCTTGTCTTCTGGAGTACCGGCATCGTCCGCGTCTCCTTCGGGGACTCGCGAACACTTCGACAGCATCTTTGGCGACCCATTTTCACAATCGCCTCTCAATAACTTCTGGTAAATCTCTAACTCGTGGTAGAAATCACTCTCAGATAGGTTTTCCGGAGTTGACGTGCTCGAAATGGTACCCTGAGCTGGTATCCTAGCTGTGACAGTTAAACCATTCAAAGTCAGACTTCTAGTGGCACACGTTTCTGTCACGGTCATCGTCTGACTTCCGAAATCCACAGCCTAACCCATATAATAACAATTAGATAAACTGTCGCGCTTGGCATGTCGACCCATCTCGTTTCTGGTCATTCGGTGGGAAAATTTCAACTTTCACCGGAAGTGTTTCGAATTCGAACACGCGGCACGTTTTGCTATGTTGGTGAAAATTAAGGGTTGTTGGAGAGGGCGACCTCCCCCAACGGGCAATCGCCGCCGACTAAACTCCTGTGAAGCCTTCGGATGAGAGGAAAACTCGAGCGCGTAGTGAAAACAGATTTTCCGCTCGAGATTTTCCGTCGAGTGGACGTGAAGCGAAAATTCGTATGAGTGACAAGTGTTGTTATGGATAACGTTTGTTTAAATTATGAATTGTTATATAAAAAAATATATAATAGCAATCAAATATATGGTTGTTATACATATTTGAGGAATAATATTTTAGCGATGATAGTAATTGTTTGTTAATTTACCAGCTGTGTAATTTGCACGCGCGTAGAATATTCTCAATGCAGATTTTACGCAACATTCAATATTTATAATGTGAAGCAATGATTTGAGTGCGTACGAAATTATTGATATCGATTCAATCTAGTTTCAATTTTGCCTGTTCCACATTGACGTTGTTATAAAATGACTAGTCAATGCCTATGTACATATATGTTACAGCGAAAGCATATTTCAAGTGAAAATATATTTTCACTGACGTTTCAGTGAAATCATATTCAAGCACATTTTCACTAGTAGGTATATGTATATTTCTACTAGTGAAAATATATTTTAACTGATACTCACTGGTGAAATTATATTCGTTTCCGAACTGTCATTGAAACTAAATTTGACAGTTGTGAAATCGAATTGTATAATCTGCTGAAATATTCAATCCTAGTTATTTTGTCTCTTCTTATTCTTATAGTGCCGTGCCTGTGTTCAGGCGTAGACTTTTACTGGTTAGTACCAATTATAGTTTACGATGAGTCTTTGTCGATTTTATAACAATTGACTTATAATGATCGGTTTAAGAAGAAAAGAGCACGTGTTGCTACCCTTATCCTCAGAATCCTCACATATAACAACGCCACCGTTTCGTTCAAAACACACTTGTAGGATCACACATCATCGACTTTCGACATCGACATCGACGATCAACAAGTCACAAACACATACGCTTACTTTAATATACTTTCACCGATATTGAGCAGTGAAACTGTATATTCATTGTTTGATACATTTTCACTGCCTGAATTGGTAAAAATATATTTTCAATAATTGAAATATGCTTTCACTGTAATACCTATGTATAGTGTATTTAGTAGTTCCAAGATGTAGCGAAAATGTAGTATGTAGTTAAAATTCTAACGCTTCGTGCTACCCGTGCTGTGAGTGTATGTAAACGTGCCGTGAGTGTATGCGAGCGTTCCGCGGCTACCCAGCCAAGCAGATTATTGCGCTACCATATACATATGTATAGTAATTTAGTTGAATGTATGTACATATGTATATTGTGGAATTATTAAACTGCATTATAATGGTAACTTTGATTTATATGATCTTGACACAGGATGTTTTTTGAAGAACTTGTGTACTTTTATTCGTTTATTTTTTTTTTTGATGGTTTTTTGTAAGATGGCGATTTTATACGTATATGTACTAGGAACTGCCCATTGACAGTTTGATCGGGTGGTTACCGTATCATGAGTGAATGTGTGAATTAGTGAGGTTATGTTGTGTGTGAGTAAGAGTATGTGCCGTACCATGGTATGCGAAAGCTCCGCGACTAGGCTACGCAGCCAGTCGGTCGGTCACCCGTCAAGCAGATTCCTGCGCTACTATATACATATGTAAAGCAATAGTATTAGAGTATAGCCTGTTGACGATCAAGGGATTTTTATTATTGACATGTGAGTGGGATAACAAATGGTAACTATGTATGGCTATGTAAAAAATAGTAATTCAAACTTTCAATAAAAACAAAAGACATATCGAGCGAACACACCTGAGACAATTTCAATACAATTCCTGACGGACAGACCGGCACACAGCATGAACGTGTGATTGATATGTACATAGTCAAGTATGTATGTATAACAAAAAAATATAACAAATTACGTTAAAATAGGCGAAAGCATTTATTATCCAATTGTTCTTACTTACTAACACAAAATAAAATGACGTTTTGGATACAAAATTAAAATCATTACTCGTCAATCGATAAAATATTTTAACATGCAAGAAATATACATATGTATGTATGTATGTTTTATAGATAAAATTAAAACAATTTGATTGCATCACTGATGCAATTTATAAATAACGTTGACGTCTGGCGTCAATTTGAAAATGCCATCATCGGAATCATCATCGTCGTCGTCGTCACTCCGCGAAAATGGCACAGCATTTTTATCGATCGCATCCTCGGGCGAGTCGAATAAATCTTTTAAATTGCCATTATGCTTAGGCTTTTTCCAAATGGCGCCAATGGACGGCATATTGTTCACAAACTGGCGACCATTCGACTCGTTTCTATTTGGCAATAGATATTTCCTAGTTGCGGCAGTCGCTCTTCCAGGAAAATTATTAAAAAACTTCTTGGTGAGAAATTTTTCGGGTAGTTTCGTCTGTCTCTGGACCAACTTTCTCGAATTGTACGGTTTGTCGACTTCCATCTGAGACGGTCCTACGTAGTCGGCTTCGCTCATCAATGAGCGCTTTCCCATGCCATTTTCAGGATTCCACTCTAGCTGGGGTGGATTTCTGGTTTCCGTGCGTCTCAAGTCCTCCCATCCTTTGTATTTCGGTTTCTGAGCTCGTGCCGCATCGTCTTTGAACTCGTTGAACGATTCCAACTTGTCAACGCACCTGTAGCATATGTACTCCGAGTGTGCATCATTGCCGTGGACCTTCAGTTGGAGACAGGATTCTATTTTGGCCGTCAGCTGCTTCACCACGGAGTATTCGCTGAAGAGAGACACCTGAAGCTGGTCTTCGGATAGGCATAGTCGGCAATTTCGATTCTCTTCGGACATTTTCAGGCGACTAGATCAGACGACTTTGACGTTCGCGCGTAGTAGCACAGACAGTAACAGCGTATTATACGACCATGCGCGTTATTTCAACTGTTTTAAATTAATTGATATTTTAGCATTAAATTATGTTTTCTGTTCAGTATTTTAATTTGTTATTTATGTATACCTAGGACAATTGGTGAATATGACTGGATGTAAAGAAGAAAAATGAAACTAGGATGGAGCGCTTTTGGAAGAATTAACATAATTTTTAAATCCAACAATCCGCTATGCTTTAAAAAAAAAAAGCATGAATGCGTACTGCCAGTTATGACGTATGGATGTGAAGCGTGGTTGCTAAATTCAAGAATGCTACGCAAGAATCAGTGCACACAGAGTAGCATGAAAAGATTTATGCTTGGTATAACAAGAAGAGATCGTAAGAGGAATATGTGGGTAAGAAGCATTACAAAAATGACAGATATAGCAGAACGTGTGAAAAAGTTGAAGTGGACACAACGAAAATAATGAATGGCAGATGGTCGTGATAAATACTGAAATGGTATCCGAGAGGATGTAAAAGAAAGCAAGGTAGATCGAGTGGACGATGGGTTGATGAATTGAAAATAATGTGTGGAGTCAACTGGATGCAGATTGCTCAAGACAGACAGGATTGAAAAAGAATTGGAGAGGCCTTCATCCAGCAGTGGATAGTGAACGGCCGAAAATGATGATGGGGAAGCCTCGTGTGGCGTTGACCACAACAGACAAAACTGATTTTTTTTATATAGAATTTGACATATGGATGGAAGGCGGCCATGGCCGCAATAGTCGCGTCGGCCACTTGCAAAACCAACCCTTTAGTCTACAACACCATAACGCGGGCCCTACTGAACTGAATTACGGTGCGTTTGAAAACGAAGGGATTTTGCCTACGGCGCGGTTTTTTTGACGTTTGCCCCTACACGTTATGTACGAATGCACCTTATAGCTCAAGGCTACACGTGCGACGTACAGCTGTTGGCGTGTGCCGTACAACTCAGTAGGCGTGTGCAGCGCCACGGCCGCGGCGCGAACTATACCAGCGCTCACGCTTAAAAATGAGATATTTCATCGCTAGCGCCGAAATCGTTGTCTAACGCGAAAACGGTGTGATTTTTTCCCCTACACGCTCCGTTTTTAAGGCACCGTACTAAAAACGCACCGTAATTCAGTTACGTGTAGGGCCCGCCTAAGAAAATTAAAAGGAAAATAATTCTGAGCGAAAATAATAAAACACACTGAGAAATTGACGAGTTGCGTAATAAAAGGGCAAAAGTATACCGCAATTTGGTTTCATCAAATCATTTGACCATCTGTGGGATTGTTTAAAATAAAAATTCAAGTATATATCTAATATAATAAATACCCATATTAAGTAAATAATATGTACAACTTAATTTGGCAAAACGATTTTTTTATAGTGAAAATTTTAAATACGAAACCGAATTGAAAGCTTACGGTGAATCAGTTGCCTAAAGGCTTAGTTTCGCGAGTGGGTCGGTTCGACCGACGCCAACCCCGCGGTTTTTTTGTATATAATTTAACAGATGGAAAGAAAACTGGCAACGGCCACAAAACTCCTCGCACCCCTCCTTCACTTGTGACCGCAGCCAGCTTACCATAGTCCTGCCAAATTCTATACAAAAATAACCACGTGGTTTACGTTGACCAGGCCGAAGCACACGCCAAACCAACAATTTATTATATTAAGTAATAATATAATAAATTATTATTTTTTCGGTTATGGCCGTGTTTAGCGACGTTTCGCTCACACATCACCCCAATTTAAAAAAGCAAACGTCAAAACAAACCGCTGACGGTCAGAGCACTTTGACACGTTATCGCTACAGTTATTTATTCGTTTTTAACACAATATCTAGTCATTATAATATAGAATCATTTCAATATTAAAGGACAAACTAAAAACGCCACGTGACCGTTCGCTAAAAATTCACCACATTTTATATGATAGATAATACATGGTATCGATTTTGTGCTATTTTCATTGTACGTATCGTGTGTTTTGTTCGCCCCGTTTATTTTTCACACTAATTGTATTTTTTCAGTATAGAGCTGACAACAAATGATGAAGTTTATAGTGAATCGGCTGAAAGCCTTAATACTAGTATTGCTCGGCGCTATCAGAAGAGCATTATGCTGCTTTAGAAGTAGAAAACGATCTTATGCCAGTGAAACGGACGATTGCCTCACCGATGTAGGAATAGTTCCGAATCGCAACGATGAGGTAAATCACATTGTTCCCAATATGTAATTAAAGGATTTGGCAACAGTACACTATATATCACGGGTTCCCAACCTACGGGTCGCGACCCCAAATGGGGTCGCGAAGGGTTTTTATGTGGGGTCGCCAACTGAAACAGTAAACTAAAAGCACATATTGACTATAATACAATTTTCTGTCAGTTATGACCTATGGATGTAAAATACGGATGCTAAATTCAAGAATGCTACGTAAGATCCAGTGCACACAGAACCGTAAGAAAGATGTATGCTTGGTATAACAAGAAGAGATCGTAAGAGGAATACATAGGTGAGAAGTATGACCAAAGTGGCAGATATAGCGGAACGTGTGAAAAAGTTGGAGTGGACATATAGCGAGGAGAATGGATAGCAGATGTACGCGAGAAATACTAAAATGGTATCCGAGAGGATGTGAAAGAAAGCTGATGAATTGAGAAGAATGTGTGGAGTCTACTGGATGCAGATTGCTCTTGACAGACAGGAATGGAAGAGGATTGGAGAGGCCTTCATCCAGCAGTGGATGAAGGCCTTTTTTGAAGGAAAATTTTGCAAGCCGATAAGGTCTAATCAGAACATGATAGATAACGCATAAGGTCCAATCGGAATAAGATAGACAGCAGATTCAATCGAAAGGTAAAAATATCGAAAAATACATGCAAAACACATTCTCCGATTTAAAAAAGTTGAGAATCATAAGTTAAAGGCTTAAAAAAATTACTTGTCTTTTTTTTTTTTTTTTAGATTTTCAACCTTGTACATATGTATTTTTGCCAAATATCATCAAATCCATTTTCTATCTTATTCTTCTTAGGCCCGTAACGCACTTAGCATCCTGGCTGCGCAGCCATGGCCGCGGCAGCCAGAAAAACGTGCATCCAGTTCAAGCAGCCAAAGTGGCAGCCAGAACGCGGGGCTAACGTGACTCGACCGGTTGACGAACTGTCAAAGTTAAATGATATTCGGAGCACTTTATCCAACCAACTTTTACGAAAAATTTCCCACGATGCACCCTTCAAGCCGTCGGAGTCAAAGTCTTCCCCAGTCGGCCAGTCTATGTGTCTCAGTTAAAATAATAGATAGCTATCTATATTTCTCCGAAGACAAAATTATTTACTGTGTGCACGTGCAAGCTAGTTGACATTTTAAACAATAACGTTCTCATGTGCATCTTCAAAAAGGACCGTTTTATTTTATTTTTTTCTCAGAAATTTAGCGGCAAGTTCTCAAACAAAAGATGCTCACAAATGGACAGCGATACAACATATTTTCAATGCAATATTTGGTTCGTAATCTCGAATCTCGGATCCTTTTGTACTGTATGAACATATGTTGATGCAAATAATTCGTTGAAAATAGTTTTATATACATTATTTCCAGCGCGCAACATTAGCGAGATTTTTTTTAATATTTTTATCTTATTCGTTAAATTTAGTATAAAATTTATAATGGAATTGGAATTGTTTATTCAGATTTTCAGCCGAAGCGGCTGAAAATCTGAAATGGTAAACGTGAATTGACTGGCTGCCAAGCAGCCAGGCTGCTAGTGCGTGCATCGCACAGGCAGCCACATACATTTGCTTTTTTAAATACATCTTGTGTTGGCCGCGGCGGCCAGTGGCTGCCTATCTGGCTGCTGTGTATCGGAGCCCGTACCTGTGGCTGCGCAGCCAGAGTTTCCTGGCTGCCTTAGTGCGTCATCAAACAGGCAGCCACATACATTTTCAAACATCGTTGTGGCTGCCGCGGCCATGGCTGCGCCGCCAGGCAGCCAAGTGCGTTACGGGCCTTAGTCCATATTTGCTTTCTAGATTATTCCCATTAGATTTTTATATCCGTTTGCGACATTTTCCATTCGACCATAACGGATTCTTTCTTATTAGATTCGACCTTTTCAACTGTAATCATAAAAAAAAACCATTGATCTACGTGTAATATTTTAGTATTCATTACTTGATTTAACTTCATCGTCAATTTAATACGTAGACATTGTACTTGATTTAAATAAATGTTAAATATTTAATGTAAGAATTGTTTTAACATCACGATTAGGATCTGAGCCCGTGGGACAACAAATGGAGTAACGATCCGATAAATCGACCCCAAACTATCGAAGATCACATCCAAATGTACAGAGACAAAATACAACAGACTAACATTCCCGAAAAGGATCAACAGGAGGAACAGTTGAATCATTTATTCCAAGTAAACAAATCGCTCATTTGAACTTATACGTCACATCATATTCGGTTAGTTTTACTATGTTGTAAATATTTTCAGGAAATGGCACCGCAAAATATAACACAAAAGCGAGTCCTGATTGACTCTGGAAATCGATCGAGATCCAACAACACGGACATGTCACGTTTAGCCGTATCAACTGAAGGAATGGCTGTAAGTCAACATCATCATTTTCAGCCATTCACCATCCACTGCTGGATGAAGGCCTCTCCAATCCTCTTCCGTTCCTGTCTGTCTTAAGCATTTTGCATCCACTTGACTCCACATATTCTTCTCCATCGTCCACTCAGTCTTTCTTGTTTTCTTCCATTCCAGTATTTCTTGCGTCCATCTGTCATCCATTATTTTCGCTGTGTCCACTTCAACTTTTTCACAAGTTCTGCTATATCTGCCACTTTGGTCATGCTTCTTACCCATGTATTCCTCTTACGATCTCTTCTTGTTATACCAAATACATCTTTCCATGCTACTCTGTGCACTGGATCTTACATAACATTCTTGAATTCAGCATCCACATTTCACATCCATACGTCATAACTGGCATTTTTATTACAGCAAGGGGATCTAGGAGAATGGTTGGAGGAGAGCGGATCCGGATGGGATGAACAGCACGTAGATCCGTTTGATGTGCTGAGAGAGCAGAGAAGACTTAAACGGGAAAACCGTCAACAGAATGCCTCCCTCGGTCGAAAATTAAAAGCTTAATCGAAAGACACTCTTCCTATTAATTTAGTATAACAATATCAACTCGTTGTGAATAGGAATTGATTATTCCTTTGGGTTTTAAACGACTGACTATTGTGAAAAAAGTGTCTCCATTTATCGTTTCCACATTTTGAAGTGATAAAATATGTAATATTTTTTTTAGTCAAACTCGCATAGATTTGCTGTTTTTATCGAAAGTGAATAACTGTGTTTAAGCTAAGCAAAAAATTCGTTGTCTAAATTCTATCTTAAGTATTTCCGTTTATCGCATGTACAATTTGAGGATTTTTGTGTGGATATACCAAATATTGATGAATTGTGATTCGAATATATTACAGTTACATCACATCGTGAGATCTGATGTGATTCGGCAACTTGTATATGTTTTAGAATATATTTATATCTAACAATATCAGCAGCAGAATGAATTTTGGTTATAGGTTAAATAGCCTTTTACTTATCTTTTACTGCTTTTTATTGGGTCGGTAACTTTTCCGATTTTCGGTCAGTTATCTTAGCCAAATGGTGAGTAATTTTAATAAATGGTCATTAAGTTTTATAGAGTCAGTACACACTGGTCGGTTCTTTCGTCATCGTCATTTCAGTCTTTCTCCATCCACTGCTGGATGAAGCCTCTCTAACCCTCTTCCATTCCTGTCTGTCTTGAGCATCTGCATCCACTTGAATCCACACATTCTTCTCAATTTATCAACCCATTGTTCACTCGGTGGTCTACCTTGCTTTCTTTCACATCCTCTCACGTCCATCTACCATATATTCTTCTCGCTATGTGTCCACTTCAACTTTTTCACAAGTCCTGCTATATCTGTCACTTTGGCCATGCTTCTTACCCATGTATTCCTCTTACGATCTCTTGTCATACCAAGCATACATCTTTCCATGCTTCTTCGTGTGCACTGGATCTTACGTAATATTCTTGAATTCAGCATCCATGTTTTACATCCATGGTGAGTTCTTTAGTGATCAGTAAATACATATATTAAATGGTAGGTAAATTGATCTGTAGCATAATTTTTAAAGACCATTTTCTAAATATAATACTGAACATTTTCTTGAAAAGTTACTGACCGATTAATTAGTTGCTTCTTTTTCTAATGACGACAAAAAAATATTTTAGAAAATTTTCATAACTTACATACATATGTATGTATGTACATACATATTGATAGTATTGATATGAAATTTACTATGTTTTATTCCCAATATTAGCTTCATATTAAAGAAGCCTAGGTATAAAAACAAGCTTTGTAGAATACTGATATTGAACACAAAGATGTGATTGTAATAACTGTAAATAAATTATTTTTTTAAAGAACGTTAGAATTTTGTAGTTTGTTTGCTAATTAGTAATTTTTGTGAAATATAATATATATCTATAACTTGTAATGAAATCCAAGATTATACAATTTAAAATATGTACATACGATGTTGATTTAATTGACCTGTACAAACAAAATGATTACTTTCGGGGCCAAAGACTTTTCCTTTTCTTCATCAGATGACTATTGGAAGATTGCCGATTGTTTTCGTCGTAACAAAGGGAACATGAAATAAGGTACAAAATTACATTTGACACACAAAATATATTTAAGACTATCCATAAATATTAACAAATAAATAAAATCAATAACAAACACATGACATGAGTATTACAATACACACAATATGAAAATCAATATGCACACATCAAATGAAAGAAACGCGTTATGCTGACCGACGGGATGATACATGTCATATCATGATGAAGACATGTCGGCGGATGAATGGAAGCTAAACGCAAACGCACTTTACATACAATATTTTTAATGAAATTTGTACTTTTGGGTGAATTTATCCTAAACAGATGATATAAAGTCGACATTTACATATGTGAAACTAATCGAAGATACATGTCATATTTTTATGGAAGCGTATAAAGAAAATTCCACAATAAATTCATTTCAATTTGAGAAATTGCCCTTATTAATTTCATCACTCAACATTAACCGAAAAAAAAAAATTATACTATAATACTTTTTAAGCAATTAAATGTCAAAACTAAAAGTATGAGATCACAATACAGATCCTGTATACGTTTATATTTATTTATTAGATTTGTGTTGGTGAACTTGCTAAATATAAATTAAAAAAAGTACCCAAACGATTTTAATGTTTCAAATATAATATTATTCCAATGTTATATTTCGCCATCTAATATTGACTAAGAATTCACAGATCACGTACTAAATTCAAAAATTTACAACAACATAAAATTTACCTATGTATCTATATTAAATCCGATTTGATATCAAGTCGTCCGTCTAAATCAAATTACATACAAATGTCATAAAAATAGTTGTTTACGCAAACGTTTCAAAATCAGCTTTGACGTGAATCAATTTTCTTTGAGAAAGATTAATATAATATATTAATTAGACTTAGTTTACATAGTTATGCAAGTAGTGACAATACTGCAATATAAGTAGTGTGTTTTACCTAAGAAAATTATTTTTGTACTTTTTAGTTTTTAAATTAATGAATCACATGAGTCGCGTATGCACTATATAATTAAATACATGTGCAGAAGTGTAAAAATATTAAAATCAATATTCATTAGTTGATTCGACCGATAAAATTTATCATTTACAATAATAAATAGTACACCGAGATATTGAGGTAACCATTGTGCTAAATTAATTCATTTAAAAAAAAAAACATCAAAGTTGAGTCACAAATTAATAACGCAAGCACACTTTAAGTTACATTAAGACAGCTCAAGTGGAATTTTGATATATGTCACTGTAAAAGTTAGACCAGCAAATCTTAGAATTTTCCAGTATATCCTAACATTAACCAATATCGGGTGGTAAAGGTGCGAATTATCTAGTAAAATATTTAAACTTCGGACTTTTACCGTGAAATGTCGGGATTTACCGATGAGCCCCGTTAAAAGTAATCATGAGTATTATTTTAATTACCTAGTAACTGTTCGTTGATGGTGTCATCGGGTGGTCATCATTTATGTACATATATATGTATGTACATAAATGCACAAATATACACACCTATATTGTATTTATGTACATAGTAGTTCAAATGTAGTCAGTAGTTGAAAATGCGAACGTTTCGCACTACCTGTGCCGTAAGTCTATGTGAGCTACCCAGCCAGCCAGGCATGTATTGCGCTATTACAGTTTTAAATAATTAAATGTATTATTTTGGTTTTACTATTTTGTTGTTGTTTTGAAATCTATTTTGTATTGCATGAATTGTTTATAAAAGCCCATATTACTGTTTGTCTATGAAATTAGCCAAGAATTTTAATTTCAATAAAAACAATTTTACCAATATAAATTAAGGATTGTGAATTGGTTCCTGGTGTACGATGACTTCAGTTTGCTGACTAAATTGATGAAATTCATCTCGTTGAATATTCATCATACTAGGTGCAACCTGCTTTCATAGATAAATCCCGACAATTACCGACACCTCTTGATAAAAGTCCGAACTTTCAATGTTCTACTTATTTAAACGTTTACCTGATATTGGTAAATTCTAAGATTTACCGATCTAACTTTTACAGTAACATATATACTACAAAAAACAACACAACACAGTATGCAATTTATTGTTATACAATGGTTACCAAATTTTAAACGCCGACTATTTATATCTTCGACAACTGTTGCAACACGTTAAATGGAAGTATAGCCTCCAGCTTCTCGACGAAATACTGAAAAGGAAACGACAAGTACGCGAGCAGTGCTTTCGCAAAGTGACCCATCGACTCGGGATACTGATGGGTCAAGAGGGCGAGGAGGGCCGTGCAGGAGCACAGGCCGGCCGTGAACAAAATGAAGAACGGCAACTCCTTCTTAGGATAGACGGAGACCTCGTGGAACGACGGCAGCAGCTCGCGATCGGCGCACTCTGTGCAAGACGGATACGGATAGAACAAGTGGCCCTTCTCCAGCGGATACGGTAGCATGCGAAATGTGCCCTCCCAAGTGCAGTGCAACAGATTCAGCGCACCCTCGACATTCTTCCAATGGGCCAGGTGGAAGAATGCGTAGGCGATCGCCTCCGAATCGCCCCTTTTCAAGATATGCTCGGGGGGTAGGATGAGTGGCTTCATCTCCAGTATGTACTTAGGTACGTGGGGGTTGAACTCGACGGCTCTGTGGATAGCCTCGACGGCCGTCATCTCTGCGGCGGTCAGACCACGTTTGGATGCAACATCCGGCGAGAACTTATCAGCAACCAGACGAGCTTTGAGCAGTGCGGCTGTGTAACATATCGTCGCCGACTTTGGCAGACTAATATCATCGTATCGAGCCAACACGGCTTGTACGTCGGCGTAAGCCTGCTGCTCTAGCAAAGTCTCTATGAGATTCTCGTGAATGTTGAGTACGTTCATGATAGGCGGAACCTCCTTAGTCAGATCTTTGAACGTCTTAGCCGCCTCTTTGAGCTTGCCTAACTTCCGAGCGCACATAGCGAGCCGTCTCTTAATGTAAATGAGTATGTTTGTGTCGCGTCTGTGTATGGACTCCATGATGGCTCCTTGATGTAGGAGATTCTGGGATTTGCGATAGTTCGCCTCGGCAACTTTTAACGCTTGTTTGAATATCCGTTCCGATTCTAGTATCGTAGTGGCTTCCTCTTCGGCTAGTAGTATATAAGCCGGTGCGCAGTCTGCGTTGCGTTCGACGGCACTCTGAGCCGACTTTATACGTACAACCGGATTTCGCTCTCGCCAAGCCGTCTGCATGATCTCGTACTCGGCCTTACCGGCGTCACCCTCACAAGTGAAAAAAGTCTGATGGTCTTGAGCTGATAGGTTCATGTCGTAGTAGGTGAGCGGTTCTTTGTTGGTGGCCCAGTAGAAGCGTTGGTATTCGGCACCGCGGAATAAATTAAGAGGATTCCTCCATACTTTACACTCAGGTATGGGTTGGGGTGAGGATCCTGGCTGTGTCGGAGTTCCGTTCTGGTCCGTTTGGCCATCTCCGCCGCCGATCCATGGGCTGATGTGGTTCAGCGAGACTTGTTCTATGAATGAGGTGCCGTACTTCCTGAAGTACCACCACTCGAAGATGAGGATGAGGCCTGAGATGAGGGATGACGTTCCGGTGAGGGCCACATAGAACTTTGGGGTGAGCGTACTGAGGAAGAGGCTGGAGTCCCACATGACAGCCGGCAGACGGTAGCCGCCAACACAACAACTGTCAGTGGTGCACTCAAACACGCCGATGTACGGCTATGAGCGGTTGCACAATCTAAAACTCGAATCGATTGTTTATTTTGGTTAATTAAATTGAGGTGATTGCTTGTTGAATGGCAATTTATTTTCTTTTTAATATTTGCATTCACTTGATTTTTACTCGAGCGGGTAATGTATTAAAATATTACAGGTCTCCCCAAACCGACGCGGCACAGCGGGAATAGAAGCGGGGCCGAATTTTAAGAACAAACAGAAAATAAACAGCCTACACAACAAACGTACACCATTACAGCGAGAACATCCCCACAACTATCACAATTAATAATTGTCAGTGGCGATAACGTGTTGACGCAATTAATCACTTATTGTACTGGCTGTGCAGGCTAGTTAGACAGCGGCAACCGGGCTTTGCGCACGCGGGATATGTTCGCAATACGTCAGTTGTCTTTCGATTGCGGGCGAGTTCTGTCACTCGTTAAGGCCGCATCACCTGTCACCGTTCGTTACCTGTCAGTGACCACATCTGTCACCAGGATGTACCACGCTCAGGAAGCGGGGACTCCAAACTCCTCAAACTACCGCCTCTTCTTCAGTCAGTATCGATCCAATTCACCTATTCGCACACACTTACTTTCATACATACATTGCAATGTGGAATATGCACAAGCAACGTTACCGGAACGTCATCTATGCAAAATTGCAAAAAACCATACCGAAATTCATTCATGTACACTTTACGCATGGCTTAGTTTGGCTGTGCGTGTACGTTCCAGTTGCAAATTCTACGTGTAATGTTTGAATTTTGGAAAAAAATGCGCGAAATTTACGCTTGTAGGTTATTTAGTTATGTAGGCGCGTGGCTCGCGTTTCCAGTTTGAAATGTCAACGTTCTATGTTTGGACGTTTTGCATATTATTTTAAGACTCGTGTTATAGTAGTTGGAACGAGTTCCACGTTGCAAGTTACTTAATATATTTTGTATTGCTCCGCTTTTTTACATGGTTCGATTGTCGTCGTTCCACGTTGAATCTTTTGCAATATATGACGATTTACATTGTTGCGAAACCATTAGGTAACTGCAGTCGCCGATAAAGGTCAAGGCTCATTTGGAAGCTCAGTTGGAAGAAAAATTTTCAGCAATAATATAAATATTGTTGCAATAAAGTATCGCCCGTTGATAATCAACTGGTGTTTATTATTGACGCGTGAGTGGGTCAACAATAGCGGTAACTATGGTTTACGCAAAAAATAATATTTAAAATTTTTAATCTATGTACATAAGTGTGTCGAGTGTTTGTTGGTAGGTGTCGATATGGCCGAATACAATAAAAACGAATCCACTATGGCTGAACGAATAAAGTCTAATATGATCGCTAAAACTATTGTGAAGGATAAAATTAATTTTAGCAATCGACGTAAATGAAAATATAAAATCACATTCTTCAGTTAAAAAAGGTTAAGAATCACTGGTCAAGAGCTTAAAAGAAATTACTCCTCGTGTCTTATTTAGGATTTTTATTACCTTTTGGTTAACTCGATGGATACCTTTCGATCGAATCCACTTTCTATCTTATTCCTTTTAGACCTTATGCGCTTTCCATCTTATTCTTCTTAGTCCTTATTCGCTTTCTACATTATTCCCATTAGACCATATCCGTTTGCGACATTTTCCATTCGACCATAATGCATTCGTTCTTATTAAATTTAACCTTTTTAACTGTAATCATAAAAAAACCATTGATGTACGTGTAATTCTAGTATTCATTACTTGATTTAACTTCATCATCAACTTAATACGTAGACATTGTACTTGTACTATGTATTTTTACCTTTAGATCAAATCCACTTTATACATATGTAATTCGTATTAGACCTTATTCTTATTAGATCTTATTCTTATTAGATCTTATTCTTATTAGATCTTATTCGTTCGGCCATAATGGATTCGTTCTTATTGGAATCGACCATTTTAACTGTAATTTAATTATGTATTCGTGACCGGTAAAGTTCTTTATGTATCGTATATGACTTAATCAATTCAATATAATGTCCAATTCTATTAGTTTGTGAGATAAGGATATAATGTCACGATTGTAACATACGTAGTGTGTGCAAAATATATTATATTATATCAATCTTATCTTTATCATACAATTTATAAAGGCTTACCGACTCGATTAACTGTGACAATTTTTTTTAATTTCACAAACGCATTTTTTTATTATTATTTATATAAACATTTGTTGATCAATATTGGATAATAATAATAATAATAAAAAAAAAAAACAGATTATTGCGCAATGTTGCAGATCACGTTTGTAACCCAGTTGTTGTGCAAGCTTGAAAGCTTTGCCGTACGAATTTACACTTTCACTATGATATAAGTTTTCATTCGCTACAACTCTTATACTATATCTTGTACAATACCTTTGTTATTCATCATATTGCGTGCTACTTTGTAATTAACTTCTGTTTAATTAAGAACCCTCTTTTATTTTTCTTATTGTTTCTAACAGAGGATGCCAACGGTCCAATTTCTCCACTTCACGACATTCCACTGTTTGCCGACGGATCGAACAATGTCTACAACATGGTCGTTGAAATTCCTAGATGGACTAACGCTAAAATGGAAGTGAGTTTGTATTGCGTCTACATGTTGAATTATCGATTCTGCAGTACAAATAGATGGAAATTTACTTTGCGTATTAGATCAGGTGTTGTTTGTTCGCTGTATAAGAATTACTGTTTACTAAGAGATACTGTTTTTGTTATTTGTCTGCGTCGACCAAATACAACTCTCCGGTTGAATAATTTTACCTTTCCATATCGAGCGCTCTACTTTTTAAAGTTGTAAATCTTTCGCAACTGGTATTATAAATAATATACCAGGAAGTATTTGTAGATAACTTATCGATTTTTATCTTAAATTCAAAGTCGTTTGCCCTTGACTTATGTGATTATTGTGTATCGATTATCAGTCGGTTTGAACGTTTGGATTATCTACTTGGGTATTTGTTCTTACGATATTCATTTTGGTGCTCGATTTTTATCTTTCAGATATGCCTGAAGGAGACCCTGAACCCTATCAAGCAAGATACAAAAAATGGCAAGCTGCGTTTCGTCGCCAATTGTTTTCCTCATCACGGTTACATTTGGAACTATGGAGCTTTGCCGCAGACTTGGGAAAATCCTTCACACATTGATGCAAATACTCAATGCAAAGGAGACAATGATCCTATTGATGTATTGGAAATTGGGTAGGCAGTTGGGCATATTCATCTATTCAATTATATTTTTTTTATAATAGGTATACTAACTGTGTATCAAATTTTAGGTATAGAATTGCAAAGCGTGGTGAAGTTTTACAGGTTAAAGTCCTCGGTACATTGGCTCTCATCGATGAAGGTATTGTTAACTTTTTAATGGATCCTAAATTATATATTTTGAATTTTAATATTGTGGAATAGACCTTCTTAGAAAAACTTTATTTGAAAATAATAAAAAAGGTTTACTCATTATCTTTAAATAGAAAATTATATATTACAGCATATGCACCGATGTCAGCTTGTTTGGTTTGTACTTTACTATTGTTATAACCTTGGCACTATCGCATAATCATTGAACATACATTATATCAGTGCCAATTTTATAACAAAATAATTTACAAAATAGTCAGCTTTACTCGCATTTCAAATGAATTTAATGCATTTTTTTATCAGAAGAATCAGAATTTAGAATCAAGTTTCGATTCTTAGATGCAAAATATTTATTTTATTTTTTTATTTTGCAGGAGAAACAGATTGGAAGATTATCACCATTGATAACAACGATCCTCTTGCTAGTCAATTGAACGATATTAATGATGTAGAGAAGCATTTCCCCGGGCTACTCAAAGCTTCGGTTGAATGGTTTAAAATTTACAAGATTCCCGATGGTAAGCCAGAGAATCAATTTGCATTCAACGGAGAAGCTAAAAATGCAGCATTCGCTACCAATATAGTCAAAGAGGTATTTTTAAAATAAATAACTACTATCTTTTGGATCAACCATCGGTTTTTTTTGTTCTTGTTAACTTGAGTTTTGCTTAATTTGTCCAGGTCCATGAACAGTGGAAGTCATTAATCACAAAGGAAGTAGAAGTTGATAACATTTGCTGGTAAATAATTTACAAATATATCTTAATACAAATTTTGAACTTGTTTTACATATTTTTGTACTTCATTCAATTTGTTGTTGTAGTTCAAATGTGTCAGTAGCAGAAAGTCCTTTTAAGATTTCAACTTCCGAATCATCTAACGCTCTTGCAGCAAGTCCTCCAGTTGGGGCAGCTTTACCTTTAGAACCAATTGGTAATTATTCTCATCTGAATTTATTATTTTATTTTTATTACACTATACATATGTACTAGGTATGTCAAATTAATTTTACTAAATATGTATCACGCTTTTTTTTTTTTTTTTATGATATATTTACTTTGCAGTAGATCAAGGGTTACTTTCTGCGTGAAAACTACAATCCAAATTATAGTTTTAATTGCTTTACAATTTGTAATCTTTTATTTTTCTACTTCATAATAAATTATCATTATTTTTTTATTTGAATTTTACCATAGATAGATGACGTAGATAGACGTATCGTTTTAAATTTGTCAAATTAGTTGGATTCATTATAAGTTTTTCAGAATAAAATTTAGCTGTTTATACTCTGGAAATGCCAAAATTTTGCCAGTGGGTGAATTTCAATGTGGGAAATATTTCCTTAAGGGATCAATCATCTCCCAAACTCTCGAATCTTCGTTGAGCAAGATGCACCAATAATGCTTATTATCGTAGACATTTTAATTTAAGAATTGTAGTATTGTTTACTGTTTATAAATATATCATGTGCATTTTTTGTTTCAGTTGATAAATGGCATTATGTGACACTCAAGTAATGTGTATGAACTTCCTTATTCCGCTAGATCACATAGAAGTTTTTTTATATAAGAGGAGCTTAATATATTGTCACTCGCTTTCTATAATTTCATTTCCTTACTCACATCTGTGGTTGTTATTTATTTTATATGAAAAATAAATTTTTTGTACATATTGAATTTCATTATTTATCCCGGGTGATTACAAGAATTCTCCAAAACACATACAGTAATGCAAACACAATGGAAATCGTCGTTAGCCTACATACTGAAAGTGAAACGCAGAAATGTTTCTGGCGAAGATGCGAAAAGTTCAAAACGACCTCAGACGGTTTCAGGTAGGATTATTTCCAAGCCCCTCCGTTCTGTAACTGCGCTTATAAGGGTTACGCGAAAGCGTATTGGGGTAGTTAAATTACAAGGTAACCCTCTCTTGTTAATTTATTGGCCGTATTCTCCTTCCGAACAAGCTTTATACTCTTCTGGAAGCTGTGGTTTCTAACATACATATTTCATACAAAATCCAGCCGACTAGTTATAATTAAAAAATCAGTCCGTGCATTATTACTTCCGCTATTAGCTAAAGTGATTCAATTTCCGACTTCTTATCAACATCTATTATCCGACTGGAGAGTTTCAACTCCTAATTCATTGTATTTTAATTTTAGGTACAAGTAAATAATAGTATTGATTTTTTATTTTTTGAAATGTTTCATAATCTTTTACCTAACCACTAAGCTAGACTTATCAAACCCTGCAAGCTAAAATTTATCGAATGAAAGATATTACTATGGTTTTTATACCACCTTTGTTTGTTATTTCACCGGAACTGGGATCGAAACTCACAGAAGGCATTTTCAATCCATTTTCTCCATACATTTTTGTCACTCTTGACGCACTGTAGATTGATCAAAGCAATTTTTTTAAATCACATTGAACTGTAATATGTGTGTGAGCTTATTGATTTAATGCATAGTCTAATGATGGATTAAGCTCTCGAGGTGGAAGATTACGAATATACATATTTCTACATACAACTAGTACTACCGATACATACTGTGTTCGCTAAACCTAATACATATTTATACAATCAAAAAGGAATTGATAGACAGATTTTACCGATTTTCATGGACCACACAGTTCTTTACTTTTCACGTGAAACGTAGTTGTTTCCGAGACGTTTGAATTTCTGAATAGTGGGATGACGTGGTGGTTTTGATATCTGACATGAAGGGTAGGAAGGCCCAAGTTAAGCAAATTCAGACATATGCTAATGGCGAATTAGCAGCTGGGTTTGAGCTTTCAGGCTTTCATCCATCACTCGTGCGAATGTTTGTGGAAAGTCTCAAACCATAACGTACCCATAAAGCCGGCTTTCCAACATTTTTGTGTACTCTCGTGACAATTTGGCAGCAGTCCAGTTTTACCCCCTCAGACGCGACTACATTTATTCAGCTCATAGATTTTTGCTCGGTTCTTCCGCTGACAGCATTATGCTTCAGTCGCGATTCAATTTTCTTAGCCTTTTCAAACCACATTATTTATGTGTAGCATTAGCAACCGTATATGTGCGATTGAGAGATACGTCTGATATAAAAATTACATCGAAAATGATGTGGCATGTTCAAATATTATTTTTTTAAAAATCAATAATCCTACATGTTGAATTCATCGTTAATATTAATTTTCATTTTCGGTATCGACCATTGGCACCGATAATGCTATTTGAACAGATTAATGATTATTTATTGACTACAGATTCGAAGCTGTTTTGATACAATAAATTAATTAAATCGTGTTGTTGACATATACATGTGTAGGTATTTACCAAACTGGATCACTTATGTAGTCATTTTGAAGTGCATCATTAGGATGTCATCGAAACCCATTAAGCTTAGTACATACAGGCGAACCACGAATCTTCATTCACGAACACTCTACCGATAAAGCTGCATTGCGGCCATTAGTCGGTACATACCAGGGAGGTTAGCATAGTGAAGAGGCTGCTCTTGTACAATGCAATGGTACGATTCAAAGTGGTCTTATCGGGGGTGATCAAAAGGATCGATCCGACTTATGTCCTTTTTTTGGGGATGAGAAAGTGCTAAATCAGCAGTGGAAAAGTTAAAGCAATGCGTTATTGATTCATATTTTAGTATACATATGCCCGCAATTAGAACTCTATTAACGCTTTCAGCAGAGAAGACGTCGTCACTCACCTTTTTACTTTATCCTAATCGGATAAAGTATTGTGATTTACACATGCGGTTAGAACAAATAGCTCCGAGCTCTCTTATTTTTGAAAAACGCACAAAAACTGATTCTCAGAACATGTCTTGAGCAGTTGGTCGCAACAACAAAACGTGCTTCAGTGGAACCACTTTTGGAATTCATCATCTTGATATGTCATAAGCTTATAAGTTTATAATTTATAACGTCCTAAAAACTGACAGAAACGAGTCAATACGTATCGAATTGTCGTAATACAATGCTGTTCGCGATTTTATAACCCGATGACATCGTTAATTTCTGCTGAAATAAGTTTTAGACTAATTTCGAGGAGGAACAGATCCACCTCAATGACATAGAATCATTTGTTGTTTTTTGATCAACAATGCCAGGATAAAATGCATCAGTGGAACGTGTATATTTGCTCTCTGATGCATTCGCAAAAATAAATCGTTCAAGAGTAAACTACCACTTCCGGTGGGCGGATTTTAAATAAAACCTTATCAACTCTTACGCCTTATGTGAAAACTATAGATATGAAATTTAAACTTTATTGACTAAGTAGTTTCCGAAATATTGGTGGTAACGGGATTTTTGACTTTTCTACGGGAAAAAAAACCAACTTTGTATACGAACGTTGCAGAGCGCGCTCAAAGTATGCTCGCGAACACGTACACATTATTTACAAAATTTGTTGCATTACACCACGGGTTCCCAACCTATGGGTCGCGACCCCAAATGGGGTCACGAAGGATTTTCTGTGGGGTCGCTAACTGAAACAGTAAACTAAAAAAAAATAATTTTCTACAATGCAATTCTGTCAGTTATGACGTATAGATGTAAAACGTGAATGCTAAATTCAATAATGCTACGTAAAATCCAGTGCACACAGTGAAGCATGGAAATATGTATGCTTGGTATAACAAGAAGAGATCGTAAGAGGTAAGAAGTATGATCAAAGTGACAGATATAGCAGAACGTGTGAAAAAGTTGAAGTGGCAATGGGCTGGACATAGCGAGAAGAATGGATGCGAAAATACTGGAATGGTATCCGATTGGATGTTAAAGAAAGCAAGGTAGACCGAGTGGACGATGGGCTGATGAATTGAGAAGAATGTGTGGAGTCAAGTGGATACAGATTGCTCAAGACAGACAGGAATGGAAGAATATTGAAGAGGCCTTCGCGAGGCCGTCGCTCGTGTGCAGGCACCTTTAAAGGTGCCTACACACGGGCGACGGACCGCTGCAATCCATCGTCGGATCGGCCAATTGCGCTAGATATCGCTCGTGTGTAGACAAATCGTCGAGCAATCCGATGGATCGTCGGTGGCTCCCAATAGTAAACAGATCCGTCGCCGTCAACGACGATCAATCGTTATTAACGTCATCGCACGATCGATCGCACGTGTGTAGCAATATCGGCCGATTTCGCTATTTCCGCTCATTCTGCCGAGGACGAGTGTCTCTCTCATAACGTAATTTAAAATCATTTGCCGCTCAAATTAGTACGTTTAGATAAAATAAAAAAATATTGAGATAGAAAACCAATCCATATAAACGTGATTTATTTATTTATTTAATAATTACATGGAGAGGCGGCATAGCCGATAGGCCCATGGGGTTTGGTATCAGTTAAAAATCAATAAACAGTACAAATCAAATACAACAATCAAATAAACAGTATTATAAATGAAAAAGAAAGAAAGAAAGAGAGGACAGTATTGCCAAATTTGAACAAAATAAAAAAATAAAAAAAAAAAAAAAACAAAAAAAAAAAATAGAGATAAAAAAAAAAAAAGAAAAGGAAAAAAAAAAACAAAAAAAAAAAAATAAAACAAACATAAAAATAAAGATAAAAACAAAAATAAAATTAAAATAAAATAAAATGAATAATGGTCCATTTATTAAAGAGTTACAAATACCCATTGTTTTTTAAGAATAAATATAGCTGATTTTTATATAAATTAACATTTTTTGAAGTGACTATTGAATCTGGAAGACTATTCCAAACTTGAATCATTCTATTTGAAAAGAATGAATCTCTAACAATCTTATTTGATTTTTCTTTTCGGAGTCTAGGAGTATGACCTCTTAGATGATGGTTCTCATTGAACATAATGAGGTTGGTCATATCACATGAATAATGATTATTTATTATTTTAATACTTCAATTAAATCACCTCTTAACCGTGATGAAATAAAAAATTCTCTAAACAAACGCCAAATAACACGGGAAAAAAATGTGTAAAAAAAAAATATATTTTTGACTTTAAAAATTCGCTAGATAATTAATTATAAGTATTTTAAAGCCATGTCCTGTGAAACCGCTTAGCGGTTTCACAGGGCACGATTTATCGCGGCTCCTTTGTCAACCGCGCCGTACAATAGGCGCCGACAAAGGAGCCTGGACAAATCGTGCCCTGTGAAACCTCTCTAAATCCGTCGGCCGTGTGTAGGCCTTAAGACAGTGCTACCACTCCTCCGGTTTCCGATCGTCGACGTGCTCATTTCTAAATTTCCCGCTGATGCAAAGGCAGCGACAGAGCGACCTGGCAACACCACCTCGGAACGGAAAATTCAAAGGGGAGGGGTGGGCGGAAAAGTGGTAGGGAGGAAAAGGGGAAGAGGGGAAGAGGAGGAGCTTTGCGCGAACCGCATCGATTGCAGACGCCCGTAGTCGTCGTTCGCCAACGGACGCCTACCGGATTCAGTCGTGACGATGAGACTGGCGTGGACGGCTTTGGCTTTGGCTCTCCTGGCCGTTTCCCTGGTCGACGCCAAGAAAAAGAAGAAGTTCGATGGAGACTTTGAGTTCGCAGACGAGGTATGTCAATTTGCATTTTCCCCTTTCCCCTTTCCCCTTTCCCCTTTCCCCTTTCCCCTTTCCCCCGTGCGCGTGCGCAGGTGAGTGGCGACTGGCGACTGGCGACCGATCCTATTTATTACCTGGACACGGTCTCGCCTCCTCACCAAACAATACCATCAATACCAAACAAACCATCATCCTATGAAAGCTCTCTGTTTATTTACATACACGCTTGCCGATTCAATTTGCTCACGCTAAATGATCGCAGAAAAGTGGCCTATGTATTTTCCCGATCGGTAAACTTGCACCGCAAAAGAGGTTTCGCACACGACGAGCAAAACAAATTGACGCCGTTTGCAATCGTCGGAATGTTGTTACAAAACGGTGATTGTTTTCGTTTATCGATAGGTGAACGCGATCCGCGTCGTTTACTCGATCTTTGAATGTACGCACCGTGTGTTGAAATGTAACGTCGTCTTCTATATGTGTCTAAAAATAATTGATTGCAGTTCTCTATGCAATTCTTACCTACATACATAGTCATAGTCCATCTTAATATTCAAAAAATGTGGCTCTGCAGCGACACAATGGGTAATCGATCATTTTTTACGATACAATAAATTCGTCGATTTGCTCTGAAGTGAAAATATAATGTGATAAATTTTGATATTACATTTATGTACATACTTGTATGGTCTGTAAAAATGGACCGATGTTAAATATTGCGGTGTAGTAAATGAGGAGGGTGTCGTTTCCGATTGAGATATTTTCGCAATTCCTTTATTATATCCTTTATACGATATGTAGGTGAGAATAAATTCATCAATGTGTGATGGATAAAAAAAAAATATCAAGTCGAATTATGTTATTTGGGAAATTTATTACACTGTAATCATATTATTACATACATTATTTAGTTTTGTTTTATTTTATTATCGTTTTTAATTCATTTTCCTTTGAAAATTATATTCCACATAAAGTAATGAAATTCGTGGAAAAAATCTTCTCACGCATCACAAATCTCTATGCTTGCGGTAATTTTAATTTAAAAATACTAGATTGGCAATGTTGAGTTTTTTTTATTTTTTTTTGTAATTTCCATCTAACGATATTTTTCAGGGCCGTTTCAGACGTTGCGAAGAAATGCGAAGATACGTCATCGGAATGCGAGAAAAGCGACATTAATTGTGACATTGTTTTGGATGGGTTCGGACACAATTTCGAGACCATTAGCGTCTTTATCTCCAGTTTCTTTTCTTTTCCTTTCATTTGAAGTTTGCTGTGAAACGTTTGGTCTTTTTTTCTCGATCGCAAATTGTTCAGAAATAAAAGCGTACGTAATTTCCACTGTTTTATATCATCTTCTTGCCGAGAATTTTTATAATTTAATCACCCAAACTAAGTACACGGTTGCTTATGTAAGTCGACGCTATCGCTTCATCCTAGCCAGACTAAAACTTGCTCCATCTCAAAAGGGATCTTCTAGGCACGAAAGAATGTCGCTTTTAAGGATTACTATTTTAAAATGAACAATTTTTAGTTTCTTCGCTATGATGAAAATTAACTCAAAATATTTTGATCCATCTTTATAACACAAAATATGAAAATATTCGTGTGTTGAATGTTTGAACAATTTATGGATTTCTTACGTTTTGATATGTAGGTACGTTCTGCAATGGTGAAGTAGCAATTTTTCCAATGTTGAAGGGCTCTGAAGACGCATATTTCTTTGTCTCGCGTTTGTGCTCATAGTCTTATCTGAGTGTGGGGTGAAAAATGACCCACCCTATGTTTTTTTTTTTCGTGGAAAAATACCGAATATAAGAGGAAAACGTTTGTGCAGCGCGTCGAGAAAAGCGTCCTTCCGCGCGCGGTCCAGATTTTCCCGGAGATAGCGTTAACAATGAAACGTGTAATTGATCGATTACAGTTTGAGAAGCTTCGTTTGTGGCATGTAAATAAAGTTCGCTTGGCTATGAATCAGTATGAAGTGACCCAGTAGGCCAAAAGGCATCGCGAAAATCGATAGGAAGCTTTCGTACGTTTCGACCTTCTATTTATTGACTTTTTCCCTACATTGTGGTTACATTTTTGTCTTACTATATTATTTTTTTTGTGTTTATTTTGGTCGAAACACTCGCCGTTTCTTCTACACTGACTTTAAAGTTATACGTATATTTTTGTCGTATTTTTTCAAAAAATGTAAATTAATGTATGTAAGTTTTCATATTAGGCTCGTGAAGTATCAAAAAATAAACCCACATTAGGTACTTGAGTAGAATGGTTAATAATTCTTTTACTATTATATATTTATGGAATACAATCTTGGATCGTTATAAAAATAACGCTTTTCCATTTTTTTCCTTACCGTCTCTAGCGCCTCGATTTATGTCCAACCCTTAAAAGTTACGATTTTGGTAAACGGTAATTGGCTTTTGCGAAAATTAAAGATTATACGCGCGCGCGGTTCATATTTTCACGTAGACTTGGCCGAAATAAAATCTGCAGTGGCAGTTAAGGTGTTAACGCGAACTTTTGCGCAATTTAGAAGTGGGTGTTTAGCTGCTGCGAAAGTTTTTAATGTCGCACTCGTTTTAATTTTTGCGTTTCATTAACGCACCAAATGATCTATGCGTATAAAAATAACTTTTTTTTACGAGTATGATTTCAATTACATATATTATGAAACTTTTTTTTTTTTTGATTTATCATTATAATATTTTGTTACGAGTCGAGAAGAGCAGGAAGCTATTAGTGAGGCTTTTGCCGTTTATCTCGAAGGTATAATCTAAAAAGCTATAAAAGCTTGATTGATCAATAAATCAAGCACTGCTGTTTAGTGCTCTTTGTATTAAAATTTCCGTTTTTTTATCATCAAAAGCATGAAAATACTTGTCTTTACCCTTCTAGAACACTTCATTCATCCACTTTAAATGTTTAATGAATTATTTATTAAGTGGGAATCACAGAGCTTTAGAGTGCTACCTACATATATACATACATATTATAGCTCAGACAAAATATCGCACGGCGTTATTTCTCGCCGCAACTAAAATTTGAATTAATTCATTATTTACACAGGCTTGACCCACATATACCACGTTGTCGAACTTTGCAATTTAATATTACATGAGTCGAATTATGTCTATGCATATTATATATGCACAAACGTTGGTCCGCATCCTTATCGAATTTTATACGAAGTCTTCTTTCGAGACGTTATTGCCTCGTAAATTTGTTTTCCCATCGAAAAGCGTCTACCTCTACATTGATGGCGACGATGATGATGATGATGATATTGATGATAATCCTGGAAGCAACGTTGAAAAGCCCCATTAAGCGTTGTACCTGTGGGAAATTTATCTCGTCGATGGGAACCAGTAACTTAACCGTGTAATATTACGCCTCTCACCTCCCCCTACACACATCATTATTTCAAACTCGTAAACAAACCACTCCATAGTACTAGAACACGTATCGATTTGGTTTGAATATGTACATCAAAAGCACGATATACATAGGTATGTATGTATATGCAAACGTTTCAATACGAACGAAAGAGGATTTTATGTTTTAGAAATTTTGGCCTAAATTTGTGCATACTTCTTTTAAGTTGCTTGTATCGATTGGCACGTACAGCAATTTGTATTACTTACAAAGGTGTTTGAATTCGATCAGTGTCCAGAGTTGAGACACTGCAGGAGAGGAGAGTCCTGATCCCTAAAATTATAGAACATTGCCCGTCGATGCTCAACGGGTGTTATTATTACTTACATATATGAATGAGTTAAAAATATTGGCAGCGAAGAAAAAATAATATTTAAAATTTTCATTGTGAACACATTGAGAAGTGTGTCGAGCGCTCCTGACGGACAGACTTGAAGTTACCATGTACATTGTACATACATATGTATATCTACTTATTATGTAGTATTTCAATGAGCCAGGCGAAAGCTCAGTGGTTATAGCGTTAGTATCTCGAACGAAGGCGGGTTCGATCCTCGCATATTTTCGACGTTAATTATTGTCATTGGCAAGATCTGGACATTTCTAAATCTAGATCGCCCGTCTACTGTTAGAATTTATCAATTTATCTTAGTTCCGAGAGGGTTCCGCCAAAAATTGGTACATCCTATCCATTATTCCTATGTTAAACTCTTATTGGTTCTGGATCCTTCTGTTCTTAGGCCTGTTGGTTAACTTTCCCCCCAATAAAACAAAACCAGATGGAGTGTTGCCAGTCGAAATAGATTGAGTATTTCAGCCGTTCACCATCTACTGCTGGATGACGGCCTCTCTAATCCTCTCATTCCTGTCTGTCTTGCTTTCGTTCACATCCTCTCGGATACCATTCCAGTATTTCTCGCGTCCATCTGCCATCCATTCTTCTAACTGTGTGTCCACTCCAACTTTTTCACACGTTCCGCTATATCTGCCACCTTGGTCATGCTTCTTACCCATGTATTCCTCTTACGATATCTCCTGGTTATACCGAGCATACATCTTTCCATGCCTCTCTGTGTGCACTGGATCTTGCGTAACATTCTTGAATTTAGCATTTACGTTTCACATCCATACGTCATAACTGGCAGTACGCATTGGTCGTATGCCTTTTTTTTAAGTATAGCAGAAAAATGGATTTAAAAACAATTTTCATTCTTCCAATAGCACTCCATCCTAGTTTAATTCTTCGTTTAATTTCTTCTTCTTTACAACCAGTCATATTCACCAATTGTCTTAGACTCCTAGGTATAAATAACTATAAACTCCAAACTGTCGTGTTATGTTTTAAAGAACCGAATTTTGTACTGGAAATAACCATGTTTTTATATTGCATAGTAACATTGAATGGGAAATAATACTTACACTTCCAGTTTACGAAAAACAGTTTTTCGTTTCAATACAAATGCTACTACAGCTGCGTTATAATAATCGAGATTAAATCCCCCGTATATTATTCCAATAATCCCGTTCTATAAAATACGTACTGCAGATGCGGATAGAAAATGGGGGAGCGGCTGGGGATTTTTCCCTGAAAGTGCCAGAATTGGTTTTGTGTCAAGAGTACATACATACATACATACATATGTACATACTACGTACAAGGGAAAACGTTTCCGTAATCCTACTCTGATTGAGTATAACGTTACAATCCCATTTGGGAGTGGGACGGATCCTCGATTCATTATTACACTTCTTCCCACAACCCCACATCCCCCGACCGAAGCAGACCGCGAAACAAAAGGGGAACTTTCACGTATATTGGACCATAGCAATAAAAGTGAATATAACAACAATTTTTTATCGAATCGCAACAAAAATACAATACAATACAATAGAAACGTCCTTCGAGAATTAGCGTTAGTGAACATTAGTAGTTGTGTACGATTGCAATCTGACTAGTAGTGCACCCTTGTTAAACCAGGCACGAAAGTCTAGCTGGGTCAACCTCAACTGGGTACTTACCGGGTACTGTTCTTAAACTGGGTGAATGCTAGGGGTGGTTTTTCGACCTTCGCGTGACGTGGTAATACTTTTCAATGTGTGATTTTTTGCTGCATCGTGTGCATTTTGTTGAATTTCAACGTGTGGGTGTGATAATTTCGTTAGTGTGGAAACCCTTTCGCGTTAGTTATTCGAGTCGTGTTCGACGCGAAATTTTCCCCGGGGTGTCTTCTTGTAAAATGTGCTTTAATGTAGCGGGGAATGTCAACCTTTCCGAGCTTATGAGCCGCGGAATGCTGTGCAAATTTTATGCGATATTACCCATTACGGCGCGGAACTTTCGCTATGTTGTCTATTAAGTGCGTCGATCGTGCCTTTTTAATGTGAGGCATTTTTTTTCGTATTCACAGACCAATGTCTGGAATGTGTGCCCATGTGTAATATCTATGTACATATGTACATATTACCAGAAAATATTAGACTTTTTGAACTGAAACTTTGTATTGATAGTATTTTTTCGCTGACCGGAAATAGCACCTTCTTTTACTACTAGTAACTGCTCGTTGACAGTGTCATCGGGTGGTTATCATTTATGTACATATATAACTATTGTGTATTTAGTAGTTCAACATGTTGTAGGTAGTTGAAAAATGCGAGCGCTTCGCTATACTTGCCGCTTTATTTGGTCAAACTTCGTTAGACGGGTCATTACTAGACGGCAAAATATGGATGCTTTTGATAACGTACGACCTTTGGACCCTAAACGCTTTTTAGGATATTCTGTTACCTACCCGAACTCACGTTCGTACTTTACCATTAACATATTATCTCTATCCTTTACAGAACAATTATTTATAATAACTTATTTTAACCTATAATATACAACCTAAATACATACTCAATAATATTATTTGTATACCCAAAAATAATGTGGTTTTAGTGTTTTGGTGTCTCCAATTGGCGAGAAAATTCCCTTAATGCATTTTTTTTTTACACTATTCTTTTCTAATATTCCTACCAATTACGAAATATGGCAAATTCTGCAAAATTCTAACTGTCTGAGATATTATGGTTTTTCCTTGAACATTTTTATTCTATTAATTTGAACATTATATTATATATTGAGCTAAATATATAATTTATTTCATACATACATACATACATGCGTACAACATTAAATTTAATAAATAATATTCATTCGAACGAAAATTCAGGCGGGCAACGCAACACCGAAATATACCCGTGGTAAAAGGTTCGAAAATCCGAAATTCCGAGGTCTAATCATTACTATGTATGGTAATACAAGTTGAGATCTACAGTTTAAAAACGTTCCCATCAAGCTTATGAGCTTTGCACAAGTCTCGTCATATTTTCCCACTTCTGACACCATTTTAATGGTAATGCACGTAGGGGACCTACATATGCACATACTTGTGTGTGTTTTGTGCACCCGGGTCAATCGCATAATGGAGCTCGACTCCAGCGGCGGCACACTGAATATCGTTTTGTTCCAGCGGAACAAGAAGTGGAACGCGAAACCCTCGGGGGGGCACTGAAACGCGATGTGTATGTCTGTCTGTCTGTCTGTCTGTCTGTCCGTGTGCTCTTTTTGCAACGGGGCCCAATCCTTTTAGTCGACCCCTCCTTGGGTGGGTGTATTTCGCTCTTCCACTGTGCCTACTATGCTAGTCGGAGGAAAATGTGTGTGCCGTTTTGTTTGCAACGTGCGCCCCTTTGTGCTTCCAGTTTTGTTTCCGGCCCACCCTTTCATACCCCTGCCTTTACGGTCAAACGTAAACATTCTCGAATCGGAGACGGGCACACCAAAAAACGTGCACGATTTCTCACGCTAACCCACCCACCACCCCACCCTCATCTCTCGCCATTTTTTTTTTTCACTTCATGTTGTCGTCAATCGGTTTTTATTTATTTATGTCGTTCGCTTTTCGTACACGTTCGTCTTTTAGTGTGTTTTATTTATTTTTGAAAAATTGACTTTGTCAAAATTGGTTCAGAGATTTAACGCTTACACGCAAAAATATATTCGATCATAGCTAACCTTCCTTTTTTCTATTGAATGTATTTTTAATCATAATTGAGGCCGTTTACAGACATGCTTAAATAACTCTCGAATGTCTTTATAATTTTTTATTATTGACAGTGTCATCGGTTCGTTATCATTTATGTACATACATACATATATGTAGTAAAGTGTATTCATTTTCAGCCGTTCACCATCCACCGTTGGATGAAGGCCTCTCCAATCCTCTTCCATTCCTGTCTGTCTTGAGCAATCTGCATCCACTTGACTCCACACATTCTTTTCAATTCATCAGCCCATCGTCCACTCGGTCTACCTTGCTTTCTTTCACATCCTCTCGGATACCATTCCAGTATTTCTCGTCCATCTGCCATCCATTCTTCTCGCTATGTGTCCAGCCCATTGCCACTTCAACTTTTTCACACGTTCCGCTATATCTACCACTTACCCATGTACATACATATTCCTCTTACGATATCTTCTTATTATACCAAGCATACATATTTCCACGCTTCTCCGTGTGCACTGGATTTTACGTAACATTCTTGAATTCAGCATTCACGTTTCACATTCATACGTCATAACTGGCAGTACGCATTCATACATACTTTATTTTTTAAGCATAGCGGAAAGTTGGATTTAAAAACTACGTTCATTCTTCCAAAAGCGCTGCATTCAAATTTCATTCTTCTTTTTATTTCTTCTTCTTACAACCAGTCATATTCACTGTAAAGTGTATTAAGTATTTCAAAATGTAGTAGGAAAATGGCACTCATGGCACATAAACACACACGTGTCATGAGTGTATGTGTACATGCCGTGAGTGTATGCGAGCGTTCCGCGGCTACCCAGCCAGGCAGACCTTTGCGCTATTTTACATATAGTAATATCCGACAAACAGCAATAATCCGTTTTGTGTACAAACGGTTAAACCGACGTTCGTCGGGAGTATCTCAACGTATACGCAAAAGACTTAGAACCGCCTTTTCAGTGAGTATATAAACCTGATTTCTCACGTGAGTGTCTCTTAAGATTAAATAATTTATGTACATTAATTAGCACCAATACTTGAATAGCAGTCTTTCAGAATCTCTCTCAGGTGCATTAACGTGAAAACAGTTGCGCAATTTGTTTGCTGCAGGGTGTAGACAGTCTGCAGTCATATAAGCCGAGTCTGAACTCGCCCCCTATATTGGCGCAAATATTTCGCCGACGCAAAAACATTACAACACATCTACATACATACATACGTCATTCGAGTTTGACGCAATCGTTTTGTATGACGCACTACTGTACAAATCCTAAGTATTCCTAATGAGACTCTTCTCAAATGGATAATCTTTCAGGCATTTATGTACTTAGTTGATGAGATATTGCGAAATTATTATTTTCTTGTTAAAACCACCGTCGTCGGAATATTTCGACGGTTCGCCCGGCATACTTGAAATAGTTTGAACATCTTTGTTAAAGTTGCGCAAATGAACGTCTGAAAACCGCGTTCGCTCGTTAAATTAACATTTCACCATGTCGGCCAAGCTCGAGAGTACTTTAAAAGTCCTCAATTATAAACTAAACTACAAAACTTATACATATTTCTCATAATATTATATATTTTATCGCCGTACACAATTGACGATCATTTTCGTTATTTTTCATGAATTCTTAATGGCGCATTCGTGCAAGTCTCTCATGTACATACATATGTATATGTACATAGGTAATATATGGTCTCGCCGATCCTTTAAAAGATCTTGCGCACCCGAGAGACGACTCGAGTTGGAAAAAAAGATAGAATATATGCGATAAAAGCGGCGCCAACCCTGGAATACCAACGACGAGCGAATACATTTCATAGAATAAAAAATCATGTAGATCAAAAAGGCGATGCGAAAAAAGGTAGTAGCGTGTCTACATGAAAGACTATTGTACGAATTGTTAATATTGATGTGCGGTCGATCCTAGGAAATCTTGCAAACTTAATTGAAATTGGAGAAGTTGGCCCTAGCACGTACCCGAAATTGGATCAAGACCGTGGGTACTCCGGATTCTCCGTTGTTACGATCCAGATTACGCTTCGGGATCAAATGGGAGTTGCAGTTTGTTGTTGGACTTTAACTGCCACTACGACGTTGAAAGTTACGACGACGCAGCGAGCGGGATCGATCCGAATATGATTATGGCAAAGGGCGTTAAAGGGTTACTGCGACCCTTATCTCGAATAATAAAACGCAGTGCTACTATTTTACATTGCATAAAAAATGATACATTATATTTATAGGGATGTTACCATTTTACATACGTACAATAAGGTGGGCAACCCAACTCAGTCTCAGATATTTTCGCATTCTCGCGACTCGTCCCCATTTAACAGGTATATAGAATTTTAAACTTCTTTTTTGAAATACATATGTATACGTAATTTATATCCCAATTGTTACATATATGATACCGTTAAAGCATATAATCCAGTCGATGTATAGAATAACTGTTGTTAAAAAAAATGAAATATTATAGCGGGTAGGGGTAATCATACTAAATTCTTCTTGCACTAACTAGCTTTAAATACGTTATTAGTTACCAACTAGACTTCAAATCGGTTATTAGTTACTTCATACTTTATCAATAATATAATTATAACTAGCTAGTTTGCCCGTATGACGGTGGATTCTAACCCCACCCTCCAACCTCCACCCGGGCAATACACATATTTGTACAGCCCGTTACCCGTTTGATAGTACGTGAAACAATTGTGTAGTGTACCATTGATTGAATGGGTGTACGGCCATAAAATCCCGAACTCCCGGCTCGAACCAGCTTTGACAGATGGCGGCTTGTTGCCAACATGTCGCTAAAAAAAAATTTATGTTGGCAATGCTAACGTAACCCCAAGGACTTAAGCAGACAGACAACCAGATGCTTACGCTAATATAATATAATATCAGTTAACCTGTAAGAATTACATCTTCCAGGAACAAAAGTCTGATTCTTTGATTCAAATTTTCAAACCGTTGAAAATTGTTCAGCTTACAATATTAATTTAAGATTGTTGGAAGCATTTTCAAAACGACTAAAAGTGATCTCGTTGGGGTATTGTTCTACTTTGGCTTTTTGAAAAGTTGTTTATTACATTTTCCATAAACATAAGATTAAATCAGAGCTGAAATTAATCACGTATACCGCAATATTACTATTCTCTATTTTTCCTCTTAGAAGCGTAATTTCCTCTTCTGCGAATTTTCCTCGGAAAATTTTATCCGACTACCGGGCAATATCTTTATTTCAGACGACCGCTCTCTTCCTACGCGAGATTTTATCTTAAATTACTTTCCCATCGCATCACAGCAATTGCGCTCTGATTTAAAATTTCTTTAAATAAAAAAAACAAGACATAAGACTCCACTGGACAAAAGCAAAATCTAAACAAAGGAGCAAAAAAATCCAATTGCGAAAAAGTGCATTATGCATCATAAAATGAATTCCGTCGTCCGTTCCTACGTACGGCAAACTTTCAGGATGCACTCACCGTATGCAACTTTTATTTACTTCTGACAGAACAGTTTTTTTTACCATTTCCCGAATTCGGCATCCGTTCCCTCAATTTTAACTTTTGCATTCGTATTCGAGCGACGTCGGGGAGGCTAAGAGTAATTTTTCACAATATTCACAAGCTCATTTTCCAAAGTAGTTACATATGTAGATAGGCACGTTGTACGGCCAGTCAGGCAACGTTATCCATGTATATTTATGAAGCGATTCGCGGAAAAGCCTCTGGGAAATGTTTACATGTATAGTGAATGCACCGAAGGAAAAGTCTCATCTAGAACCAACCGTTTAGTTGGTAAATGAGCACAGCTGAATTTATCCACCTACCTATCATAATCTTGGACTTGTGGCATGAGCTTTGCATTGCACGATTTTGATTTTTGATTTTAGCGTGACCGAACGTGTTCAAATATAACGGATCATTATCCGTCGGTAAATTAGCAAAACTTGCTACGAATCGTATATACATATAATATATATACACATATATGTACGTATATGTACATATGTACGTACATACATAGTTATATGGCAGCGATTCTCCTACGTATAATTTTAGTTCAAAAGTTTGATTGAAGAGTTCATGGGGTGAGACTAATGTCTTCGTCAAGAAGGTATTATTCATTGCCATAATTGGACACATTTTGTATGAAAAAGTTTGAGAACCGCTGGTCGTACGACCTTTGACGCTAATTCGAGCAGCACGCACGCTCCTAAAGTCCGAGACTTGCGGGTTGAGAAGTCGAGCTCAGCTCACACTGCTGAAACCACCTCAGAGAACAATAAAGCCAGAGGTCAAACGTGACAAATCGATTGTCGAACAGTATGTATGTATGTACGTGTACAATACACACATGCTGTGCAATTTGAAGAGCAGGGAATAAGAAGGGCATAGGGGGGTAATAAGAAGTAATTGCGAAAAATGGCTCTTAAGTGTTAATTCATACTCGAGATTTAGGTTTTATTGATTGCCAACTTGTATACTAAGAATTAAGTTATACTTCCACCTTATATATTATATTATATGTAGAATCAAAAACCAATAACATATATATACATATATCCTTATAGTAAATCTTGATGCATTCGATTTATTAACATAAATAGAAACGGCTGAATTCATTAGTGCCATGTTTATAAACACGGCACGTGTTAAATTTTTGTCAAATGGTAAAATATATTCGAAAGTTACTTGCGTCCTTCTTCAATTCCTTTATTTGTGTCCATGTAAGTTATAGCCTATGCCCATTCCTGTACAGGCGTGCTGTGAACAACCCTTCCATTCCAAGCGGTGATAAATTTCAACCCCTATACATTACATTCATATATTTCTCAGATACAATTAGTGGTTGTAACTTATAACATTCCCCCGCTGCCTCATACGACTATAAATTTTTACCTAATATGACCTGATCTCGTTAACCGCTTCCTTTACGTATGTACATATGTATGTTGAGAATATCTGGAGATGGATATCTATGTAGAAATAGCGTGTTATCAGAGCTGTCAAAGATTGAATGTATTTCTTGATAGTGATACTGCACACGCTTGAAAAGTTTAAAGATATTAATGTTTGTCTGTCTCCAAAAGTAACTTTTCGCTCGAAATCTCGGCAGAATGTCGATTTATAAGCGACGTCGTCGTTTAGAGCTTATCGTTCGAGAAGTCCTTTAATTAAATTTGAAAAATCTATTCAGTTCGCCGCGTCAAAGTTAATGTTGCGCACAGATAGCCCCGCCGAACCCCTCCCATCCTTTCAGGACGTTATGGAGAGTTTTACCCTCTTCAGTACTTTTAAAAACTTTTTTTCTGCTACCGAAGCGGTCGAATTTGCAAAAAAATGAAAAGAAAATTTAAATTTTCCCCAGCACGTTAGATTTTTTCGGCCGATATTTTGTAGTCAGATGTACGCGATGTCAAATCGATAGCAATTACATGGAAACGTGCGAAATATTGTAGTCCGGCCCTTTTTTTTCCCCTCTTCCCTAGCGGTTTTCGGCCAGGCAATTTCAGGGATCCTCCCACTTTTTACAAGCTGAAATGCGCCATTATTTAACGGGAGCAGGGTATGCTCTATCTAAAAATGGTGGAACGATTTTTTTCCTACCTTTTGAATACTCGACTGTAAAGCAAGCTCGCCAGCTTAGGCATTATCAAGCACTTCTTTTTTTATAGGAAGGTTCAACTGAGAAGACATAAAATCATTTGGAGCACTCACCCCTTCCTAACTGTTGTTCAAAGTTTATAAAATGATCTGTATACAAAATGATTCACAGTTAATGGAACACTTGAACGACGATTCACAATAATCATACATAATGAATGGTGATTGATCCAATGTTCAATTTTTTCGTAGAACTATGTACATATGTACATTGTACATACATATATACGATAACGATGCCATTACTGCGATTTAATATAATATGGAGCGCTTTTTATGTTAATTTCATTTTCGATTTTCATTACCGTTTGCGCATTAGCGTCGTCATGATGTGAAATTGCGTCATCGTCGTGGAAATTGAAGCTTTTTCCACAGGGGATTTTCTGCTGTGAAAAATGTTTCGTTTTCCGGAAGTCTCGATCCGCTTTGCGCGTCAGCTGTCACATTAATTTTTATCGGCGTTTTCCGGAACCTCGTATACATATATAGATACATATATAGTGTAGGTACGCACGTTGCCGAAACATTAAGGCTTTCCAAAATTCAATATCGGTCATGCGGTTGTGTCGCGTCCCTTATTAACCCTTTCCCGTCGTATCTCACCAGAAACCTCTGAAAGAAAAAATGTATATATGTATACATATGTATGTAGGGTACGTATGTATGTATGTACATATATATATGCGGAGATGCTTATCGAGCGCGAATACCCTGAAATTCGCGTTCGGTGGGTTTACGCCATTTTCTCCTATGTTTCCAGCGGAATATTCAAAAACGGTCCCTTGACATCTTATCCGTTTGTTTTAGTCGAATCCATCCCTCTTAACACCCCCACGCCCAATTCGTTCTATCGCTGTAACAAATCTGAACCGAAGCTTCTAAATTTTTTTTTTTTATAATAGGTAGATACTTTTTATACATTGAAACTTTTCTAATATCACGACTTTACTCTTTGGCGTTGTTTTTTTTATACTCTTAACAATCTGTTCATTTTCGAATACTTGAGAATAGAATCACGCTTGTTCTTTAAATCTTTTTTGCTATATCATACCTTATCAAATTCTCAGAAATCATTTTACGGGTACGTATGTATAACGTATAATCAACTCTCAAGTATCCAACTTTTCTCGAGTTTGTTCCAATCCAATATAATACTTGTGATTGTGAGTAATGAATGACCTAATGACCTAACTGTCAAACTATAATATATCAATAATTTATTAAAATCGTTTAGTTGAATTTGTCCCATAGTATACAAATATATACACCAATTTAACACGTCAAATCAGCTTCTTTATAATATTTATGAAAGCCTACACACTACTTGATATTTTAGCAGACATAAATGCCACATAACTACTATAAAAAACGTGACATGCGTAATCCTTGCTTTTATCGCAGCGGTTCCCAAATTGTGGGACCCACTGGAGGTACGCGAGCCGATTTTTGGTGGATCGCGAAATGCTTTTGAAATGTGAATTTTTTTTTTTATTATTTGAAAATAGAAAAATGACAAATGGGGATGTAAATACAAATGGCAAATGGGGATGGGGGGGGATAAAAAAAAAGGAAATTAAAAAAAAAAAAACAGCACATCACATAGATACGAGACTACATCCCCTTTGATGCTGGATTGATGTAATCCGTGTCTAATACCGCGACAACGACCGACTCTTATCGTGCCTTGGTCGAAAGATATGTAATTAAAATCTGCAGTGCATTTATTTGATGCGATGTACTCGCGAACGAGAACATGCGACCGAACAAATTGCGTCGGCATATTGTTCCCGGATTTTGAAATCAAGCCACTAGAATTTATGAAAGATCTCTCCACGCCTCGTACCTGATTAGTTTGCGAATCGCTCAAACTGGTAGGCCACACACAATTGGCGAATTTTTATTGCTCCCAGCAATAAAATACACGGTTGAAGTTGTTTGGTGATAAGATCAACAAATAAGTCGAAACGATTTCACTTTCAAATAAAACGGTTGCACGCAGAATCGATGAAATGTTCCAGTAGGTAGAAGATAAGCTGATCCAAAAAGGTTGGTGCTAGATGAATTTTTCTCAATGCAACTGGACGATTCCACGAATTTACAAGGTTTATACCAGCTGCTTGTTTTCGTTAATTATAAATTATATAAAAATAAATAAAAATTCTGAATATATGTACATATGTATGTATACAGTTAAAAAACAGTATATAAAAAAATATTGTCAATACCCCTCCCCCTCTCATGTACATTAAGACTGGGTGGGTTGTGAAAGTTTGTCGTTCTAAAAAGTGGGTCGCGATACTAAAAAGTTTGAGAAGCACTGTTCTAGCGCGTAAAAAGCTCTAATTTGCGCTCGACGCTTACATCCACGAAACAGCCGAGCGCGAATCTGAGCCTTTACAAAACCCTTTCAAATTTTAGACTGAAGAAATGCTAAACGCTTCACTCAATGTCATTGTACAATTTAAAAAAAAAATCTTCAACTAACTATAGAGTTGTGTAGCTCGATTTTTTGGCGCGTCTTTTGACATTCACTCCTCGACTGCACCGAAAGTCTTGTGTTTGGCTTTTTTTCGACACAAATGCGAACACAAAAGGTGTTAAAAGAGTTGAGAACGCGGCTCACCCACAAAACCAGTTTCTACATCGACAGACATCTTCGACGCAGAAAACGCCTAGACTCCAAACCAGACTACAAATACGTACACACACACACACACACAAACCCAATAATTTTTTAATCGTTGCTTACTGCACACTTTCCGCATGAAGACTTGAGCTCCAACGACATGGTGTTATACTTCTTGCGGACGACAAATTGAAGACTTGAAAAGCTCAAAGCCTTACCAGCAGGTACATTTTGGACAAAAGTCTCCTCTCCCCCTCTCCCTGTACATAATTGCAATCGAGCCAAAGAAAACCTCGAAGCTTGCACAAAGAGGGGGTGGGTCGAATCAATAGACGTAATTAGCTCCAAAATCGAACGAGGCAGCTTTCATCGCGCATAATGGAAACGACTAATGCAATTTGGCTCGAGTGCGATGCTGTCGAATCTTTCGCATCGAGTGTGAATTATTCGCAGGTTCGCGTGTGAGCTTTGACTTATTAATGCTGAACGAAACTTCGAGGCACGCGGCATCATCCCCCAATATTGTGATTAGGGATTACACTCGTTCGTGGCTTTGTGTGAGCGGGGATAATACCTAGTTCTTGGGTGTTTGACGTTTTTCTCTCTCTCTCCACTTTTATGGCTACCCCCCTCTTTCTCCCTTGGCTCACGATCGATATCAGACAACGGTCATATCTGTGTCGGAATCAATTTGTCCAACATAAACAAGATCGGAAATTGAGTTTGACAGTGCGTATTTTTATTCCAGTTATGAAAGTCGCCGTTGTGGATCTTGTGATTGTTTACGACAGCGTCCAAATTGACTTCGTCGTATTCGTTCGCATGTTTAATCTCGACTTTGACGTTAAAGGTTAAGGATCAAGCATAAGTCTTCTATTTTTCCATTTCGGTTAATTCTAAACGCATGTCAGATTTACATTCATTATGTTTGAACCCTCATCCAACGAGATTCTCGAGAAGTGTAGAGACAAATGGTTTGTAATTCTAAATGGGTCTAAGTATATTTTTATTACACTTGGAGTACCCTCAAATGAATACAATCAGGGCGAACAAAAAAGGCTACACAAACTTTTTGTGCAATTCACTGCTTTTCAGCAGGTTTTTCAGCTCTTTTCAATGTATCTATAAATATACTTTTCGGGACTAGTATACAAATAAAATTTCAATTCATAGCTCGCGGAAAGTAGATTTTGCACTTAAGCCGTCTAGCTTTTAACCAGTCAATTATAAACATAAAATGTATTTTACGAAGCAATGGAAAAGTATCATTGAATTTTGACAAACTTATTATCTGTGAAAAAATGGTTTCACTAGACAGTGTAGGCACGTAGGATTGTGTACCAAGTTGCAAATTAATATATTATGTTTGGTCATGTATATTTTTATTTTGTAAAAGCTTATTTTTAGGCGTAAAACTTGTTCTTTGCTTGTAACTATTTTGGCTGTATTGTATTATGTAGAATTAATTTATTTTATGTTGTACTTTATGAGCTGTATGTTACTTGATTTCGCCATAGTGACGAATTGGGGCAACCTGTTAGGTCACTATGGCATAATTTATAAAATAAAAATAAATCTCTAAGTACATATGTATATGTAGATTATACCTGTACACTATACGCACTATAAGAGTAGACTCTCAATGACAATTTATTAAAGAAAGTTATAGAATTTTGATTTTTTTATGGGACATCAGTACATATGTATTTACATATGTACATACATACATACATAACATGTTTTTCGAAACGCTTCAGTGGAAATGGAATACGGAATATCTTACTTTACATTTTTTCGTTCCTAAGTACCGTTTGTCAACAGCACATGTTTCACAACGCTGACGATCAATTTACTATACATATTTTATATGCGTACATAAATCGGCACTTATCGAACGTTCAAGTTGTCAATCGCGAAGACTACGAATGTTTTAAAAATTCAAAAAAGGAAAAAAAAGGTAAATGAATGAAACGACAATGAAATTTGTCAAATTTTACGATATAGCGCGCGCCGATAACGCAATTCTCGGCTCCATAATTCGAAATTTATATTCTCGGCGCCAAATCTATATTGAATGGCCCCGAGTTTAGGCCTCTCCTATACAGAGGGTGGCGCTAAATTTCAGTCGCTTTTACGACGCGGCATAATGTATTGCTTTTGGGGTGCCGGGCTCGAATCCCAGCGGGGTCGTAATGTGTTATTCCATTTCGTCGTGAATATCTGAAGATTTGACGCGATACTCTTTCAGAGCCCTTTTCAATTTGGCGACTTTTTGCATTGTCGCTAGCTCTCCATATAGTACCTATGCCAAACGATTCCCCAGTGCTTGTGTGATGTGCGCGCGTCGAAAATCCGAAATCGTTTTTTTTTTTTCTATCCGTAATATTTTTGTATGATGTATCGAATGAAGAGAAGTTGAAGTAGAAAAAATTCAAGCACACGATCGTCGTTACTTTTTAAGAGGTCTCTTGATAAGATATACATATGTACGCCTATCGGTCGGAAATAATGTACATACATACATACCTGTACATACATATGTATGTAGGTCTATGTATGCAATGTATGTTTTGAAACACATATATGTGTTTGAAGGTTTTCGCGTCAAAGTTTGGCGCCGTTTCTCGTTTTGCGAAAATATTGATTGCGAACGTTCGCCAAGCGAAACTTTTCCATTAGCTGATGATGAATTCAAACTTTGCACGTGTGTATGTGTGTTTTTTATTTATTTTTTCATGCTGTGTACACCTACATTTTTATTATGCGCATAATGTTATCGACGTGTATTAATGCGATGTGTTTTTTTTAAGCCGAAATGCCATTTTGAAACTGTCGGTAACGAATTGCGTGTATTTGGGATTATTGCCAAAAGGATTTCGATCGAGGATACCATCTGTTTCGGCGTTTCAGACGGATTTTCTTTTTCATGTTGTATATTTGTGTTTTAAAAAAATGTATGTAATTTATTTTTATGTTGGATAGGTATAATATAATTATATCTATTCTGGAACAGATGCCCTATATTTTTATTGATCGAAATATAATGGAGAATTTTCCTGTATAGAATGACATATTTACTTTGAAATCTATCTACCAAGCAGAACTGAACCATATTGGCGTAATTTCCCTTACTAATTTGATCATACACTCTCGTCTCTAATTCATACTGCAACGTTTCGCTATTAGTTTGCTACGGAATTGATGAAATTCCGAATAACTACGATCAAAGCACTTATGTATATGATTCTTTCGGTAACTACGTAAATATAATTTTTGTTAGCTAATAATATAGGTATATATGTATGTATGTATGTACCTACATACATTCGGAATTTTATACCTATACATTTGTATGTACATATGTACGAAAAAATTAAACGAGAACCTTTTGAAACCTTTTCATGTGACTGTAAATGTCCTCCCCCATTCTTTTCGTTTTCAATACTTGAAGTAAACACCTTCTAATAAATTAATTGTTCATTGAACAGTTTGGCATAAGTGAGGAGCTTAGGAACATAATTTAGGCGTTTCAGGAGCCGGCATTAAATTTTCCACCGTACATAATGAGATCTCGCCGGGGAGAGTTTTCACCATAACTAAGTCAATTTTCCATGCACCGGTTTCAAAATGAAAAGCCCTCGAAAGCGAGAACCGGGGAAAAGTCCCCCTCGGGCACACCCGAGAGTAGCCCAGTCAAATTTTACGCAACCTTTTCCCATTTTCCTTTTTTTTTTTTTCGCGTAGGGCCTTTGTGCACCCAATGACGAGTATCGTCCGCTTGTTTCCGCTCGCTTTCAACGCATTATCTTTCAGTAAATGTGTGGGTATGAGAATTTTTTCTCCATAGAACGATTATTTCCTCGGTGCCATTATATTTTTCCACCTGCTCGAGCTGTCCCCTCATTCTTATTCGCAAGATGATACGACCCTTCTTGCGTTTTTCCACATTTTCTCTTGGCCGTAATTGCACGCATGCCGACCGGGTGACCGCATTTTCCACCAGGTCGTCCGCAGATTTTTCACCCCCTTCGATTATTTTCCTTTTGAACACTGAAAAGAGAACAATCGTGAACGCTTTCGGATTTTTGCACGTAAGAAATTCTTTTGTACGAAAATATTATTCCATTACTTGACATTTTTAATCCTTTTTGTTCAGCTTACGCTTATGCAAACAAAAACGTACGTACATATGTAGGTACATCTAACATATTATACTACTGAAGAACTATTGTCTTCAAAAATTGCATTGTATTCAATGGAGCTCATACAAAGTAACACATGACAATTCAAGCCAATCACTTCACAATCTAACTAAAACGAATAATAAGCACCGCTATTCAAATAATACAATGCGTATCGTTATACGTTATCTCCTTCCTCAACCATTCAAGACTTAACGTAACTAATTTGTTTCCGTCAAAACATGAATTAAATTGATCGGTCGATTCTGCAGTTTATAATTAAGATAATGTACATACATTCGGCTCACTTTTGGATGATCAATCTTTTTTGTTATCCAACTTGTTCCATTGTGCCGTTTTTGAATCAATCATCGCGACATTTTCGCTAGGCATTATTCCCGATGTAATTCGATTCGACGACAGACCGCGTATTGAATTAGGATTTTATACAATTCGTCGAAATAAACGTGCCGTTTAACAACACCATTGTACGATGGCTTCTCTGGGTGTGGTTCATGGCACGGTATCTTTTTTCATATCCCATTAAATTGAAGGTGATAATGTGTCCCCCCCCCCCTTGCCCCATCGGACGTTAATGGTTTACAATTTCACCGGTGTTTATTAATGGTAAATTTCAGTTTGACGTGTCAACCGATACCTAAACATTTTAGTATATTAGGAAACAATTGTCATTCGTAGTTTAATTCAATTAAAATTTAACCGCACTTGGCCGATTTACTGGCTTGTTAACCGCGATGTAGGAGTGGGGGTCTTTTTGACCCCGTCCGCAGATTTATTCAATTAATATGGCCAAACACTGCAAAGTCTCGCCCGATAACCCCAGTTAAGTCGGTCAATTTAAATTCTGAGGTCGGCTCGTTAGCTTGCCGGGGTTAAGCGCCAGCGGGTTAGGGGTTAACTGTCTAGTTAATTTGGTCGATAAAATTTTACGACGATGCCGCATATGAATTCTCATTTACGCTCGAACTCACCAAGACTGTGTAGTTCTAGGTGTACACAGTATATTTGGGTTTTTCCGTCGAATTTTCCAAACGTTGACGGATTTAGAGTTTGCAAGTGAAAATTGAGGATGTCATTATCGAAGATGATGAGGGAAATCGAAGTCCACCCCATCAACTCTCCATTAGTCGCCTCCCCTTCCCATTCCAAATATCCTCCAATCTATCACTCAGAGACGAAAGCTCTCAACGCTGTGTTGGCATACACATGTATAGAAACATTGAAAATTATGATTGATTTCTTACATCACATTATTCTATATACATTTAATAATACCTTTCGAAAAAATAAGTGATGTTATCGCACTCAAGGGCGAAAATTGTATAACGACCAATTCGATGCGTGATATACAATTCCAATTTAATTTTTTAATACTATTTTTAGCACAAAATTTAATAATCAGAAAAGCTTTCGATGTTTATATTGATATGGTTGTGTGATAATAATGATTGTGATGATATTTTGCTTGCTTTAATTTACTTGAATATGATGTAACTTTCCAAAAATATACTATTTCGGACAAGCCTGGCTATATATTTCGGTTTATAGGAAGGGGATTGATGTAGAGCGGAAGGCAGCTTAATTAATGGGTATCTCTCTAAGGTTTCGAGGTGTAATCTTACAGCATTTACCTTGAACCGTCTCGCAGATTGGGGAAGCTTGATTTAAGCGTTTGAAAACTACAAAATTCTACCTGTGAACCAATTCTACCAATATTAGGAATTATATAACATCTCTTAATTTTAAAATTAATTAAATATAATCTAATTATATAAATTTGTTATACCTACCCTTTTTCCTTCTTAAATGAACGGCCTGGCCTGTCTTCCGGTTGAAAATTTTTAATTTAGGAAACGATATTTTTTCTTGTGAAAATCTTTTTTTTATATATAATTTTTTGTTCGGCGCGTACTACTGCCATTGGCTTATACATATTTGGCGTGAGAAGAAAATAAATGTTTTTATTCACTACATAAAGGAGCGTTTTTTTTTTCATTCGGGTTTCGCCCTCGGATAAAACATTTTTGTCATCATATTACGCCGGAAAAGGGTTGAATTATCCTCGAGGGTGATATTTTTCAAGCGAATAAAAATTTTCCTCCCGAAAAATAGGTAGGTACACAAAGATGTCACGTCTCCGTATCGGAACGGAAGAACCGACTAACGATATTTTTCGCATATTTCACACGTATTTAAGTTTCATTCTGAGAAAAACTAGGGATGCCACAATCAATCCGAAAGTTATAACATAAAAACATATACATATATGTACATAGAAGCACTGCTCATATGACGCAATACTAAAAATTAGCTTATCATCGTCAAGGCAAACATAATAATAATTCGACATTGAAAATACGCCGAATTAATAAGTAATTTCACCAATTTTCTGCATTAGCAATCTCGCGTGAAATATATTCGCAATTTGAATTTAGCATAACTCAATTCAAAAATCAAGGCGAAATTCACTTTGCATATGTATTATTATTATACAAGTGTTTCAGTTTTGATATACACAGCTCGAATTATAAGCTTTCGTCCGAAGCTCGTGTTCATGTCGGATATATGCAAATTAATCAAGCCTTCGGTCATTCGATGGGAGGATGGGGTGGACCTCGTTTGTGACCGCGACCCACAGTTTAACAGCCGTTGCGTATAAATGACCTATGACCTGATTGGCCGGGCGTGACACAGAGCTGACGCAACCCATATTTCAGCTACGGTTATGCGAAAGGGGTTTTACTAGATTGAATATGAATTAGGCACGAGCCGATCGATTCTCAATTAATCAAAAAACAGATGTGTGACCTGGTTCTAAAGGGACCAATGTCAAAATATTAACATAGTTTAGAAAATTAATTTGCAAATCAAACATATTACAGACTTTGGTTTGTGGTGTTACTGTTATAAGTTATAACATATTACAGGAGTGTCCAACGGTAACTTAAGCTTTTTCTGCGAATGTATTGATCCAACTGTCGTTTTACTTAGCTGAAGGAAGTGTATCGATTTGCTGTTTCTAAAGATTAGCTAAATTTTCTTCAAGCTTTAACCCTCGCCTACAATAACTTTAGGCAATCGTGACGTACCCCCTCAATCTGACCTTTTACATGTTTTTAGTCATTGACCATTTGAGTAATTCCTTTTATCCATTGGCATAGTTGTGATCGAGGTATTTGTTTTACGCTAAGATCATCCGGTGCCGTCCGTCACGATTTGAATAATGACCGTTTTTATACACATTTATAATGGCAATAAAGATAATTCAATGTTTTCGTAGTGTGTGTTTAGAAATTGAACAGCTCAGTGTTTTTATTTAACGGTCGAACTTTTCAGTCAAATTTACACACGGTCCAAATAAACGTTCCTCTTTCACTAATAAAAACATATTATTATTCTGGCAATCGGCGAGCTTTACCGTAAATCTCGCACTTCGCCTCAATAATGGGCCCATAAAGGAACAATCTCCATAATACGGCTCTGCGCTTGAATTAATTTAAATATTATAGTCGAAATTTAACGTATCGCATCCCGGGAACATTTATCAAACACAACATTAGATGGGCGATAAATTTTATTTATTTTTCTAGTCTTCTCTTTTTACAGTGGTGAAATGCTCGAGGGATATTCCTCAGGTTGTTCGCCAGCACCAGCTCCGTCACGGGTGGTTTCACCTTTTTTTATCGTTTTATTGACATTTATCTTCAACAGATCACCCAACAGCCGTAAATTTCTTTTACGGACGAATAGTTCAAATTTATTCAATCTGAACAACATTTTTCGCAATACACGTACAGTGTACGGATGATTCGATTACGCCAAAGCACTCTCCTGGTATATAATATCGTAATAAAATTGTAAAATTTTGCGACAATTCACGACAGAGAAAATGGTTAAATTTAATTATTTCAAAGTGCGTGTGAGAACCTTTTTTTTCCGGCAAGTCACGTTGAAACTGGTGAATTTTCCCTCTGCATAGTTTGTTCCTCTGAAAGTGATTGCTCGGCTGAAAACAATGACATCCGGGAATTCGTCTGAAAAGCGAACGCTGTAAACTTTCAGCCGCACCGCGTAGGAAGCCGTTGTCAAGTCTCGGAAATTTATTGTCGCACATAATTTCGAAAGTGATCTAAATTGCTAGGATCTTGCGTGTATGGTACATTATTATCGATTATTTACTATCGCAACGTACACTTTTAACAGTTGCAAAGCAAAATATCGCTAAGTCTGAGGCATTTTATTATCATATCTAGTTATGTTACTTCGCAATCGATTTATTACACCGCATACTATGTACATACATATATAACTTGTATCTAACGTATAAATTTTTTCACTTGCAGGATGAAAGCAAAGTAGTATCTTCTAGTAAAATCGGTGAAAAGAAGAGATGGATATATGATCCAAACAGTAAGTATAACCTTAGAAACAAATATTCAATGACCCAACTCGAATATGTCTACATTTAGATAGTTGACGGTCAATTGTTTACTCTGTAAAACAAACTAGCCTAAAATCACATGTGTACAACATTATTTTAACAAAATTTCCTTTACACATTCATTTAGTTACTAGATTATTACCTATTGACAAACAACAGGTGTTTATTTTTGACATACATATAAGTGAACTTACACTGGTAACTATGGATTATGGAAAAAAAATAATATAAAAGAACAGTTTCAAACGAAACTTAATAAGAAGTGTATCGAACGTTGATACTGTTGGAACAAAATTTAAAGCGTTCCGGACTGATCAACAGACAAATCAACAAACTTAAGGCCTTGTGTGTAGTGTATTGGTGTAGTTTTCATTAATATAATTTTTTTACAGGTGATCTGTGCCATCCGCTAAATTGTCAGAAGAAAGAAATTTGCCTACTGAAAGATTCATACACGGCAATTTGTGTATCTAAAAAAGAACTACATAAAAATGGGTATGTAAATTATACAGGATTTTATATTAAGAATGTCTTTTACTGTATGTATATAATCGTTAAATTTATTTTTTCAGGGATATTGTGGTTCCTGGGGGGTCAATGAGCGTAAGCGTGCCCACTAATGAAAACGTCAAAGATTCCTCCGATAAAGACGACGATGTCTTCTACGATTCAGAAGACGAGACTGAAGACCAGACTGACACATTCGCGTACGTTGATTCCAATTTGTCACGAACGATTGTGGTACAATACAGTTGCACTTAATGTAATCAGGTCAATTGATTTATTCCAGTTGTGAAGGTTGTCCCGTGGTGCGTCCGGTGTTTTTGTGCGGCTCCGACAATCGAACTTATTCATCTCTTTGCCGATTAGACTATCACAATTGCATCCATCACACAACCGTCAAAGTTGCGTGCAAAGGATTCTGTCCTTGCAAGGGTATAATAAATTATTTGTCTTCAAATTAAGTTTAAAAAAAAATACTATGAATTTTTTTTACCCAGTGCTATTTTTAGATGCTGAGAAAAATTTCAGAAAGAAACAACAGAAATTGAATTCTGATCGTAGAGCGAAGAAACAGCAAGCTAATCTTTCGCATCACACTCGCACACAATACAGTTTCACACCTGAAGATTTTAAATACGATAACAAACACTACAAGTACATCAAGTACACCAAGTACAATAATGTATGTTGAATGTTTGATATTCAAATTTAATTAAAATTTTGCAAATTTTATATAATTTTTCATTGTCGATTTTAGCAATTGATGCAAGAAAAAGCACGGGAAAATTCCTTCAATGAGGTTATTGAAACCAAGCCCAATCGAGTTTCATCAGCGCACGGTGACTTATTTGTGATTCCGAAATACTATTCAAGTAAAAAGAATACATTGTCATTCTATTATTATTTTTAATGTACAGATAATAACATTTGGGATGAGTCGAACAGCAGTGAAAACAATATAAAAGGCAACGGATGCAACGGATCTGCTTTAGAAAGTATGGCAGATCGTTTGTTGGACTGGTTCGCCGTGCTAATGAACGATAATAACAAGAAACACACTCCACATTATCAGTCGAGTAAAGGTAAAGACCACATTCTATTGTATGTATATAACTAGAATATTGTCCGTTGATGGTCACAAAATACAAATGTCTATTATTGACATGAGCGGTAACTATAAGTTAAGGTACAAATTAAACATAAAGCTCAAATCTTTCATATATGAGGGGTATAACATCAACTCCACTTTTCCATTTTGTTCAGGAATCGTAAAAAACGAAATGGCATTTGCCGCTTTTGATACTTATTCGTAAGGAGTTGTTTTTGATACTAACTACGATTTTTAAATGCCTTTTTATCCTGTTTATATACATATACCTTTCATTACTAATGAATTGAAATGCCCGATAAAACAAGTGTAATAGCAGAATTGAACCGCATCATTAGTTCAATTTTCACCAAGGTGGGAGTTAGCCATCTTATTGTACATATAATTCAACTTTCTTGTACGCTTTCAGGTTTCCTGTCAGATTGTAAAGTAGAAGTTCGTTGGATGTTTGGACACTTGGATCGTGATAGTGATTCGAAGCTCTCCGTTAAAGATCTCTATTCGCTCGGTATGTATAAACGATATTCTGATCTCACTACATCTGTCACGGATAGAATTTCAAACTTATACTTTATAGCATAGCATACTATAACTGATTTCCACTTTAGAACACGACGAACAGGAACACTGTATGAAACCGTTTTTAACTGGCTGCGATACGAATCGCGATACTTTGGTGACCCGAGGTGAATGGTGCCGTTGTTTCCAAAAAGCCGACAGACCTTGCACTGCCGTAACACGACGGGCAAATCGCAATCACTTTGTCGGTACGTTCCTCGTAAAATAGTCGAATTATCATTGTGTTGGGTATTAATAGTTTTAATTCTCATTTTACATTTCAGGTGCATATGTTCCACAGTGCGACTCGTTAGGTTTCTATAGGCCGCTACAATGCCACGCGGCCGTAGGTGTCTGTTGGTGTACAGACAAACATGGCAATGAGAGGCCAGGAACTAGAACTAAGGGAGAGCCTCGTTGTCCTGGTAATTTTTCTCGTTGCAAAACATGTTTAGTGGGGTAAATGGGTGTAATTCAAATTTTAATGATATGTATTCGTTTTTAGAATCCGACGATGCCGTCAGCTTACCATCTGACGATGAAGACGGCGCCGGAGAAGGCAGCGCAGACCAACCTTTGGATTTTTAAGTCAACATATTTAGTATTCATTAAAAACATCAGTACTCAGCTAAAGTTCTTATTAAAAAACTGAATACATAGTAGGAAAAAGTGGGTGGGTGAGTCGTAGGGGGGTTGGGTGGGAAAGGGGAGCTGTGCGAATGATGCACATAGCGTGATTCGTATTATTAAAACACTACTCGATTCGAACAGAGTATATTAATATATATAAAATATATATGCAAAAAAACCTCAATTTAATATAGATTTACTATTTGTATTTTTACAATTTGTATTCACGAAAGTCAAAACTTAGGAACAAATCGCTTTTATTGCACCCTTTCGCAAACAAAAAAAAAAAAAGGACAAAATCCTCAGCTCTGTGCGAGAATGAGTGAGACGTTGTGATTAACTCCATCCTTTTCATGCCATTATAACCATTAAATCTTCTCATGAACTGTTTGATTCTTCTGTACAGCCATAAAAACTTTTGTCGATTTAATAACATTTAACAACAAACACGAGCACTTTCTTATCTGTCTTATGTCTGAATATAAAACGGTACATAATTAACGTGTACGTGGATTATTTGATAGTAATACATATTTTTAGAGTCGTCGTACTTCTGCGAAGAATCCCACAGTTCATTAGATTCAACTCATTAGGGAATAGATTATATGATTGAATTTTTGAAGATTTTTACTGCATTAATATGTATGTATGTATATTTTGTATGTATGCATATGTATGATAATTATTATGAATTTATGTAAATTAGAGGAAAAAAATACATGCATTCAGTGTCATAAAAAAAATGTATATGTACAATTAAATTGCATTTTTCTTTTTAGACTCGATGCAAACGGCCTACTGGGTTACTAAAAAAGCGTTAAATGATAGAGTGGGTTGTGCGTAAAATGTGTAGTAGGCAATATAATTACGAAAATTAAAATTTGTGAGTGGTATTAAAATAATTAGAGGTGAATGTGCTTAAAATGAGTTAGTTATTACATTATTATATATATGATATACATATATATATATTACATTTACATAGTAAGACATTTAATCTTATGAACGAGCATTCCACTAGGGATATGATTGTAATAACTATTAGTCAATCGTATCGCATACGTTTAATTACTTTTATCGTTTGCTTTCCAGTTTTAATTTTTTAAATATTTATACCAGATATACCTGTCGATTTGTAATACAAAAACAACATTAAAACATCTTGACTTTAAAAGGTGCACAAAGAAATTCTCCTTTCTAATATCGTTCATAGTATTAGACTTTTTACTTAACAGTTTAAAAAGTATATAATGAATTTATAATGTTGAGAATAAATGTTAGTTTAAATGCACACTGGTTATATCTGGATTAATGAACGCTCTTTATTGATATATTGTTTTAGTTGTTATTGTAATAATTTAATTTGTGCTGTAGTTGAATAATTGAATTCAAGAGGCTACGTACCAGCATTTTTTCATCCAATCTATTGTATTCTATTGTAATCCGTGAATGTGCAATTATTATATATGTCCGTGTTATTATAATACATACTATGAAGGAAAAAAAAACAGTTCTGAAAGTAATGCCTCCGTCTTTTAATCGCAACTTTGATTTAAAAAGGAATTTAAATTATTTTTATATATAACATTTGCTGATCAATAATAATCTACATAGCTATTTTTTTAACGCAGTATGCAAACCCAATACAAATGTATTATTATAAATGTAATGTCCTTTGTGCTGACATATTCAAATCTTGGGGTGAAGTTACTTTCTGAATATTGACGTCACATTCAAGTCACAAATTAAAATTATACCTAAATATGATACAATACAGGTACAGTTTTATCCCGTTATTGTAAAATTATGCATTTACATATGTCAATATATTATATAATATATTTTTAATCTCGTCAGTTGATATTAAAGTGCAAATAAATCTCGTGCACAAATAAAATATACTTAAGGCGTTTACTTGTTAACTTTTCTTTGGTCATTGTCAGTTTACGGCCGCAGGATTTTCGACTACCTGTGCATTTTTTAATAATTTTGCCACGTGAATGTAATATGTATTGAATGTTGGCGAATTTTTATTATTTTTTTTTATTAAATCATAGATTTAACTCTAATATTATTATTATTATTTGTGTAAGACTTTCTATTTTCCATGGAAACATCTCTATTTTGTTGAGTATTTCAAGTCTTATTGCGTCCCACATTATATAAATGACACTTATTATGTTTAGCAAGTGTTTTTCATTGGTGTTTTCCCTGAATATTTTAAAGAAATATAGAACTGTTACCAAATAGTTTCCAAATTTGTCTTTCATTTACTTCCATTGAATACCTTAATACCTATATTTTGCACGATTTTAAAATTTAATACATTGCGCTATGCAAAAAAACTGTAAAATTATCAACCATTATAAAATAACACTTAAAAACCGTACTTTTTATATTCTTGAATTATTGAAACGGTGACTCGGTCAAAAAAGCAATTCCAGTATTTCTTAAGAACCTCATGATGAAAAATATCAATTTTCATAAAAAATTTAACACAGATTTACATAATTATACTTGGACTCCGATAGTATGAATGATCTCGACTGCAAACAGTCAGAAATCACTGAAAAAATTTTGATATATAGAAGACATTTTATCGGGAGCTGTTGAAAAGGCGAAATCTAATAAGAACGAATCCATTATGGTTGAATGGACAATGTCGCAAATGGATAAGGTATAATAGAAATAGTCTAGAAAATGAATAATGTCTAATAATAATAATATAGAAAGTAGATTTGATCGAAAATTAAAAACATCAAAAAATACATACAAAACATATTCCTCGATTGAAAAAGGTTAAGAATCACTGGTTAAAAGGTTAAAAGAAAAAACTCTTTGTGTGGTTTTTTTTGAAGACTTTCGACCTTTTACATATATGTATATTTTTTCGATATTTTTACCTTTCGAGCAAATCCATTTTCTATCTTTTTCGTATTGAACACTATGCACTTTCCATTTTATTCTCATTAGACCTTATCCGCTTTCTACATTATTCCTATTAAACCTTATCCGGTCGCGAAATTATCCATTCGACCATAATTAATTCGGCCTTTTTCAACCCTAATCCATTGTATGAGTCTTTTTGACTCGCATGTTACTTACCACCATATTGATCTTCAAAACATAATTACTACAACACTAGTAAGAAAATTCATAAAAAAACCATTTAAAGGTCAATCTTTTCTCTATCAGGTTTCCCAAATTTTCACCTTGAACAAACTCGACAAACTCTACCCAAAATTTTCTATTTAATTAAATAAGATCCGATTGATTTTCCTAGCGCCCACCAAAAACTGATAAACGCCCACAAGCTGACCCTATCCTATCACCCAAGTTGAACAATGACTTAAGATTCTCTCGTGTACGTGTGCACTATCAAGACGCTTTGCACAATCGTAGACTCCACACTTGACGAGTGACTTAAACCACTGACATAACTTAAAAATACACTGAAAGGAAACGGGGAACGAATGGTAAATGAAAACACAGATGGCAAGGAAATAAATCAACAATTTATTAATCAATCTAGAATAAATATACACTTAAAACAGAACATCTGATGTGCTAATATGATCGCCATTGCTTTATTCTTCGGGCTTGAACTTTCCATTGTAATAGGGGAGATAATCGACCACGATTCGCCAGTCAGTGAAGTAGATGAGAGCAGCTCCAGCAGCTCCTCCATAGGCGGCTACCGTCTTACTCCATCCAGCCATTAGTTGGAATTGACGAGGACCAAACTTATTTATCCAGCTCATCCTGATGAAGTGACAAGTAGAGCGGTCGCAAGAGATGACAGCTTACAGTCGATAGTTGTCACTTTGGTTACGCAAGCAGTGTTGCCCGGATTGGTTAATTTGGTCGTAACACGCACTATCACAGTCATTGCCGTATAATGAATTATGTAATTCAATAAATATAAATGTCTTCGTTTACATTTGTTTCACTATTTCGTAATTCTCAAAAGGCTCTCTATTTGTAATATATAAAATAAAAAATGTCTATTATTTATCTTTCCTTATGTGTGAATATCGTGTTGAGGTAGGTCCGTTGGGTTTATCGGCATTGACAGTTTGTATTGGTGTTAGGCCCGAGCCTCACCGGGCAACTAATCTGCCGACTAGTCGGCCTTAGTCGTCGTGTCGTCAAAATGTTAGCGTTTAGAGGGAGTGGACCTCATCGGGCAACTCAGTCTCCGCAACTATGGACGACTACCGACGACTACATGCCGTCACAGCAACTCTGGGAGACTCACGATTTTCACGACCCGAAAAGACGTTTATATAGGCATGGAAATCCAAAACCGACTTCAAATATGGGTTTCTTAGACAATTTTGTACAGGTAACACGAAAAAAAAAAGGTTTTTTTTCAAAAAAACGAAAAACGAAAAAGAAAAAGACGAATTTTTCATACTACGAGATAAACACTACTCACAGATAGTGATTTCCGAAGAAAGTTTCAGTCCAGAACCTTATTTTTCTTCTTATTTTCAAAGATTCGTCAAATCTTCAAAAATCTTCAAATTCGTCAAATCTGAACATACACAATAATCTTAAACATCCAAAACCGACGAGAATATAATATGATTATTTAGCAATTTTATATAAGAAACACGAAAAAAAATAAGTATTTTTTTTTTTAAGATTTGTCTATTTTGAAAGTGACGTAAATAAATCATACAGAGGTGATGCACTCGCCGTTGTCTCGCTCGCACTCTATTTGCGTAAGAGAGACGCTCACTCACGCTGCACTCGTCAAGTTTCAGTCGTATGCAAGCCACTCTACCAGATGCTGCGTCAATACAATGACGTTTGATACCGAACATTTCGAATGACAATTTGACCCTGTAAACCACGAGAAGTGCTTACCGTGTTTTGCGGACGACATTTTCACGTTGAAGATGGACGTCGAAGAGGTCGCGCTCATGCTATATTTTCGGCGTAGACAATTAATTCTATACGTGAAACTCGAAAAACGAAAAAAAAGACGAATTTTTCATAACTTTTTTTTTTTTTCGATTTTCATTTATAGAATTGTCTACATAAGTAACCGATTCTGCGGGTCAGTTTTGAATTTCCATAATAATTAAAGATAATCAACATCGCAATGTGAGCAACTAAGTCGGCGGAGCAAATTGCTCAATGCAACTCGCCGCAGACTAGTCGGCAGACTAGTTGCCGTAAAATTAGCGTGGACTTCGAGAACATGCGCCCGGCGAGGCTCGGGCCTTAAGTCTGCATAAAGGCTTAGTTTGACAAGTGGCCGACGTGGCTGTTGTGGCCACGGCCGATATCCATCTGTAGGAATCTCAATGTCACGAAACAGTTCTACAAGAATACGCATCAAACCAAGTTCACCATTCGAATGACTTTGTCGAACTTCGGAAGTACGCACACGTGACCTCAAACAACCAGTAGGACTCCAAAAGAAATGCACCCTTCAAAAGAATATCAATTTCGACGAACTTGCCATTACTACCGACATCACGTAGCTACCACCTCCGAGTTGCAAATAGCAGCTGACGATTTTCCAAATGCGTCTTGCACAATACAAAAATTGACGAGTACCCAAAAGCGCCAGTTCTCTCACAACTCTCCGACGTAGACTAACACTACCATCATGAAGCGACTACCACCATTGACCATATCGCATCAGACATGATGAGACACGCGCCACTCCGACTTGCGCGTCGTCAAAATCTACTCGCTAAAACTCGCATTCTCGGAAGCGGACAACTACAATGAAACTCACAGCTGATCAATGACGAATACTTCATCACCGCTGGCTAGCAGCACTTGACTTATTTGTACATATTGAATTATAACTGTACATACTTATACATACACAGAATAAATATTATCTACAAACCCTTCCATATATTATAATAGAATACGACGTCCTCAATACATCCATCTGTCAAATTCTATACCAAAATAACGAATCGTCTTGGTCGTTGTGGCCGTTTCCCCGCACCCCTCCTAGAAGGTCTACCTCGTGTGGCGTCCGCCACAACGGCCAAGACGTTTGGTTTTTTTGTAAAATGTATTACATAACAGAAAATGATCCATGCTAAATAATTGATAGTCATACAAAATTAATGTATGTAAATACCTATAGTTAAGAATAAAAAATCAACACTAAAAAATGTTTACTTTCAACGTTCTTGTTAAATATCGTTCGTTATATATTTTTTGATTAACTTTTCAAGATAAATTTTATAAATTCCTTGAATTTCAATAATATTAAGTACATACATAAATTCGCTATATTGTTTTATTTTCGGAAACGGTTTTTTGTAATACTCTTTGCAAATTACTTAATTATTAGTGGAGTTTATATATAAAGGTATACATACACATTAGTATGAAAAAAAGAAAACAAAGTAATGTAAAATTTTAATGAGGGAAAATAGTTCACAAAAAAAGAACTCCCACTTGAACAAATAGCCTTACTAGCCTTGGAAACGTATGTACATGATAAAACAGGGATGAAAATATAAAATTCACAAAATGTAAAACACATTCTAATGATATACACGTAATCGCTTTTGACACAATGCAATGGGATTATCTTCTTACTGCCAATTTTAATTTTCGAAGATAAAGCTCTACAATTTTCAACTGAATAAAAAAGAAAGCCCCGCAGTAACGCAATTACTTCGAAAATTGGGGAGCGATACGCAAAAAAAAATAAAGCAAGAATTTACGACAGCTTATAGGTATGTACTTCGTCAAAAAATTTTATACATATTATAAAACTTAAAGAAATTTCACAAAATTTCCAGGTATCAAAATACTCATCGTAAAACTTTTATATGAAAGTTTCTTTGTTAGTTTTAATGGTATTTTTTCCGGAAATATTTTCATGTATAATTTAGTAAAATGATTTTCTTAGAATGTTCATAATTATAAATCGTCTACAGATTCTTACTTACAGATTCGTCTTCAGATTCTACGCCTTACTTCTTAGTTATTTTTGTCATGACTGGAGGAAAATTTGCAAGAAAATTGCAAAAAAACTGCAAGAAAATTTGAGAAAGTAAATAATTTTTAAAAACATCCCTTTGAAGCCAATTTTCCGTTGGAAACCTAAATTTAATTAAAAGCAATTAATATATGAGTCGCGTTTGTTGAAAGTTGACTATATAGACTTGTTTGCGCTTTGAGGAAATTCAAAGCTTACTTTTTACTTTATCCTAATCGGATAAAGTATTGTGATCGTGCGAAAATTCGACCTCGAGATTTTGACTGATTTGTATCAGGTATCATCCCCTGATCACGTTTTCATGATTTCTAAAAAATGTCTGTATGGCTGTATGTCTGTGTACTTATGTGTGTGTGTGTCTGTATGCGTGTTTTCTCCGAAACTGTCAAGTCTATCAAGCTGAAATTTCATATCTATTATTTTCACGTAAGGTGTAAAAGCCATAACGAATTTGGTCAACATCAGTGAACCGGAAGTAGGGATTTTTTCTTGTAGAAAATTCTAAAATTCTTTTACCACAGAATATTTCCGAAACGGCTCCGGGAATTTTGTCCAAATTTCATATCTATAGTTTTCACGTTAGCAGTAAGACATACTGTGATTTTGGTCAACATCTGACTACCGGAAATGGCAGTTTACTCTTGAACGATTTTTTTTTTTTTATTTTTTTCGACCTTTTAAATATGTAGTATCGTCACAATATTGTAATGTTGTAATTTTGAGAGAAATTGCTATTTAAAAAAAAATAAATCATTAAAATTAGTCAACCGGAAGTAGGTTTTTTTTTTTCGTCGAAAAGTTTACCGCAGAATATTTCCGAAACTGCACCGGCGATTTTGTTGAAATTTCATATCTATAGTTTTCACGTTAGCCTTAAAAGATACTGTGATTTTGGTCAACATCTGACTACCGGAAATGGCAGTTTACTCTTGAACGATTTTTTTTTTTTATTTTTTTTCGGCCTTTTAAATATGTACTATCGTCACAATATTATAATGTTGTACTCCTGAGTAAAATTGCTAGTTACGAAAAAATAAATCATTAAAATCAGTCAACCGGAAGTAGGGTTTTTTTTTTCGAAAAAAGTTTACCACAGAATATTTCAGAAACTGCCTTATTGATCAAGTCGAAAATTTATATTTATAATTATCATATAAAATTTAAGAGTTGATAAGGTTTTGATTAAAATCCGCTCCACAGTAATTTCATGATATGTATGTACATATGTATTTTGATTGGTGTGGTGGTGGTGTATGCGTTTTATTTACTTACGTACTTAAAAAAATAATTTCGTTACTCTTTGTATTCCTCAAATATATGGATAAAGTCATGGGTTGGCTACACCCGAATTTTTTTTGATACTTTTGTTGGTAAGGATAAAAATTATTATTATATCCTCATACCATTTTCACATTTTCTTAACACTTCAATACTATGTATGTTCAAGAACAAAGTATGGAAATTTTCAAAAAACAAAGAACTCAAAACCTTTCTTGCTTTATCTTGCTTACCAATACAAATGATACAAATACAAATACAAATGATACAAATGATAGTATTGGATAAGTAGATGATCTTGAACAGCTTAAGACTTTATTATGATGGCGAAATTATCTTTGATTACAGCGTATTAGCTTTAAATTACAAATTTAAGGCACAAGTCTCGATGACGAGTGTTTAATTTAATCCAAAGATATTATTCTTACTTCTAACAGATTTTGACGTTAAAGTACATATGTATGTTCAATTTTGAAAATGCTGAAAATCTATTATGATTACAAACAACTATTTTATACGAATCAATACGTTTCTAACATGCACATATAATGACATAACTATTCCCATACGTACAACTAAATACTAAATCTGTGTTCACATCTGTTTATTTCGTTATTTGTATTTCAGAGTAATTAAGATTTGTTGTCTGCAATCTAATTAGCACGAAATACGATTTCCCAGCTGTAATTAGACAATACGTTAACAATTCCTCTATAGTTGTTTCAGCGCTGTAAATTACTGAAATATTGCACTTCGGTTCAAATCCAATAATAATTTTGATTTGAAATTCAAAATTTACATATAAATACGTCTATTATTCATCGAATCAGTCTGTGCATTCGCATGTGAAATCCTATTAATATAGAATTTACTGTGACAAAATTCTGATTGAAGTCCTTTGCGGGACATTTACACCGACAAACGTAATTATTTACTTCAAATTTTCGTTTGGGATAGAAGTATTAATATTTGATCGAAATTCGCATAACAGCATTGTACGCGAGGGCTTTCGTGGTTTATGGGTAATTTTTATAAAAGTATCATCTCCCAAAGGAAGTCTTCGGTAATACCCGCTCGGGTCGTCCAATTTTATTATTGAATGCCCACCATTCAAATTAATTTAGACAAATTAAACGTGACTGCAGGACGAAAATGTTTAATCAATTAATTATTATCAACGACAATGTCGTTCAAATTGGATGAAATTTTGCGATCGCAATTGAATACGTAAGACTGTTTGTAAAGCTCAACCTCTTTTCACCTACATATGTACATATGTACATATGTACATACATACATTAAATACAAATATGTACGTTTTAATTTTCTTAAACATTGAAAAATTATGTAACTTATTCATCGTTTCTTCACCTTATATTTACAAATAATCAAATGTATCTATTTTTTTAAATTTAAACTCATACTATTTGATTTCATCGTCAATATTTTGTACAGTAATCGAAGATAAAACTACTGATAACAAAACATGGCGGAATATTGACTAAACAATACAAATTCTTAATTTTGTATACCCCAAAGTTTTGGATACAATTGTAAGGACCGAAACAAATTTATATTATTGATTATTTTCGAACTTAAATAGATAAATTTTATTGTACTTCAAAATTGAAGCTATGTATGATCTCCTGTACAACATTTTTGCCAATTACCCTCATAACGAGCTGCTAACGTCACTTTGATAGAAAAATCCAATGTTGCCTATTGTAGTCTCACCATAGCAACGTTCGTACGACATTTTCAATAATATCCACCCATTTTCAACCCATTCAACTAATAAATGATATATCATCGAGTGAAAATGCAATGATTGGAATGAGGAGACCATATATTGAACTCATGTTAGCGTGAGGTGACTACAGTAATACTGTCTACGAATTTATGCATCATCAAAGAATAACTAAAGTCGCAAAGAGATCATATTTAAGAATTCATACAAGATTGACTTAATGATACAATATGAACTCTGTAGGTCAAATTCTATTGAGATTAGTATGCGTAATTCATTACGTATCGGGACTAGTCAAAATAACTATAAAATTAGCCGGAGCGTTTTTCCATAATTTAATCGCACACGACTCGTACTGTGCTACACGCAAATTCGTCGTAATCGAATAAACCTCAACGGACAATAATGGAGAAAGCTTTGCGTGAACGAAATCCCGTGGGAATAATCGGCCGAAAGCTGAACGCTTACTTGTTGAGCGTTCGCTGTAGCTACGCCAGTTCTACGGTATCCTTCGACGGAAACGGAAGTCGGAATCAAACGCGTCCCGATATGAGATCGTACACGTTGACCCTCCTGGCTCTGTGCTTCCAGATGCTCTACTGTCGGAAGTGCAGAACAGAAGCGATAACCTGCTGTTCAGACCAGTACCAAAGGACTAAAAGGGACACCCAGAGCAAGAGCGAAGATTTAGCCACGGCTCTAAACGTAGAAGACCTGAACATCCCCCAGCCACCTTCAGTTTTAGACAAGCTGATGCAGAATGGACTACTGCCATCAGAGATCACCCAACAGCTGGAGAATATACTGAAGAATTTGACGGAGAAAATGCAAAAGGCGAATCATAGCGTCGAAGTTAAAACCGAGGCACCATCGAACGATTCGCTCGAGTTCAGACTGATCGAGGAGAATTTCAAGAGGCTGTATCCTCTGGAGCTGTGGAAGAAGCATGGCTGGTTCCAAGACGATTACCTTCGCCTAATCAATGTCCACTGGTTGAAGTTTCCTCCAACTCCCAAGATGGCCCATTACGCTTTGGCTTTCGTCTATTCAACGGTTGCACTGTGTGGATTCTTCGGCAACGTGCTCGTCATATTCATGTTCTTCAAGTAAGTATTTGTATTTGCTCAGTGTTATTTCAAGCATAACCACTTCAATTAACTGTTTGTCATAGTGATGTATTCTGGGTTTTAGTAATATCCGAATCTTGCCAGCAGCTATAGCAACACTTGAAACTGATTAAATGTCATCTAAAAACTGTTGTGAAAATTGATTAAATATTTCGACCGTATCGGGAATCGAATCACGAATCTTCAGTTTACCGATTGTGGTATTAATGTAGGTGAGGCGTAACTAATCTTTAGAAATACCAAATGCATACCCTTCGGCTATTTGCATTAGCAAAAAAGCTGTTCTGATATTTGTGCGTATACCCCGGGGTTTTGTAGTTGTTCGGTAACTTTGAATAGTACTGACGTAATCCTTTGGAAAAAAAATGTGAGAACGAGAAGTTTCTGAAAGCGATTACCCTCTCGAATGAAAGCTGATTTGATTACAGTCCAAAAGTCACTTCCTTCGGGTATAAAATAAAAAAGTTAATATGTACATTTTTATTTTCTACTAAATTGTGATTCCATTAAAAATAATTCGGGTGTGGCCAACCCATGACTTTATCCATATATGTATACGAGGAAAACAAACAGTAACGAAATTATTTTTTTAAGTACGCAAGTAAATAAAACGCATGCACAGCACCACACCAACCAACATACATACACATATACATATCATGAAATCACTGTGTTGAGTGCGCACACGTGTGTAAAATACGATCTTCGGCATATATTCAAATTAGAAAAACTGCCACTTCCGGTCGTCAGATGTTGACCAAAATCACAGTATCTCTTACAGCTAACGTAAAAACTATAGATATGAAATTTTGACTTGATCGCCGCGGCAGTTTCGGAAATATTCTGTGGTAAACTTTTCGACAAAAAAAAAACTCTACTTCCGGTTGACTGATTTTAATGATTTATTTTTTCGTAACTAGAAATTTCTCTCAGAAGTACAACATTACAATATTGTGACGATACTACATATTTAAAAGGCCGAAAAAAATAAAAAAACAAAAAATCGTTCAAGAGTAAACTGCCACTTTCGCTCGTCAGAAGTTGACTAAAATCACAGTATCTCTTAAGGCTAACGTGAAAACTATAGATATGAAATTTAGACAAAATTCCCGGAGCCGTTTCGGAAATATTCTGTGGTAAAAGAATTTTAGAATTTTCTACAAGAAAAAAACCCTACTTCCGGTTGACTGATGTTGACCATTCCTTATGGCTCTTAACACTTTACGTGAAAATAATAGATATGAAATTTCAGCTTGATAGCCTTGATAGTTTCGGAGAAAACACACATACAGACACACAAACGCATAAGTACACAGGCATACAGACATACAGACATTTTTTAGAAATCATGAAAACGTGATCGGGGATGATACTCGATACAAATCAGTCAAAATCTCGAGGTTGAATTTTCGCACGATCACAATACTTTATCCAATTATAATAAAGTAATAATATACGAGATTTTTGTTCCTTCGTTTCCTCTAAATTAGATTCTTTGCAGATAACGTTAGAAATTGTCCCTTTTGACAATTGCGACCCAACTTCAGAGACGTGCTGTTCTGAATTTCATCATCATTCATCATCATCATGATGAAATTCTGCAGCTGAAGCTCAATTTAAGTTTATGATAATTAGATTTGCTCGCGGTGAATGCGTGCGAAAATTTAAAATTAAGTAATTTAATTAAGCTACTTATGAAAATGAACCAGCTCTTGTCCACATGCTCTTGATACTTGAATCTTGATATTTGGGTGCTTTTAGGACATTATTAAATTTTTCAATATTGTTTAGTACATAAAGGACTTATTTCACCCTTGAAGTTTTTGTGGAATTTTTAGCATGTTATTCGCTCCAGGCATCTCGGTCGTATCATCGGTTGATCTCATTCGTTTGCATTTTATGAAAATAAATGCATTTCAAGTCTAACAAATCGATTGAAATTCCAAATAACATTCCTTAACGGAAAATGTATCTGATCGATCCTTATAACAGGAAAGATCAAATGATTTGATTGGAATCGTAGGCATACCTAAACTATGAAAGCCTTTTCATTTTGATCTATTGGGTTTTCTATCTACATATCACGCTTATACTATTTTCATTTCGGCTAACTTTTATATGCCTACCCTATGGGAATTATGATCAAGTGTAACAAGAGAATGTAACTTGAGTAAACTACGTGTCGCGTCGTACTGTAGAAAAAGTTGTCAATTGTCTTTGAAACTCAATTAACGTACTTTCGCAATATATGGATAATAAACAGATAAATATTTCACGGAATAGATAAACGCGTGCTAGAACAAATTAAACCAATTATTTATTATTACACTGTAGAATTAATTGCGTGGAAAAATCTTATATATGAATTGTGACAGAACAAATCGTAAATTATTCAATAGTGAATTTTCCTAGGCACGAGTAAAAGTATGCATATCATACTCGGAACTTTATGTGCGATAAAAAGAAAACTTTCCAAGAGCATGTTTTTTATACTCTTTCATACATACATATGTAGGGGAGAGCGAGGCAAGACGGGGCGGTGGGGTAAGATGGGATCTTGTGATATTGGCTATAATAATTTCGCTAACAACCATCTAGTGGTATTCCGGTGACACAAATTCAGTGAAGTCGCGCGTTTGGTTCGGGCGCAATGTGGATTTAGGGTATATTCCATATTTCGATGTAATTTTACCACCGTGCATCGAGCGTGACATTGTTAAGAATATTTCACGAATTTGACAATATTGCAGGTGTTATTCCACAACCAGCTATTGTATTTCAAGTTAAACTTATCATTATTTGCCTTAGTTACGTAGTTTAAATATTGCGATTGATGTTTCGCAACAATACAACTTGAGGCAAGATGGGGTATGAGATTTGGTTGGTACCATCTTGCCCCGCTTTACGTTCAAATGTTAAAAATACTTGGAGAAGTTTTGGATACACATAAACTTGATGCTAACCGCATATACATACAATTGTGACGAAACCGGGATATGTGCCTAAGACAAAATCCAAAATCATTGCGCTGAAAGGGAATGCAAGTTGAAGCCCTCACCTCGGGAGAAAGAGGCCAAACGATCACTGTGGAAATATGTTGAAATGCAACAGGAAACGATCAAACGATCCAAACGATCCTGTGCAGGTGTAGATGATGAGGACCAGGAAGCCATTCATATTTGCCCACACTGTGCAATGTAACCCTATCTTGCCCCATGGTCAAAACCATCTTACCCCTCCTGTGGGGTAAGATGGGACAAAAAGTACTTTTTGTTTCTTTAAAAATATTGTTTTTTTTATTTTTTTTCCTAATCTTTATATGCAATTATGTTAAGTATAAACCAAATTTTATTTTCATTAATTAATGGATTTTTTAATATTAAAGACCATTGTGTTATTTATCACCAAACCTTAGCTGTCCCGTCTGGCCCGCCCTCCCCTACATATGTATGTATGTACCTACATATATGTATATTTTGACTTTCTTAGCGCTTCCTACGATCTTCACATGCGACCAAAAAAACAAGACCCGATTCTGATTTACGCTTATAAAAGTTGACATAGTTTCGTTCTTCCCATAAAACGAACATACATACGTAGGTGCTTACATATACCTATAGCACAGAGTATCCGTAAAACAAAAATCTAGCAAAATTTTCCACAGAAGCAATACATATGTAATATGTATTGCTTCTACGAGCTCGGAAAATTCTGCAAGGACGAATAACACAAGAGCAGACTCCTATACGACATAAATATTATATTATTTCTCGAGAAAATTTTTGAAAATGTCCCACTTTTGAAAACGAGAGGTATTAAGTAATGTACGGAATCGACAATTGTGCAATTTTCTCAAAATTAATTAAATGAATTACATGTGTATAACTGTTATGTAATTACAAATTATGTATTATATAACGTGACAATTGTTGTTGACACTATTAACTACTGGTAATTCACCGATTGTTTTGCTTACGCGAGACAAAAACCTATCATCGGACGATATTTCCTAAGGAAACTTCGCATTGAGTGACAACTGAGAGTGATTATCCTCATTGTTAAAGGGAAATGACTGTCAAGTATAGACAATAGAAAAGGCATTGATCAAACTTGAAAGATAAAACTACGCGTTGCCGGGGCTTATACGTAAATTGTAAAAGCTTCAATTTATCAACGAAACGATCGTTTTCTTGGAAACGTATTTGAAAACTTTAACGCTTGAGTGGAAGTTCAATCCACTCGCTGCGACCCTTACGTTTTCAAAGTTTGCAAATTGAATCTCATCGATATTTACTAATGCGAATAAAGGTAAACTCGTAGTGAATCAAACACAATATTACATAGAACAAATCCATACGTAATAATATAAATTTTAAGTTTATTTTGTATCAGGAAATTCATGTAGGTACACCATTGAGAATGCATCTCGCATAAGTGCAAATGAATACACTGACTTGTGAACAGAATTGGTGCCAAAAGTGATGGATCGCACTGAAAGCAGGTGAAAAGTTTCCAAAGTTGAACTAGCACTAGCTCGTTAGCTGGAAACTGTCGGAACGTTGCAAGTACATACATACATACGTGGCGTTAAACTTTCGTTTACCAAATTACTCTTCGGTGTGCTTTTGCTTCGTGGGAAAGTTTACCGGAGATTCGGCTTATCGGGGTAAACAAGTGTTGATGGGAATACAGTATAAGAATCTAGAGCTATGTAAAAGTCGACTTCCGGTCGGCAAATCTCTCCGGAAATCATGTCACTCCGAATGTATTCGATGAGCTCGCAATAAATTATTAAAGCGGAGAGAAGAATAATCGATGGATTTTAACCAACCGGTCGAATCTCATTTGTTTCATTTATGAAAGAATTTCGCAATATTTCACGGTCGAATTCCAAAGCGTTCGAAACGACCCTTTCAATATACATATTTACATATGTATGTAACGAAATAGGAGGGACATTTCGAGTTGGTAAATTCGCGAAAAAAAGTGAACAAACAGACCCACGCAAAAAAGCGCACAGGGAACGAACACATGGAGCGAGCAAATAATGCGAAGACAGGAAGAGTAAATATAAAAAGGAAACGGAAACGAAAACGTCCTTTGGTTCTGTGACACAATTTCAGCTGCAATGAACTTGCTATTCGAATACAAATTACACGACTCTTTTGAGACTGGCCACTATATTTATTTTCACTTGATATCTTTTATATAATGCCAACTAAGTAAATTTTTTCAAGGTTTGATTTCAGAGACACTTCTGTTCAAACATCCTTGTCGTTATAGTTTTATAGTAAATAAGAACTTCTATGTAGAATATTAAGATTATACGAAATTGTTGTTTGATTAAGTTTGTTTTATTACAGAATAGGGCTACCTATGCATGTATGTATGTATAGTCTGAAAATGATGAACTAAACTTCAACAAAATGTATACCAATGATTAAGCAAGGCTTATCCATTATATGTATATGTAAGAATACGAGTGATTGAATACTCGACTCGTGTACCGAAATTGGATTTTTTTCACAGTGGAATCGTTGATACGCTAGAAACTTGATTTTTTTTTAGAGTGCGCTATATTTTGTTTCATAAGAAAAGCGAAAAAGTATACAAACACTCGTTTCGGCAATTTTCCATTGTAACAATCATATTTGCGTCAAACCAAGAGGTAGCTCTGTAAAAGTTAAAGTTATTTCTGTAAACATCGTGACTTGTCAAAAACATTCCGACAAAAGCAGTATCGATCCAATGAATGTCCCCTAACTTTCTGATATTCGTGATATATATTTAATTAAAAATTATACAGTCGTAATATTTATGTAAGTACGCTTGCCTTATACTGCGAATCTGTGCAAACCGCTATTTAGCTAGAGGCAAGTTTCAGAACATCGCATGATATTGAGATAAACTCTCTTCTTATATTATTTATATAAGAAAACTAAAAACAATATGCAATCACTCACTCAATCTGGTTAAACAAATTTCTTATTCTACCTATGTATGTATATATGATCGGGATAGGGGAAAAGTTGTCGTGTTGCACAACACGCACACATTTCGAAAAATGTTACTTATTTCTGGTCTCCCCGAAGGATTGCTATTGAGAACTATTGCCACGCCCACGTAAAATTGTCTTTATTGCGAAAATGGGATTAGAACGGGATGAAATTCGGAATTGAAGAAAAAAGTCGCCTATCGAAAAATATTAATATCATTTCAATAGGGTTTAAAATTCAAAATATATTCACCTGATACTATGGAGATTCAATAATGAACTAAAAAATTCGTTCCTTGTGGATGTGAATATATTTATATTAGTTAATTTTTTTCTTATAGATGTACAGTTGCGATTGATAAAATTTTCATAGTGAATTTATAAATATCAAAATATACTTATACTCTATCCAACTTACGAAGCCCGAGAGTTTTTATCGATTTAGACTCCTTCTGCGCAGACTACCTGTGTCTGAGCCAATGAGGTTCGTCACCATCTCGGCTTCTTGGAATAAACCTTAACGATAACTGACCAAAGTCTTTATAATCTCGGACAGCCACAGCCGTTAGTTATGTAGTTGTTGCAGTTGTTGCGTTAGTTGCGCAGGTTTTCGGCCTTCTTAAGTTGGATAGAGTATAAATGTTTGGATAAAAATAATCTAAGTAAAAATATACATATAATATCTATTATTATTTAAATAGTTGAGTTTTCCATTGAATCTCTCATTTTCATTGTAAAAAGGCTTTCAAGTGAAAAGTATACAATTAAATTAAGTAATGTTTATAAAACAAAAGTATTTCAAAAGACGTCTTTCTGTTAATTTTATTATTATCTTACAACAAAAATTAATTTCCAAAAAGTCGTACGATAGACCCAATTTTAATTTAATTAATTTCCAAGAAGTTCAAAGCGAAATTTTTTTTCCCTACTTTATTCATTCATAAGATGCTACTTTAAAATTAATCAATTTAATTCCACGTAATTATATGTATTACGGGATGGTTTATCTGCTTACAATCATTTTCAAATACTTAAGGAATAAAACTATATGTACTTCATTATTTATACGGTTTTTTTTTAATCAACAGTCTTGAGGACGTAAATATGTAGCTAATTCTGATATATAATTATTCGGCACTCATGCAAAAAAAAACTATTTACGATCTAATCCCTTTTGACCGCAATCCGTTACTTAAGACTGTGATGAAATTAAATTAGGTCAAGTACACGTTTGTACCTAACAATAGAGTACACGAGATATACGAAATCGTGCAGCATACATACATACATACTTAACTAATTCTAGCCATTTTGTGACTTTCGCCCTTCTACAAAAGATACATATATGAAGACGAAGAATATTAATTTTTAATTTAACGTAGCATAAAATTACATATTGAAAGTTCACCTACCATTTTCCGATGTGTGTGAAAATTTATAGGCATTTTTTCCTTTGATACATACACCATCTCCGTCCGCGTGCTTCGAACGGATATTACGGATTATTGAAAAACATTTTTTATTATCCATGCTAAAACTAAAGCAAAACATTTAACTCACAAATTCAAATTGAAGTACATACAAACACTATACATATATAGTAAGAAAGTAAAGTACCGAGAGAACATTTACCGAAGAAAAAATTGAAAAATTACATATTCCGATAACAAAGTGTATACTGCAATAATAGAATCGGAAATAACAACAATAAATCTTTCAAAATAAAAATATATCCATTGTATTTTTTTTTTTCAAATCGTTTTTTTCAAAGGTTCGTATAAATCTGGCAAACGCTAAAACGTGATATACCTACCTATGTATGTATTTACATAGGTAAGGTACTTTTACATAGGTAAGGGTAATTTGTCACACGATGGAAAAAATTTCCGATATATCAATCGGATTGCGGGATATTTCGTTAGATAAATAAGAGGGAATGTGTAATACATATAATATATTATACATGCACTGAAGAAACATAATATTTCAGAAAAATATATCCATCCTTTGATTAAATCCCACCGGGAGCGAATTAACGGTCAAACTTCTACGAATTGAGAATTTGAGATGAGTTTTGTCTGAATAGAACATATTATTAGATATTAATCATCGCTAGGTATTGATTTAATAATTTAAAATTGTTACAGATGTCAATCACTGCGTACACCAGCCAACATCCTCATTGTGAATCTCGCGTTCAGTGATTTTTTGATGGTTGCTGAAATACCACTGTTTATTTACAATTCCGTGTACTTGGGACCTGCCCTTGGACAAACAGGTAATTAGTCATTTTAATGTTAAATTTATTTATGATCCTACATCGCATGTATAGGAGCCTATGATGAAGGTTCGATATTAATTGTTCAGCTATTGTACTATTGACTCGCTTCCGCATACATAGACCAAACGAGCAGAACTATGTATGTATGTATGTACATATATGTAACTATGTCGCTATGCGAATAACAATCTTGACTCTTCCTAGTACCAAAATCAAAAACAAAATATGTAATATACAATCATACTTCCGCTTGTTCAAATCGATCGTTAGCTTCCTGGAAGCGAATGCAAATCCACATTGTGATTTATTCAAACGCTTGTTACTTATAACTTATAATGATGCTTTTGTTACAGCTTGCACTATATACGGCTTCATCGGTGGCATCACAGGCACAGTTTCCATAGGCACGTTAACAGCCATAGCATTCGATCGCTATAGTGTCGTTGTCTATCCTCTGGAACCACTCAGAAGCATCACAAAGCTAAGAGCAAAGCTGTCAGTGTTGGCCGTTTGGCTGTATGGTGGATTCTTCGCTTCCATACCAGCCCTAGATATCGGCTTGGGTAGATACGTACCCGAAGGACTGTTGACCAGCTGCAGCTTCGACTATCTCTCCGAAGATAAAAACCAAAGGATATTTATATTCGCCTTCTTCTGTGCAGCTTGGGTGCTACCCCTGACAATCATCACCTACTGCTACGTGAACATCTTAAGAATCGTGGTAGAGACTAGATCTATGGGTAAAAAAGCTGGAAGCATATCTTCAAGGCACTGCAAGGAACAAGAAAAAAAAAAGATAGAGTTGAAGTTAGCCGGAATAGTCATAGCTGTGATAGCGTTGTTCTTTGCGGCTTGGACACCGTACGCCATCGTATCTCTACTGGGTATAATGGGACGCAAGGATGTGCTTGATCCTTTGACTTCAATGCTTCCGGCTATATTCTGCAAAATCGCCAGTTGCATCGATCCGTTCGTTTATATTGTCTCACATCCAAAGTTCAGGAAGGAGTGTGAGAATTTGCTCATTTCCAAAAAGGAGCAACGTAGGAGGAGCACGATGAGACAAGGCTGGTCGACCGGACGACAGCCTCATCGTGAAATGACAAGCGAGGATGGTGTGGAGGTTGTAGAGATGGCCAAATTACCTTTCGTCGAAGAAGTCAAAGCGAAATTGCAAAATCTAAACGAAAACTCCTCACCGAAGAGGGGTTTGGGTCTAGCGACTGTCACGCCCCTGCAAGATCAAATTAATACACTCTCACTTAGTACTCACAATAAGAGCTTACCTATGAACAATTTGCCGAAAAGCGTCGAGGAGAATAAGCAACTTCAACCACCTTCTTGGTATGTCAAGCCACAGTTCAACCAGCAAAGGGGTAGCAGTATTAAAAAAGTGGTGAAATCAATTCAGCGTATGACGTCAGAAGACACCCAGCCCACTTAAAATCAACACAATTTAATACAAAGGTGTTTATTGGTGAAACGTCAAGTTGAAGTTGGGTCGTTTGAAAAATTGATGGAAGTCATTTTAAGCCCCACATCATTGTAAAACATTTTCCGAGCTGAATTTTGAAACACATTGCATTCAACACTCGTAGCTAATTTTGTATGGAATTGTGTATTTATTAAGGTAAAATGTATGAGGAGGTGGCGAGCCGTCCTGTAGAGTTCTCGAAAGCCCATAATGTGAATTTACTTTAATTTTGAATATAAATTAATTCAACGGAAATTACAAAACTTGACTTAATAACTCATTTTAGAATGAGCACGCTCTCTATGTTGAAGTGTATTTAGATGTTTTTTTTTTTTATTCCCAATAGAAACATTAGTATTATATTGCTCGTTGTTGATTCTGTTTCATGTCTGTATATTTTGTAAGCTTTTCAAAAGCACATCTTGACTATTGAAATGAAAACCTATGAGAAATCATGAAATCTGTGTATTTACTACGGCACAGTAGCATTCAGAATTTATTCAGATGAAAATTTATATAATAGCATTCTTTCAAATTATGTATTATAACCCTTTTTTGTGACTGTCACTGTCCATCAAAATGTATTAAATGTTTATATTGAATTTGTTTGGGGAGTTTTCCTAATTTCTTGCTGATACATATTATACAACGATCGAATATATTTTATGACCCATTTTTGTATGCGAGAACGTGTCGGGGTACAATTTGTTTTGATCCACTCATGCAAACGGAAAAATGTGTGTGTCGCCAGATTTCACGTCTGTGTTTTTGTCACGTCTTACATAATATTTATTGCGTAATCGTTAAGACGATAGAAGTGGACCAAAAACATAACTAGAATATCGTTCAGCATTCTATACATAGATACATGTATACAATATTAATCGAGAAATTATTCCTATTCCGTTATTTCAAAAAAACTGAAATAAAACAGCTAAAACGATACATATGTACATACATATATGTAAATAAATGCTATTTTTCGCGGACAACATTATAGTTTGGTCGGGAAAACTTGGGAAAGTCAATACGCTTAAGTTATAGTCAGTAAATTTTAGACTATATGTATTGCATTTTAGAACAGCATTGATCACATAAGCAAATTGTGCTGTTAAAATAATAGCCATCTGCTCTTCGATTGGTTTTTGTTCATCAAAATAATTATCATTCGCCAATTTAATATGTTTAGTAAAGAATATTAAAATATTTATATTTTAATCTTAATGTATTTTAGATACCTCAGATTATATCAGAATATTTAATATATATTTAAAATAAATTTAAGTATTTGAATAAGAAAATAATATATCGTATGAGTGCCTTTAATGTTTATCATAAATAAGAATCATTAAAAAATAATAGGCATTTCTTTCTGTTGGTTTAAAATAAAAATATTTATGTATTCACTAAATTGTCAGTGCCAAATTGCACATACACACACATATTGATGTAACATTTATAAAAATAAAATATATTATACATGAATGTAAAATAAAACATATATTTATTATAGTAAGTTTTTTTCATTTGTAATGCCATCATCTTCAATAAGTCATAGATTTGAATTAAAAATTCAATACGTGTCGATATAACTATAAATTATTTAAAGCAATCAAATATATAAGTTATTAAAACGTATACACGTTCAATAGATGATTATATTAACTTTCGAAGAAAACTCATTCTAAAGTAGCGAGATTAAAGCAATCCCTCCTGGCTACTTGGGAGCTTTTTAGCGGAGACCAAAAGCCGCAAATAACAACAGAAACTTTAAGCAATCGAGTGGGTATGACAACACGTTACGTCGTGAACGTAAATCCTTTCACAATGCGAAGTGCGTATACGTATTGGAAATCACCGATTTGATACCCACAGGACAAATTCAACACAGTGACGTAATAGTCACGCTCACGCAACACCCATAAGTACCATCCAAAGATAACATTGCATAATATTTCAAATAATTTGTCAGAGATTCTTTTCAAAGAGGATATACATACATATGTATGTATGTACATATGTACATACTAACCAGCGTCACCATTACGTTGATTATATTTACGATCCTTTGAACAGGTTCGCTTTGCACTCTCTTAAAATTTACAAAAAACAGCGAAACGTGCAAAATGAATTGCTCGAGATATTTCCTATGAATAATATTATGTCCCCTTTTGATACAAATATATTCCGCGAATATATTAATATCGGTTTTGAGAAACGTCTTGAATATTTTAACGACAGCTTTTATAACAATAAACAATAAAAATTCATTTTCTTGTTATTATTTTGCTGAAAGTCTCTTTCGCATCCGAAACTCCTTTACACTTTCTTTTCGGTTTTGGTATTCCGAGTAAATTAATACGCATATGAAACGGCGCAAAAAGTTTAATGAATGATGTTCGATGTCGATGCGAATAATATTATATATTTTATACTAGTACCTATGTAGGTACATATGTATGTATGTATCGTGTTACGACGAAAATGCAAAATGCTGTTAAAGTGCGAAGTGTATTTGCTTTAGTTATTAATACATTAACTACTTTATCAAACAATTATCTTATTGGACTGTTCCAATAATAATGGTGATTGTAATATTGCCCCTATTTATACTACTTGTGAATTGAAATAAAATCCTTGAATTAGTGCGTGTGTCTATCACCTTAAATCTCAATGAGCGAAATCTATCCCTGGAGGACGAATTGTCCATTTTCATTTTGTACCTTCGAAACAATATGACTACGTGATCAAACAAACTTAAAATAAATAACAAAAAAACAATACGACTCATCCTTGTGTCCATTCAAAAATAAATATCGATTATTATTCAGTTAAGTAATGAAAATATGGACATACATACATATGTATGTACCTACATACTACATATATAGAAGCTCATTCTACATAAAATAGTATTTGTTTGTACATATTTATGTAATTTGTCAAAAGCTCGTGATTAATAATAATCTACACAATGGAAATATTTTTAAATGTTAACAATTTTGTAAATATTAGATATCTCCTAATGAAAAAAAAAAAAATTTATTAATTGAAATCAGAAGATCTCAGTAAGGCCCGAGCCTCACCGGACAACTAGTCTGCCGACTAGTCTGCAGACTAGTCGTCGTGTCGTCAAAATGTTAGCGTTTAGACGGAGTGGACCTCACCGGGCAACTCAGTTTCCGCAACTATGGACGACTACCGACGACTACATGCCGTCACGGCAACTCGCGATTTTCACGACACGAAAGGACGTTTATATAGGCATGGAAATCCAAAACCGACTTCAAATATGGGTTTCTTAGACAATTTTGTACAGGTAACACGAAAAAAAATGGTTTTTTTTTTAAAAAAACGAAAAACCAAAAAAAAAGACGTTTTTTTTTTTTCATACTACGAGATAAACACTACACACAGATAGTGATTTCCGACGAAAGTATCAGTCCAGATCCTTATTTTTCTTCTTATTTTCAAAGATTCGTCAAATCTTGAAAGTAACGAATAAAAACTGATTTTTCACATACAAATAACTCCATAAAAGTGTATAGCTCTGTAAGAGGCCAAAACCGACGAGATTATAATATGATTATTAGGCAATTTTATATAAGAAACAAAAAAAAAGTATTTTTTTTTTTTAGATTTGTCTATTTTGAAAGTGACGTAAATAAATCATACAGAGGTGATGCACTCGCCGTTGTCTCGCTCGCACTCTATTTGCGCGAGAGAGAGACGCTCCAGTCCCTTGTACTCCTCAAGCTTCAGTCGCATGCATGCAAGCAACGGATACTACGTCATACAATGAACAGCTGGATTCGGACAAAAGAAGACGAGGTCAAGGTCTTTCATCTTAATTAAAAAAAAATACCAGACGGTTAAGTGACACGTGATATAGTAAAAAGATCGAGAAAATTTAGAGATCATTGTACACAGTTATCTGTGTTAAAAAAAATTGAAAAATTATACATACATACATACATATGTAGTGTTGTAAGTCGAGAGTATTCTCGACTTACAATACCGAAAATATTCTCCTAGAATACTTGAAAATTTTCTTTTTTCTTGGTTTAACATCTCTAGATAATTTCAACTTCTGCACTGAATGTGTCATTTCGTCATTTTAACATACGCACTACTTTTAAGTCGAGAATATGTTTAACAACGTGTGATAAAAAAAGGACAATATATTTTATTTTTAAGAAATATTAACATTAAAACTTTGTAAAAATACAAATGAGATTGAATTTCTAAAAATCTCCAAAAAAATATTGAACGGCAAATGAATAATGACGAGATATTCGATGAAATAAAAGCAGTATGTCATATTACAATTGAAATTATTAGGCAAAGTCAAGAAAAAGCTAAGAAGCAACTGACGAGTAAAACAGGTAGTGAGCAGTGAATCACACTGTATCAGTGTAGTGAATCATTAAATTCGGGGATTTTTCGAGTGTCAACACAAAGCGTGCATACATACTTGCCCAAGAGCGATTAAAATCCAACCATATTCCAACAGTGGAGTTTGTTAAAATGTCTTTTTATTGTTTAAGATGACTATTAAATGGTACGGGAAAGAGTTCAGTTTGGTTAGGTTATCATATATGTAGGTATTACTATAATATTTATAGTAATTACTATTTTATTAACAAATTATCAGTTTTATATTTAAAAGCAGTGATGTGCAGTTGCTTCAGCATTAATAACAATAGTTTATTATTTGCTGGACAACTGTTGTCTCCAACGAAAGGTCTATTCATTGTGGTTATTTCTCCAATGAAAGCTCTCTTCTTTGGGGGGGTGGTGGACTCATTTGAGAGTGTGGTGGCCTCATTTGAGGGTCTTGAGGAGGCAGTATCTGACTGGATAGTGACTCCTCAAGGCGGGCTTAACATCTATTCTATTAATTTAAACATTCTGATAATAAGGAATCAAAGAGTAATATTCTTTGAATACCCGTGAAACTCGTCGAGTTACTGGAAAAGAAAATTTTTAAATAGCTTGATAAATTATTTGTTAAATCTACTTTGTATTTTATGTTGTTTTCAATCTTATGTGAAATATACTTTTAAAACTTAAAAATGTAATTTTTATTGTCTACATCTACTATATAAAATTCAATGTTTGTTTGTTTGTCGTTCCGCTATGCAAATCTACAGTTTTCAACTTGGAACCGCCAAACTTGGTATACTATCTCATGATACCCTAAGTCAGACCGTAGGTGGGTTTTGGAAGGGGTCGGGGTTTTTTTCATTCATAAACTTTCACCCGCTCGAGCAACGCCGGGCAATTCAGCTAGTATTATATACAATTTAGTTTTTTGTTTAAACATTTTACTCATCCTGGGATTTGAACAATTGTGATGTTGATTAACTTAATTTTTCAAAATAAACTTGGTGGCATATTTGGATTTCATAAACGATATTTATAATTATTCTAATTACTTTGGCTTGCATGTATTATAACTCCATCTATGTAATAGTACAGAAATTTGTATAGGAAAAAAAGTAAATTTGAAAACCTTAAAATATATATATTTATGTATATAATATCTTCATACATATCGCATCCCGAGAGCACAAAGGTATCATACCTTTGAGAATGGACTACATCTTTGACGACCTATTGAATATGGTGAGGCCATTAATAACAAAACAAGATACTGTCATGAGAGAATCTGCGAGTACTGTAGAAAGATTTGTCATAACGTTTAGATATTTAGCAAGAGGCAGAAGTTATTATGAAGTTTAGCGTAGCAATATCGTCACAATTTTTTATCAAGAATTATTCCTGAAACATGTTGGGCTATCTAGAAAGTTCTTAAAAAATGTATTGAAAAAAAGCATGTACATACATACTATCTATAGGTATGTATATCTACATAAATAATTTTTTTTTTTTAAATGCAATAAAATCTTTTAAACCATCACAAGCTTCACGTACGGTAGCGCTGTTATTCGCGATATCTTGATTGAGTTGGGTAGCAGAGGCAATTTTATTGGCGGGGACACCTTGTGATAAGAAGAGTATTTATAGGTACGGAAACTATTTGATGAAGTGGATTATGCTGGAGATTGAAACGGTATAGGAGGAGGGGGTGAGTTTAGAGTAAAAGCAGATTGAAGCGATAATTTGTCCATCCTGGCATAAGAAATTATTTTTGAAATAAATTTAAGGGCTATACTCTGCTGAAATGTATTTAGATCTTTCAAATGTGTTGCGACATATCTCCCAAATGTGTCTGGCGCACTTTCTGGTTCAGGTGACAAAATTTTTTTGGATGCTATCTACCAGTACTTGCCGATTGTTTATTAAATTTTTTGCGAATTTTTTTCGTAGCCGGTGCTTTAAATACCAAAGAATCCCTTTGATAGCTTTGTTCAGATACCTACAACTGAATATAAATAAATGGAAAGAAACAGCTAAGACTTTCGAAGCGATTTGGCAATTTAATAATTGTGTAGGTGCTATAGATTCAATAAACAGATGGTGCCAGAAATAGCTATTGTCTTTAAACATCAATTAGTGCTCTGATTTACACATAGGCCACTCAAATCCCCAAATCCATTATTCAACAAATAATATTCCAAAAGTAGCATTACAAATAAAGTGATCTAGGTATTTTGTTATCACAAAACACCTGAAATGCCGCCCGCCCATGTATATAAATAAATGAATATGTAATCGTTATCGATCTCGGTCGACGGCGAACGCAGATCTGCTCTGGCGGTACTTTGAACCGAGTACTTTGGCGGTACTTTGAACTTGCGAATTCTGCGATAGTAAAACGAACTCGTCGTAGAATTTGTCTAGTCGCAGTCCAAGATGTCAAGAAGCGATGTCATCAAAGTCTGAAAACAATTAAAATTTCAAATGTCAATTCAACGATGATGGACAATATGTAAAAATAAACTTGACAAGTTTATAAATATGTAAACCTTCAAACATGACCAATAAATAAATGAAAATTGTAATCGCCTATACCGCATGTCATACCACTACCACCTATACCACCTACTACACCACCTATGTCTAGGTTATCGATCCTGGTGGATGCCGCCCACTTTGAACCGAGTCTCTCTTAAAAATCTCTAATACCCAAACGAATGTCTCGTCGCAATCGAAGATGTACTCACTGGCCTATAGCAAAGTTACAGTTTGCTGTGAAGGTTCATTCTTCACTCGGTTGTTCATTGGATTCAAACTAGTAGTCCTAAACTCAAATGATTTTAAGTATAATCGTATCGGCTGTCGGCTGTCATCGTTCGTACATGGGAGCGCTGAGCTCGTCAAGCTCAAGGTATACCATAGCAGGGAATACTTGGAAGGTTATAAGACTATCTGCCCTGCTCTAGAAGTAAATCATTGATGTATTAACGTAGTTCAATTATTGGTCAATTTCACACTTGACTGACGTTTCAATATGTCAACAATGCACATATACACGCTTCTCCAATACACTCTCAGGGAGGCGATTGTCAAACGGTGGGAAGCACTTTTGTTGGTACGCCTACTTCCGGCGTGGGGCTAACGGACAAGAACCCAAATTTTTGCTCGGATTTTTTCGAAGATCTTTATAGTAAGTATGAAATAAGCCTTTTGATTGACGTTCCTGAAGCAGAGGATGAATCCAGTACTTCTTTTTTGCTTTACGTTTCTTTTCATTTAGAAAATACAAAATAACTGCGTCTTCGACATCCATCTTTCGCGAATGAATCACTGACACTGGCGTTCTGGCTGCCGCTCTGGCTGCTTGAACTGGGTGCACGTTTTTCTGGCCGCCGCGGCCATGGCCGCGCAGCCAGGCTGCCACGTGCGTTACGGGCCTTAGATAGATACTAATTGAAAACTGTCTTATTAATTGATTGTGTACAAGTATCTACGTAATTATTTTATTTTTAAAAAATACTAGAAAGTGTATCTATTATATTTGACATTTTGGATTAACTTTCAATTTAATTTAATTTACTTGATATTTTACTTTACATTATTTACCTGAAAGTTCACAGACACAATACAATTATTGGGCTAATAGTAAATCAATACAAACAAAGACACAAAATAAAGTAAAAGCAGTTGTAACTTGATAACTTCTCTTCGAATTGGTTTACTTATTCCCGTTGATATCAAAGTAATTTCTACAATATATTTTATACAGTATTTAGACAAATTAATGGGTGGTCCATAAATGACAGGTATTTTTGACCCCTCCTCCTCCCATTGTCACATTTCTTCACATTTTTTGAACCCCTTTCCCATATAATTTTCCAAAGAAAGTTTTTTAGAACACTTAAAGAAAATCAAAAATGGGAAATAACGGAATATTTTATTCTCAGAAAACATCTCTACCTAGCAAATTCGCGAAATTTAACATATTAACACACATGATGAAAAAAGAATAACTTATAAATAAAAGATTATTAATGGGTTATGAGCGGAATTTACTTCGCTATATACTATATACATACATATGTATATACTATATACACATAGGATTGCTGTATTGAATCAAACTTTGTTTTGAAATTTATTTTTAACGTCTTTACAATCATAAGTACATATTATACGTCGAGAAGAAGTTTGTGTGAGAGAGTATGGAAGAGAAAGCTATTGCACAATAGAGTGTGCGGGTATTCAAGAGTGTTCTCCCCCACTCTGCGCTTAGGGATGATGCCATTGTGAATAATGCGAAAGCTGGAGTAGAGAATTCACTATATAATTGGATTCGGATTTGGATTCGGTCGATTCGGTCGTCGTGGTTGGACGTCTCTGCGCTGCTTCGCTTTGCGACTAGCAGAGGTGACTTCTTGCCGCCCGCCGCCGAAGACAAGTCCACCTGCTGCGCCCCCCCGAGACAACTTACTGTCCTCGGGCTGAAGCGTCGGCCACACCAGCGCCAGCGGTGCCCCGTTTCGTAACATCGGTGACACCCCTCCACCTCTGCGGGGTTCAGAGTTCCCCTCGGGTTGAGCTCTCCCCGCCATTATTATCGTGACAGTGACATTTTTACTCTTTTTCATTTTTGTTTTTCTGGAATTTCAATTTTCCTCGATTTTCCGAAATTTTTCCTAGATTTTCGACATTGTGGAAAATTTAAAAATTTTCCAGTTAAAGTTAAAGTTAAAGTTTTTCCGGGTGGATTGTCCTCCCCACGGAGGAAGTCCAGAATTTTCCCGAGTTTTCCGGGAGATTTCTGAGCTCGGGAGCTCGGGAGCCAATTGGCACTGAGTTTTCCCGGAGATTTCTGGGCCGGCCAAAATGGCGCGAAAGAAGCCCAGGCCGTCTCCAGACATTTGCTCGCTTTTGGAATTAGCCAAAAGCGAGCAAAGGGCGATAAGTCCGCCAGAGATGTCGGGGACTTGTCTGCCGTCTCAATGTTGTCCCTAAATACGATAGTGTGAAAGAGACGCCAATGCTCACCAAGAGTGATTTTTCCGGTGGAAAAAATCGAGTGAAGAGGGAGACGAGGATTGCCTCGAATTTAAGATGATGGCGGCTGATCGTGCTGTCACGCGTGCAGAAAGCCTACTGTCCACACTATCAAACTCAAGACCTGCCAAACTTCCGAAAAATATGTGCAAGGCAATATCGGAATTGCAGCAGTGCATTTCGGAAATTGCCAAAGGATTGGCCGCATCAAAGGCTGCCATAAATGATGCCGACATGACTGGAAAGTCCCCTACCAGCCCCAGTCATGCGGCGGGGATGGTAAAGTCCGCCATTGATTAATATTTGCCGACTATCATTAATCAAGTGGCCAAGGCAAACTTGGAGACTGTTCAAAAAGCCATCAAGGAAGCTATGAAGAGCCACCACCTTAATCCCCAGCAAACGCCACATCAACTGCTGCAGTCGCAGCAAAGGTGGCGACGTACGCATCGATTGCTGGCGCTCAACCACCGACCGCCACATTAATTATAATTGAGCAGTCGGCGACCACTTCTGAGCGATCCTCAGAAAAAGTGAGGCAGGTGGTCAGAGATACAATAAACCCTGCCTCCGACGGCTTTAAAATATCTAAAATGCGCAGGGTCCGCAACTCGGGCCTCGCTATCACCGCCCCGCAGGACCAGATCGCTCGCCAGGCTGCCTCGGTGCAGAAAGGTGGTCTGGTGACCAGAATGGCGGAAAAGAGGCATCCGCGCATAAAAATTATGTACGTCCCCAGAGAGGTGATGGACGGTGATCTCGCAGGGGCTCTCTGTCGCCAGAACGGCATTTCGGAAGAGTTCCTGCCGCACATCAAATTGAGTCATCCGTTTGGCCCCCGCGAAGGAAACTTCGTTCATGTGGCGGTGTTAGTGCCCTCTGCAGTGAGGAAGGCCCTTCTTGACAGCGGAGTGGCATACCTAGACTTTCGTCGGTGATTTTGTTGGCATCACGCGATGCAACAAATGTTTGTGCTTTGGGCACACTGAGAAACATTGCCACTCGAAGGTGTCGTGCGCCCATTGTGCGGGCGTTGATCACTCCGCTGCCGAATGTGCCCTCAGAAGAATGTGAATGCAGCGATTCTTTTCAGGACGCTGATCACATTTTGTGGGTATGGTCAATGGTCCTAGGAGCACTCTGTTGGGAGTTGTTAGACTCGCATCTGGCGTTGCAGTGGACATGACATCCATTGACTATTGTTTATCTACTATTTCTTACTTTATTATCTTTTTTATAAAATTGTACATGTGATCGCAAAAAAACTAGCGAACAATTTTCTGTCGTTAATTTTTATTTACTTATTTTCTTTTCTTATTGTTCCCTATTATCAATTTATATTATAACATTGCCCGTGACTGGAGGGCCTCCACTCTGAATGTCACCCCTTCAGACTGGACTCCCTCCGGGTAGCCTCATTAACTTTTTTTTTTTTGCTGCCGTTCAGCCATCACGAGTGATTGAGACCCATGATGAGAAGAGGAGAGGAGAAGGGGTGTGTGGTGGAGGCGAATCTCCTGGGATCAAGGCTATATAATTGGATTCAAATTTACCAAAAATATCATAATTTTCACTAAAAAATAAAATTTAGTCATGGACCGAAATCTGCCTGTTTGGAGTTAAAATAAAAAAGTCAACTAAATATGTCGGCGAGCTGTCATGCTGCTGCTTCGAACTGTCAAATTTAATTTAGAACTTAAAACTTTCACCGTATTTAGAAAGTACGCTAGTCACACAAAATGGAAAGTTTTATTCTTTGGAACAGATAATTTTTCACTGGAAAGTCTCAAAAGAATCCACAATGAATTGTAAGTATTCTAACCTCAAAAATTTCAAAATATAAACCGACAGCCAGTCACATTACGTAATTTTGAATCAAATTACTTAATCAGTCATAATCTAAATCTTCAATAGTTGTGTAACACACTTTACTTTTCAGCACCGAGGGTAAAACCATCGAAAAATTGGAAATCGTCACAAGCACGGCTAGTCAAAAGAATGACGTACTCAAGTTTGCACTGAAAAATGATCTCATCGTACATCCTTGGCCTATAACACCTCTTGCAGATGAGTCATTCGATTTAGGCGTGATCGTTTCATTCGGTCATCTCATTCCTAAAGCCATCATCTCCAAGTTTCCACTGTGAGCCACCTTCTTATAAATACCTTTACATCAACTTTTTACATATTTAATCATATTATTTATATGTAGAGGAATGATAAATGTACACGCTAGTCTACTGCCGAGATGGAGAGGTGCGGCACCAATCGTACATTGTCTTTTAAATGGTGATACATCCACCGGGGTTAGTATAATGAAAATCAAACCACATCATTTTGATGTAGGTGAGAATGCTTTGCTTATTCTTCTTGGTATATTTCCACAATTGTGCAATTGAAGCATTCTTATTTATATTGTATCATCAGGTGATATAATACACCAAAAGGAAATACGAATAACAGAGGATATGTTACAACCGGAACTACATAATTTGTTGGCCAACATCGGTGCAGAATCTCTCGTAGAATGTCTTCGACAATTACCTGGTAGTTTACAAGATGCTTGTCCGCAACGCACAGATGAAGCTACTTACGGTATATTCACATTACTCAATTACTATGTAAATTTCTGTTGGCAAAATTAATTATTAATTCTTCTATTTCAGCTCCAAAAATACAACCGTCTTTGGCAAACGTAAATTGGGAAGAGAAGACAGCTATTGAAATGTGCAATCTTTCGAGAGCGCTGTATGGAATTTATCATTTAGAAACGAAATTCAAAAATCATTATGTCAAGTTAAAACGGTTGTATCTTTGTACGAGAGACAATCAACCAGAGAATTATGCGAATCAAACGATGAGAAGACCAGGTCATTTTGACTTTATAAAAGATAAGAACATAATAAGGATATGGTGCAAAGATAATATGTGTGTCTATTTCAATTCAATCCAAGTGAAAGGCAAAAGGGAAATGTCAGCATTAGATTTTAGAAACGGATATATGAAAAATGTACTTGTAAATGAATTGTATTTCAAATGTATTAATTGATTTAACGGTTTAACAGTTACAATACCTACATATATGTATTTAACAATGACATGTATTAATTGGGTCAGTAACTTTTCCGATATTCAGTCAGTTAGCCAAATGGTAAGTTTTATAAAGTTTAGTACTTGATCACTAAATATATTAAATGGTCGGTATTCATTGACCGTTTGTGAAAAAGTTACTTACCAAAAATATATTTATTGGCCATTTATTATTTTTACTGACCGTTTTCTTAATATAATACTGACCATTTTCTTGAAAAGTTACTGACCGTTAATTGGTTTAAATACTGAGCGATTTATTAGTTGCCTCTAACAATCGATTGCTAACTGCTACTCCAAAGTGTTTACAGGTTTTAGTGTTGCGTTCAGTATTGAATTGTAAGTTTTTTCTTTGTATTGGAAAAATTAAGATTTTATCTTTGTGCAATTTTAGAAATAAAATTTGTGAATATATTTTTTTATAATTTTTATTCATCTTCTGTAACACGATGCATATTTATTTTTTATTTTACAAAAAAATAAACAGCTAATTTTCTAAATTAATAATATTCTTACATGTTTATTCTTAATTTCTTCTTTTACATTAAAACTATACAAATTTCCTTTAGTGAAATATTATTATGTTTTTCATAAAAATGATCTCTTTTGTCTAAAGAAAACTGTATATTTTTCTTAAACGTAAAAGACGAACACTCGAGTTGGTATTTCAATTTACAATTAGTTGAAAGTTTGCCTGAAAACAGAAATCATAAATACAACGTCAAAAACAACTAGAAAAATAAACTTTTCTTATTTACATGCGATTTTGACAGATTAATTAATTCAAAAAATTTTATAACTTATTAATCAGCTTAGATTTAGAATACAATACAATAAAGGAATTATAAATATGGACTTACTTGAAATTTCCAATGTCAATTTTAAAATTCATTCCATTTAATTCACATGCTTGTTCATCTTTCTGATGTTTTTTTTTTAATTTCAAATATTTTTATCATAAAAACAATTTACATACAATGATATGATTTTATAAAGATAATTACAACAGGATCTGTTAAAATGAATCAACGTGAAAATTGTTGTTACTAACAAATGATTCAGTGAATGAAAACACAAAATGAAAATAATAAAATATTTATTTATTAAACAAAAAAAATTTAAGTCATACAACAAAATACACATCGGATGATTGAAATAATATGCTATTTTTTTTTTTCAATAGGGATGTGAATAAGGTTTAACAATTTAGTCAATTGCAAACATAACAAAGAACAAGAGGAAAAGGAGATGTATGTAAATGCACCTTGTACTTATAAAAATTGCACCAATTGATTTAATCACTGTACAGAAAATGCCCATTCAAGTTTAAATCTGGAAAATTTGTTAGTTTTGAATGTTTCTCAAATGTTAAAAACGTTTTCATAGTGAGCATTTTGTCGTTGCTTGTCCTTTCCTAGAATGGATGAAAAATGACTTGTTAAAAATGAAACAGTGAAAAAAACGTTGAAAAATTTTAACAAAATGAAATTTTAGGATATTGCGAAAATTAAACCGCATGCATTAAATAAATTCATGCAATGTTATAGCCAAACTGCCAATAAATTAATTTGAACAAAATCATGCGAATTATAAAAATCATAAATGATGAGATTTACCGACAGCTGAATGACCTTTTGAATATAGAGAATGCACACTGATAAAATTAACAGATAATAGATATATTTTTTTATAATTAATATATAAAATTTATTTAGCTTTTATATCATTTATAATTATAATATATAAAAATCTCATAAATATATTTTCCTATATTAAATAGATTTCTTTAAAATACAACAATACATAATATAATAACAAAAGTAACAATTATTTTAACTCAATTAATATCAATTAAACTTTCCAGTACACAAATGCCAATTTCAAGTCATTCATTATACATGACTTCCCGTAACCCAAAAAAAAAGAAGCATAAAACGTATCTTAAGCTTTAACTGGAATAAGGCCTAAAATATAATCTTTCCTATATACATGTATGTATGTAGCAGATACACTATCGGAACATTATTCTGAGCCCCACCCTGATTACAGTTAAAATTTTAATGTGAATGAAATTAATTAATCAGACAAGTGTAGATGGAAAATTTTGGCAACATCACGTCTATTCACAACTAAATTTTACATTTAAAAAAATACTTAACTACTCAAGGCACTGTTATATATATATATTACATTAGACACGATACAATGAAAGAACATGTTTAATGTAATCTATGATGAGTTAACACACAAATGTCGTACAATATGCACTAGAATAAACTAACGGTAACTGTAATGTGTTATCAAACACAAGGTGACCTCTAAGATTACGGTAGTAATCACAAGACAATATATATTAACATTAGTTGAAAACATTAATAAATTTACGCTTATGTATGTATATGCATTTGCTCCATAAAAATTGCACGCTATGTTTATAAAAACATAAAAATAAATATCATATGAATGACTTTTTAAGACATAATTACTTTCTATGATTCGATTTAAAATCTGAACAAAAGTTTAAACTGTATTACTCATACATAGTCTTATTTTCGATCAATGTAAAAAATTATCTTCCGATAGATAAACTTAAATAATTTCAACGTTAAGCCAAAGTAGATTAAATTTTCAAATATTAAGTACTCTTAAAAAAATTTAAATCAAATTGTTTATTGTAGAGATTTTAGGTTAGATTTATAGCAATAAAAACTTTATCTGCGGGAGAATCAGGACGCAAATCATACATGCATCAAAAATACTTCTACAAAGCAATATATATGTACATAAATATGAGTGTTCCTAGTAACACTGAATGATACAATTGTTATTGTACGTATGTCCAGAATCGACATTTAAGATATAAAAATGATAACATTTGGAACACTGAATGAAACTTTACGTATGTATAATGAATTTTTGGCAAATATTTGAATATGTATTGAAATATTAATATGTACATATACTCAAATCAAATTGAAGATACGAAGTCACTATTTTTACTAACGAAAACGAAAGATAACGGAAAAGGGAAAGAAAACGCAATTTAGCACATACTAAAAAAAAATGCTTTAGACATAAAAAAACAATTTGTAAACAACCAAAAAGCCTTTACTCTGTCGGCTTATTTCGATTTGTGTGCTTACATATGCTCTGGATGAGTTCGGATGCAGTCGATGAGATCTGCAGGCTTCAATTCGCCGATGCATATGCGGTGTATGGCGGTGAACAACGGAAAACTGCAACACATTAAGATTTATTAAAAAAATAGCCAATCATCAAGTTCAAAATACGACAGCAGACCACCTAACGTATCAATTTACCTATTTTCCATTTGCTTGTGTTTTAGCATGTGGTTGACTTCTTCGGCAGTGAAAGGACCCTGAAGTTTTTGCCCATTAAGCATTTCGTCTTCCAATTGTTTGATTGATTTTCCAGTCTTTACGAAAGCCTCCGAAACTCGCCTATTACGGCCACCTTACGAACAAAATAAAAAAAATTTGTTAGATCTTCATTTAGTGCCGTCCAAATAAGTGATAAACGCAAATATAGTTACCGTAGCAAGTCGTAATAAGATCGGCGACACCGCACGATTCGAGGAATGTGTTCAGTTTTCCGCCAGGATAGAATACATCGACGAATTTAATCATCTCCATGAGACCTAACCGGATGATGGCTGCTTTGGTATTATCACCGAACGCGAGTCCGTCAACGAAACCGGCACCACACGCTACGATATTCTGTAAAAGTATACGCTTGTACATTCAAGCTCGTTTCTAAAATGGCGAAGATCTATCGATATGGTTTTTTAAATGATATACCTTCAGAGCTCCACAAACTTCAACGGTATCCTCGTCAGCGACGACGACAACTCTGAAGTTCTGTGTTTGCATCATGTCTCTGAGGACCGGGGCCATTTTAGGATCTCGGCAACCGATCGTTGTTTCACAGAATTTTTCTTCAGCAACCTAAAAATATTCAAAAATACTTGAATAAATCTTATGAATAATATAAGTAATTGATTTATTATTCAAAATATATTTACCTCCCCGGCCAAATTGGCACCCATAAGTACATGGCACGGAATTTTTAAGTTTCTTGTAATAATGTGAGAAATTAAGTCAATACCGCCTCCTTCGGCTACATCAAAACCCTAAAGAAAATAAAACTGTTATTTTATCGAGTTTTAACTTAAATTCCAGTAAAATGTTCAACTTAACAAAATAACATACTTTGATTAACGACAGAGCTACAGCAGTTGGTTTGATTTTTCCAAGCAGTGACGCACAAAGATTACGGATAAACTGATGAGGTACGACGAATATTAAGATATCAGCATTTTTCGCCGCTTCAACGACATCTGGAACGGCCACCTATTGAAGAAAGGATAATTTTAATTTAACATTTATTATTTCTAGTATATTATAACTACATATTCAAATCGACACACAGAGAAGCATGGAAAGATTTATGCTCGGTATAACAAGAAGAAATCGTAAGAGGAATACATGGGTAAGAAGCGTCACCAAAGTGGCGCAAAACATATGTAGTCATAGTAAATAATCATATTGTACATAGAGATAGTTGATAGTTATTTATACCTAGGATAATTGGTGAATATGACTGGAGGTAAAGAAGAAGAAGCTTTTGGAAGAATTAACATAGTTTTAAATTAAACATTCCGCTATACTTAAAAAAGAAGACATACGACCAATGCATACTGCCGGCTATAATGTATAGATGTGAAACGTGGATGCTGTATTCAAGAATGTTATATAAGATCCAGTGCACACGGAGAAGCATGGAACGATGTGTGCTCGGTATAACAAGAAAAGATCGTAAGAGGAATACATGGGTAAGAAGTATGACCAAAGTGGCAGATATAACAGAACGTGTGAAAAAGTTGAAGTGGACACATAGCGAGAAGAATGGATGGCAGATGGACGCGAGAAATACCAGAATGGTATCCGAGAGCATGTGAAAGAAAGCCAGGTAGACCGTGTGGACAATGGGCTAATGAATTGAGAAGAATGTGTGGAGTTGAGTGGATGCAGATTGCTCAAAACAGACAGGAATGGAAGAGGATTAGAGAGGCCTTCATCTAGCAGTGAATGGTGAACGGCTGAAAATGATTCAAATCGAGTTGATAGTAGTTTTTGAGAGTTGATTAAACCTAACTGAGCATTATATAAAGGTCCAAACTAAAGTAGGACATTCGAGTTATTGATTAATATACCCGCAAGTGTTGCATACAATGTGTATCTTTTCAAGTGCATCGAACTTCAAATTTGTGTTAGAAAATGATTTTACAAACAATTTTCGTCTATCTTATCAACTTAGATAGGTGCGTGTTCAATACTACACAATTTGGACCGATAACAAAAAAATCACAGTTGTAAACAAGACTGTCAAAATTATTGAAAATTTATTACAACCGAGAACAAATCAGTTTTTTCCGATTAAGAATGGACTTTGTTGAGTATTATGTAAGTGGTAATAAATTAAAGACAACTATCGATGATAATTTCATACTAAATGCTTAAGATATTAAACGTGTCAGATTTGTCACTTATGAATGTTGAACTCATTGCAATAAGTAATTTATTCTAAATGTATCAAGGTGCAATTAACAAATCCAGTCACACTTGCCAAAAGTATCTCGTAACTCAAGTGGCCTTCGTACTACATTTCCAAAATTATGCATTCACTTCCTCATAATCAATATGCGAATAAAATTCCGCACTGAAGACATTGTTTGATACACTGTGTGCTAAAAAAATCATATAAAAAGAACATTTCCTCAAATCAACTTACAACATTTGCCGGCAAAATGTGTCCGGGTAAGTATTTGACATTTTCGTGGGTCGTGTTGATGATTTCAGTCAATTTTTTACCCTCGATCATCTCTTCGAACACGTACATGGTTACTCGCTCGTCGAAAATGGGCAATGTGGATGCATTTTTTCCGACGATCTTGGCAATGGCTGAACCCCTGTAAATATTCAAGATTGTTTCATGAATGTTTCCTTTTTTGTAATTCTGTAATTGTGGGATTGACTATATCGATGGATCAAGTTGTATTTTCTATCCCGATGGGTAGTTAAAGCACACATTTACATTGAGAGTATATAACAGAAGTCTATCTCTAAAATTAACTCCACAAATAGCAGTAGGAGTTTCAAGTTGCAGTACTACTACTACTACTATACTCTGTCCAACTTAAGAAGGACCTTGTTCTCGCGCAACTCAAAAAAAGAGGGTTGTGGCTGTCCGAGATTTACGACTTTGGTCGGTTATCGTTACTGTTTATTCCAAGAAGCCGAGATGCTGACGAAACCTATCGGTTGAACCGCTTTCTTCTCGGTTAAGATTAGGGTGTTTCTCAAGTCGGGCAGAGTATAAATATTTCAGTACCGATTAACTTGGTATGTGAGCCCCTAAGTAAAATAGTTCAGAAATGTACGTACCTATTGTGTAAAATTTAAATTATTAATTTGTGTATTTAGCGGAAAAGTGAGACAACCCACAATTCGAATTGTTACTTTTAATGGGAATTCATTTCGGTATAGTTATAAAATGTCAGTATTTATTGGGACAGAAACTGTTCCGATTTTCGTCAGTTATTTTAACCTAATGGTGAGTAATTTTAATTAATGGTCAGTACTTAAGTAATCAGTAAATATATTAAATGGTCAGTAGTTGATACTAAATGGTGAGTAAATTTATATAAACGGTCACTATTTAAAGTGTACTGGCAGATTTGTTAATAATTAATTTTCACTGACCGTTTGTGCTAAAGTTACCAAAAAATATATTTTTTATTGAACATTTTCTTGAAAAGTTACTGGCAATTTATTGATTTAAATAAATACTGACTGATTAATTTTATTTGCCGTTTTAAAATGTCATATACGATTTTGATTTGTGGGTTACACCACTTCCCCAATATTTTTCCTTTGTGATACGTAGTTACTGCAATCATTAGCCTATTCGCATATCAACAATAAACACCCGTTGATAGCCAACAGGTAAAATTTCAGTAATAAAAATAAAACGACATTCCATTTTTAAATCTTTTTTTTTAAGCTGAAAAATAAAACCCAGATCATAATTTACGGGCCAACATAATAAAGAGTAAGACAAAAATAGATAACGGTAATTGGCGCAGATTCAAATTTTTATCAAATTGTACAAAAGTACAAGTGTCTATTATTGCACTCATACATACTAAATAGATTAAATAAATGCTCCAATTAGATTTAAAAAAAAAAAAAAAAGATTTACACCGATTTAAAACCGATACAAATTCATTCATAAACAAACGGAACAGAAGAAAAACAACGTAATTGGAAAAAAAATTAAACTTCAGCAGAGATCGAAATTCACATATACAATGTTTTCGTGTGAAATCGTGCGAGCAGTGCAGCCAACCTCGGCTAGCGAACGTGCGAGAGCGAGACGAATTTACGCATTCGGATCATTTTACACGTGTTTTGATAGTGATGTCGAGTACACACACGGAATACAAAAAGAACAAATATGCAAGAGTGACGTTGATCATAATTACCAATTGCCAGAGCCGACGATACACACGCTGATGGGCGCCATTTCAGCTAATTGCAATCTCGCAGTGCAACTGGAGCTCAAAGACACAAACACACTTCTCCAACACTCAGCTCTCACTGACGGCGAATGCAGCGCTCTCTTCTCGACGGGCCCCTTTGTCAGCGCTCGCCAACCTTTTAATCAAAGTATCGAGTTAGTTTCGAGACGCGGCGTTCGTTCGCAACGGTTTACGATCTCAGCCGTTTTGACAGTTTGGCTGCCTCCACGCGTGACATTGACATTTGTTCGCAATGCACTTTTGGCGATCGATTTCGATTTGATGTTTTTTTTTGTTTACAGAACTTCGTCTATTCTTTTGGATTTTGAGCGGTTGTTGCTTTGATTTTATAGTTGTTGGATCGATGGTGGTTGTATTTAGAATTATTCGTTTTGAGATAAAGATTTTAATTAAATGAGGCAAGATGGCGGATTTTGAATACGCCCGCGAATTGTGTGCCCCCGTTAATTCAAATTTCGTAAAATTTGTTTCGCATCAACGATGCTTAACTTATTAAACGGAAAGGTCCTAAAATTTTGGACTCATTTTTTACCTTAAAAATTTAAACCGTTCACTGATGCACAGTGAATCAAAGAATGTATGTAATTCAGCAATTTTTCAAATAAATATGAAATTATGTATGTCCGAAATGAAAAAACTCGTTGAAAACAAATATCAAAGACGTGGTTTCTGCAGATATTTTAGTTTGGCGTGTGATTTCACAACAGTATATCGTCAACTTTCAACTGTAAAATTTTCTTTATTTACAAAGGAATATGAAATGAAAGAAGATTTTCTCGCTCTTATTCCAATGATTTTTTCAAACGCCATTCCATTTCTGTGAAAATTTTATTTTCATTATGTAAAGATCAATGGTAGGCAATGTTAATGGATTCGTTACGCTTTTGAAAAATTAATTTAATTTAATGCAAACGGCCATAAATTGTTAATTTTATAAGAGCAAAATAACTCAATCGTAGGCTATAATTGAATGCTGAATATGGATATGTAATTTTAAATACTGCAGTAGATGGCTAAGAGAGGGAAAGTGTTTTTTTAATCTTCATCGTAAAATTATTGTACATAAAAAACATAAAATATATAAAATATATATTGTATATAAAAAAACAGAAAATTTCTAAAAAAACAACAATTATCTCATTTTTGGTAAAGGTAACAAATACATATGTATGTACATATGTATATAGAATATTACAAAAACACGTACTTTTTTTTAAACGTGATGCGGCCTTTCGAAAATTCATACATTTCAATATTGGCCCTTGGCCAAAAAAAGTTGAATACCGCTGTTTTAGATGAAGGATTTTAGTATAGTACGGTTGTTTGTGATATTATATTCCTTATCGACTGGATGCGATAAGGAATATAATGTCATTGATCTTTTTCGTTCATATGTCGTATTAAACTCATTTTTCTCAAACTTTCAACGTTTGGAACAGCTTTGTGAGTCTACATGTAAGGACATTTAGAAACAATAAATATAAATAAAACGACAATGTGCATGACAATTAGTATGTACATTCACACTAATCCTTAAAATATAATAACTTCTATTGAAACAATTTATTTTAGGATAATAATTAATCAATTATCCTTTTCTGCTTGTATCAATGTTCAATGACTCAACGTAAAAGAAAATTTGCATTCATTAGTCAATCCAACTCACAAATTTAATGTCCTATCGTTGAATAATAAATTATTATTGTAAGTCGTTAATACCGACGTTCACAAAGTATGCAAACATTAGCACATACATATACTTTCTCCTCTTACATTAATCGAAATGAAATTTTCTCATTTTTATACGTATTTCATAGCAATTTCAAACGTTTCTCATTACCACGATAATATGTATGTATGTATGTATAGCCTTTAAACAAGCCTTTCGTTTGAAAGCACGCATTTACAATTCAAATATTTGTTTTTTTGTTACTTATATAAAAAGGTGTGTATTTTATGCTTCAGAGAAACAAAATACGATTCAAATTTTAACAACCGTTCAAGGTTTTCAAAATTTGCGACCTTCGAACTCTAAAACAAAATTTCATCACTTTTTTTTTTACATTTTCCAATACATACACTAAGTCCGTATGTACTTTTGAGCATGACGTACGTTACATATTATAAATAATAGAAGATGTGACACGCTACATTTCCGATTAAATCAAGGACGAATAAAGTGTCATCAAACACTATAACGTATAGGAAATGCACTTAGAGATATTGCTCTAATATCTCAATCGTTATTTACTTCATCTTTCACTGATGTCCAGTTGTTAAATTGATCTTGAGTTAAAATCCAGTTATTAGCGATTGATTGTATCAATTCCGGCTTGAGCTGAAACTCCTTTCAGATTAAAACAATTATAATAATTTCTGTGGAATTGTGTTTCATTTATCATGAACATTGAAAGCACACTATTCACTGTGCTTTCAATGTTCAAATAAAGACAATTAAATATCCGTAAAGAAAAATTTTTAAGGTTTCTGTCCAACAAATTACTATTACGATAATAATGTGTATACTCTGTAGATAAGGGAAGCTAAATCGTAAAACTTTTTGTGTGGAGTGAATTTGGAATATTTCAGAAATCATAAACGACATAAACCATCACCCGGATACACTCAATAATAATCCTATTCTAAATTTAAGACTTAGATAACGTTACCGATGTGGTAATCATAGTTGCTTTAATATTCACAGAATAACATAAAAATACCAAGTATCTGTCTTTTACAACAGCGCTCGCCAACCGGTGGTCCACGGACCACTGGTGGTCCGCGAGAGAATTTTGGGAGTCCGCATTTTTCATAATCATCATCATATTCAGCCGTTCACCATCCACCGCAGGATAAAGGCCTCTCTAATCCTCTTCCATTTCTGTCTGTATTGAGCAATCTGCATCCACTGACTCCACCCATTCTTCTTAATTCATCAGTCCATCTTCCACAAGGTCTACCTTGCTTTTTTTCATATCCTCTCTCTCTCTCGCGTCCATCTGCCATCCATTCTTCTCGCTTGTGTCCACTTCAACTTTTTCACACGTTCCGCTATATCTGCCACTTTGGTCATACATACATACTTCTTACCCATGTAAGAAGTATGTATGTACACCCTCTCTTACGATATCTTCTTGTTATACCAAGCATACATATTTCAATGCTTCTTTGTGTGCACTGGATCTTACGTAGCATTCTTAAATTTAGCATCCAAGTTTCACATCTATACGCCATAACTGGCAGTTTTGATAATGAATAATGAATATATCGTTTATAATCATTATTAGGTGATATCCAACTTTTTGCGAATAACTTGGAGTGCAAATACTGTGTAATTATCAATTCATATTTAGAATGTTATTTTTATGGAAAAAAATCATGGTAGTGGTCCGCGGGATTCGAGATTTTGGGTTTAGTGGTCCGTGAGGTCTGAAAGGTTGGCGACCGCTGTTTTACAAGACTTAGTAAACACATGTATCGGAGCTTCTTCTAACATAAAATTTTTATTAACTCGCTTGTATTTTCAATCGTCGTGAATATAAATACTCGCACAATCATGTATTGTGCTAAAAAATCATACCAACTCATATAACTTTTTACGAAAAAAACTTGTGCGACCGCCAAATTCAATTTTTATTCCATTCAAAAATTCTCAACGCTCAATGTGTAGGGCAAAACTTTGTTCGTTTCAGTGCATGCAATTTGCGCGCCAACATTTCTAACGACTCGCCAAAATTATGGTATAAGGTAAGCATCTGAAGTCATAAATAAACGAGCTGTGCCAATTCGAAGGTTGATCAATGAACGTTTTGTCAGCGTAGCATGTTGAGAAACCTAGGATTAAAAATTACATCTACTAGGTGACTCGTGTTTCATTTTATTTAATGGAAAAATTTTCCATTTGAAATGACTTGAAGTATGTAATTGTCTTTTATTATTGCAATCTGTAGCTATTAACAATTGACTTACAGATGTTCTGTGTGTGGTTTATAAGTAAACAGTCGCCTACTGTTCTAGTGTGCTCTACCTTATGCCAATTTAATTTTAACCTGTTCCGATGTCAAATGTGTTCTTTTGTACTGCTGTCTGGGCACAATAACTAAACCTTTGTTTTAACCCACTTGTCAACTTTATTCCCATACTATTTTTGTTAGATTCTAATAAGTACTTTTACTAATATTGTACTTTTACTTTCCGAAATTAGAATGTATAGTGCATCAGTCAATTAACGGTATTAAGTAATTGAAAATATTATTGTCCATTTATCGATTCAATATCGCCCTTTAAAACAATTTTCGAATTTGTTCATTAGTTTCGCAGAATGTGTTTACTTTGGTGCCTATATACTTCTAGCATGTCAGTTCATAGGGGGAAATTAAACATGCAGTTTGATCTCAATAAAATCGAACATTTATGACCACTGATTGTGGTTATCGTGCACGATAAAGCCAAATTATTAATTTCGGCTACATTTTATGCAACTACATACTTAACGATAGTGTATTAGGCAAAAAATAAAACAATTTTGCAAGTTATCGTGCTATCCGGCAAAACCGGGTTAAAAATACATACATGCATAGGTATAGGGGCGCCATTTTGAATGTGATTTCCCCGTACATTTTGATTCATTAAGTTTTTATATATTTTTTAATGAACTTTCTGTAATAGCTAGTACATAATTCAGACGTCAGATTGTGAACTTTTTAAAAAAAAATTCAACACAAGCGTGAATAAAATAGACGCAAACGGCAATATCAGCTTAATACATATGTACCTACATATGTACATACAGGTTTCGCACCCAGAGTTGAAGTGAACAAATTGTGTGTCTGTAAATAGTGAATAATATGAATTTTCACTAAATGTAACAATAAAAACGCTCTGTCTCTTTCGCGCGCGTAAACGTTACAAGTGTAACAAAGACAACATTGTTTTGTATATTTTTATTTTGTGAAATACAGCATGTTTATTCAGTCTTCGATTTTTATATCGTTTGTTGGTTTAGTTAGAGCAGTTAGTTAGTTTAGTTAGAATATACCGTATCCAGAGAAAAACACAAAACGCATTTTATATCACATAATACTAAAGAATAAGCCAAATTACCAAAAATTTGTAAGTACATATTTGACAAAATCCTGGAAGATCACGGACATACATAGTGTACTCCACCTACCACCCTACCACCCAGAACTAAACCCTATAGAGTTACTGTGGGGTATTATTGGGGATAAAGTTAAAATCAAATATTAAAAAAAAAATTGCATCAGCTGTATACTTAAAATGCATATGTATGTGTGTGTGTGTGGTTCACTTCAACTTTGGCTGCGCGGCCTATACATACATTCGCATCGTCATTTGGCCTATTATATTTCAATTCTACGATTAGGCTACGGCTACAAAGCATTTTCGATTATCGTTCTGTGCAAATAATTTATTAGCGTTCACAGTGGCGATCGATTGCAAGGGGTGTACCTTTGGTAATAGGAATGAGGTAGCGCACTGTGCGACCTATCGCGAGAGCCATTGCATAAGTGCAATCAATGCGAATGCAGTTTTGTCGGCGCACGCCAATTCAATGCAATGCACAAACAGTGCACAAGGGCAGTGTGTTGAATGCGGCCGATGACGGTCAAGGTAATTGGAGATCCGCCATTATTAGGTATAGCCGTTATGTAATCTGACGGCGCGTAAATAGACATTCGAAAAATGGCGACCAAATACATGAATATGCGACCAACAAAAAAAAAAAATTTTTTTTCAATTCTTCTTTAAGCGGCTTAATTTATTTTAAAAGAATCATAACCTTTTGATGGTGTTAGTAAGGAAAGTAAGGTAATAGTAGTGCATGGGTGCTCAGCGGGTCGATTGCGAAGTAAAATTTAGTTGATCTCGAATACAATTTTTCTTTGTGAATTTTGAAATGAATATTGCTTTCCGTTTTTCAAATTTTCTACAATGGTTCAATATTGTTAACTAAACCCCGGCCAATGACTAAATGATAATCTTCCCGAGCTCGTGCTTATCTGTTAACAAAAAGGATTAATGTTCAAAGGAAGGGACCATTATTTCTTCGTGGTATGCATTTGTTTAATCATTGCATCATTGGTTTTCAGTTACACTAGCTAATGTCAAAAAAGTCAAAAGGACTTCTTGGAACTATTAACATTTGCTCTATCACAATACTTCCTTCGAAATTGCTAATCCAAAGCACATGCTCTCATGAGAAACTATATTTAAACGGCTGCGTTCACGTATGACTGATGGTCACCTTGATGACTGTTTGGGTTTTGCTACTACATAGTAATTATAAACCTAATTATTTTAAAATAGGTTTATATTTTCATTGCATTTACATATGTATGTATATCGATAGCTTTGAAAAACTAAAAAAAATTGTAAATTTCTTATTAGTATACTATGTACATATGAATATCCGGACCTCTCCCTAAATTCTTGCATGTAAAGTCGATCGCCATACAAATTAAAATAAAAAGTAGCTCCCAAGCTGAAAAAGGTTGAGCATCCTTGCTATATAATATATATATACATACATATGTACATATAAATATACATATATGTAGCATATACAACATATGTACATATGCAGTACACACCCATAATATGAGCTAACATTCATAAGTCACCCTATTTAACGAACATAATGAAATACAATGTTTATTTTTATGAATGCATTTTATTTTTCACACCTACATATACACGTATCTATATATAATTTATATAGCAAATAAAAATCAAGTATAATTATGGCAAGAATTACAAGTAAGTACTTAAAAGAAGGTTGTAAAAAAGCATTCAAACTTTCGCTAAACTAGCAGATTCTTTTTGTGGGAGTGGATTAGTAAATCACAAAAAAATATTTTAATACATCATTTCAAGATCATGAATCTATTATGCTAAACATCGTCAGTAATTGAATTATATACTATTACAATCAATTGAGATAACTACGTGAGAATATATTGAGATATTGATCCCCACTTTTTACAGTTTATTTTGTCATTGAGATCTTTCAAACACCAATTAACAGTAATATTTTTTTAATTATCAGCTAACATTGAGTATTATTTAACATTTAATATTATATGTCCTTATGAAATATTTAATTCTTGTTTATATTATGAGATTTTCAATTGAAATTTAATAAACAATGGCAATTTTATAACCTTTCATAAAATAAGCCAGAAATAACTAATTTTGATTAAATTTCGTGGTTTTTTAGCTGGCAGATAAAAAACGGATTATTTTGAAATGTAATGGGATCAATTTTATACACCCTAGTGATTCTTTAAAAATTGTATAAGTATCGAAAACAAAACTTTTTTCCAAAGCAAATTTTGCTAGTTCACGCGCTGTTGCACATAAGAAAGAAATATAATTATAAAATAAAACATTGCCATGGTAAAAAAAGAAACCTAAAAAATACCGAAGATTATTTATTCCTCCACCGATTGCGAAGCCACGTCTAAAATGACTTCAAAAGCAAACGGCTGGAAGCTGTGTCCTTGTCCCACGTAAAATTTGCTCTGAAACTCCACCCTAAAGATGAACAAAACACGTATAATTACTTTCTTTACGTATATAATAATGAGTAAATTTAAGTGCAATCGAAATACATACCAATGCAAACGCAAAGTATGAAGAAAGGCAGACAGCCCTTCCATCAAAACTAGAATTCCAAGAGTGAGAACGGCCCATATGGAGAAGAAAGCCCAAGCAGCAATGCCCCCGATCCATCCTTCTTGATTGAGACCATTTCGCATAATCATATTCCACAGTACTTCAGCCAATTGGGCATGGGCAAGAGACAAAGCCCAAAGACGAAGATAAGAAGCGGTATGGGACACACTACCGAGTACATATTCAATAGTGTGAATACCCTAAAAATAAAAATAAATTAATTTCACGCATGTATAGGTCGAAGGAATAACCACAGATTAAAGTATGTAGTTGTGTTAACCTGGTGAATAAACATCTCTTGCATATCTTCCGCGTGGCTGGCTTTCTGAGCTTCAGAAGTTTGAGCCGTTTGACCGTTAGTACCGACATCGCCATTCTCACCGGAATGCATTTGCTCGTGATTCATCTATTTAAGATTACACACATGAAAGTAATTCATTTCGCATTATCTACAGAAATTTTATGATTGGCAATAAATACTAACTGTTTTTAACTTTTGCTCCCTCATAATATAATAGGGTTTAGCAAATAACATAATTGGTATGCAAAGCATTGCAATGACCACTAAAAAGTTTTGGAAACCAGATTGACCGGCATACATAGAGATGTCGCAATGTAGTCTTTCTGGAGTCGATTTCATCAAAACCATATTGATGAACGTTATCAATATAGACGGTGCACAGTAAGGCGAGACTTTCACATATTCTGTAAAATAAAAATACGTTGAAAAAATGCAACAGCTAAAAAAAAAATATTCACATCGTTATACCAGGCTTTTCTGATCCATAGTTTCCGGGGTTTGGTCCGTATGAAACCCATTTAATAAATATCAACAGCACCATGTAGAAGAACAAGAATGACAAAAATACAATTTGTGGAATAAAGTCGCAGAAAACATTCAACTTCCTTTTGAAATAGCTGAAAATTTAAAACGTGAACCTTTACTTCACGAAAAAACAACAAAATATGCGTTGAAGCGTTGGAAAATACTTACGAGTGATTCCACATCGATAGAGATACACCAAACAACATATGAATAACTCCCAATATGATGGATATCTTCATTTTAAACGCATTTTGAAATATTATCTTGTTATCGGCGAGCTACTCCCAACACACATACAAAAATTAGTTTTGGAATATAATTCATGTTGAGCGATTTACTTATTGGATATTTCCGTACCTGCCAAACTGGATCCATACCGATTGGGTACGGTACCTGATAATAATCAGGTGAATCGGGATTCAATTGCAAATCTTTATTATTCATAATGGTCGAAGCAGAGTAGTTGACTCTCCAGTACGAACCGAATATGTTCAAACTCTTTGAAAATATATCGTTGTATATGAAGCCAGTGTACATCGAAAATATACCCATCAAAAGTATAATATAACGACCACCGAAAAAGATGTTCCATATCTGAAATAAATAAATGATAACATAACATCAATAGGTATACCATACAGTTCTAGTACTATTAGGGATATTACTATTAGGGCTTTTACATATAAAATACATAATATATTAAATTAGAAAAAACACAAAGGGAAATAAAATTAATAAATAAATTAGTTGTCACCTTAAGAACGAAAAATTAGTATTAAAAAAATCAATAAATTCGGAGTATTGAGTATCAGAATCATTCTGGGGATGGGAGAATGAAGATAACAATTATTACGTGAAATATTTTCACAATCCAATAAAAAACGAGAATGGGTAACACGCACCGGTACCTGGACAAGAATATTAAACTCTAAGCCCTGGTGCACACGTGCCGGATGGATCCGCTCGTCACCGGGCCGATGCCGGGTAGTAGGCGCTGTGTTGTATGGGTGAGTACTGTTGGTCTCACACGTGCCGGATGAAGCGGCCGGCGTCGGGCCGGTCGCTTTCATACAACACAACGCCTACTACCCGGTGCCGGGCGGATTCACCCGGCGTGTGTGCCCCTAGGCTAATAGATAGTCATACTATCTATTAGAGTTCAATATTTTATATAAAAAAATTTCATCAAATATGATTCTTCTATTACTTAATTTTATCATTTTTAATTTTGACAGAAGAGAATCGTAACATAAATATTCAATAGGTTTATTCAAAATTAAGTTAATATTTCTCAAAAATTTATATTGTATTTTTTTCAATAGAACACGAATGAATGGCAAAATTAGGCGACCAAACTATAGAATTACTCTAGTTTGCTTCTAACTAGTGAACAAAATAATAATTTAAAAGTATTAAGATTGTGAAAGCGTTTGACAGTTCTGATAATGAAGTCAAGTAATCTGTTCCCATCCTCAGTTATATGATAAATATTGTTTACCTCAACAAATGTAAGGCACTCGTCAAAAATCACACCCAAATCATTTATTTTAAAAACCACATGTAAATTTGTTCCTTAGATTGAATAAATATAAACAATAGGAATAGAATTTTTTTTTGAAAGTTATAGAATAACATTTAGCAGGATTAAGAAATAATTTATCAAGTTTACACCAGTCTTGAAGTTTATTGATATTATTTTGAAGAATTAAGCAATCATTTGTATTAGAGATGGCTTTATAAATTTTCATATCATTTATTAACAGTATTCAAACGGAAATTTACCTCACTGTCGGATTTTTTAGCAGCCAGAGGTTTTTCTTTAAGCACCATCCACAAACCAAACAGAGCCATAATTGCACCATGGCCGAGATCGCCAAACATCACAGCGAACAAGAACGGGAATGTTATTATTGTGTACGGAGCTGAAATACAATAATTTTGTAGCAGATACATAATCACACATTGTATAATCTTATAAACGATAGAAACTACATACCTGGATTAACTTCTCGGTACGTTGCAACACCGTAAGCGTCGATGAGCGTTTGAAACGCACTTGTAAATTTATTGGTGCGGTTGTAAGTCGGAGGATCTTCAAACGTTTCCATACGATTCAAAATCGGAGGAACTGAACTTCCGCTACGCTCCTTGAAATATTAATAAACATAGAGTACTTCGTAGAATCTAAATGCACGGAGCTTCAAGCCTATTCAGGAAAGGAAAAGTGATTGAATAGAAAATGTATACTAACAGTGCCTTTGCGCAGAGCTAGCTGGATAGTTTCAAGATCAAGAGCTGGCACCCAACACTCGGCAATCAAACACTTTTGGGTGACATCTAAATTGAACAAATTCAACGTGTGATAAATAGCCTTTATTTTGCGCACTTTGATAAACCACTTGACGATGTTTTTAGCAGCGGCAACTAAAACTCGATGACGATGATCTTGAGTTTGTCCCAGTACCTAAAACATACAATTAAAATAATAAAATACAGTATCACAAGCTATTGAAAAGTCCATAAGTATTCATACCGTATTGAGATCTTCAATTCGGGTCATCACACCCATGGCCATCTCCCTGCGATCAGCCGGTGCTTCGGGGCAAGGATATAAAGTGGCCCGGAATCCTTCGCATATTTTTTTCACACGAGTTTTCAGTTGATCGCCTTGGAAAAATATTATGAACACCGACTTGAAGACTTGATCACCCTAACGTGCCATAGAAAATTGTTATGAGAATAACATAATCGGTAGTACATAATAGAAATTGTTGAATTTGCTGAATGCTTACCGTAGATGGATCTTCGAGAGGCGAATCAATTTCAGCTTGTCTCAAAAAGACATTTCCTCGGCAAGCCCGCCACAACATACGTTCAAAAGGAGGAATTCTCTCACGTAATATCACGCCCGCCACAAAGCTGTTTGCATAATAGAATAAGTGTTAAATTTACGCATGTTTAAATTCAGAGTCCCGAAAATTAAATAGGTAAACAGATTAGAACACAACAACGAATATAAAGCCAAATTCTTAGCACAGGAAAATCCAAAATAAGGGCTTTCATGCTATAAACAAAAAACATAAATAGATATGTATAGCAATTAATTTATATATGGATCGAAATAAATTAAAAATGTTTTATTCCTTATTTCTACTAAAAGAAGTTAATTTATTTTTAAAATAATTATTCAATAAAAACATTTCACACAATTGAATTTATCGTATTTTGAAATATTATACAAAATTTAGATAATTAATTTTTGCAACTACATTATCGAAAATTAAATTGTGTGATTTTTAAATAAAATACATTATAAACACATTTAATTGTATACAAATATGTACATACATACATTTGGAAATATGCAGACGCATTGTATACAAAATAAAATTAGTAATAGTTAAATAATATATATAGGTATATATTTCTTGAACAATGCTACATATTTATACTGCGACGTAGATTACTTTGGGTTAAAATTTTACACATTAAAACAATAAGAGGTTTAAAAGGTAAAAATCCAAAATAAATAACCTGATGTCCCCACCACTTTTTTTTTCATTAAGAAATTTTCCAAATCAATCCACATGCAACTAACTAGTTGAGTAACGAAAATCTATATAACATCAGATAAATAGGAAAATATTCACATTAATTAACAATTTTACTGACCAGGGAAGAAATTCCAGTTGATCCGAAGGTTTATCCCGTACACTAAATAATATAATGTTCATTACAATTTATATACTGTTAATTGAAAATTTCAATTTACAGAAATCTTGTATACGCATTGAACAGATATTGCCTATCATGAGCTTTGAGGAGACATTAAAAATTTCGACATTTTGTTTCAAATATAACGAAAGTTCTTCTCGTTGTGTATAAGTTGAAAGATTCATTGTTTTGGTTGCAAAATCAAACGTGAGCAAAAATTTTAAATGTACTTCTTATGCATGTTATGAACGTCCACATTACCCATAATAACAATCGTGCATTTTAATTTATTATTTACTTGAACACACAATTTTCTAAAATTAATCACAAATTCTGCAAAAAGGTACAAGATACTTTTTAACTACACGTACTTTAACTTAAACATCCACACCAAATAGAAAACAGCAGACCAGATGTTAGTTTGTTATATTATGATCGGTTAATACTCGATGGAAAATACTCATACCGAATACAAATATACCAACACCAAGCACATTTCAAAAGCATCGATGATTAATATTTCAATTGAATTCGTTGAATGTATCGTAATATTACACCAATATTTTCAAGTGTCTTGATTTTTAATTAAATAAAACAAATCTAACCAATACGAATTTGAAATAGACTGGTGTGTGGAAAATTATAATTGAAAAAATCAATAACAAGTGCTTTCCTAAAGAATGATTGTTGGATACATACCCCAGCTGGAGAGGTCCAAAGCTTCTTTGAGTTTCATCACTTATGAGGGCACGCGTCATAGACTCGGTGGGGTTGTGCCCACCCTCGTGCTGACACACAACACAAACAACAAATTACAACACAAGTCCCCTTTTTTTCTACATAATCCGAAAATGTATCATGTCACCAACAAAATCACATCACGATAAAAATATGTACAAAAAAAAAAATTTTGTACAAAATTAAAATGCAAAGCATTGATGACTAACTCTATGGAATTCACAATGACAACCGAAATAAAAGGCCACATGTGGCGATTGATACAAAACGATTATAACACTGTAGGAAGGAGTCACCATTGTCACAGAACAACTGATATTTATTATCAGCATATAGTAGGAAAATGATCGTTGCGTATTTATTGAATGATAGTATTGGGTTAGTACTCCTGCAGACAACCAAATCTAACCGAAATACTGGAACCAATAGTGTGTACTTAGACAGTTTTTTTTTATTCTCGCTTGAAAGAATAGTTTGTCTGTAAGTACACTAATCCAACAACCTCATAATAAATTATATTTATAAAAAAGCGAAATAAAATAAAAATAGAGCAAAAAATCATTTCCCTAATATTAATAGCAAATAAAAAGCGTATCTATACCAAAGCGATACAAAAAAAGCATGCATAGAAGAATCAATGTTGTATGTAGAAGATATCTTAAGGTTTTTCAAATTTCAAACATTAAGCAATATTACCAGAGTAAACAAGTGTTAAAAATAAAAATCGATAAAGCAAATCACCAACAATTTCCTAATGATTATAAATCTGTACGGGACATCAGTTATATTATACGTCTGATACTTACACTTTTTTGCCTCAATGTCTTAATAAAACTTAAACAACAAAATTCACAAATTTGTTATAATTAATTATTGGATGTTTAAGGCCAAACTATAAATTAAACCATACACACTCAGGCACCACCCGCAAACAAAAAAAAAATAAAAAGAAAAAATAAAACCAAAAAACTAAAGGATCCAAAAATGATTCACGTAGTCAATTAATTCGTCAAAAGAATATGTACATATCCGTATTTGATTTGACATATCAGACTTAGCGTGACACATAGATACCTGACGGCCTCTATTACTAAACAAAAAGTATAATTTTGTTCCTGTCTTAACAAATGCCAATTCTACTTGTTAATAATATCAACGGTATACTGATTTACACAGTAAACTGTAATATAGACATTAAACATTGACTAATCGACAGAGATATAGTTATATGTATTTCGATTGAGTTAGGGAGAATTTCCATCGTTAAAGGATCGGATCAACCATTTAGGATTGCATCAACAAACGTAAATTCAAAAGACGTGGCTTGCCTGAGTGGTGTGCGGTAATGTCCCGTGTCGGCGTCGCAGTACAACCGCTGTAACAATAACATGACAAGTGACCCAGTCTTCAGCTATTATTCAACCTTCAACTTCGATCATCAAATTAATGGAAAGAAAAACTAGTACATAACATTGAAAAAATATTAATTTTAAGTATGTATCCGCCGTGATTGCGAATAATCGAGAAAGGTGAATGTAACTGAAGTATTGTCCACTACTATTTATCAAGTGGAAATTGGCTCAAGGAGCAGTTTTCATACCCCAATTTAAGAGCTTGTCCCCCAGCACGCAGCCCCTCCTCGCCAAGCAACGTTACTTGCTCTTCTTCGCGCGAAGGGTCGGCCATCTTCGAAAATATTTTTTATTTCATGACACTATTTCTAGATTTTAAGATGCATTAATTTGATAAAAGCTATGTTTCTATCGACACATATTTAAACAGAAAAAAAAAAAAAAAAGATTGAAAAGTAATGAAATATTATTAAAAAAAAAAAAGAAAGAAAGCCGTCACCATAGAAAGTATTGTGTGAATGAGCAGTATAAAATTATATATGGTTAACATTTCACATTTTACGCATGTAATATAAACTGTACAAATTTACAAAAATTAAAAGTTATACAACATTCATTCAATCTACGACATATTGCAAAGAAAAAACGTTGCAAATCAAAAGCTATATGTGTATAAAATTTATAAGTGTTCTAATATAATATAATATATATATGTATATAAATGTGATCAGTAAATCAAGTGAAATGGAGACCCCACTTTATTGAATTTGATTTAATTCTTCAATTATGCAAACCGAAACTTATATCTGAACGATGAACATGAATACGGAAGAGTATAAGAAGTAGATATCATGCACGATACGATAAAAAAAAAGAAACTTTAAAAAAAGATATGATTGTTCGATTGGGATATGATATTTCGAATGAAAATATTATAGAAACAGAATCTCCTCAGTAAAAATGTCAATGGTTACTATTAATTTTTAATTGACAGGGATGAAATTGCGAGTTTCTGTTTCTGCAATATCAACAGGAAGGTTTTTAAAACTGAAAGCTAAGGTTCAATGAGCGAGAATCTGTATTACTGATTACACCATCTCAAATGCACTTCTTTTCCGGTAGGAGATCGTCTCAGCAGAACAGTTTCAGTTTCATTGATCCATAGCCCATAAATTTCGATTACATTGTACATATGTACATCTACAAGTAACATATTATCATACATTTCATTAGCCACACATGAAAGTAAAAATTGATGGTAATTTTTATTATCAATTCTTTCATACAAGTTTTGTTATTATCTAGATCTCACCCCACTTAAAATATAATTCTATGTAATTAGAAAACCCACTTTGTAATTATTTGTATTCGCTCAATGTCACCTGCTACAATTACAGGTCGACACAAATAGTGTACAGAAATTCCACATAAAACTATGAAGGTTTATACTTACTAGATTTAAAATTAAAATTTTGATACAATGGAAAGCTTTCAATGTAAAATTAAATAAAAATATAAGTGCAAGTCAACACAATAAAAAAAAATTAATTTAGATTTTACAACAGAGGGTGCAAATTGTGTAGGAAATATAAGAAGATTGTGCGAGCACGAAAAATTAAATTGTAACAAAAGTAAAAAAAAATACCGTTACAATTTAACAGATATGCAAAACAAAAATGTGAGTGGCCATCGTTGGAAATAAAACGTGCAATAAACAAAAAAAAAATGTATTACATGCACATCAAAAATTAATATTGTTCCCAGAGTAACGACGAAAATAATCAGAGGCTGAAATAATATTTGGAAAATATCTAAACTTTCTTTGTACACATTCAAAAATCATTCAAACTTCTCAATCTCCCAAATATTAGGACAGCAACCCGATATTTTCATCACACCTCACAGTTTTCGGTTATTCAAAATACACCAAATCATTTCAATGCACATAAAACACACTGTTTTAAACTCAAAACGTGCACGTCGGAAACGTAGATAAATTAATCATTAATAAAACATAGTATTGTGTAAAGTAAAGTTAAATGATTCGACGATGATTGTTGACACTCGTATCTCAAACCATAATCTCAAAATATATGTATGTATATTCAAATTATCACTATTTCAATTGAGACATACCTCATCGAAAAACACTTGAGTCTTTCTCAAGATGTGTTTCAGCTCGGTCAACTCCAAAAAGTTGCGCTTCAGAGCTTCGGCGTTCTGATTCACTTCACGCAATTCATTTTCGAGCTTTTCAAACGTCGCCTGAAATATTCAAATACAACATACATAGGCATCAAATAGCGTTCAAGATTGATTATACCCGAATATGTATCGAAGTAGCGAGAATAACCTCGAGATCGATCATCTCTCGCGGTTGAGGAGCTTCAGGACTATCGCCCGTGTCCAATAGGGGTATGTCGTCCTTTCTGATTTCCTTCTCCAAGTATCGCAACTTCCTCTCCATTTCATCGCATCGGCGAACTTCATTGACGAACTTACGTTGGAAAGCGTTTACGTCGGGATTGAGCTGAAAGTTCAAATACATTTTTGTTAGTTTTCCTTGTTTGTGATCGTCTTATATAATGCAAGAATACTTAAGCTCTATACATCCTTCTTATTATTAGAATGGATTCGTGATAAGGCACCGTTCAACCTTGCAAAATGAAATTGCCCATAAAATATAATGTTTGTGATTAGATTCTTGATACACTTGATTACAAATTCATATTATATTAGCATAACACGTTTTTCAGCCATATTTGACCAGTGATGATTTTAACTAAGCAAAGAAAAAAAATTAAATGTACGAAATTAAAGTTGATATTTAATAGCCTAAGGGGCACGTATGGCGTGATATTTAATATCCTATCCTCACAACGCCTGAGAAAACGCCATACGTGTGAGGGACAACAACATACGTACAACACGAAACCGTACCCAGTGTGCGCCCGGCCTTATACTTTTGATGCAAAATTTAACATAATCGCAAATCGAATACTAAAGAAAACCCAATTGTTTTGGAGTTATACTTGAATTGAATTGCCCGTCGGCGATCCATAGCTGCTAATTATTGACATACTGGGCAATGCCGTTGACAGTATCGTTAGGTTATCATTTACGTATATACATACCTCTAGTGTATTTAGTAGTTCAAAATGTATCACTTGTAAATAAAAATTGTAAATTTCACACTCAATGAAAATATGTACATATATGTAATTCATCATTTTCAGCCATTCACCATCCACTGCTGGATGAAGGCCTCTCTAATCCTCTTCCATTCCTGTCTGTCTTGAGTAATCTGCATCCACTCGACTCAACACATTCTTCTTAATTCATCCCATCGTCCATCGTCTTCTTAATTCAGCCCATCGTCCACCTGATCGACCGTGCTTTCTTTCACATCCTCTCATATACCATTCAAGCATTTCTCGCGTCCATCTACCATTCATTCTTCTCGCTATGTGTCCACGCCAACTTTTTCACACGTTCCGCTATATCTGCCACTTTGGTCACGCTTCTTACCCATGTATTTTTTTCTTGTGGTATCTTCTTGTTATAACAAGCATACATCTTTTAATGCTTCTCTATGTGAACTGGACCTTACGTAACATTCTTGAATACAGCATCCACGTTTCACATCCATGCGTCATAACTGGCCTTCTTTTTTAAGTATAGTGGTTAAGTAGTATAGTTTGATTTAAAAACTATGTTTATTCTCCCAAAAGCGCTCCATCCTAGTTTCATTCTTCTTCTTTACATCCAGTCATATTCACCAAATAACTATCAACTATCTCTACAATGTGACTATCTACTGTGACTACGTTTTGCGCCACAATGGTCAGGCTTTCTACCCATATATTCCTCTTACGATCTCTTCTCGTTATACCAAGCATACATCTCCGTGTGCACTTTATCTTGCGTAACATTCTTGAATCCAGTATCTACGTTCCATACGTCGTAGCTGGCAGTACGCATCGGTCAGTATGCCTTATTTATTAAGCATAGCGGGATGTTGGATTTAAAAAATACGTTCATTCCATGTATAACTATGTAAGCATACTCAAAGATTGCATTTACGATCGTACATTACGGTGTAATAAATTATATTTCATTAACGTTAAATACGAACGGAACCAATCGGTGATAAGAGACAAAGAACGGTATGATCACTATCGCCGATCGTTACAATTTGTTTACGAACATAACTAACAAGTGTGCACACATAAGGTATCGGAATTTCGCGGCGATCATTAGTCACCATAGGGATATCCATAGAAGGTTTACATAATGGGATAAAGCCAACTGCAACATTCAAACTGCGATCGGAGGCGGAGAAGCTAACGTACGCAAAAAAATGGACAAAAAATTGCGCGAAAAAAGCATCCATTGTCAACAGGAGGTCGGCTAGTTTTTGCTCGGTACGAAATGAATAGAATTGGTGTCTCACGTCTCGGAATTGCACCAGGCCCAATTCTCCCAGCTCTGATACACAGGCATAGGCAGCTTCACTCTGCAGAAAGAGTTGGCACAGAGTCATCTCCTCGCTGCGAAACAGCGAACCCATCTTGGTGGCTGTTTAAATCTTCCAATGGATGAAATATGACCCACCCAGGCAAACAACAATGGTCGACTGTCTACCTCGACTGTCGTACGTCACAAACGTGTCAATGCGCAAGTCCAAGATTGTTTCGATATCGACCATGTCCCCTCCCCCCCTTTCTCGTTCTGTATTATGTGTGGTTGGATTTCATTTTGCATTCTCTCACGTAATCGTGCAACATGATGTAACTCGCTTTGTGTGTTCGTATTGTAGGTTTTCGGTGTATGTAGGTGTCTACGTGCCGAGGGAACGCTATCGCATTGCGTTTTTGGTTCAATACGATGTATTTTCTCTAATTGAAGTCAAGTTTGAAATTTTATTACCAAGATATTTCGATAAGTTTAGCATTTAATAAGGGGATATATAGGTACGTTGTTGTCACCAGCTATAGGAACTGTAGGAATCACGACGCTTATTCACAATTGCTAAACGCTATAGCCACTGACTCGCGGTGTCGTCAACAATAATAAATTATCTGGTTTTTTTCATTATTATTTATTGTTATTATGTATCTCTTGATGATTTATTCCGCGGTAGAAAATAAATAATTTGTAGTGCCGCATATCAAAGCTACAATGGTAAGTAAGACCCTGCGCTAGCGTAAGTAATTTTTATTTAAGTTTTAATAATTTTATTTTGTAATTTTAGCTTTAAGTTACTTTTTGTTTATAATTAGCTTCTTAAGCTATTTTAATTTAATAAATAAAAAAAATATTGCATTTGTGAAATAAAGAGTCGTGGTTCAATTACCGCAATTGTAAGGTTGATTTTAGTGTTTTTCGGTATTACGAGTGTTTTGATTGGGGCATGTTATACTATCAATATCTACGTATCGCGATACTAGTATGTATTGTCAATATTATCGTGGATTTCAAAACATCCGGATTCGCCTCGATATTATCACGATACTGTAAAAACAAAAAAATCAATACTGCTTCAATGTGTATCGCGATACGCGTGTATCGCATGATAATATTGATAGTTTAACATGCCCAATAGGTTGGGTATTTTTATGGTTCAGATTTTCGTTGGTTGAAATTTGATGATTTTACAGCTAAATGTTTGGTTTCACGCGTGCTGAAGCGCATCTCGTTCTATCGTATGGCGTTCAAGTGAGATACGCTTTTCCCTTCTAGCTGCAGCGTACAGGCTGCAGAACGCGCGAAACCAAGCCTTTAGGTCTCCTCAAATTTAAGCAGGTTTATTAAATTAAAACAATTTTAAATCCGGTATGAAGAGGGGTATCAGTGAATTATTCCTGCTATAATAGCAAATACTGCTCCTATAGAGAGAACGTAATGAAAGTGAGCGACCACATAATAATTATTATGTATCGTGTACAAATGCCGCTGTTTAAAATTCGGCTCCCACTTCGCTGTCCTGCTTTGATTTGGGAAGACCTTTATTAGTCGTTAAAACGATTCCTTTTCATTATTATCCTTTCTTTCTTTCTATTTTATTAACGATAAATCTCTAGATAGTAATTTTACAATTGACTAAAGTGAAGAGCTATTTATGGGGACAATATAATTTTTCAAATAATTAATTTGCTGAATTTTTAAATATATTTATATGGCAATCAAAAAAGTTTTTGATTGTTGGCAGCATCGTAGGGTGTACAGATTTGACATCTGTCAAACCTAACCTAGTTCTAAATACATAAATATTAATTATACTATAAATAAGTGATATATAGATAAAATCTGACTTTATTTTTCAAAGTTTATTATGTGGTTTGAAATCTTAAATCAAACTATCAATGGATATTACATAAAATATTCAATACAACAAGATCAGTATCATTTCTTTTTGACTAATTTTGTTTCAATATGGGAAGTCTGCATTGAAGAGAGCGAATTGGAAAATTTGCTTCAGGTAACGTTGATATGCTATTGATTTATAAAAAAAAGTAACATTCACTTCAGTATTGACAAGTTTATATTTTGTATTTCCAGGAAAATAACCCTTTACTCGGAGATAATGAAGCATGTCTTGTTAAAAGTTGTATGGAGTTGATATTCAATGGAATATCAAAAAATAACATAAGATCAAATTTTAAATTAAATGAGGCCAGTTCTAATAGTGAAAGTCGAATCCAATTAGAGTTAATTGTATCAAATGATAATTTTACAATAAAATTACCACTGCCATTCGTTGCGTCAAATTCCAATGTTGTTAGTATTACCTGTACCTATTGTGAACAATTTGCAATTAATTGAACTGAAAACTAAATGGGTATTTTTAATTACAGTTTTGTAAAGAAGTCACCGTGCCAATGGTGATGAAGTTGAATGAATTTCAAAAAAGTGAAGATGTTTTGATAGATTTATTAAACAAGAAAGATAAAGAAATATCAGAATACAAAGCAGAAGGAGCTGTACTGCCATTGAGTGCGTGTTATTGTTTGAATATTTATGTACATACAAATATATTATAATTTCATTGTGTGCATCAAATCATTATATTTATAATACTATTCTTATTTTAGAACACTTGGAAACCAAAAAATTCTGTATGAATAAACACAAAATGGAATGGAAATTATTGGACGATAATTTAAAATCGATTAACATTTCTTCGGTAATAACATCATTGCATAAGAGTTTAGGAATTCCTGAGGATTTTAATCACATGTGAGTATATTTTATAAGAAAAAAAATCGTTATTCGATTGCTCTTCTAACTAAGTGATAACTTACATTTAATTCAGAAGTTGCAAAACAGAAAAGTATTCACCTAAAATTTCAAAAAATACTCAAAATGGAAAAGTTCATTCGACTTTGCAACCCAAACCTGTAACTAAAGCAAAAGATGAAACAAAGTCTGAACCTGGAATTTCCAACATTGAAGAGTCTAGGCAGAAGATTTTAGATATAAAGGCAAAGGCATCGATTCAAATGAAGAAGAGATCAGCAAACAAGAGGAAACTTAACTTTTAAGAAATTTTTATGCATTTATAAATGTAATTATATTCATGCACTTATTCTAAATTAATTTGGTTTTCAAAATCCCTGCCACGAATACTTGGATTTTTTTTTGTCGGCCCTCATCCAAGCTGGGATCTGTAAAAATACAAATACATATGTAATATGTATGTACATACAATAATTTAACATTATCAATGGCTGCATAATACTTTTAAGATATAACATACATACAATAGTCGTTTTATTATAAGAATCTTATTTATATATTTATTCTAAATTACAATACCCATAATACATTTTAATTTTAAATATTTACCGGTCCAATTGTATCGTAGTCCTCCAATGAATTGGCACTTTCCATAATATTTTCTTTGGTTGCATCGTTTGAAAGCGATACTAACCGAACAGTAGTATTTATTAAAAATAGTACATCATACCGGAGAGGATAAATATCACAAAGTGATAGAAATAAACCGTTATTCAATTGTTTTCTTGAAGCATACAATCTGCAATATAAAATTCATAATGATATTTATTTTAATAATCTATTATGTTTCAATTTTAACTTACGCTATTATAGGTGTTGGTTTTTCTATCGTTTCTGGAAAATAGCCAGTGGATAATAAATTTTCAAAGGCTGCTGGCGTAAATGAATTAGATTGACTTGATGGCTGAAATTGTTTAATCACACATTGACTGCACTTTGAATTAAATTTATATTTTATATATAAATGAAATAATAAAATGTATACCCCTGAATATAACACACTATGCTGTGACCAAATTCCACTTGTTCCCTGACTATCCGAAGAATCATTTTGATCTCCTTTCGCTTGTCGGTAACGAATGCCCCAAAACAGAATACAGTTGTCGTCCGTTCCGACTATCGTATACGTCAAACCACATTTGATCGTCTGAATGAAATAAAAACATTTTTTATTATTATTATATTATTTCCTTTGATTGATTAATATGATAAATACTTTCACTTACTTTTATTTCCACGTTGTCTAAATCTAAAATCCTCACTGGAGCGTGGTAGACGATCGCTTCTTCCGAGATATTTTGATTAGTGTCCTCATTAATATAACCGGTTGTGTATATGGCTGTTTTGCCTTTTGAATTTTGTACCAATATCGCACAATGAGTTTTACCGACACTGCAATTTTTCACACTACCTTTCAAAGAGTCGACAGTCTGCTATAATTTTTGGAATGTAATGCATTGTAGAATTTGTCATTGTAATAAATATTTTTTTACAATAAATCAATACTTACTAGTGTTGTTACATATTGAGTTTGATTCATTTTTTTTACACTATCTTGTTTCAAAAGACCCAATTTATTTCCTATATTCCATCCACAAGCCAATAACTTTCCTTTCGTCGTAATCACCATACTTGCTTTATATCCTAAATGTACCGAATGAATTTTGTATTTTTGTGGCAATAATACAATTGTTGGAGTACAGCTAAAATTTCAATTCAATAATTTTTACATGCATAATAAAGATCTATTACTAGACTATTGCCCGTTGATGATGGGCGGTTACTTGTTGTTGAGGCTTTTATATAGAGCAACTTACAATACCTGTTATTTGTTGTTCCATGTGCAGACTGTCCCCTATTTCCGTTTCCCCACATAAAAAAAAAACCATCGTTTGTTACAGCTGCTATATGATCTGAACTGGATCGTATCAACTTGATGTGAATAGAACTTAAAAAATCTAACAAAAATATAGACCAAATTCAATAAAGTTTGAAGATGATAATAATATAAGGAAATAGTCATTTTATTACATTAAAACAAAATAATAACATTAACCTATAGCTTTTGGCTCGTAGGAACTCTTCCAATCGCCGTGCCCTAATGCTCCAAAAGAACCATCTCCACAGCTCCAAACTTTTCCATATGATGATAAAAATATACTGAAATCCTTACCAGCTGCTGCCCTATATTTTTTAAAACATTATGACTAATTATAATTACGTATATCCTTGGGTTTAGTTTCATTAGTATGAAACAAACTATCAATATAAACTTACATTACAATGTTTTTGTTCAACAGGTCCATCACTGGAATAGGATGATATTTGTATTTTTCGAATTTCCCTAAACCCAACTGTCCTTTTCCTCCATCACCCCAAGTGAAAACCATATGATCTAAAACTCAAATACACATTGAAATATATATATATATATATATATATATGTACATACATATATGTATACTAGTGTAAGCCCGTTGAATATCAACTTGAATATCAATTGATTACGTAACAATTTAGCAAAGTTGCGAACCTACAAAGGATTAATATTTTCAAATTATTATAGGAGGCCTCTCATCTCCGGTGTTGGGTGAACGCGTTAGCGCTAACTCACCCAACCTGGTGATCACGGGCTCAAATCCCACTCGCGACGTTCATGTTTTTTTCAATTAAATTTGAATTTCAGCCTTTACCGAGGCGAGCGCTATCAGCAGACGGATAGACAGACAGACAGGCGGAATTGGGCTATATTATAAACCACAATTAATCAGTGATTCACCATCTGATATTGCGATGAAGTGATTGTCGCCAATTGCTACATTAATTATTTTGGCACGTGGAGGCAGCTGTATGGGCTGTATATCAAAATCGTCCTTAAAATACTTCATTTCATATAAAACTGATCTGTAATAAACAATTGAAGCTGTAACAGCCCCTTGAGTAGATACACCAAGTAAAAACCCATTTTAGAAATATGTACCGGTCTTTTGCACTTTTTTTCTCAAGATTTCCTGCGTTTGCATAATTGTATCCGTTCTTTCCGAGGCAAGATAAAATTGTTGGTATCCAAACATCTGTAACTTCTGTAGCTGATGGTCTATTTTTGGGATTTTTATCGAGTAGAAGAGTTATTAAATTGCTTAATTCTTTTGAGTAGCCAGGTGGAACTGGTTTATAATTTCCCTGAAATCATTACAACTTAAGATGCAATATTTCAGTATTTATCTATAATATTACATTGAAAGAGTAGTACTACACCTGCATTATTTTATTGACCAATGCTGATAGGCTGGAAGCTTGGAATGCTCGATGAAGACTGCATAATTCATACAAAATGCATCCCATTGCCCAAATATCAGATTTTTCTCCATATTCCTTACCTTCACACTAATTTAAGAATGTTTTTAATAAATTATTATGATAAATCGTGTGATGTTGTAATTTTTTCTAACCATTTCGGGGCTGATGTAATACGGAGTACCCAAAACTGTCTGCGCCTGCACGTGGGTCGATAATATTTTAGAAATTCCAAAATCTCCTATTTTTACACATCCATCGGTATTCAGAAATACATTAGCAGTTTTCAAATCCCTTTAAATTATTGTTAATTTTAAAAGAAAAATAAATTAGGTTTACATAAACAATAACCACATTTGAAACCTTTGCCTAAACCTGTGGAGTATGTTGTTTGAGTGCATGTGAGCTATTGCTGAAGTGATTTGTCTTAAAAAATCCAATATTTCTCTTTCTGGAATATGAGTTTCTCGACTATTGAGCATTTGGTTCAACGTTCCACCATCAGCATACTCCATTTCTATCATCAGAGCTCCATTTTCAACGAAACTTCCACCATACCTAATCCATCAAAATTTAAACACTTTCTTTTGCATACCAAACTTTTACCGTTTATATAATAGTATTTACCCAATAATATTCGGATGATTAAGCGAAGACAACACATCAACTTCGTTCAGAGCCATTTGCCTCTCCTCCGGAGATAAATCAGCTGTGTTAATCTCTTTCAGAACCACTAAGTTATCGGTCGATTTCTTTCTATATAGTGTTGCAGTACCGAAAGCTCCTGCAAATCACATTTTACCGCTTCATTAGATATTGAAAAATTATTACTACCTTTAGTACCATATGGTACTAAAGGTAATAATAATTTTAAGGTAATTACCTTTTCCCACGATGCGAATCTTTTCATAATTCTTCATATGGTTCATATTCAAATCCATGGTTCCTCTTTAAAAACGTAGCGTTTCTCTGAATCAAATCGATAATTGCACGTTTATCGACACGTTTGATACCATTGAAATAGAATAGCATGCTAGAGGTGTAGTTTCGTGATCAATTATGAATATGTGATAATATCAAATGGCACACATGCATGTGCTTTCATAATAAAAACGAGCTTTGTTTGATGAATCATAAATAAAAACATTGACCAATATAAGAATTAGGTACACGTTATATTTCTCAGAAAAATTCATCGATTAAAAAAGTGATTCTAATGCTGGTTTAATGGTTTACAGACATTATATTAGATACGCATCTACAATGTGACGTGGAACGTATTTGTTCCTATCTGAAATTAAATTTAGCGAGCGCTTTCAGGCGATGGGAAATCCTTCTAGGACCCATCTGCAACAGTTTCGTCGTGTAATGAATATATTCTAATTTCGCGGATGATTGGATTCTGGCAACCGGGCTACAGCTGATAAGGTGACAATGTGATCCAGTCCTTCACAATATTTAACTTTTATTTTAAAATATATTTACTTTATCCTATTGTGATCGTGCGAAAATTCGACCTCGAGATTTTGACTGATTTGTATCGAGTATCATCCCCTGATCACGTTTTCATGATTTCTAAAAAATGTCTGTATGTCTGTATGTCTGTGTGTCTGTGTACTTATGCGTTTGTGTGTCTGTATGTGTGTTTTCTCCGAAACTATCAAGGCTATCAAGCTGAAATTTCATATCTATTATTTTCACGTAAAGTGTTAAGAGCCATAAGGAATGGTCAACATCAGTCAACCGGAAGTAGGGTTTTTTTCTTGTAGAAAATTCTAAAATTCTTTTACCACAGAATATTTCCGAAACGGCTCCGGGAATTTTGTCGAAATTTCATATCTATAGTTTTCACGTTAGCTGTAAAAGATACTGTGATTTTAGTCAACTTCTGACGAGCGAAAGTGTCAGTTTACTCTTGAACGATTTTTTTTTTTTTTTTTTTTTTTCGACCTTTTAAATATGTAGTATCGTCACAATATTGTAATGTTGTAATTTTGAGAGAAAATGATATTTAAAAAAAAATAAATCATTAAAATTAGTCAACCGGAAGTAGGTTTTTTTTTTCGTCGAAAAGTTTACGACAGAATATTTCCGAAACTGCCGTGGCGATCAAGTCGAAATTTCATATCTATAGTTTTTACGTTAGCTGTAAGAGATACTGTAATTTTGGTCAACATCTGACGACCGGAAGTGGCAGTTTTTCTAATTTGAATATATGCCGAAGATCGTATTTTACATACGCGCGCGCACTCAACACAGTGATTTCATGATATGTATGTATTACGTATGTTGGTTGGTGTGGTGCTCTGCATGCGTTTTATTTTTTTTTATTCATATTACATTACATTCGGCCACTTTACGTGCATGTGAAATTTTATAGCAACTGATGATTTAAAACTCAAAAAAAAAGAAACGACCCCTTTGTAGCAACATGTATCTTATAATTTATCGAAACTTTGCTGTTTGTAAATGGACCCGTAATTAATTAATAAACAATTAGGCATATGTCGTAATCTCGTAATGGACATTCTACTTTCTATATATTTTTTTAAAAACACCATACATTTTTTGTATAGTTTATTAAAAGCTTTGAAAGGCCCTGTTCTGATCTATCTTAAAAAGAAGCCAACTCTCCTGTATTCCTTCAGTGGGGAAATAGCTATGGAGAGTAACGGCAGAGTGACACCGAAACATCGCCAAGAGGCTGAAAGACGAGTCAAATTCATTTTAGCAAAATGCAAAAAGTTGGGGATTCAAGACTTTGAATTGGCCAAAATGTTGGCAAACAAAAATGTTAATTTATCAAAAACTAAATATTTTTCTGTTAAAATTTACTTTGTGATTATATCTACTATATTAGCAATGGGTACATATTTGTATAACGGTAGCAGTAATGATAGGGTGAGTTCATTTATTGTTTCCATTAGTCTCATTGTCGAATACCTTCCATTACTATTGTATATTATTCAGTGTTGGATTGACATGCCTAATTTCTTGACGAAAGCAACCCGACCACCAGAGATGTGCTCTATGTGCTCCAAAGTCAAAAAAATTGATAGATTGTCAAACCTCACTCCTGAAGAGTTTGAAGATCAGTATGCTTACAGTGGAGTTCCAATAGTTGTCACCGATGCCACATTGTCTTGGGAAGCTCTTAAGGTTTATTGTTATTTTTATATTATGCAATCAATTATATTGTGTGTATGGTTTGACGTTATCACAAAATATTAAATTGGATATGTATAGGTTTTCAATTTTAGGTTTTTCAAAAAATTGTATACTGAAACTGAGCTCGGAGAAGCAGCTAGAGATTGTCAATTTTTCCCCTATAAAACTGAGTTTGGAAGTCTATATGACGCTTTGGAAATGAATAGTGAAAGAGCAAATCTAACGAATGGAACTAAATCATGGTGATTATTTAATTTATTATATACATATGTGGCATATTATAGCTTTGCTTAATATAAATTTGTATTTCAAGGTATATAGGTTGGAGCAATTGTCACGACAGTATTGCTAGAGTTCTCCGTCTTTATTATAACAAACCGTATTTTTTGCCCCATTCAGCTGAAAACAATGCTATAGATTGGATATTCATGGGGGGACCCGGTGATGGAGCTCAAATGCATGTATGTTTAAAAATATATAGTGTATGTAATATAAAATATATGATATATGTAGTTATGATTTTGAAATATTTCTTTTAGGTTGACAACGTTGTACATCCATCATGGCAAGCACAGCTTAAGGGCAAAAAGCGATGGTATCTTGCACCACCTCCAGAATGTCTCTATAGTTGCACATCAATGGATGTAGTAATGCATCCTGGAGAAATTAGTGAGTACTATAAACTGAACTAGGATAAAAAGCTAATAACACGGATTGCTCCAAGTGTTTTGTATTTTGTTTTAGTTGTAGTCGATACAAACCGTTGGTATCACAAGACTGAAGTCTTATCTGGTGACATGAGCATAACAATAGGAGCAGAGTATGACTAATGAATATGTATGAAGATGTTTGCTACGAATGGAATTTGGGTGAAAAACAAAAAAAAATGAAGAATAGATGTTATGAATGAGATAAAATTTTATTTTAATTCTTTAGTATATATATGCCAATCTCTCATAATTATTGTAACAATATTAAAATAGCAAATAATCGTGATTGTGCTGCAATTGCAATATTTTTACGACGCGAGTGGTACAATAATTAAAAAAAATAATTAAGAAAACATTTTATAAAACTATATTTATTCCATAGATTGATTTACAAACGATAAAAGAAGCATCAATATAGCAAATGCACAATTGTTACAAATTTTATTGTTAAAATATTGATAGCGTTACACACTTCATACCCTTACAACCTATGATAAAAGCGACAAAATATCACATTTGTTTTTTTTTCTCAATACTTCTCAAGGAAACATGTTCAGATAATACGAAAGCGTCGAAAACTCAAAAGCGGAGAGTTGTGAGCAGGGCCGGACCAAGCAATGCGCCTACTGCGCCTAGGCCAGAGGAGGAGCTCCTAGTCCGTTGGGCTCTTCAGCATTCTTAGAAGGTGCACTCAATCCGGCTCTGGCTGATAGCGACGAGGATCTTAACTTAACAAGAACACCTTGACTTGTCCTGGTCGTTGGGAGAATCGCTTCGCAGATAAAGGCTAGCACCCAAACGGTGGTCCTTATCATTGTCCGAAGAATCAAAGGCATTTCCCTGAAATCAATTCACCTTATCAATATCAAAAATCTATTTTGACTCAATCTATGTACTAAGAAAAAATATTTCCTGTTGGAAACCAACAGGTGTTTATTATTGAAATATGAGCAGGCTAACAATAGCGGCAACTATGAGTTACGGGAAGAAAATAAATTAGAATTACAATTCAAGCGTTCATACTTCTGAAAAGTTCTGAACGGATCAACAGACTTAAGGCTTTAATTGTATAACTTACTCGATTCTCTCTTTGTTCCCTTATTTTCCTAGCTAATGTTATAAACGATTCTTCAATATTGATATTTTCCTTACAGGAAACTTCAAAAAATGGCATATCAAAGTCATCAGCAATCTAAAAATGTCACAGTTAGTTTATATTCAATGATGCAATCAATTGTAGTACAAAAACCATATTGAATAAAAATAAATACCTTTTGACCTCTATCTTCCGTCACAGCCCTTTGTATACCCACCACTTCGCATTTGTTACCGACTAATACTTTGACCACATCTGGAGATGCATTCTGTAAAAACCAACAACATCCATCATTCAATGACCAATTCTTGAACCATTTCAATATAAACATAAGTAATATAGAACACTAACTTCTTGTATGTTTCGAAGCCAGTAAGATAGGTGATTGAAGGATTCTAAACTGGTCACATCATACATGATGAGGATACCCATGGCACCCCTGTAATAAGCCGTGGTGAGGGTGCGGAAACGCTCCTGACCAGCAGTGTCCCATATTTGCAACTTCACTGGGACACCGTCTAAATTTATTATCTTTTGCTTAAAATCAATACCTATGACAAAGCAAAAATATACAATTAAAGTCATATTTCAATAGCGAAAGTGGCATATTCATAAAAAGAAAATCCCTCTCATTCTCTCTCCCTCTCTAACCATATTTAAGATGATACATAGAATTGATGAATCACAGAACAAAGAAAAATCAATACCAAACACATACCCTCGATGTTCTGATATGACCATATTGATAAAAATTCCATAGATTTAATATATGACGAATGCTTTTTAATTTGTTTATACAGTATCTTTAGTGAGTACATTTGTTAAACAAAGATATAAAATTACCAAATAAACAACTGCCTAAATACACAAAGTAATTTTTAGAACACTACATACACACATGCGGGAACTATGTACATATAATTTGGCAATTTGTTGGTATATACGATTATAAGAAACGACTAAAAAACTAATATTACATCAATTCATAGTTTTCGCACCGATAAATTAAATCAAATATTTTTTGCGCGAAAGGTTAAGACGTCATGACTTTCCATCAAATTTTCACGACGACCATGTTGAAGGAAAATTCATTTCAAATTCGCGGAAAAATGGACGAGTAGTATGATTTTTATAACGAGGGGATACGATTGATCACCTTTTTTTTACATATTACAAATAATGCGATAATTTACAATGCGACCTCATCGATTACAAAAAGCATTTAAAATTCATACCATCTAAATCGTAAATAAACGTATCGTTTCGTACTAACCGATCGATAGACGACAGGTGACGTGTAAATAAGCACGATAGTCACAAAGGGACGAAAATATTCGCACAACATTATTGCAACACACTCAGGAATAAGCAGAATTAAAAAAATAGCAAAGATACGAAATTCAGCTACAGGGAGCGGAATGTTAATAAAGTATTAATACAACAAAATCAGAAATAACAAAGGGTGTAAGGAGTATTCACCGATAGTAGAGATGTAAGTATCGTAGTAGCGCTCGTCGCAGTACCTATGGACGAGACAGGTTTTCCCAACGTTGGAGTCTCCAAGAACGAGGACTTTGTATGTGGCAGAGAAGTCCACCGCCATGTCCAGTTGTCCACCTGAACCCAACCCTCCCCCGACCAACAATCCAACAACCTCAACAACCCCACCGACCGATCGATGCAGACGACTACCACCCCAACTGCACCCTTGTCTACTACACAGTACACAGTACTACAGTAGGTACACAGTGAGTATGACTAGTGTCTGGTCAAACAATACGACCATACGGATATATCGCTGGCAATATTGTCTACTCAAAATATGCTATTCGAGTCGAGATTTTTTTTTATTGTGAAATCTCTTTTGGGTAGTTGAATTAGATGAAGTTGCATTAGGGTTCTTCCGATCGAGTCGTTTATTCGTAATTCGAAATAAATTGGTTCAATAATATGTTAAATTTTACTTCCAATTGGATTCCTGTCGGTCGAAATTAAATGAAAATCATAATCAGTGTTTTGATGTGGCTACGGTGAAATACGGTGGTTTATTTTGGCGCTCTTCTAAAGGTCTCAAAATAGCGTTCTCGAGCACTGTTTAATAATGAGTATATGAGACACCCGTCCCTCGATTTACGCGGTAGATACGTTGCACAAGAAATCGCGTAATAAAAAACGTGGAGCTCGTACAAAATCGGGGGATAGGGTCGAGGATATCAAAAACCGCGTAAATCGAGGCACATCACTCATAAAATTTTGTGAGATGCGTACCAAAAAAAACCATGTAAAAAAATATGTACATACATACAAAATAAAATAAAAGAAATTAGACATAATTAAAATTTCTGGTTCATGTGGAGAAGAGCATTTCTTGGTTACTGCTGTTAAAAAACCTATACCTAAACTTTGTTTTTTCATTTTTAGTCATTTCTTTGTGAATTTCTTCATATTGTACATATGTATAGATATGTAAGCTTTTTTATCTAAAGCACGTTTAACGTTGGGGTCGATATTTATCACAATGGTTTACAGTTTTCTAGCTATTTTAATTCTTAGTGGTAAATAAATATGGCGCGATAAAAAAAAAAAAATGCATTATGAAAAACCGAGTAAAAGTGAAACCGCGTAAATACATACATAGGTATTGTCATTTGGCAAGGTTTGTCATTGTAAAATTTATTCAGTTATTATTGACAACGTTTCTCATTAGAAAAACACTTCGGCATTGTTGTATTATAATTTTTTTTATTTCTATTGTGAGAAATTATTATTATAAATAGTAGCGCAAGGGTCTGTCTGGCTGGACAGCTACCTAGGTAGCCACGGAACGCTCGCATACACTCCCGACACGTACACGTATACTCACTCACTCAAACATACATCCACAGCACGGGTAGCATGAAGCGCTCGCATTTTTGAACCATCGGAAGTATGAGTATACTTCGCGCTCACGGCACATTTACTCAGTTAAATACAGTATAGGTATATATGTATGTATGTACATAAATGATAAGCACTCAATGACACTGTCGACGGACAGTGACTGGCAATAAAATAACAATAATTTTAAGTATGGAAAAATATAACAGGTCACTGAAATAAAATTTTCGCCTGCGACGCATTTCTAGACACTCAAGTTTAAAAGTCATGCTATTAAAATAAAGAAAAAATGTGTCTATGTATGTATGTACGTAAAACTCAAGCTTATCTTATTTATGTATTATTGAAAAAAAAAACATTATTTCAACGAGGCATTTTTTTATGTTGTAATTTTGGTACTGGTCACTGATACGCTATACTCGGTCCAACTAAAGAAACACCCTAGTGTTGACTGATTTAGAATCGATTTGCGCATACTACCTGGGTCTCGACCGATGAGCTTCGGCACCATCTCAGCTTCTTGGGATAAACATTAACGATAACCAACCAAAGTCGTAAAGTGTAAAATAAAATTTAAAACATGTAACAATAATTTATTTCATTTAAAATTGAACTACAATAATAAGAATGGTATAATTATAATAAAATCATTTTTTGTCATATTCCTTACAACACGTTTTCTTGTCTGTACCTACATCGAGTGATTCCACTAACTCTTCGTTGAACATAACATTGTCTAGTTTTACAGTTTCGAGATTTATACGGGCTTCTAAAAATGAATTAAATCTTTAATAGTATGATAAAATAGCAATGTCTTCAAGAAGTTGATGCAACTCACCGTAAACATCGGGTTTAATCTGTTTGGCCTGTATCACTGTGGTTTTCAATTCGTGCTCTACGGCCAAGCCTAATTCAATCAACTGCAAGATTTACATATTTCAGTTAGAAATTCTATTGAATTATTTGTTTGAGTTTACTTTACTCAATAGTATACTTGCTTCTTTAATCTTTACGTTATCATCGACAAATCTATTCTTGCTAAATTCGCTGTTAATTTTAAGTCTCGCCATTTGAAGAGCTCTAATGTCGCCGTTGAAAATGTATTTCCGTGTCCTGTGTAACTTTTTGAAACAATTCAATACCTGAAAATACATGTGCAATTGTAAAAAATCAAAATCAATTTAATAGTGCGTAGAAAGAAAAGGGATGGATTTAAATGGCCGAATCCAATAAGAACGAATCCATTATGGCCGAACGAATAAGATCTAATACGAATTACGTAGAAAGTGGATTTGATTTGATCTAAAGGTAACAATATCAAAAAAATACATAAAAGATCGAAAATCTTAATGACGGGAGAATCACTGGTTAAAAGCTTAAAAAAAATTACTTCCAGTGTCTAATTTAATCTTTTTGGTACATTTTCGATATTACCTTTAGATCAAATCCAGTTTCTACATAATTCGTATTAGGTCTTATTTGTTCGGCCACAATAGATTCGTTCTTATTGGATTCGGCCATTTCAACTGTGATATAAAGACGAAAGACAATACCGTAATAGAAATGTACAATAATTATTCGTGAAACATTTTCATAGCAATTGTATTGTATTTACCTCGCTGCGTAAAGCCATGTTTAGATGTTACGAAATTTTATTGATCAACTGTAAATTCAATGTAAATGTTAACCGTATCTCCTTGGAATTTTGACGGATGAGTTGGTCATAAGAATCTAAAATACAACCATTAAAATGTGTACTTTTTTTGGAATTCCAGCAAATGAAAAAATAAATTAATGTATTGTCGTTTCAGTACGCTAATTATTTGTTTGATATATGCCCAAAATTTAACAATTTATACTTGAAAAACAACTACCCCTACCCCTTTTTTTAAAGTAAAGTACCCCTTTTTTTACTTTCCATTAGACTTCTTGACTATTTTTATATTAGCCGGTGTGCCCGTCATGTGATGGTGGATTCTAACCCCACCCCCCAACTTCCATTGGTGCGCGCTGCTTTGTACAATAACAGTACAGCCCATAGATCGTTCGACAGTACGTGAAACAATTGAATAGGTACAGATAGCGGGAATCGGTCTTATTCGTTTGGCCATAATGGATTCAGCCATTTCGGATTGTGAATGTGCCAATTCCCGTCGTCAGTACAAATATTTTAGCACATTCACAATCCATTTTAACGACACATCGGTATGGACGATGAAAAACACGAATCATGAATGACCACCATAACAGATGTTTGTTGTGTTGGCAGTGCTAGCGTAACCGGAACGACCCAGGCAGACGCTTACACTAATATGTGTAGTATGTATTCCAAATAACATGTTTTTTTATATTTCTTGGTTAATTAGCATCACCCCTTCAGCTCACATGAATGAATTTGGTTAGATATTCTAATGAAGACCATAGTGTACCAATTTTGAACTGTAGATGGATATTTGCGTTGAAATAAAACAAGTTCATCTTTTAGAAATGCACAATAAAGCAAATTAATTTATTCAACAATAAATAAAATTGAAAAGGTAATAAACTTCTACAAAATAATATGCATCTGTATAAATGTCGACCTAAAAGACACCAGAGATTCACTTTTTGCGTATGTATAAAATGCATAATTAAACCAGAATTTGACTAGTACATTTACTTATACAAATCGAGATACATCAATTTAAATACAATACAAACTTATACAAAGACGCGAGCTTCCGGTGAAGTCGTCGACATGCTAGTGAAGAAGCGGTTATTGAAAGATCTTTATTTCGAAGATTTTAGTACATATTGCGAAACTTACGTGTATTTCACATTGTCATTATATGCCTGAAATTTATTAATTATTGTCCAATCCTGAAAACTAAATGTGATTAATTGCAAATTCAAAGCCAAATGCCAATGAGTGAATTAGTAACATTTCAAATGATTTCCGATAAGGTTGACAAATGTATGAATGAGAAAACATATATAAATCTCAGCTTTATGGCATTGCGTGTTAAGAAAATATAAATCTCAAAGTTTCGCTGGAGTTAAACAATTTTAGCATATACAAATATGTATAAATATAAAGAATTCATATGTTCAACATCAAAATAAAATGATAAAATCTCTATTTATACAATGTAAATTGATTCAAATTTTCAATAAAAGAAACATTTAAATAATAATCTTCTAGCGGTTCAATCAGATTGAATCGTTCTATAGTAAAACATTACATCATTGAAAGATGAAGGTATACATCATTGTTTTATATAATTTAGAGCGTTAATTTTAAAGTTATTTATCATCATATGGAACAGGATTGAATAACCAATTAATTTACCGTACAACATTGCAAATCAAGAATAACAATAACAATAATATGTTTCCGATTACAATCAAAAATTGTAATTTAGTAAAACTTAAATTTTTCTTTCTAGATGTTTCAGTTCCAATGTGAGCAATATTTATTATAAATTATCATATAATGGTCGAGTAATAAAGTATTCTATGGTAATCTTCATATTGATTTATGACTGTATAAAAACTTGGTCACTTTCTAAAACAAAAACAACAATAAATCATCGTAAAGAAATATTCGGTAATTTTATTCTTAAAATTATGTTAAAACATAAACGCACCTCATCAAAATTGAAATCCTCCCATGGGTACAGATTGATCCGAATTGAATTGGAATTGATCATTTGAGCTCGATACGCAAGGAGCAATTCTACCATCTTCCTCTTCTGATCCGAAATAATGTTCAATAATATCGAATGCTTTCTGATATATTTCTATATTTTTATGTGATTGGAGATACTCTATTTTATCTAAACCTGAAAATACAAAAAAAATATTAATTCAGCAACCTTTCTATACACCACTAACACCGTCCAAATGAATAGGAATTTTTACCATAGCATTCTTCGATTATAACAGCATAGGGATTCACTTGCTGGTTAGAGTGATCGCCGACTTTCAAAATATTTTCCAGACCATTAAGGGCAACTTGAACGGTTTTAGGATCTTGCACAGTAAGCAATTCGCACAATGGTGCTATGCAACCTTGATCGGCTAAATATCTATTAATAAAAACATTTTAAATAAAATAATAGTTAACATCTTACACCAGATATGATCTTACAACATTGAAGCTAGAAAATCACCTGATTTGATCGTGCGAGCCACCACTTGTCGCATTCGTTATAGCCCAAGCTGCTTCTTTTCTGGTCTTATACGAATCCTTACCTAATACATTTATTAAAATAGGAAAAATGTCGGCATCTATAACGGCTTGAATCTGTTGACGGTTGCCTGCGGTAATATTACTAACCGTCCAGCAAGCCTCTTTTCTCACGTCATCTCCCACTCCGCCGATGAGTTTCCGTAAATACGGAAGCACTCCACAGTTAATGATGACTTGGGTTTGACAATCATCACCGGTTACAATGTTACCAACAGCTCTGAGTGCAGCCGATACAACAGTGACTTGCGGAAAACTAAAAAAAGAGACGTTAACAATATAGAAATATTTGCATACAGGAGATTGTTATTCAACAAAACATCATCGGCGATATATAATTACTCGAGCAATTCAACTAGTCTGCGACATATTCCCGTATCGATGACGGCTTGAATTTTTTCATTGGGTCCATCTGATAGATATGACATCGCCCAACAAGCATCGCTGAGAACGTCCGGATCGTTGTGGAACAGTAAATGAGACAATACTTGTAAACCTGAAACGGCAAAATGAACTTGCGTTAATAAATGATTTTGTTTAACTGTGCATACAAACTGTACTCAAATGTAATGTAACCTGGTGAAACTTGTTCGAAATTCGGTGGAGGACTTTTTCCTCTACATAAGTTTGAAAGAGCCCACACAGCATTTCTTGTAGTAGAGAGCCGAGTAGATTTATTTAACAACCTGAAATAATCATCATACACGTGTTAAAACTGACACAATACAGTGTATATACATATTTATGTATATACATATTTATGTATATACATATTTATGTATATACATATTTATGTATATACATATGTATGTACCTACATACATATGTACATATGTATAGTGTACTTACTAGTTAAAAAAGTAGTAGGTAGTTGAAAAATGTGAGCGTTTTGCAATACCCGTGCCGTGCAAGCATTTCGCAGCTACCCAGTCAGGCAGACCCTTGCACTATTAAACATCGTAATTTGAACTATTTATTATTCCCTCCCCCATAACACAGCTATCGTAATTGTTAGCCATTTCATATGTCAATTATATTCACACTCATTGATAGTCAACAAGCAATACTTCAGTGCTTCCCAAACTTTTTAGTACCGTGACCCACTTTTTAGAACGACAGACTTTAGCGACCCACCTAGCTTTAATGGACATGAGGAGTAGGAGTATTTATAAATATACATTTTTTAATACTGTTTATATATGTACTTAGCAACATATCCAGAGTATTTTTTATTTTTATATAATTTAATTAACGAACACAAGCAGCTGGGATTAAAATTCACATTTCTAAGACTTTTCGCGACCCACCAAAGATCGACTGGCGACCCATAGTTTGAGAACCGCTGCTAAATAAACTACAGTTTAGTTTATTTACAATATAATAGAAAATTTTAAAATAATTAAACCTGAATTGATAAGATTGTTGTGGGGACCCGGACCAATTAAAGTTCAAAGTATAGTTTTATATTCCATTGCATTGTTGAATATCGCCAATAAGTTTACAAGATTGCTTATTTAATTATGAATTGATAGCCAATGTGAAATTTTTCGTGCTTCACGCTACCCGTGCCGAAAGTTTGTGTGAATTAGTGAGGTTATGTAGCGTGAGCGTTTCGCAATACTAACACAATGTATGTGTGTGTACATGCCGCGATATGCGAGTGTCCCGCAACTACCCAGTCAGGCAGACCCTTGCGCTAATATATATATGTAGTAATTAGCATTGCAATTGTATAAACTCGACATACTGCAAAAGTGGTGAAAGAATTTCTGCATTGAGAACGCAATCTCGACAGTGTGCAGAGTCCCCGGCGATATTTCCGAGAGCCCATACAGCCTGTTCGCACACATCTTCGTACGGACTGGCCAGAAGTGATACAAAAACTTCAACTGCTCCTGCGTCTATCACCAGACGAGTCTGCTCTGAAGTGCCGGATGCTATGTTAGTTAGAGACCATGCCGCCTCAAACTGAAACATTTCAGATGCAACTTAAAATACAAAAATCAATAGTAAACAAATACACCAAGGGCTTGACTAGCGTTACCTGTAAAGTGCAGTTAAAGTCGTTTCTGAGAAATTCAACAAAACGGGGCACAATACCCGTCTCTATAACTTTATCTATCGGAGGATTCGGTTCTCTGCTGAGAAGTTTTCTGAACTTTTGGGTGGCTTCGAGTTGATCTTTTAAATTATCACTGTACAGAGCGTGCACCATTTCCGGTGTGATTTCATCTGGTGCATTAGTGCCATTTGAGTCTCCCTACAGTGAGGATAAAATACTCGGTGAGACATATCGAAATATATAATCAACGGTGAGGATTGTACGATGATTGATTACCTGAAGCGAGTCTAGAGATTGAGGAGTCAAAACGTTTCTGCGTTTGAGCAATTGCTGTTCTCGACGCTGTTTGCGTAGCTGTATACCTTCCTCTTCTCTTTTTCTCCTCATCTCTTCGGCACTGAGGCCAGTGGTCTTGAATCTATTTTTGTGAGCACTCATCTGCAAAAGCAACATCAGATTATTTCCTACAAATAAACATATACCGGTACACGACGAGTTGAACATTACTATAATACATTATAAGGTCAGTATTCAAAGGCCTGTAATTTTATCGGGTAACTTTTCCGATTTTCGGTCAGTTGTTTTAATCAAATGGTGTGTAATTTTAATAAACGGTCAAAAAGTTTTATAATGGATCAGTAGATATCTACCTAAGAGATCGGTAAATATATTTAGCAATTGGTACTAAATGGTAAGAAAAATTTATATATACGGTCGGTATTTATAACTAACTTAACGTATTGATTAAATACTGATCGATTAATTAGTTGCCTTTAAAAAGGAAGTTCATTCTTCCAAAAGCGCTCCATCCTAGTTTCATTAAGATTAAAATTCTTTAAGTTTTAATATTTTTATGTTATTAATAATATTTCTTTAAACTTGTAATTTAAAATCTTTTAAAGAATTTCAAGTCTGTACGTCGGTCAGGGCTGGTCAACACACTTCACTTGTTTTTTTTTTATTATATTAAAATCTGTATGCCATAGTAAACAAGCCACCTTGAGGAGAAACACCTTCACGTCCTTTCTCCCCAAGACCCTCACATGAGGCCACCACCACCCCAACGAATACAATCTGTTGACCTTTCCGTTGGAAACAGACGGTCGTCCAGCAGGGCTGGAACAATCCATAGTCACCACAACTGTTAACCCACTCGCATCAAACAATACTTTCGCATATCGATGACCAATCGAACGATCGGTATTTAAAGTTTATTGACACTTTTGTGAAAGAGTTACTCACCAAAAATATATACTTTTAGTGACCATTTTCTTGAAAACTTACAGACCGTTTACCGATTAATCACATTCTTTACAATTGTAATTTGCTATTGATACATCGACATACCCTTTCAACAGTTAATTGCGACTAATAGGAGAAGACTTTCTAATGAAACCGATGCAATGAAAATCCTTCACATATCTATATATGTATATACATAAGAGCCTCGAGTGCGCGTACGTCGATCGGGAACTTATGACACACTTTTTACATTAAAACTTTGCATCTGCATCACAATTGTTAGCCCACTAGCGTCGGAACGACACTTTCGCATTTCGACGACCGATAGAAGATTCACAAAACAAAATTGCAAAATCGGATATCCTCGAGCCAAAATATCAAGGTCGAACGATCGAATCGACGCAATCAACGAATACGAATGCGAAATAGCAGTTGCATCGAACGAGCGATAATCAAGAGTGTACATATGCAAATGCATCGTATGCACTTTCGATAAGCGTGCATATATATGTATATCGCACGTTGCGTTAGAGCGAGACGGCGAGAGCGGGAAAGTCAACGAGTGCGAGCGAGAGGGAAATACAAATGATCTTGTATGAGGTAAGGAAATGTCAAACGAGCGAGGGGCGATCGGGTGAAGAGTTGTGTGGATAAACTTGCCTTCAGTCTTCAGCCTTCAGCGGGGGAGGTCGCTGAAGTGCGGTTGTCAAATCAAATGGACTAGACGAGGAAAGTGGCTGTGGCTGTGGCTGTGGCTGCTGAATTTGTGACGAATGTCGAATGTCGAATGTCGATGTCGATGCGATGTCGATGTCGATGGCCCACGATCGCGCAGGCAGACAACCGTTGCACGCGAAAGACGGCTGCCACTACAACGGATCGCACTCTTTAATTATACTAGTTTCGAATTTGAGTCGTTTCGCTGTCTAAAAAATCGACGCGGTTAATGAGCTACAGTGAATTTATTTTTAAAAAACTTAATGAAGTTCTTATACTGGTGGGGTGATATTGAAGGGAAGATGCGTTTGGATCGTCAATATTATTGAAACCACGCCCCCTGATATCGCGGATTTCAAAACATCCGGATTCGCATCAATATAATCACGATACTGTAAATACCATCGATATTGCTTCAATATGGATCGCGTGATAATATTGATAGTGTGATATGCCCCCCAAAAGAAGGCGTGCGATCTTTCGGAGTAAATAAGACAATATTACTCATTTAGATTGTTCGATTTTAGTTCGAAGTGCATAAGTAAAAGAAAAGATATACTTTAGATTGGAAAGCGTAATCGCCGTGTGCAATACTAAATTCTCTAAAATGTAATCGAAAATTTCATTGCGGCAAAACGGCATAACTTCTGGTACCTTTTTAGGTGGAAAAAATTGCTGAAAAATCTAAATTTGAATCGATTCCTCTTCTGTTGTAAATTTTGATTAAAAAAAAAATAGTGTATGTTTATTACATCGAAAACTTCTTTAGGTTGTACTTTAGCCGACATATATGTATCGTATTAGGACGTGACCCAAACAGGAACCAACTAGTGGGGCCTGCCACACTTGTCAATACGGATTATGATACTAGTATTGTTGGTTTGACGGAGTATCATAATACTGAAATAGGGTGTTACACTTATCAATACTATTGACGGCCTAGGCAAGTTTTGAGCTTAGAGCAGTGATGCACAACCTGCGGGCCGCGTAGTGATACATAACCCGCGGCCTGCAGGTTGTGTATCACTACGCAGAAGTCCGCTTCAGACGGGGTTTTAGTTAGGCGGCTTCTTAGCAGTGGTATTAGTGTGTGCGTGTGCGTGGGCGTGTGCGTGTGCGTGGGCGTGTGCGTGTGCGTGGGCGTGGGCGTGGGCGTGGGCGTGTACCCGGGGGGGAGGAGCTTAACTGCAGATGGCAACACTGGCGGCACAATTCACAGTGCAACTGACAGTTGTACTTCTAGCAAGTTCTAGCAACTGCAGTCACAGATTAATAAAGCTAGTTATTTAACAAAAAACATGATCGTTGAAGTTGACGAAAATGTTTTCAAAGTCCCTAGCGAAAAAAGTGACCAGCTATATGAAGTTGATATAGTTACTGGTTACTTGTAGCTGTGAAAAAGGTCGTTTGGGTAACCTTTGCAAACACCAAGCCGGTGTTTGTGCACTGTATTTTAATAAATTAACAGATACCGCAGAATATCGATACTCAATGGCAATTTTAGCCTTAGGTGATGATGTCCGCCGTAAGGAATTTTATGAACCATTGAGATTTGGAGATGTTAATCAACCATCCACTTCAAGTGAAGTAAACATGAAAACACAAACAGTAATAATAAAGAGTGAATTGCCGGAAACAGAAATAGCAAGTAATGACAGTAAAATTGCATTTGTTTCGGAAATGGCACAAATATCAAATGTCCATTTTCTCAACAGAGATTATCCAAAAAAGAAGCAGAGGAGTTTTAAAAGTACTATAAAAATATTCAGTCAGATGAAGCGATGTACCATTTTTTGACGAGTTTTAAAAACGCGATACGTAAAAAAGGATCGGCAATTAAAGTCAGCACTACAACTCCTGGTAGAAGATTATATCGCAATGGGACAAGAAAAGCACAAAAAGGTGGAAAGAAAAAAAGAAGTATAACAGAGTGTTCGTAATAATACACCACGTGCTAAATCACATTGAATATTTTCTGGATTTTCAAATAACTAAAGTACCTATCTTTTTTTTGTTTATTACATTTGTATGTTGGATTTTATTGATCATTTGCCAATTTTGTTTCCATTTCGATTATTCATTTGAAGCGGATGGTTGATTCACATCTACACATCAGTGCTTAATAAAATATATATGAGGGGGGATATCATCACTTTAAGCTAGAAGTGCTTTGAGTAACGATCTCTGCTTTGACTGCAGTCTTTTCAAGTTTACTTGTTTAAGTTAAGGTTTTTTTTTTTTGTACTTTTTTGGTCAGTCTTTTCAATTTTTACTTGTTTTAAATTATGTGTCTTGCTTTATGTTTTTGTTTATTTTGGTCTGTTTATATATGTATGTATACTTGAAGTTTTTGGTCTCCTCAAATTTTACTTGTTTTTAATTTATGTATCTTGCTTTTTGTTTTTGTTTATTTGGTTTGTTTATTGTATGTACTTGAAGATTATGGTCTTTTCTGTTTTTACTTGTTTTTTTATTGTCTGCTTATGTATGTATGTATTTTTATTGTCTGCTTATGCATGAATAAATTGTATCATTGTATGTATCAAAATGTCCCAAGGTCTGTTTCAATAAACAAAATATAACAAATTCAATCTTTTTTTATTTTGCATATTTCCATATATTTTTTGCAGATACACATCATCCACATCAATATTTATATATATATTCACATACCTATAGATAGATAGAACAACAACATATGTATTTTGTTATGGGACAAGTGGTAAATTATAAAGCAGACTTATTTATAGTATTATAGTCTTAATGTAATTTAAGTTTTACAAAATACTACAAGTTAATCGACTAGACTAGAGTACGGAGACAGTTTACTTTTTGAAGTCTACCACAATAGCGTTTTCACAGTTGACACATAAACAAGAGTGACTTTAAAAACAATTGAACTGTAAATTATGGTTACAAAGGATAATAAGAAAGACGGCACTTTAGAAAGGTTCCAATCAATCAGTTAGTAAATATATAACCATTTGCAAATTAGTAGAGATGTTATTGATTGCAATTGTTGAGATGTTCAGTTCATTTAATTGTCAAATACATCTACAACCCAGCTGTTGACCAAACGAAAAGATATTAAATAAAGTAAAAGACAACGGACAATGGATTGGTAGGCTTGCATTGGGGCAACATAATTAGCGCTTGCCATGACGACGTCTGCAAATAGAACGCAAATAGAATAATGTGAGCGATATTGGGCCATCAACTCGTAAGTCGGACAAACTTGCTAGAAGTACAACCGTCAGTTGCACTGTGAATTGTGCTGCCAGTGCTGCCATCTGCAGTTAAACTCCTCCCCCCCGGTACACGCATACGTACACACTAATACCACTGCTAAGAAGCCGCCTAACTAAAACCCCGTCTGAAGCGGACTTCTGCCACCGAGTACCCACAATCTGAAACGTGGATGCTGAATACAAGAATGTTACGTAAGCTCCAGTGTACACAGAGAAGCATGGAAAAATGTATGCTCGCTATAACAAGAAGAGATCGTAAGAGAAAAAAAAGATTTGTTTGTTTCAACAAGGTGATGTGCATGAAATATATTGCTACGACCAAATTTAATGTTCGACATAACACATAACCTCAAACAACGAACCGATCATGGAATGTCCAGACTTCTCCGAATTTCAAGTAAACACAATGCTTTAAACATTTAAGTGAGAGTAAAATTTGCGAAAACCTTCCACTAGTTTCCAGTTGTTCTGTGTTGAATTTTTGCACAATCTCATTTTTTCAACTTTATTATCAGTAAAACATGAAATTCTCAATAGCTCACACATATTCATTTAGCTTTTACTCCTATACGTTTTAAACATAATATTTTATACTAAACAGACATTGTATCAAAAGTAATAGTGCGATAACGGTGTATTCTCATGTTTCTGAATAAAATGATTAATTAGTATTAATTCAATTCTTCACGAAAATTTAAAATGTCTGTTTCGTTCTTACAGGACAGCCTTAACAAAATGAGATCCCTGGATGACAAAATAATATATGCGTTGAATACGACAATACCGACCGATTCGTTCAGAGAGCATTCCGACGCAAAAAATAACTGCCAAGAGTTGTTTTCGAAAATTCAGAATGGCCACAGTCAACGCGAGGTAGCAATTAAAAAATGTATCCTCGTCAGTGCCGAAAAAGTCAAGAAATTAAAAGAATTACGAGACAGCGACATAAACAACGTAGACAGCTTAAAAGACCTCAAGTCGGCACAAACGAGGGTATGTCTGAATTTTTAGCGAGATAATTTATCTTTATGGTGTATTTGTTTAATATCTGTATGTCTTGTTGCAGTTAAGATTATTACAATCCGAATTGAGCGTGGAAGAAGTTATCAAAGAGCGCACACAGAAATTGTTCAAGGAGAGATGCCGAAATTATTACAAGCCCAATTAATAAATACTGGTGCTTTTTGTAAATAAATTACGGTGCTTTAGTTTGCCTTTAAGCCCATTTTACAGATCGGTTACAGTAAAAGTTAGATTATATAATAGTATGAACATGCATTTTTATATCTTATGTAAATTGTTTTTCGTGTAGTTGTACAAGTAAAGTTTTAATATTAAAAAGCATTTTTACTTGCATTCGCACTATCTAGAAATTTGATGAATTATATTTTTTATTTTTTTTCACACTGTTTGACAAATGATAACCTTTTTTTGGTTCAGAGATGAAATATAACTTTTTTTTTAGATTTATGCCCAGTTAACACGAATCTGCTTAAAAACATCGTCTACCTTAACATGTTCCAATATAAAATAATTGCAACTGATAAATCTTTCTGTAAAGAATATATTATTGGTAAGTAACTTTTTCAGTCAGTAAATACCGATTATTTATATAAATTTACTTACCATTTAGTATTAATTACTGACCATTTGATATATTTACTGATCACGTAAGTACTGAACCTTTATAAAACTTACTCACCAATTCGTTAAAATAACTGACCCAATAAATACGGGCCATAAAATAATATTAACATTGGTAAAAAATGGCCTGTATTTATTGAATCAGTTATTTTAATCAAATGGTGATTCATTTTAATAAATGTCAGTAAGTTTTATTGAGGGTCAGTACTTGAGCGATCAGAAAATATATTAAATGGTCAGTAATTAATACTAAATGGTCGGTATTTAATGAATTCGTTAACTTTTACTAAACGTGTGTGAAAAAGTTACCAAAAATATATTTTTTACTAACCATTTTCTAAATATAATACTGACCACTTTCATGAAAAGTTACTGACTTGCCGTTACGTACATAGTTGCCGTAAAAAAAATCCCAAATATAAATACTTATTTTTGACTTTTGATTTGGACTACAAAACTACCTAGAAAGATTTGAAAAATGAAAGGTAAAATATCTGACTATAGCTTCCAATATTCATTTTCTGCAAATATTTAGAAATCGACGGCACAATTTCAAAAAATAGCGCGTTTTTAAAAACACGTATCTCCGAATATTGATCCAATCAGCATTTTTTATCACCGGATTCGTGTTCACTGGGCATAAATTTGCAAGAAAAGTTAATACCTCGTCTCTGAACCATTTTTCGCGTTGAACAATCAAAGTGAAGCAACTAAAATTCATTAGACAAAATTATGTATTTAAACAAAAATAGTACAACTTCTATTAAACACTAAATAATTATATCTATTATGGCTATTTGAACACATTGCAAGTTGATGAAAAAATTATATTTTCTGTCCACAATCTAAATAAATTCGAAACTGAAATAAAATTTTATTTGTATACGGCATAATAAAGATTCTCTTTAGCTTTATTATACATATTATTTAAGTTTCTTTGGCGTTGGCGCTTTTATTTTTTGCGTTGACTTCTTTGTGCCAGTCAACATTCATCTGAGCAATGGATTCACCTCTTGAAGCCGCCTTCCTTCCAGTGATGACCATAACTATACAACCAACCAACCCAAACCCAATCAGTATATTAGAAGCGCGAATCCGAAATTTAGCTTTTGCTTTTTGCATCGTGTCTACGCTGTAAAAATAAATTTATTCAGAATCAACATGATAGCAAGTGAAATTAAAGTAATATGTATAATGAAAGGTAACATACGACACATATTCGGGTATTTCCTCAGCGGTCTTGAACTTGCCAGACCAAACTAGATAACGTTTATCCATTGGGCTGGGCCTGTGACGTATGTCAATGTTCATGGGGTTTTTTGAATTACATCTGACATTGTGTGAAAGATTCGATAGCGGATTTTCATATCTTTGAAAAATTGAAAGAAATCCTTTCGGTAGGTTCGCCATTCTGTAATAATAACTACAAGACCTGCAATACACAAATTTATGGTTAGTTAACTAGCATTCGAATCAACGATGAATTATTAGAGTATAACAGTATTCGGATGATCACTTGAGCTTAAATTCATAAAAAAACATCGGTGTAGAATGAAATGAGTAATTGAAAAACTGTGATGTAATTGTTAAATAAAAATATATTGCACATAAAATTTAATTTATGAAGGTAAAATATTCACAAAAATCTGAAAGTCATAGAATTTTGCTGGAAATATATCCAACTAAATACAATACTCACTCGAATAACACTTACGATCGTTTTGACAGCTTTGACAGCTACACTCGATGTTGCAACCATTAAAAATTTCATATGTATGTATGTTTCGTATGTAAGTTTTCTCATTGCTGGATGAAAACTCGCCACCCGCATTATTCATAAGACCGGCTCTCTGGGCGAGAGACAACGCCATACCGTGTGAGGGACGTACGTACGACACGAATACGTACCCAGTATGCGCCCGGCCTAATGGTAACATCACACACACCAAACGTGTGATGAAAGAACTTCGTGAACCTATAAAATCTCGCAAGATTTCTCTCTCCCTTTTGCGCATCCAAATGCAAATGCGCAATTTAAGGATATAAAATAACGACGATCATTCCAGCATCGTGAGTTCTCTCACACCTTCTGAATCATCTCCATCGATGACCAACACTATCACCTACTGCTACAACAGCCATCGACGAATAGCAGTTCTCTTCAGCCTCTCAAACCGTCCAGTGCTCGAAATGGAAATTTTCACGAATGGGAGCGCTCGATAATTTTCAAAAAATATCAAACGACCTTTTTTTTTAACTATATGTATAGAAAATGTACGTAAATTTATATACATACATATATTATAACACCAAAACACTTACGTAACATATGTACACCAGGGTTGGGGACGAAAACCAAGATCCCAAATAAACTGCGGCCCAATCGTCCAAATTTTCGACCAGGAGCCCAGAAGTGTTTGCCGATGAAACAAAATGGCACACACACACACACATATGCATTTTTTTTAGTATACAGGCTGATACAATTTTTTTTTTTAATATTTAATTTTAACTTTACCCTTAATCATACCCTTAACTTTACCCTTAATAATACGGTATATACTGACTAAACTAACTACTCTAACTAAAGCAACAAACGATATAACAATCGAAGACTGAAAGGCCGTAATCAAGAAGCACGCTGTATTTCATAAAAGAAAGACATACAAAATATTTGTGTCTCTTTTACACTCGCAACAAGTAGGTACGCAAGAGAAAGAGACAGAGCATTTTCATTGTTACGTAGTGAATATTTGTAATAGACACTAAACTAATACATATATGAAAGCTTGGAGCAGGGATACTCAACCCGTTGCACGCGGGCTTTAATGCTTGATTGATTTTTAGTAATTTATTAAAGAACGTTCTTTTACATCTCTAGTAATAGTGCAATCTTATTTTTCCACATATAAGGTGATGAATACCAAAGAAAATAAGCAAAATACTTTGTACTTATATACGTAGTTATTAAGAATATTTAAATTTCACATATTTGAAATTTTAATTAAAATATGTTTATGAAAAGAAGGTGTATTTCAATTTATTTATTTTTCTATCGAATGTCTTAGTTAAATAAACAATAATCATCTCTCGCTGATTACCAGTTGGCAACCACTAATATAAACTTAAACAACGTTAAACTTATCTCTTTAACGTTGCTGTGATCCTAGCCGGAAAAAATTTTTTTTGGGCGCTGGTACCAGCAGGACAAGTTTTTATGGGACGCTCCCCATACATGAGGTAATTTTATTGGCGGGGACACCTTGTGATAAGAAGAGTATTTATAGATACGGAAACTATTTGATGAAGTGGATTATGCTGGAGATTGAAACGGTATAGAAGGAGGGGGTGAGTTTAGAGTAAAAGCAGATTGAAGCGATAATTTGTCCATCCTGGCATAAGAAATTATTTTCTAAATAAATTTAAGGGCTATACTCTGCTGAAATGTATTTAGATCTTTCAAATGTGTTGCGACATATCTCCCAAATGTGTCTGGCGCACTTTCTGGTTCAGGTGACAAAATTTTTGGATGCTATCTACCAGTACTTGCCGATTATTTATTAATTTTTTGCGAATTTTTTTCGTAGCCGGTGCTTTAAATACCAAAGAATCCCTTTGATAGCTTTGTTCAGATACCTACAACTGAATATAAATAAATGGAAAGAAACAGCTAAGACTTTCGAAGTGATTTGGCAATTTAATAGTTGTGTAGGTGCTATAGATTCAATAAACAGATGGTGCCAGAAATAGCTATTGTCTTTAAACATCAATTAGTGCTCTGATTTACACATAGGCCACTCAAATCCCCAAATCCATTATTCAACAAATAATATTCCAAAAGTAGCATTACAAATAAAGTGATCTAGGTATTTTGTTATCACAAAACACCTAAAATGCCGCCCGCCCATGTATATAAATAAATGAATATGTAATCCTTATCGATCTCGGTCGACGGCGAACGCAGATCTGCTCTGACGGTACTTTGAACCGAGTACTTTGGCGGTACTTTGAACTTGCGAATTCTGCGATAGTAAAACGAACTCGTGGAAGAATTTGTCCAGTCGCAGTCCAAGATGTCAAGAAGCGATGTCATCAAAGTCTGAAAACAATTAAAATTTCAAATGTCAATTCAACGATGATGGACAATATGTAAAAATAAACTTGACAAGTTTATAAATATGTAAACCTTCAAACATGACCAATAAATAAATAAAAATTGTAATCGCCTATACCGCATGTCATACCACTACCACCTATACCACCTACTACACCACCTATGTCTAGGTTATCGATCCTGGTGGACGCCGGCCTACTTTGAACCGAGTCTCTCTTAAAAATCTCTAATACCCAAACGAATGTCTCGTCGCAATCAAAGATGTACTCAATGGGCTATATCAAAGTTACAGTTTGCTGCGAAGGTTCATTCTTCACTCGGTTGTTCATTGGATTCAAACTAGTAGTCCTAAACTCAAATGATTTTAAGTATAATCGTATCGGCTGTCGGCTGTCATCGTTCGTATATGGGAACGCTGAGCTCGTCAAGTTCAAGGTATACCATAGCAGGGAATACTTGGAAGGTTATACGACTATCTGCCCTGCTCTAGAAGTAAATCATTGATGTATTAACGTAGTTCAATTATTGGTCAATTTCACACTTGACTGACGTTTCAATATGTCAACAATGCACATATACACGCTTCTCCAATACACTGTCAGGGAGGCGATTGTCAAACGGTAGGAGGTACAATCACTGGGGGTACCACTTCCGGCGTGCGGCTAAGAGACAAGTACCGAAATTTCAAATACGTTCGGTAAATTTAAGTTCTCTCATCAGAGGGACAGGCAAGACTGAAGTATTTTGAAATTTTGGTTCCTATAATGGTAGCGGTACAGCTGCTTTAGAAATTTTGTTAAAATAAGAAAGCCGACAATTCAAAGAAAGATATCGTAAATTATCAAAATGACCGATGCCCCGAGAGGGACCCGTTGCAGTTCGACCATAGTGTGACGGACAGTGCCGACCATAAAGCAATAAAACTTTTTGCGCATAAAAACCCTCGAATTCTAAATGTTATCTTCAAGTAACACAAGTGCATCCAGCTTTTTCAAAACATAATAATATTTTAAATGGCTTTTGGCTACAGATAAGATGCCTTTGTCGGAATTTAAATGTAAAGAATTTAATTTTCAGTCAAAGATTGTGATTTAGGAGTCATAAATGTAAAAAAAATTCACATTCTAACATTTTTTCGGCAATAATTATTGAAAGAGCACGGAAATTTTGGTTTTTTACGAAAGGGAGCGCTAAATTTACAGATTTCACGAAAGGGTACGCTACGTTTTCAAATCTCACGAAAGGGAACGCCCGCTCCCTGCCGCTCCCGCTGAATTCGAGCACTGAAACCGTTTTCATCGAGAACCAATACCATCACCTGCTGCTGCCACAGTTCTCGATTAATACGAGCGCCAACCACCTCGACAACATGAACGCCACCTGTACAACGTGTACCCTGGAACGCGCAATAGCTGACGTCACTCATCGTAACTTCGTCTACGACACATAAACAACTGTATCAGACCTGTACCACCGATTGTATTTAAGTCGTCAAATAAATATCTCTAAACTACTACCACAAGTTTAATTATTACTGTGACGGATACCACACCACGCCAACATCCGTTCCACTATATTAGTGACCACGACGTATCACCATAATGTAAAAATTTAAACAAAGTGCCTTCCGTCCTGCTTTCCTCTTTCACGTATGCTTTCCACTTTCAATTTCTTCTAGCTATTCCAAGCGTTAATATTTCCACGCTTCTGCACATGCGCTGAATTATTTTATTGAAGATTTTAACGTCACAATTGACCAGGAACCGTCTAATAAAAATGAAAATTCGATTTGGCGACATTTCGAATTCAATTTAGCGACATTTAGGTTGGCAGCAGTGCGAGCTAATGTGGCCGCGTTTGACGTTTCGTGTGTGTTCGTTTTTTCTTGCGTCGTATCTTTTAGCGACGATTTTTGGCTCCAAAATTGCGATCAATTGACTTCCGGTCGAGATGGGCGGTAAACAGAAACAGGCACAACGCACCAAAAACAATGCCAGGGTCTGAACATTACTATTTCGCAATATCAATATCTTGATCGGTTCAGCATTCCCCTTTCCATGTATTTGACTTGAATGTGCTCACAGCATAGCGTTTGCTTATAATTTTGACATTTAACATGTCAATTTCATTCATAAAATATTATGTATTTTCCATTTGCCCCTCCCCTCACCTGCTGATAAAACTCATACAAAGTTCATCAACGTTCTAAGATGAGAGCTTCGCATTAGAAAAATTTATTAAATTGATATTATACAAACTATTTCCGTTTCACTTAACAAAATAAAAGTTTCATACAATGAAATAACCATTACACCATTTTTAATTGTATCAGTTTGATTGCTTGTCTGATATGTACACTAGTCATCACTTTGTATGTATTATTCGTTTAATCAATTATAACATATTTCTGTTGCAGCCATCTTCGAGTAGCCGAAGTGCCGAAATATTGGGTACCAACGTACCCGGATTTGTGGGATTTTCAGCTAATCGCGATGGCGGATATAATACCGTATTATCCGGTTTCTCTTCGGTTGAAAATTTTGACGCAAATATGGATCCCAGTATACAACTAGTGTTTAGAAAAATGGGTAAAAAAGATCCAGTGACAAAATTAAAGGTATTTTAAGATACGTATACGTACGTAGGTAAATACTTGGTTTTCGCATTGAAAATTAATTGTGTCGAATGTATTTTACAGGCGTTGAATGAATTTACTGCCTACATAAATTCCGTGGAAGAAGATGTTATCTGTGGGACGTTATCATTTTGGCCTCGAATGTACGGTCAATTGAGTGCTGATTGCAATCATCGTGTCAGAGAAGTGACACAGGTATCTTTTTTTTTTTTTTATATACTGTACTATGTCGTTCACGACTTTGGTTGGTTATCGTTAATGTTTATTCCAAGAAGCTGGGATGATGATGCTCGTTGGTTCACACTCGAATAGTGTGCGCAGATCAGGCACGCACCCAGGATTTTTTCTTAGGGGGGGCTAATCTACAAAATATTTTACATTAATGTAGGATCCCATTTTAGAGGAAAGGGTGATACGGGTAAAATGAAACCGCTAGTACTCTTCAACATGCTTTATTGACCAAAGCACGATGCGGAATGCCACTATACAAAACTCTCCTTCACGCCATACACAACACGCCTTCTCGCTCATATTCAAATCCTACACTCGGCCATTCCTGACCTGTCATACGTCCTCGGATGACGTTCTTCTTCTTTCATGCTACAAGAACGTTCCCTGTCACTTCGTTACACTATTTCGTCTCCCATACCGTATCAATGTTTTCACCTTTCATTATTGTATTACATCTTAGTATAACAATAGTAAATTCACCTTTCAGTCTTGTATTACATCTTAGTACCACAATAGTAGAATACATAAAAAATTAAACAGGTATGCAAACATAATCGATAAGAAAATACTTTTTCATTAGTGCAACTTCAAAACTAATACAGAAACTGTCTTTCTTTAGCTTCATCGAATCAATTTTATGCATAGTAAATTTAGCAAGAAATAGCACAACATTTAGCAAATAATATAACGTTAAAACAGACATGCACAAACTAAATATTCACATATGCAATTTCAATATAAAATACATAAGTCATCTTAATACCTAATCATAAATTCCCCACATCAACCTTACAAATCACCATAACATCAAAATTACTCATTACAAAATACTAAATTACAATTCTCATTATTAAATTACAAAGTACCAATTAAAAGTTCGAACACAATCTTCAACAGTACATTAACTTAACTAATACAATTTAGAATAAAATAGACGCTATGTCTCGGTAGTACATGGTTTCATGTACTCGGCGAAAGTACCAGTTTTTCAGGACCCCACTAACTCCCCCACTCAATGAACGTCGTATCGGTCGCCTGACTGGGCCTTGGTGACCTCATACGGACCGAGATAACTCCGGTAAAGTTTCCATCCTTCCCCGAATTGAGTTCTCTTGATGGCAACCAAATCACCAACGGCATACACCCCTGCCCGCTTCCTCCTCAGATTGTAAGACCGACGGTTCTCTTCCTTAATCTCCAAGAGCCGCCTCCTACTCGATTCCGTAGATCATTTCGGCCCTCGACGACCTGGTCTAGCTGATCTTCAATCAGCGGCAGCGGATAACGATCTTTGACCATCTCTTTAATTAGCCTTCTGGAGTTGACACATATTCGCACCGTCTGGTCTTTCAATAATTTGTCTTCTTCGGATTCTGACACAAGCTTTTCGTACAATACGATCGAATCTTTCAACTTTTGAATATCTTGTTTCATCACATCTAGTTCGTTTTGTTTCAAAGACATTTGAATTTCAACATCAGATAACTGCTTTTCACGTTGACCATAGTTCAACGACAACTCATCAAACTCCTTATTTTTTTCAATGTTATTTTCTCTTCAGATTCCGATACACGCTTTTCATATGATACAACTGAATCTTGCAACTTTTGTCGATCTTGTTTTATAGCATCTAGCTCAGTCGTCTGTAAAGTCATTTGAATTTCAACATCCGATAACTGCTTTTCAAGTCGACTATAACTCGATACATCACCGTCGGAAATTTCAGATGTAGTCGATGTTATAACTTCATCATTCAGTACATCACTCTTAGATTCAAGTCTCAACCGTTTATTGTCGGCGATCAAACCCTTGATCTGTCGACTTAACGTATCGCATCTATTCTCCAAGTTCAATATACGCTTGTCTTTCTCGAGAACATTTTGGGCACACATCTTGGCAATCAGCTCAGTGGAATGAATAAGCGCCGATATTCTACTCTCAACGCTAGTTTTATCGTCGTCGATTGGTCCCATAACGTTATTGATACCAACGTCTTTTGGGATGCTGCCGTTTCCGGTGTCAACTGCTGTAAGGACTCTCCTTTTCTGCTTCTCGCAATTGGCAGCGATGTGGCCGAATCTGTTGCAGTCGAAACACCGCGTCCCTCGGCTCCTCACTGGACACGCAGCTGCTATGTGTCCGATCTGGCCGCAGCCAAAGCATCTTGACGACCTCAAGTCTCTGTGGCCTTGCCTTTCCGTCTTTTCCTCGCTCTTGCTGTCCATCTTCTCCACTCTGTCGCACGGGGCTGAAACTCTCTGGCCCATCACCCGTTCCAGTCGCTGAATCTTTTTTTTCAGCGCCGCAATGGATTCGGCTTCGAGAAGCGCGACTTTTCGTGGTCCTTTAGACCGACCCCATTAATGATGTACTCCATGATAGCCGCTTCTTCGATGGAGTCGCATTTACTTGCGATCTTCTTGACCCGGTATACGTAATCAAGCCCGTCTCCTCTTTATTTCTTTTGGTGAGGCGAAGCTCGTTGTGAACTTCGGCACTGCTGGCTTGATCACCAAACTCCTCCAACAATCTCTCCTTGAGGATCGCCCACGAGGTCAACCCTTTCTCCGACTCTAGGAAGTCCTTGGCCGTGCCCTCGCAGAACCGCCTCCCATAGATTAACTGCTCCATGGGGGTCCACTTAAATATTTCTGCATGCTCTTCCATGCTCCTCGTCCATGACGACACCAGCCCACTGTCTCTCCCGTTAAATTTCGGGGCGTATCCCTCGAAATCCATTGCGCTGAAAGTAGTTACCCGATTGATTGTTCTCCTCGGCCGCGTCACGCTTAGACAGGTATATCGTCCTCGTCACTTTCATTGGTGATGTCGACCACGAGGTTTCTGGCGCATAACCTCTCCACCAGCGCTTCGGCCATGTGCTCTTTGCGACACGGCATCTTCTTCGTCTTCGTCGTCGTCAGCACTCAGCCTCTGTGCTGGGTGCTCCTCTGCCGTAGCGTCTTCGTTGTCGTCATCGTCTTCGTCGTCGTCATCGTCTTCGTCGTCGTCATCGTCTTCGTCGTCGTCATCGTCTTCGTCGTCGTCGTTAGCGCTCAGCCTCTGTGCTGGGTGCTCCTCTGCCGTATCACACTGTCTTCTTCCGATCCCGGACGAGCCCCCCAAATGTAGGATCCCATTTTAGAGGAAAGGGTGATACGGGGTAAAATGAAACCGCTAGTACTCTTCAACATGCTTTATTGACCAAAGCACGATGCGGAATGCCACTATACAAAACTCTCCTTCACGCCATACACAACACGCCTTCTCGCTCATATTCAAATCCTACATTAATGATATGATTGGCATTTTCATTTTCAATGAATATAAATATGGTGACTTCTGGAAATTAAATATTACATGGAAAAGTATGAACTTTTAAGGATGAAAATTTGTTTTTTGTTGAAAATTTTATTTTAAAACAAAAAATACAGTATATGTAAGCTTATATTTAGTATTGTAAGTCGGGAATATTCTCCAAGAATATTAGAGAATTTTCTTTTTTCTTGGTTATAAAACAGCTTTATTAATAGCTTTTTAGAGGATTCTAGGATATTTTCAGAACCTAATGAAGTAATAGGACTTTCTAGAATGTCTGAGAGCATTTTGTATGACATTTTTTCATTCTGATGACACTGAATGTGTCATTTCGTCATTTTAACATATGCACTACTAGCATGAACGCTTTCCGCGAAATTCTCACAGGAATACAATGCTTATTAACTCTGGAAGCAATAAATTATGTATATTTTTATATTGTATATTTTTTATATTTTTATATTGTATATTTTTTATATTTGTATATTATGTATATTTTTTATTGCTCTGGTTATGATATTCCAGTGAAAATGTTCCAACTTATGATTTAATCATTCATTTAAACTTAGCACAAAAGATCGTAAAAATTTTATCATATTCACGCCCCATTAAATTTAGTTCTTTTCACGGATACTAAAAACATGTGTACAAGAGTAAGAGAGAACTTTTACACTTATACACGAAACAAAGCGGGATGAAAATATATTGAAAGATAGTGAGAATACTGCGTTTTAAAATCACATACATACATAATAAGAGAGAGAAATATTATTTTGAAAGGACACAATTGCAGTAAGTTATGTGAAAAGGCGAAAACTCTCAACTCAAACAAAAATTACTACATACATATGTACATATATATTTTTGTAAGCCTATTTGTGCAATTTTGATGAAAACTAATATTATTCGTGTAATCCGTATCACCTCTCCCAAATATTAGTCCGGATTAGAGGGAGTTTACTGTATATTTAAGCAGATACAGTAAGAGTTAGTATTTATTTATTTGAAATACATGGTGGCCGATGGAGCCCAGGGTAAATTACATTATGTACATAATGTACATACAATTTTTGCCCCCAGATGCTCTTAAACAGAAAATTCTCGGTTTGGAGAATATTCTCCAAACTATTATAATATAGTCTAAATAATAAAAATAGTATAAACTAAATAATAGTCCTATTTTTATTTATTTTTCTGAAGCTCATTTAAAATATCTTGAGGACTTACTTTTGTGCCTATGTATATTTAAAAGAGCTATACCATTCAAACGTTCTTGAGATGCAGTGTTTCTCAAATATGATTTTAGCCTTCGTAGAGTTGAAAAGGATCGTTCATTGCTGCATGTAGTAATTGGAAGTGTTGCTAGTATTTTTAGTAATATATAAATGTTTGGAAAAGCTAATTTGTCGCGACGAGATTGCGCATTTAGAGCGTTTTGGGTGGCATTATATTTGATAAATTTTCAAAAACATTATACCACATTCTAAACTCAGCTTTTAGAACGGAGTCATTTGGTGTTTGTAGATCGCTATTGTAAAATTCAGTAAGTTTAATTCATCCACTTCAAATTGTTAGGGATGTATTCCTTTAGGAAGTAGACAATTAAAATTAAATAGAATATCTCGATGCTTGGTAAATCTTTTATTCATTTGACTAAGCATGTGATCTGCAAAATTTAAATAAACTAAAAATCTTCGAAAATACTCCTCCGTGGTTTAATTTGTCAAAATTAGATCTTGTTGAGAATTCGTCATTTCTTTTGGCTTCATAACTTCGATTCCAAAAAATATTGCTGTTGTGGAACTGCGCACAGCCCCAGACACATTCGTTATTATACAATACTAGTGTAAAGGCTCTCATCCACCAAGTACGTTGACATGCGTTACGACGACGTACGTGGATGTCGTACGTCGACGTACGTGGATGTCGTACGTCGACGAAACGCATGTCAACGTACTTGGTGGATGAGAGCCTTAAGCCTGTTGAATATCAACGCACGCTGAATTTTAAATTACGTAAAGCGCTTTTTTAATAGAGATCCCACTAATTGATCGCGCGGTTGTAAGTGACAAAAAAAAAAAAAAATTTTTATAGCGCCATCTATGTATTATAGCAATCCCGTAGTATCGATAGTATCAATTTTTTTTTACTTTACTATTTATATTATAATTATTAATTATTTTATATAATAATATTCTGCTATTTTGTAAGTGAGTTGTAATAAAAAAAAAAAAACTTTATAAAGCGCCATCTAATTGACAAATGGAAACGATAATTTCCATAATTTAATTAATACCCAATTTTATTTTTATTATATTATAATTATTAATTATTATATATATAATAATTATTAATTATTATATATATAATAATTATTAATTATTATATATATAATAATTATAATTATAATTTTGTAAGTAAAAAAAAAAAAAAATAATTATAGTTTTTATAGGTAGGTAGGTAGGTAGCAAGGTAGCATTCCAGACCGCTTATATGGGTAACAAAGGTCTCTCTCACCAACTGGGCCAGTAGCCGATTCGTCTATGTGCTCGCTTATCGACTTCGACGTCGTGCTTTCGAAACCCCGCACTGGTATTTTAATTATTTTTCCTTATTTTCTATTTATTGTAACCATAGGTAATGTTTAAAAGGACAAACTCATGGCCGGGCGATAGCGTATAGCATTAGTGCGATGACTCTTGAGCCTAAGGTCGTGGGTTCGATCCCCCGCTCGTTCTAGTGGTTTTTTAATAATTTTTCCTGAGCGAGCGTTATCAGCAGACAGACAGACAGACGGATTTCGGTATTATATATATAATAGTGTAAGCCCGTTGAATATCAACACCCGCTGAATTTTAAATATCGTAAAGCGCTTTTTTAATAGAGATCCCCACTAATTGATCGAAAAACAAAAAAAAATAGTTTTTATAGCGCCATCTCTATGTATTATAGCAATCCCCACTAATTGAACGCTATCGATACCCACTCAAAAAAAAAAAAAAAAAAAAAAATACTTTACTATTTATATTATAATTATTAATTATTATATACATACGTATGTGTATGTATTATGTATAATAATTATAATTTTGTAAGTGATTTTGTAAAAATCAAAAAACAAAAGAAAATAATAGTTTCTATAGTGCCATCTATGTATTATTAGCAGAATCACGATCCCTTTTGTAGGTAAAGCCGAGTCACGATATGTTTGAAAAAAAAAAAGGACTAAACCGACCAAGGGTGATAGCGTTAGCGTGATGACTCTCGAGCTTATGGTCGTGGGTTCGATCCCCCACTTGTTCTGATGGTTTTTTAATAATTTTTCCTCAGCGAGCGTTATCAGCAGACAGACAGACGGACGGATTTCGGCTATTATATATATAATATATATAATACACATACATTATTAGTCCACATTCCTGATAATAAATATTTTATATCAACTATATAATTTAAAATAATTTTAGGGGGGACTTAAGCCCCGTAGCCCCCCTGGGTGCGCCCATGGCGCAGATCGATTCTAAATCGGTCAAGACTAAGGTATATCTTAAATTGTACAGAGTATAGTCTCTTTGATACTCTGAACCACACGCAGTCGATTCGTCACACGCAACCACGAAGCCACGTACACTTCTGTATGCATAACATGTAACAAGTTGTAGTGCAGTGCTACCCAAAGTGGTAGTCCGCGGACCGACACCGGTCCGCGAGCCCTATGTTGCCGGTCCGCACAGTTATCTCAGATTTTTGACCAGATCCTGATATTTTATATTTAATTTTATAATTTTATATATTTTATTATATTATATAAAAAAATAAAATACTGACACTCCTAGAGTTGTATATTTGTTTGAATGCCTACACAATTTCTATTGGGTTAAGACTTTCAGGTAGTTGGACCTAAATTAATGGAATATAGAATATAAAATTGGCCGTTCGGGGTTATTAACGAGCAGTTACTATGGATCCTTTATTTTAGTAAAAAAAAAAACACTTGCAAAAATGACAGTTAGGCCCGTAGCGCACTAGGCAGCCAGAACGATGAGAACACACTCACAAATAGACAGCGATAACATTGTAGATACAATTCATCAGCCCATCATCCACTCAGTCTACCTTGCTTTTTCACATTCTCTCGGATACTATTCCAGTATTTCTCGCGTCCATCTGCCACTTTGGTCATACTTCTTACCCATGTATTCCTCTTACAATCTCTTGTTATACCAAGCATACATCTTTCCATGCTTCTCAGTGTGCACCGGATTTTACGTAACATTCTTGAATACAGTATCCACGTTTCACATCCATACGTCATAACTGGCAGTACGCATTGGTCGTATGCCTTCTTTTTAAGCATAGGGAAATGTTGGATTTAAAAACTATTTCCATTCTTCTAAAATCGCTCCATCCTAGTTTCATCTCTTCTTCTTTACATCCATTTTTTTACATTGTATTGTAAATTTTTGAATAACCTTTTGATTTCAGATTGCTCATAGTGCTTTGGTCGCCAAGTGTGGACGTAGTATAGCTCCATACTTGAAACAGTTGGTTCCTGTTTGGCTAACATCCCAGTACGATACGTATATGCCGGCTAAAGTACAAGCCAAAGAAGCTTTCGATGTAATAAACATGCACTTTTATATTTTAATCAAAATTTACAACAGAAAGGGAAACATGTCAAATTTTGATTTTTCAGAAAGTTTTTCCACCTAAAAAAGTGCCAGAAGTTATGACGTTTTGCCGCAATGAAATTTTTGATTACATTTCCGATAATTTAGTATTGCACACGGCGATTACACTCTCCAATCCAAAGTATTTATTTTCTTTTACTTTGGATTTATGTACTTCGGACTAAGATCGGACAATCTGAATGAGTGATTCGTTTTGTTTTAAGATTATTTACTCCAGAAGAGTGTGAATCTATCTACGAAAGGACTGTTGTGATGAGTCTTCAAGGCTACGAGTTCTTCCTGAATAATTTACCGGATGAGCATTTGGAGTGGTTGTACGATCGCCAAGCGAAAATTTTAGACAATAAGAGGTTTTGGGAACTGCGAAATCAAAAGTCATCACTCATTAAGTCGGTATTCTAATATAGTGCATTGTTTATCGTAAAGTATAACTCTTAAACTGTAATTGTGTGCAATTTATAGATCGCGTTTGTATGCAGTAATAGGTTGTTTATGTCGTAGACTTACTAAATGGTTTACACCCAAATACGGAAAGAAGGCTTGTGACTTGCTTTTTAGTCAACTGTCGGAGAAAGATTTCGAACTATTGGTTTCTATTTGGGAAAATATGATATTGTTGATGGCCTATGTACCTGTAAGTGTATAATTTGATTAAAAATATCAATACTTCTAACAATAAAAAATTGTATCATATTTTTAACATTTTTTTATTTTGTATTGTTTTCAGAATTGGTGGGAATATGTAGATATAGAAAATTACGTCTTAGCAAATATTTTCAGTGTATTGTCCGATGGCGGTAGAAATTGTGCTACCGGAATTGGACCACTTCTTTTACCACTATTAGTACACTTATCGACTATGAAAAAAGATAATATAACAGATTTCTATAGTAAATTTTTAAATTCAATATGTATAGGGTAATTTCATGCTCATTAAATTCATTCGAATATCTTTACTATCGGATTCCAATAATAAGTTTATCAACTTTCAGTCTTGAACAACGTTGGGTTATGTCTTCAAAGTCTGGTTGCAACGCTTGGTTGAGCGGTTTAGTCGAATGTTTGGTACACATTGCAAACATTGACACAGCATCAGACGTCAACTCCCAAGTGCTGTCCCAGTCTATAAGGTCTTGGCTCAAAACGGCCGTGGAGCCGAAGACATTCAGTAGTTCGTTTAACTTTGTCAAGTTGAATGCGGCACACTTAACAGACGTGTCAATTTTGTGGACCAAAAATTCATTGATGGACAATGGAGCGAAGTCTAATACTTTTTCCCATTTGATTCGTGTATTTTGGCAAAATTTCCTGTACGTTTTAACGTCACAAATAGACAACATGATAGTAGATGATAATGAGATTAAAAAAGTCACCGATCTTCATTTGGAACTGCTGATGGGATTAAAGAACGCCGGCAATAATAAAAAGAAGTTAACTTCTCACGTCAAATTCACTATTGATCACATTGTCGGCGAGCAGAACAGCGCAACATCGGATGACAAAATTGAACCGGTTGAAAATGTGGATGTTATGCAACACTTTCAATATTCTTTGAATAGCTCGACGCACGAAATTTGCGCCAGATATCTTCTACATGCAAAGTTGAAAAATATATCGGCACCCATGTTGAATCCTTTGCACTCTATTGTACGAGAGTTCGACTCTCCACAACTTCACTGTTGCATGTCACAGGCTATAACAAAAGACTCTGCAGCTAAAGGGATGAAAATGTACACCGATTGCTATTCAAATTGGCTGAAAAGTGATTCTATGCGATCGCAAGCCGTAGTCGATCTCAGCTTTTCACTTTTGATCCATTTAAGTTACGACGATCAAATAATCATGCTAAAAAGCTTCAATCAGGTATTTAAAATAAATAATATCCGAGTTGAACACTAACTCTGTCAGCTTATTAAACTTAAACGCATCATTCGTTCTAGCTTTCATTGCCAGTGATAAAATGGTGTATATCTCGTTGTATATCACATCCGTATTCTTCAAACAAAGCGGTGTGCGAATGGCTGTTGAGCGAAACGGTCCACGAATCGCTCATAGCTCTGAGCAAACTTGTCGTAACACACGGTGATAAACGGCACGTAGAACTCTTGAAAATGTGCTTCGCACACACCGATGGTGGCAGTACGATATAAATTTATACGTTACTTGAAAAATATTGCAATTATTCCACTGTGCATCTACTTAATGATTTGCGTTTTGTTGCAGACATTCTCATTAGTAAAAGGACGTGTTCATCAATTGTGAACATTTTCGAAAATTCGCTGTACAATGGGGATTCGGAACATTTGAACATATGTGCAGCATTTGCATCCCATTTAGCTGCAGCCATCAGCTCAAACATGAGCGACAGTAAAGATTATGTCAAATTGTTGTTGAGTTTGTTCACTTTGAATTGTAATACACAGGTATTTTAAACGTAGCCATGCTCTTACATCTTATAAAATCGCTCACCGATTAAATTCATCAACTTATTAATGTTTTCCAGAACAATACCGATGTGCTGATGGAAGATATATCCATGGAAGTTAATTCATCTTGGCGAGATGGTCTATCTACACTTTCAGATGAAAATATCAACAGTTTCATTAGAAAGTCTTCTGCTATTATTCTCAATAAGCTGTTGAAAGGGTATGTCGATATATCAATAGCAAATTGCAATTGTAAAGAATGTGATTTGATGAGCGAGAAAATTAATCGGTCAGTATTTAATAGATACATAGATAATCATATTGTAGAGATAGTTGAGAATTATTTATACTCTGAGCAATTGGTGATTATGACTGGATCTAAAGACGAAGAATGAAACTAGGATGTAGCACTTTTATAAGAATGAACATACTTTTTAAAGATAATTAATTAATCGGTCAGTATTTAAATCAATAACGGGTCAGTAACTTCACTACTATAAACCGACCGTTTATATAAATTTACTTCAGTTTAGTATTAATTACTGATCACTTGAGTGCTGACCGTTTATTAAAATTACTCACCATTTTGGTTAAAATAACTGACCGAAAATCGGAAAAGTTACCGACCCAATAAACACAGACCAAAATGAATCATATTTTATCCAGTTAAATTATATAAAATTTAGTAAGTGTGACAGTTTGAAATACAAACATGTAGCTCATCAAATCGTGAACTTATCAATAAAATTGGCGATGTCTCATTACGAGTGATAAAATAAACTTGCAATTCTTTTCAGCAACGCACTGACGATACAATGTATCAATGCACTAGTAAATATATCGTTAAATTTGATTGACTCGTGCAAATGTATCGATGTGTCCAACGATAAAGGTTCCAATCATTCGTACAACGTTATGATTATACTGCTGAAAATCGACTACGACGAGATCAAACCGGCCGTCGATAAAATTATGCTGTTGTCTTTGGTGACCGACATCATCAATGGCAAACTGTACTGCTCGTCTTTGGATTCACCCGTGATGAGGGAGTTCACACACGATACGAACAATATACGCATCGCCGATTTGAACGTGAGGGAATTGAACAAAGTACTCAGTTGGTTATTGTATTCAATGAAGATAGTGGAGTCGGTGATGAATTCCAAAAATGATTATGAAAATCTGAACGTGATCGATAAACCCGACGGTAGTGCGATCGTATTAAATGTATTGCATTACATAGCCGCGATCAAAACTCTCTATGTCGAATATAAAGCTGTACGTATTATTCATCTATGATCAAAATCAGTTTATCTATACATATGTTGATTTAACAAATTTTATCATTTTCAGTGGAATTGGTATAACGACATGGCCAAACTGTTCGATCCGTTAATGACGTCAACGATAAATACTATAAACAATTTGACCGATAAGAATTATCAAACGTTATACGACTCGGTTAAGAAGAAATTCCAACAGGAAGGTTTCTATTGGACAATTTGTTTATATATGTGCGAACACAATTTGAGAATATCAAAATCGATCACGTGCCACGGCTCCGAAGTTGACGCGATCTTGAGTAACTTAATTGAAAAATTAGACGTTGACAATTTTGACGAATTGCTATCTATTGAATTTTACCACAATTTACAGGTTGATAAAATTTTCCTTACAATGAATGAATGATAACACTGCAACAAAAAATCACGTTTTTGAGTATCCCGAGCGGAGACCCAAAAGTGATTACTAATTCTGACCCACTGAATCCGAATATGATAATGAAATTTGTCGGTTAGCTCTCGTTTGTGAGATAAACGCGACTTCAATTCATCTACAGCCCAAATTTGTACGTTTAGACAAAAATACATAGAGAACCAATCCTTATAAATGCATTAAAATAAATTAAGTGACTTTCCAAGGGAAGTACCACTTCCGGTTGACGAAAAATTTTGAGTCTTACGGATTGTAATGGCTGGCAAATACCTATAAATATAAAGTTTCAGTCTAATAAGAAACGGTTTTCGAGTTATAGCGATTCTACACACATCTGCTTAACACACAGCATACATACATTTTCCAAAAATCATGAAAACGTAATCGGGGGATGATATCTGATACAAATCAGTCAAAATCTCGAGGTCGAATTTTCGCACGATCACAATACTTTATCCAATATGGATAAAGAAAAACTGTCCAACGTAACGCATAACACCAGAAAAAAATATATTTTTGACTTTTTTAAATTTGCTAGAAGTATTTGAGCTTTTAAATACCATAATTAATAGCAAAAAAATCTGACTATTGCTTCCAATACTCAATTTGAACACAGACATACTAAATTTTGAGTCACAGACGGCAAAAGTAAAAAAAAATGGAAAAATTGTCCATTTTTTTAAACGTTCATATCTCATAAATGAGAGCCAACCAACAAATTTCATATTCGGATTCAGTGGATCAAACTAAGTAAAGATTGACTAGTCTCCGCTGCGGTAGTTTTTTTTTGCTGCACAATGTAATTATAGGATCATTTTATGATGCAAATTTTTTCAGGTCCTTAAAAATGAGGGACACATTAAAGAAAACGACGATTTGGACATGAAAGTTGCATGTGTGCTCGCTATGAGATCGATCTACTTGACTCACTTCGCCAATAAGCCAAAAGTTGCTGATATCCATTTCGAAATAGAGGAATTTAAAAGTGGCATAACATCGCCTCTGATAAGTTTGACGACGATCATCGACATTTATTATGCGCATAAAGAGTTGATGCTTTACGACGAGTGAGTAAAGCCTCTATAGTATTACTAAGGGCACGTTTAATCGAGTGTATATCATTACGCTTTCGCATTGCAGGGACGTTTCATCGGTCAGTTGGGACGCCGTTAATTGCAACACGTCGATTGTGCGATTTCTGACCACGTGCATAAACATAGCCGGTTGGGAGTTGGAATCGCATCACTGGGACTTTATGACGATATCGGTATCCTCGTTCGTTCAGTCGATCGACAAATCCAAAAAAGGATGGGACTCACCAAAGGTACAAATCAACATTCAGTTTGCAATCCGTACAAGTCGTGAACGTACTTTTTAATGTAGTATTTTATAGGTTGCTCTACTCGGCACTGCCGTCTTCGAACTGTACGTCGCCGTCTCCAAATTTATATCTTCGATACTGCCAGAGAGTATCAGCAGAGAACCGACACAAGCCCTGCTCCAATTGCTCGACGAATGGAGAGACCTGTTCGCTCCCGATATGCACCAGCATATATTTGAAGTGTTCATGTCTATTTTCAGTATGTACATATAATTTGTGGTATGTGGTATGTGTAACTTTTACTTTATTTTCGTGTGTCCTTTTGCAGAGGATTGTACAGCACCGGAGAAGACAATATCGCCGTTGAGTATATTATTCATCACGTCCTTACACGATGTGATGCAAACTTTCCAATGGACGCACATTAAAAATAAATACTCTGAAGACGTTCTCATCGATAGTTTTCGAGTGTGTTTGGATATTATGGCGTCGCCGTCCCATCATATATTAAAGTATATGGCTAGTACAATTCTTAAAGGACTGACACCGCTGATGATCGAATATGATAGTAAGATGTTACATAGCTTTGTGGAATTCCATAGTGGGAACTCCTCGATGTTGACTTGTATTTTTATATAATTTTTCAGAACTCCAAGGCGACAAGTCGAACACGCCCAATGATGAAAATGTACCGACTGAACCATTACCACCGGTTAATCTGTCGGTGCACATAATTGAACCTACCCTGGTTCATATTCAAGGATACATGGACGCCGCCTTGAATCCTTACAAGTAATTATTCCTTTAACAAGTATCTAAAACGAACTGAATTAAATGTTTTATGGCTATTATTGATCTGATTGCCGGTTAAATTTAAGTTGTGTGACCAAATTAGATATCTAATTCATTGTACATTGGTAATGCAATTTCAGAATCGGCGAAGACAACTGTATACTGTTGCCGTACACAGATGGCCATAGTATAGCAATGGGTTATCTTTTCCTTTGGGAAGTATTGCTGGATATAGCTCAAGAATCTACTGCGTATTTACAACATGAATATTCAGAGTTTTTCAAGTGAGATTTTTTTAATGTGTAATATTATATATTCCGATCTGTCCTGAGGAATCTGCATCCACATTTTTCTTAATTCGTCAGGTCATCGTCCACTTGGATACCATTCAAGTATTTCTCGTGTCCATTTATTATCCATTCTTCTCACTATGTGTCCGGCCATGTTCCACTATATCTGCCACTTTGATCATGCTTCTTACACATGTATTCCTATTACGATCTCTTGTTATACCAAGTGTACATATTTCCATGCTTCTCTGTGTGCACCGCACCTTGCGTAGCATTCTTGAATTTAACATCCGTACGCATTGGTCGTATGCAGGGCTCGAAATGGAAATTTTCACGAATGGGAGCGCTCGATAATTTTCAAAAAATATCAAACGACCTTTTTTTTTTTATGTATTACATACACATATTTTTAGCTTATTGTTATTGACTCATCGATTAATAAAGCCTTATCCTTCACCTAATACCAAATGTAAACAATGTAAATTAAATTATAGAAAATGTACGTACATTTATATACATATATGTATGTATGTACATATGTATTATGTATAACACCAAAAAACTTATTCATGTATATTTGTAAAATGTATTATATACATACATGCGTAAAATTTAATCGCACAATTTACACAGTATATTTTTTTAAATTTGAATAATTGTTAATATCACTATTTAGTTAGTTACGTGCAGTAATTATAATTCACACAACTTTTAAATAGTGTTTGTAGTAATTAAGTGCAGAAATAAAAATAATCAAGTGATTCCCGATGATAGATTGAAATTGCCAATACGTTCTCTAAATTCAATGACACACACACGCATTTGACGCTTAAAAGGTATATACACATATTAACTCTTCTCTTACTAGTACGAGTTTTAAGCTCGCTATTTTACCGATTTAAAATTCAGCACACTTCCAATTAACCCTTTTAAACGAAAACAAAAAATAGTGTGGCCAGAACACTATCCCAATAAACATGTTTCAATATAAAATAATATTAACAGTGGGAAAAAATCCCAAGTGAAAATACGTACTTTTGACTTTTGATTTGAACTGGACAACTACTTAGAAAAATCTGAAAGCTGAAAAGTACTACAAATGAAAGATAAAATACCTGACTATAGATTCCAATATTCATTTTGAACAAGAAATTGACAGATTTTGAGACATCGAACGAACAACACCAAGAAATAGAAAAATCGCGTGATTTAAAAAACACATATATCTCTGAATCTCGAGCCAATCAACAATTTTTATTACCAGATTCGTGTTCACTGGGCATAGATCTATAAGAAAAGTCATATCTCGTCTGAAGCTAAAAAAAGTTCGTCATTTGTTGAACAGTGTTATTGAATTTCAATTTTTTTTTTCAAAATTATGAAAGTATACGGAAATTTTGGTTTTTTAACGAATGGAAGCGCTGAGTTCACAGATTTCACGAAATGGAGCGCTATGGTAACAGATTTCACGAAATGGAGCGCTATGTTAACAGATTTCACGAAAAGGAGCTCCGCTCCCATGCGCTCGTATGCCTTCTTTTTTGAGCATGGCAGAATATTAGATTTAAAAACTGTTCATTCTTCCAAAAGCGCTCCATCCTAGTTTCATTCTTCGTCTTTACATCCAGTCATATTCACCAATTGCCTCAAGTATAAATAACTATCAACTATCTCTACAATATGATTATTTACTGTGACTATGTATGTATATTTTGCGTGCAAAATTCATTAGACATAATTTTAGTTTTATTAAAATTATTTGTTTATGTAAAACTAATAACTTTTCAGGGAAGGTCAATACGTTGAGCAACTATTGAACGTGCTCTTCCGTTTACTACCCGGAGAACTATCCGAACAATCCAAAGCTTTGAATTATTTTAAAGTTCAACCGGTTCTGTCGTACAAAGGTGCCGTATTACATTCAGCATTCTGAAACTTCGCACGTTTTACATTCCAAATTGATTATCATCTTTGTTCTGCAGCACCGATAAACTGGGACCTCGTCAGTCGACTGGCGTGCCATCGTCTTCTGCGATGTCTTCACGGAGGATGGCTAGGAGTCTTTGTCCGTGGCTGGTGGGGCTCATTACCGACTCGATCCTCACAACACGTCGAACGAATCGTACAGGCTCACGTATCTCCATTACTGATTGCTTCCCAACTCTCGGGTGTTTCAAAACAGCAAAACAACATTCCAAACATTGAAGTAATATCCACATTTTTTAATCCTTCATTGTACATAACGTGTGATTTAATTTTGTCCATACGAATTCATTACAGCTGAATATACACCCTTCGGTCAACGAAGTCGTCTGTATATACGTGATTGAAGATTTGAAAATGGGACTCACAATTCAGTTGTGCAAAAATCACCCACTGAACAAACCTCGGGTTATCTCCAGCGGAACTCCTATAAATAATATGACTTGGCTGTCTATGTATTTATCGCATCAAGTATGTGATCCTTTACGTTTCGCTTTAAATCATATCGTCGTTTTCTTTATTAGTAATGTTGTTTTTAGAACGGATCCGTGTATCAAGCGATCAAAATGTGGGCGAATGCTGTCCAGAGAAAGATAGAAAGTACTCCGGTTTGTTACGTGTGCTACTGTAGGCTACATCCTACCACGGGACAACTTCCAAAAATGTTATGCCAGACTTGTAAAAATAAATTCCACAATGTTTGTCTGGTAAGTGTGACTTTTTCTGATTATTTTGTATGAAGTTAAATTTCGCAACATGCAATCATGGTGAATTTATTTTTTGTAATTACAGTATCGATGGTTCAGCACCAGTGGAAAAACAACGTGTCCCATGTGTCGAAATTTATTCAATGTGTGATTTGCAATAATACATTATAATAATACTGTCGTTACCTAAAAATTCTGTAAATATTATGAATTGTTGATTTTTAAAATAAATAATTATTTATTTTATTTGTATTTTTTATTATCGTATTAATACAAATTGGTTATAAAAGTGTTTATTTTGAACAAATGTTGCATGGTTACTTTATAAATCTGAATTAAATTCCTTCTTATTCTTTCGGTAATTCCCTCTCTCTCATCTTTACTAATTTATTCATCATCATCATTTTTCATCACCTGCCTGTCTTGAGCAATCTGCATCCAGTCAATTCCACACACTCTTCACAATTCATCAGCCCATCGTTCACTCAGTCTACTCAGCCTTGCTTTCTTTTACATCCTCTTGAATACAATTCCAGTATCTCTCGTGTCCATCTACAATCCATTCTTCTCACTACCTGTCCAGCCACTCGTTCACACGTTCTGCTATATCTGCCACTTTGGTCCATGCTTTTCATGCTTCTCCGTGTACACTGGATCTTACGTAACATTCTTGAATTTAACATCTACGTTTCACATCCATACATCATAACTGGCAGTACGCATTGGTCTGCCTTATTTGTTAAGCATAGCAGAATTTTAGATTTAAAACTGTTCATTCTTCCAAAAGCGCTCCATCCTAGTTTTATTTATTCTTCTCAGTGGGGGACTGGGACTGAAATCAGTGCTTGCCAGGAGTCAAAGGGGGCCCACCCAGGGTTAAAAAAAATTGTTTCCCCCGCCCATATAACAAAATTTTCTTCTTTCCATCACGCTAAAAATCAAGAGTAAAAAATAAATAAAATTTTCAAAAATTAAAAGTGCAATTATATTTTGCAATTAATTTTCTATCGAATTTCTAAAGTCAAAAATACATATTTTTTTACACAACTTTTTCCCGTGCTATTATGGGTTCATTTGGCCAGTCTTTTTTATTTCAACACGTTTATAGGGATTGGTTTTCTATCTCAATATTATTTTATTTGATCTAAAGGTAATAATTCGAGCGGTACGTGAATTTCAATCGAATTAAAACAAACATCCGCTAAAAAGTTGGCGCGTATGAGTGCGAGGGAGAAATTGAAATTCATTAACTTGAAAAATGTTGTTTTAATTTTAAAAATATCAACGTATTAAATATATCAAAACTCATACTTGAGCGAATTTAAAAACACTCTTTCAGTGGCTGTCGAGTAATCACGGTAAGTTAATGTGTTATATAATATATCCAAAGTTTTAGTACTTTTTTTAAACCTGTCTAAATTTCCAAAATCGAATTCCTTTTTTATTTTTATCGATAAGTTTTTTTTACCCTTAAGAGATTTTATTGTATACTGCAACTTTTCTATGCAAAACAAACAAAAGTAAACAATGTAAATTTTATAAAATAATTTAAAATTCTAAATGTTTCCACTCTCACAAACACTTTGTAATTATTCCTTGTCTGCTGTACGAGATGTTGAATAGTACTAGTTCGAAACACAACTAAAGTAAATTGTACGATATGAAGTTGCTTTAAATGTGTAAAAAGGAAAACATATGTTTTGGATTATGCCACTTCGAAGAAAGTAAAAGGATAATATTGAAATTTTCGAAGTCGTATTTAGCCAATAAAATAAAAAAGTTTGTTGGAGAATCGTACAAAGTTACCGACAGATTTTGGGAATAGATTTTCAACGGTTTTAACTGGTTTCTTTCGAAAGATCGTGGGTAAAAGTCGCTTTAAAGAGTTTCGTTTTCAATTTAGGTACAAGAAAAATGGCTAAAGCAAAATATATCCATAAATTACATTATATATTTCGTTTTAACCCTTGTCCTAGGTAAATAAAATGCATCATAAAAGAATGCGGCATAAAAGCGGCTTTTACTTTCGGTAGAAAACAATGCATAATATTTTCGATTAATATTAATCGAAAATCGGGCTTTTGAGGAGGGGGGCCCTATCCTATATTTCTATATACATGGATGTGTCTAGATTAGGAATAGATTTTATATTCGGAAACTGTTTAAAATTGTGTATTTAAATCTTACTATATTGTCGATGTTATTCGATACTAGTGTAAGCCCGTTGAATATCAACGCCCGCTGAATTTTAAATATCGTAATAGAGATCCCCATTACCCATATCGATCAATCCCCGATACCCACTCAAAAAAATTTTTTTTTTTTACTTTACTATTTATATTATAATTATTAATTATTATATATATAATAATTATATTTTTGTAAGTGATTTTGTAAAAATCAAAAAAAAAAAAAAAAAAAATAGTTTCTATAATGTCATCTGTGTATTATTAGCAGAATCACGATCCATTTTGTAGGTAAATCCGAGTTACGATGTATTTAAAAAAAAAAAGGACCCAACCGACAACTGGTTTTAGCAGATTGGTCTAACGACGTTCTTCCCGAGCCTGAGGTCGTGGGTTCGAATCCCACTCGTGCTGCCAAGCTTTTTTCCAATTTTTCCTCAGCGAGCGTTATCAGCAGACAGACAGACGGATTTCGGCTATTATATATATAATAATCAAATGTTATTTTGAAAGTATGAAGTAAATTTAAATCGCTGGTTGATGAATCGTCCAATCAAAATTGTTTTAATCAATTCAGTTTATATTATTCACGGAAATTTGTTTATTCTCATTTTTATTTCAGTAGGTAATTGTTACATACATAGGTATATACATAATCTTGAGGTTGGAAATGAGCCCACGCAAATGTTGAAAACTTACATTTCTTATAAAAAAGTTAACCGATCCTTGGGCTGTAAAAGCAGGTATTAGTTATTTGTGTATATCGTAAGAAATTTGTTTTGTTGAAATACCCAAAGTGCTATAATATCCTGTAAATTTTTTTACACGTAAAATGAAATAGTTAAAAAGTTATTTAATTTTACTGAGGGCCCATATTTTCTAACAGATAGCGGGGGCCCACTTGCCATCAGGCAATTTCGCTTGTATGGCCAGTCCGCCACTGTTCTTCTTTACATCCAGTCATATTCACCAATTATCCTAATATAAATAACACGTTCTACTATATCTGCCACTTTGATCATTCTTCTTACCCATGTATTCCTCTTACGATCTCTTCTTGTTATACCGAGCTACTGATTTATTATAGTTTCAAATTTATAAACAATGAAATTTACACACCTCAAAAATAAATCTTTCAGGACGTATCGTATTATTTTTCACCATTGTGTAATTTCATATGTTTGTCTAAATTACCCTGATGATGAAAGGCTTTCGAACAGATGTCACAATTGTGTGATTTTATTGTTATGAACCTTCATATGTCGACTCAAATATACTTTGAAAGGAAACTGTTTGAAACAGATGTCGCATTTTTGCGGTACTCTTTTGTGTACTCTTATATGATTGTTTAAACTGCCCACGTGTGAAAATTCCTTTGAACAGATCGCACATTTGAACTGTTTTTCTCTATTGTGAATTTTCATGTGTTTTTGTAAGTTGGACTCGTTGAAAAATTCCTTCGGGCAAATCTGGCATCCGTATTGTTTCTTTCTACAGTGCTTTTCCATGTGCTTTTTTAACGTGGACCTGTAAAAGAAGGCTTTCGTACAAATCGCACACTCGAACCGCTTTTTAGCATCGTGAAGTACCATGTGTTTGCTTAAATTACCATCGAGAAAAAATTCTTTAGAACAGATAGTACATTTGAATTGTTTTTCTCTTTTGTGAACTTCCACGTGCAAATTTAATTTACTCTTGCGTATAAATGCTTTTGAACAAATCTCGCACTTATGTGGTTTTTCACCGGTGTGGATTTTTACATGTGTCTTTAGATATTGTCTTAGCGAAAAAACCTTGTTGCAAATTTCACACTTGTATCTTTTTTTCCCGTGAAGTTTTATGTGCTTCTCCAAATAATACTTATCGAAATAAGATTTGGAACAAATTTGACACTTATGCGTTTTTTTTTTAGTGTGAAGTAAAATATGTTTTTCCAAGGATCTCTTTGAAAAAAATTCCCTTGAGCAAATATCACATTTGAATTGTTTTTCTCTATTTTCTTGAGATGATTTTGATTTTTCGATGACCAGCTCTGGAGGCATATTGCACGTGTAAGTTATTTCTTCGGTGTGCGAAATCATATGCTTCATCATGAGAGATTGGCGGTAAACTAACTTTCCGCAATAATTGCATTCGAACTTATTATAATGATTTTTTAAATGCGTATTTAGGTATGATCTTTGAGTGAACACCTTGGAACAAATGGTGCACTTGTAACATTTTTTTTTAGTTAATATCTTTTTATTCAATAATTTCTTATTTTTAACATTATTAGAATGTTGTACTACCTCCTAAAAAAAATTAAAGATTTAAAAATAGCACTAATTTGTTATATTTGCATAATTATTTTTAATACTGTATACCTTTGATTCTATGTGAGGTGAGTTTGATATTCTATCTATGAAATTTGAGACTACATTTAATTCAGTTTTGATACAATTTGCCTCTTGGGAATTTTCATTCTCGATTTCAACCATATCATCATCACTATTATTGGAGAATTCGATCGGAACCGAAATACTAAAATACTTATCATCTGTCCAATCCTGATCACTTAGTATTACTTCTTCCGTCTTTATACTAACATTTTTAACCAATCTATTCCTTAAAAACGTGTCAGTTTGAATGCAAGTTCTTTTGAATTCAGTAAACAATTCCAGTTTGGACTTGCACACGAAACATATTCGATCTGGTAGTGCATCACTTTGTTCAATCTGTAAAAGAATAATACACAGATAAATTATCATATCATATTCTCGTTTGAAAATAGGTCAGGGTAACTTGTATCTTACCTGTATCTGACAGCAGTTCCAGATGCGTTCAGACAACACCAGCGACCTTGGATCCCCGAAGATGTTCACCGAAGGCTTCGACGATAGACATAGACGACATTCCATCGTGATAAACAACGAAAACTATATTCATTAAATTTTGACAGTTCTATACACCACCTATCTACATTATTTTATACTTCACGTGCACTTGTCAAATTGTGAATGTACTTATAATGGCGTCCGTTGCGCATTCAAAAATATGCACGCCAGTATACATTATTAAATTATTCGATAATTTTTCAAGCTTTTCGAGGCTTCTCATATCTTAAAAAAATCAAAATGGCTCATCGCAAGACTGCATCAATTTTGTATTTCGCTGGGGAATGCATTTCTCACGCTGGGGTATTGGTAGTAGCCACTGAATGGGACATTTATCACACTATCAATATTATCACGCGATCCATATTGATGGTATTTACAGTATCGTGATAATATTGAGGCGAATCCCAATTGGATTCATGCGATATTGATGCGTTTATATCCGAAATCGAAGCGCGTCCAGCAATTTGGGATTTACGTTCGAATTCGTATAGCGACAGATTGAAGAAAAGTCCTGGGAGGAAGTGTATAAAATTTGTGCCAAGCTTTAGCGAGAAAAACAAAGCAGGTAAAATAAAAATATATATTTACATAAATATGTGTTCCAACAAGTAGATGGTGGTATCCGGTGAGGTTACGACCAAGCCGTAAAGTCCCCGCCGGAAGTAGTACTCTCAGTGAATGCACCTCCTACCGTTTGACAATCGCCTCCCTGAGAGTGTATTGGAGAAGCGTGTATATGTGCATTGTTCACCTGACGTCTGACGTCTGAGCTTCGGTATTTGGCAATAATTGAACTAAGTTAATACAATAACGATTTACTTCTAGAGCAGGGCAGATAGTCTTATAACCTTCCAAGTATTCCCTTCTATGGTATACCTTGACCTTGACGACCTCGGCACTCCCATATACGAACGATGACAGCCTGACAGCCGATACGATTATACTTAAAATCATTTGAGTTTAGGACTACTAGTTTGAATCCAATGAACAACCGAGTGAAGAATGAACCTTCGCAGCAAACTGTAACTTTGCTATAGGCCAGTGAGTACATCTTCGATTGCGACGAGATATTGTTTGGGTATTAGAGATTTTTAAGAGAGACTCGGATCAAAGTAGGCCGGCGTCGACCAGTATCGATAACATAAATGTGCGGTATAGGCGATTACATTACGTACATACAATTTTTATTTATTTATTGATCATATTTGAAGGTTTACATATTTATAAACTTGTCAAGTTTATTTTTACATATAGTCCATCATCGTTGAATTGTCATTTGAAATTTTAATTGTTTTCAGACTTTGATGACATCGCTTCTTGACATCTTGGACTGCGACTAGACGAATTCTTCGACGAGTTCGTTTTACTATCGCAGAATTAGCAAGTCGCAAGTAAGACTCGGTTCAAAGTACCGCCAGAGCAGATCTGCGTTCGCCGTCGACCAAGATCGATAACGATTACATATTCATTTATTTATATACATGGGTGGGCGATATTTTAGGTCTTTTGTGATAACAAAATACCTAGGTCATTTTATTTGTAATGCTACTTTTGGAATATTATTTGTTGAATAATGGATTTGGGGATTTGAGTGGCCTATGTGTAAAACAGAGCACTAATTGATGTTTAAAGACAATAGCTATTTCTGGCACCATCTGTTTATTGAATCTATAGCACCTACACAATTATTAAATTGTACTATTACATAGATGGAGATATAATACATGCAAGCCAAAGTAATTAGAATAATTATAAATATCGTTTATGAAATCCAAATATGCCACCAAGTTTATTCTGAAAAATTAAGTTAATCAACATCACAATTGTTCAAATCCCAGGATGAGCAAAATGTAAACATTATAAACTAAACTAAATTGTATCTAATATGTAGACAATAAAAATTACATTTTTAAGTTTTAAAAGTATATTTCACATAAGATTGAAAACAACATAAAATACAAAGTACATTTAAGAATTTTTTTTCCAGTAACTCACGGGTATTCAAAGAATATTACTGTTTGATTCCTTATTATCAAAATGTTTAATTTAATAGAATAGATGTTAAGCCCGCCTTGAGGAGTCACCATCCATCCAAATACTGCCTCCCCAAGACCTTCAAATGAGGCCACCACCCCCCCAAAGAAACCTTTCATTGGAGAAATAACCCCAACGAATAGACCTTTCGTTGGAGACAACAGTTGTCCAGCAAATAATAAATTATTGTTATTAATGCTGAAGCAACTGCACATCACTGCTTTTAAATGTAAAACTAAAACTTGTTAATAAAATAGTAATAAATAGTAATAGTAATTACTATAAATATTATAGTAATACCTACATATATGATAACCTAACCAAACTGAACTCTTTCCCGTACCATTCAATAGTCATCTGAAACAATAAAAACACATTTTAACAAACTCCACTGTAGGAATATGTAGAAAATGTAGAGGTAAGAAAAAAAATTCGGGTGTGGTCAACCCATGACTTTATCCATATATTTGAGGAATACAAAGAGTAACGAAATTAATTTTTTAAGTACGTAAGTAAATAAAACGCATACACCACCACCACACCAACCAAAATACCTATGCATACATACATATTGTAGCGTGAGCAGGATGTGTGGTTCGTGAATAGAGAGAAACGCAGCAGTATGGATGTAAGTCGTTTATTGGTTGGAGGTGAACGGTCCGTTCGCTCCAAGCCGCCGAGTCCGAATGGCCTCTGGGACAAACAGTGCCTACTTTTATAGTAGGCGGTCACAGCGCCATTGGTCCAATTTGGCGGGAAAAGTGATATCCCAAACGCCCTGCGGTATCCTAACGCTACATTGCCCCTCTCTTTAGAGGAGATCGTCTCGATCGACATACATATATACATTTATCAGTATAGCAGTAGTGCGAAATATACAAGTATTTTGAATTAATTACATAGTAGTCCAAATTTACACAATACGCTTAAACAAACAGTAAATATACACGTAGCCTTAAACACATACATCAATAGTAAAGTTATAATTAGCACATATCACTGTTGTGTCTCACTTATCGTGGCTTTGTATCGAGCCAATCGATCTAAATGCACCACTACGCAGCGTGTAGAGTTTCCAGACTCTTTTCTGATGCGGTACACGACATCGCTGATCCGTTTCACAATTCGATATGGTCCTTCCCAGAAGGACTGCAGCTTTGGGGAGCGTCCCACGTATCTGGCTGGATTGTATAACCACATTCGCTCGCCTTCTTCATACCGAGGCTCCGTTGCACGGACGTCGTACCGTGCTTTCATACGGTTGTGCTGCATTCGTAGGTGGGTTCGGGCACATCTATGAACTTCTGCCATTCGCTCGATCAACTGAGTGGTGTGTTGGTGTGGGTCTTGTGGTCCATTGTCGGGTGGGGGCCTCCGTACATCAGGTCGGCTGGTACGCGGAGCTCCCGACCATACATCATTGCAGCTGGTGATGCTCCTGTTGAATCATGTTGTGCAGCTCTATATGCCATGAGGAAATGTGGCACGAATGAGTCCCATTCAGTCTGTTGGTTTGCCACGAATTTGGTTAAATGGGCCAACAACGTCCGGTTTAACCTCTCCACCATGCCGTCTGACTGCGGTCTATAAGGGGTGGTCCTCGTTTTTCGTATCCCCATAAGACTCAGTGTTTGGCGAAACAATTTTGACTCAAAGTTGCGACCCTGATCTGAGTGTAATTCGTCAGGTACACTTAGTCGGGTGAACACTTGATTTACCAGAGCTTCAGCCACTGTTTCAGCCTCTTGATTCGGAAGGGCGATCGCTTCTGGCCATTTGGTGAAGTAATCCATGGCGATGAGGATGTACCGGTTTCCTCGCTCAGTGACAGGTAGTGGTCCAAGAATCTCAACAGCCATTCGCTCTAGGGGTGCTCCAGAGATATATTGACGCAGTGCTCCCCTATTCCTCTGGTGGGGTCCATTGTGTGCTGCGCATTCCGTACATTGTTCGCACCAGTGGGTTACATCGGCCCTACAAGTCGGCCAGTAGTACCGTTGTCGGATATTGTTGTACGTTTTATTGATGCCAAAATGACCACCTGTGGGTGCGGTGTGGAATTCCCACAGGATATCCTTGACTCTTTCCTTTGGCAGTACAAGTTGCTTTACTTGGCGGTTCCCGGAGTTGCTTTCCCAGGAACGGTAGAGTTTGCCGTCCTTCACCTCGAGCGTGTCCCACTGTGCCCAGAGTATCTTGACGTCTGGTTCCTCGGCGGACACTTCTTCCCAGCGTCGTTGCCCGTTCTGTTTCCAGTCGATCATCTTCTGAATAATCGCATCCACCATGCTATCTCTCTGGATTCCCACCAGTGCTACGGTAGCTTCTGTTTCTTCTTCATCGTGGACTGCTTCTTCGTCTCGTTTTTCTAGCCGCGAACACTTTGGACAGTCTTCCTGACACGGCCTTCGCGATAATGCGTCAGCGTTACCGTGCTTCTTCCCTGCTCGATGAATGATGTTCATGTTGTACTGTCCCAGCACCTCCAGCCATCGCGCAAGTTGTCCTTCCGGTTTCTTGAAGTTTCTTATCCACGTTAACGCCGAGTGATCTGTTCGCAGGGTGAACTGGGTCCCTGCGAGGTAGTGGTGAAAGTGCTGTACCGATTTCACCAAACCGAGCAGTTCCTTTCGGGTAACGCAGTAGTTGTTTTCCGTCTTGCTCATCGTTTTTCTGTAGTACCCGATCACTCGTTCCTCCCCTTCCTGTAGTTGCGATAGTACTGCACCGATGCTGTATTGACTGGCGTCTGTGTCGAGAATGAAATGGTCGTCAGGTCGTGGATGTGTCATCACCGGGGCCGTCACCAACGCATCCTTCAAGAGGTCAAATGCTTTTCGACATTCCGGCGACCACTTGAAAACACTTTCTTTTTCCGTCAGCTTGTATAGTCAGGCGAAGTCACGTACAAAACGTCTGTAGTACGTGGCCAGCCCTAAAAAAAACCTCGCGTGTGTTCTCGTTTTTGGGACACCCCAGTTTCTGACGTCTTGGATTATCTTCGGGTCGGTGGTGATTCCTTCGGGGGACACTCGATGTCCCAGAAACTCAACCTCCTTGCTGAAAATCTGGCATTTGTCGGCGTTCAGCTTCAGCCCAGCGGCCTGCACCCGTTGCAGTACTTTCTCCAGTTGGTCCATGTGATCCTGGAATGTCCGCCCGTGAACTATGATGTCGTCTAAATATACAAGTAAATTGCTCTGCATATCGCCGACGATTTGTTCCATCAATCGCACGAACGTTGCCGGTGCGTTGCATAGTCCAAACGGCATTACTTTGAATTGAAATAGGCCATGTTCCGTCACGAATGCCGTTTTTTCTCGGTCCTTTGGTGCCACTGGTACTTGCCAATAGCCGCTCTGTAAATCCAGCGTGCTGAAGGATCGCGCTCCGGCCAACTGATCGAGCGTGTCGTCTACCCTCGGGATGGGATGCGAGTCAATCTTAGTGACTGCGTTTAAGTGACGATAATCCACGCACAGGCGTGACGATCCGTCCTTCTTATCCACCAGTACGATGGGGGACGCCCACGGACCGAACGCTGGTTCGATAACGTCTCGTCGTTGAAGAGCCTCGATCAATTGGCAGACTTCTTGTTTCTTGGCTAACGGTGTTCTTCTCGGTGCTTGCTTAATCGGTCTGGCTTCGCCTACGTCGATTGTGTGTATCGCTGTGTCGGTTCGCCCGTGATCGTCTTGGTTGCGCGCAAAAGCCTTTTGATTTTTCCGCAACATTTCGGCCACCTGCTGCCTGGCTTCGGGTTGAAGATCGTCAGATGTGGTATTCATCAATGCGGCGATCTTCGGATGTGACGATTCCTGGACGGTCCTCCGAATTTTCACTACAACTTCCGGCTCCGTTAGAAATATGTCCGTCTTGGCATGTCTTAAAAAATCCACTCCTAAAAGAACGCTGTCGCGAATCGCTGCGACTGCGACTTCCCATGTGAATGTTTTAGTTTGGATTTCGATTTTAACGCGTATCCATTTGTTGATATGGAGGTATGCATCTGAGGCTTGACGTGCTTTTGTACAGCGCCCTTTTATGACTTCAAACCGGTCGAAAGGAATTCGGGCGAAAAAGGTCGTGTTTATAACGGTTATTTCTGACCCGGTGTCACACACCATATGACACGGTATTCCACCTATTTTTCCCTTCATTTGCGGTGATCCGCGAGTGCCGATTGCTTTAACACCGGGCCTTTTTGTTCGTTTAGTGATCGGTTGAGCCCGTATTCGACCGATCACTGCTCGTTTTCCGAAGAGGAGTCTTCTTTGTCATCTTGGTCATCCTTGTCACCTCGGTCATCTTTCTCCTCGTTGCGTAGTCTCCGAGTTTTGGTCTCTCGGCAAAACCTACTAGTGTGGCCTTCCTTTCCACATTTCCAACACTCGATTCGCGGTTGAGATTGTCGGGTTTGAAATTGCCGCTTCGTACGTGTTTCCGGCACATAACGTTTGGTACCCGCGATCGTCTCGCCACCCTTGGCGAGTTGGTGCGTGTTTGTGACGTTCAAGTTCGTGTTTGCATTGTGTGCGAATATTTTAGACTGGTGCACTGCATCCGCGATTCTCACGACTTCGGCTAGGGCTGTATTCGGATCAAGTCGAGCGACGGCTGCCCGAACCTCTGCATCAGCGATGGTATTCACGAACGCGCACACGATGAATCTATCGAGGGCAGCCGGTGCCACCACTCCCGCGAACGCCAACTCGGCGTGCTTCGTGATTTTGTCCACGTGCGTCGTTAGCTCCTCGTCGGTGCCGGCGCGCCACTTGCTGGTGACCGCTTTGTTGAAATGTTCGTATACCGACGTGCGGCTTTCGAACCTTGTTGCTAATTTCGCGATTAGCTCTTCCAGATTTTCTTGTGTCGTCACAGGAAGACGACATACGAAGGTCATGGCGGTCTCTCTCATCGTCGAACACAGTCTGGCTGCGACATTCCGTACGTGACCGTGGAGTCGCGTCGTAGAATTAAATCGGGCGAGAAATTCTTTCCCAAGAACCGGTTCCATCATACGAAGGGTACTCGATCCGTTGCCGGCTCGTCAACTCCAGCCGGTTGTGGTCGTAAACGGGTGACTCATTCAGCCGTGACGGAATTTGTTGTGAAAACGATGATTTGTCAAACATGGCAACCTGTTCGGGATTTAGTCGTAAAAACGACTGTGAAGCATCCTCGATTTTGTCAATAACATCAACCTTTTCGGGATGTAGTCGTAAAAACGACTGTGAATCATCCTCGATTTTGTTAATCACCTCAACCTGTTCGGGATGTAATCGTAAAAACGACTGTGAAGCATCCTTGAATTTGTCAACCGTTACTAGCTGTGACAACAGCTTTTTAACTTGCTCCAGTTCGGCACGTAAGTCGCTCTGTGACAAAGTTTCCGTCCGTCTCGGTGTAGTCATTGTCCCCGCAACTGACCCGCTTGGACGGACCTCCTCCCGATTCGGCTCCTTCTGTGGTGTCTCCTGGATCGCTTGTGACACTTGCTTGCCTTTCTTGACCATTCTGACACCAGTGTAGCGTGAGCAGGATGTGTGGTTCGTGAATAGAGTGAAACGCAGCAGTATGGATGTAAGTCGTTTATTGGTTGGAGGTGAACGGTCCGTTCGCTCCAAGCCGCCGAGTCCGAATGGCCTCTGGGACAAACAGTGCCTACTTTTATAGTAGGCGGTCACAGCGCCATTGGTCTAATTTGGCGGGAAAAGTGATATCCCAAACGCCCTGGGGTATCCTAACGCTACAATATCATGAAATTACTGTGTTGTGTGCGCGCGCGTATATAAAATACGATTTTCGGCATATATTCAAATAAGAAAAACTACCACTTCCGGTCGGCGGATTTTGATCAAAACCTTATCAACTCTTAAATTTTATATGGAAATTATAAATATAAATTTTCCACTTGATCAATGAGGCAGTTTCTGAAATATTCTGTGGTAAACTTTTTGACAAAAAAAAAAAACCCCTACTTCCGGTTGACTGATTTTAATTATTTATTTTTTTGTAACTAGAAATTTTTCTCAGGAGTACAACATTATAATATTGTGACGATACTACATATTTAAAAGGCCGAAAAAAAAAAAAAACAAAAAATCGTTCAAGAGTAAACTGCCATTTCCGGTAGTCAGATGTTGACCAAAATCACAGTATCTCTTAAGGCTAACGTGAAAACTATAGATATGAAATTTCGATGAAATCGCCGGTGCAGTTTCGGAAATATTCTGCGGTAAACTTTTCGACAAAAAAAAAAACTACTTCCGGTTGACTAATTTTAATGATTTATTTTTTTTTAAATAGAAATTTTTCTCAGAATTACAATATTATAATATGGTGACCATACTACATATTTAAAAGGCCGAAAAATATAAAAAACAAAAAATCGTTCAAGAGTAAACTGCCACTTCTGTCGGACGGATTTTGACCAAAATCGCAGTATCTCTTAAGACTAACGTAAAAACTATAGATATGAAATTTCAACTTGATCAATGGGATAGTTTCGGAAATATTCTGCGGTAAAAGAATTTTTGAATTTTCTACACGAAAAAAACCCTACTTCCGGTTGACTGATATTGACCAAATTCCTTATGGCTCTCACACCTTACGTGAAAATAATAGATATGAAATTTCAGCTTGATAGACTAGATAGTTTTGGAGAAAACACACATACAGACATACACACACATAGTACACAGACATACAGACATTTTTTAGAAATCATGAAAACGTGATCAGGGGATACCTGATACAAATCAGTCAAAATCTCGAGGTCGAATTTTCGCACGATCACAATACTTTATCCGATTAGGATAAAGTAAAAAGCATGTATCTATAGGTAGGCTTACCATACGTCCCGTTTTGACCGGGACTGTCCCGGTTTGAGCCCAGTGTCCCAGCGTCCCGGCCAGTTTGTCATTTTGTCCCGGTCATTTGGAAATAAATTTAAAACAAACGGTATCACGCAAATTCGTCAGTTACTAAGCCACCACGCATGCGCAATTTTGTGCAACGGTTTGCGCATGCAATTTTTTTCAGATTGTGTATGTAATTTGCTTGAGTCAGTGTTTGGGTTCTTGTCCGTTAGCCGCACGCCGGAAGTAGGCGTACCAACAAAAGTGCTTCCCACCGTTTGACAATCCCTCCCCTGAGAGTGTATTGGAGAAGCGTGCATTGTTTACATATTGTACTGACGTTTCAAATATGAAATTGACCAATAATTGAACTACGTTAATACATCAATGATTTACTTCTAGAGCAGGGCAGATAGTCGTATAACCTTCCAAGTATTCCCTGCTATGGTATACCTTGAACTTGACGAGCTCAGCGTTCCCATATACGAACGATGACAGCCGACAGCCGATACGATTATACTTAAAATCATTTGAGTTTAGGACTACTAGTTTGAATCCAATGAACAACCGAGTGAAGAATGAACCTTCGCAGCAAACTGTAATTTTGATATAGCCCATTGAGTACATCTTCGACTGCGACGAGACTTATTTTGATATCAGAGAGACTCGGTTCAAAGTAGTCCGTCGTCGACCGATTAGTGCTTTGTTTTATCTGGCCTACGTGTAAAACAGAGCACTAATGTTTAAAGACAATAACTATTTCTCGCACCGTCTAAGTTTTAGCTGTTTCTTTCCATTTATTTATATTCAGTTGTAGGTATCTGAACAAAGCTATCAAAGGGATTCTTTGGTATTTAAAGCACCGGCTACGAAAAAAATTCGCAAAAATTTAATAAATAATCGGCAAGTACTGGTAGATAGCATCCAAAAAATTTTGTCACCTGAACCAGAAAGTGCGCCAGACACATTTGGGAGATATGTCGCAACACATTTGAAAGATCTAAATACATTTCAGCAGAGTATAGCCCTTAAATTTATTTCGAAAATAATTTCTTATGCCACGATGGACAAATTATCGCTTCAATCTGCTTTTACTCTAAACTCACCCCCTCCTTCTATACCGTTTCAATCTCCAGCATAATCCACTTCATCAAATAGTTTCTGTACCTATAAATACTCTCCTTATCACAAGGTGTCCCCGCCAATAAAATTACCTCTGCTTTTTTAGGATGCTATCTACCAGTACTTGCCGATTATTTATTAAATTTTTGCGAATTTTTTTCGTAGCCGGTGCTTTAAATACCAAAGAATCCCTTTGATAGCTTTGTTCAGATACCTACAACTGAATATAAATAAATGGAAAGAAACAGCTAAAACTTAGACGGTGCGAGAAATAGTTATTGTCTTTAAACATTAGTGCTCTGTTTTACACGTAGGCCAGATAAAACAAAGCACTAATCGGTCGACGACGGACTACTTTGAACCGAGTCTCTCTGATATCAAAATAAGTCTCGTCGCAGTCGAAGATGTACTCAATGGGCTATATCAAAATTACAGTTTGCTGCGAAGGTTCATTCTTCACTCGGTTGTTCATTGGATTCAAACTAGTAGTCCTAAACTCAAATGATTTTAAGTATAATCGTATCGGCTGTCGGCTGTCATCGTTCGTATATGGGAACGCTGAGCTCGTCAAGTTCAAGGTATACCATAGCAGGGAATACTTGGAAGGTTATACGACTATCTGCCCTGCTCTAGAAGTAAATCATTGATGTATTAACGTAGTTCAATTATTGGTCAATTTCATATTTGAAACGTCAGTACAATATGTAAACAATGCACGCTTCTCCAATACACTCTCAGGGAGGGGATTGTCAAACGGTGGGAAGCACTTTTGTTGGTACGCCTACTTCCGGCGTGCGGCTAACGGACAAAAACCAGTAAAAGTAATTTTTTTCCTCTTCTTCCTCGTCCTTCGCAGTCATCTTCCTCATTTCCTCTTGATCCATGACATTAATTTGAAATACCATGACGATGGCTCGTAAATATTTTCTGTTGCTGTTCAAGATCTTTGGATTTTTTTAAATTTTTTCTACGTGAGCTTTTTGCTGCTTACTTATTTTCTCCTAGCTGCTTACTGCACCGTAGCAAGCTGCAGCCCGCGTGAAGCGAAGCTTTAAGCAGAGGAAATAAAACGAATAATGAAACTAGGATGGAGCGCTTTTGGGAGAATGAACATAGCTTTTAAATCCTATATCCCGCTATGCTTAAAGAAAAAGGCATACGACTTTTGTTTGTGGGTACGATAAAACAGGTTGAACTTTAAAATAATTCAAAGCCTTGGATTGTTCGGATAATTGCTCGACGTATTGACCTTCCCCGAAGAGTTATTAGTTTTACATAAACAAATAATTTTAATAAAACTAAAATTATGTTTAATGAATTTTGCACGCAAAATATACATAGTCACAGTAAATAATCATATTGTAGAGATAGTTGATAGTTATTTATACTTAGGGCAATTGGTGATTATGACTGGATGTAAAGAACAAGGTTTTCATCTGGTTTCATGCCTTAGGAGGAATGAACATAATTTTTAAATCCAAAATACAGCTATGCTTAAAAAAGAAGGCATTCGACCAATGCGTACTGCCAATTATGATATATGGATGTTAAATTCAATAATGCTACGCAAGATCTAGTGCACACAGAAAAGCATATAAAGATGTATGCTTGGTATAACATGAAAAGATCGCAAGAGGAATACATAGGTTAAGAAGCATGATCAAAGTAGCACACATAGTGGAACGTGTGAAAGTGACAGTAGGCTGGACACAGCGAAAAGAATGAATGGCAGATGAACCTGAGAAATATTGTAATGGTACCCGAAAAGACCAAGTGTTCGAGTAGTTCGAATTAAGAAGAATGTGTCAATTCAAGTGGATGTAGATTGCCCAAGACAGAAATGAATGGAAGAGGATTGGAGAGGCCTTCACCCAGCAGTGGATGGTGAACGGTCGAAAATGATGTAGAATTTGTGTTTACAACGATGCGACAGTTGGCAGCTACTGACATGATTTTGGGCTATGGTCGTGAGTTCTAGCGTTACGTCCATTCTGGCCGTCAAATAGTCTTTTGCGGCGAGCGGTTCTTCGACACGGCTGCAAGATGAGGTGAGGCGCGAATCCGGCAAATCTGATCACATCCGTTCGTGTGGCCGCCAACAGGAAATGGCAATCGTCAGCTTATCCCCGTTGTTTGTTTCAGGATCGGTCTATGCACGTACAGCGGCTACAAAATCTATCCAGGACACGGCAAGACCGTCGTCAGGGTTGACGGAAAGGTAATTCCTTTGGTGTTTTAACCCCTACCCTCGTTGGAATACCCCTGACTTTTGCACAGTGTATTCATGTACTTCCATCAAAACCCGCAAAGCGTGGCTCGCACTTTTGTCACAGGTTCAATTCGACCATTACTATTTTGAGGTTATGTGTTTTTAAAAAACATTCTAATTGCGTTCATTTGACATGTGTCAAATTTTTGTGATCGATCGCACTTGTGCTGACTATTATGAAAGCGATCCAAGTCACATTTCTTGTTTAAAACGATGAATTTTGAGTTTATCATTTTGATATTACTTTACGTTCGACGCTATCTAGCACCTAGCAATCCAATTTAGACCCATGAAACTAAAGTATTACCCATTGATTATCAACGAGTATTTATTATTGACATTGATATACATATGTATATCTGCTAAATTCTACTTATTTTTCTCTGTTTCACTCTTTGGTGCCATTTGTTGAATAATATAACAATGACATCTCTAAAATGTATGTATTAAAAGAATAGCCTCAAGTAAAAATCCCGCTGCACAAGAACCTAGTCTTCTTCCGAGTCCTATACCTCATTGCTGAGAATCGTGACCATGATTTGTAGTCGATTGCCCGATGAGTCCTCTCCAGTTGTCTGGTCTCGGCAGCACTAAGTGCGACACGGATCTGGTCGTTCCAGCTGATAAAGAACTGTGTGATGTGTTCAAAGATCTGAAGAATGCGTCTCAGACAGACGATGGACAGTCTATCCTTGGCTCCTCAGGGATGGAGGTGTTCGTACTATCGGTTCAGAGGATCCTCAACAACCACCTCCAACACCACATCTCGATAGAGTCCAAACTACTATCGACTACTATAATTGTCCATGTTACAGCATACAGACAGAACTAGACAGGCTTCGGTTGTTATAGTTTTATTCTTCCAAATTTTGGTAAGCTGCAACATTGCAACTATACCCATCGCAATTCTTTGTCTTATAATAACATGTAGTATGCTAAGCTAAACAGTTAATGGTCTCCCCTGGAAACTATAATGCATACATAGTTAACTGGATATCACTGCCGCATTTTGTCTTCCTTGTAATAATTACTATCGCATTTTTATATTTCAGACCTTCACCTTCCTCAACTCAAAATGTGAAGCCGCCTACCACCTGAAGAGGAATCCTCGTAAGGTGACATGGACGGTCTTGTACAGGTAAGCGTACGTCGATATGTGCAATTTATGTAAATAGTTACAATTTTTCTAATGGAAATTTCAACTGTAGGCGAAAGTACAAGAAGGGTCAAGAGGAGGAGCAGACCAAGAAACATACAAGGCGTCCGCAGAAATTCCAGCGTGCCATTGTAGGTGCTTCCCTCAGCGATATCATGGCTAAGAGGAATATGAAGCCTGAAGTGCGTAAAGCACAACGAGAACAGGCCATCAGGTAGTTATTCGGTATTTCAAAGTAAGTTTTGATTTTAGTATATTATTTCATTGTGTTAATTTAATTTCAGAGCCGCCAAGGAACAGAAGAAGACAGCCAAGGCAGCGAAGAAACCCGTCAAAGCCGCACCAGCCAAAAAAAAGACAGCTCCCAAGACCAAAGCTGCCAAAGTGACTAAAAAGGCTACTCCAAGAGTCGGTGGAAAACGATAAATTCAATTCTCCGCTTACTTATTTTTTTTATGATGAAAGAGGGTTATAAATTAACATCAATAAATACTTACATGTATGAAGATTTTTATTTAAAAACAATGCTCAAAATACAATTTCGCTACTTTCAGCGATGAACTGGTTCAAACAAAGTATGGCAATAACCACAAAATGATGCAATAAACATACAACTTTTATATAAGCACATCAAGCCAACAATATTGTACATTTGTCCGATATTTTGATTACTTATTGTTTGTATCTTTCGGTAGGACGTGGATCATTACTTTGACTCCCAATCCAGCTCGGGCAGTTTCGAAAGCTTGGACTGTCTCCTCCATAGTGAAATGATGAGTAACCAGTGGCTTAATGTTGATCTGTCCGCTAGCCACCATCGCAAGAGCTATCGGATAACTGAAACATATCAAGCTTGTGAACACCCGAACATTAAAAAATCATCCAGATCCATCACATTTGAAACCATAACTCACTCATTGCAATATCGGAAGATGCCTCTGATGTCGACCTCTCGAGCCAACGCATGCTGCAATGGAATCTTAACTTCCGAAGCTCCCATACCTATCAGCACGGCTACACCTCCAGATCGTGTACCCTATTTAGAAAAAAACATCATAATTCCTATAATATTAAATTGTAAAACGGTACGGTTTCATACTAACAAGAACGGCGATTCTTATCGTGGATTCAACGCCGCTACAATCTAAAGACTTGTCTGGCTCAATGCCCATAGTCTTGTGAATATTTTTAACGACATCCTCCTCCTTGTCCTCCCGTTTGATCAGTAGAGTATGATCGGCGCCGAGACTCTTCGCAAGATCTAAACGCGATTGGATCAAATCTACCAAACATTGCATTAGTATCGTCTGTACAATTTCAGTTACATACATTGTAAGACCACGCTAATACGAACCTGTGATCAACACATTGGCGGCTCCCATTGCTTTAGCGGTCAGTAAGGTAACCAGACCGATTGGTCCAGCGCCCAGGATTAGGACGGAACTTCCGGCGGTTACACCGGCACGTCTACATCCATGGACACCGACTGATAATGGTTCCAAAAGCGCTCCTTCTTCCATCGACATATGATCGGGTAACCTGTCAAATACTTAACATTGACTGTCGAATACTTAAAGTTGAGTTAACTGTAAAGTTTTTATACTTGTAACAAAAGTCGGCAGCGTGTGCATAATATCTGGTCAGGTTTCCATTGTATGGTGGTGTTGCACAGAACGCCATTTCCGGACACAGGTTGTATTGGCCGTTCTTGCAGAAATCGCACAATCGGCAAGGTACTCCTGGCTCGATGGCCACACGGTCACCGGGTTTTAAATTCTTGACTTTGGCACCCACCTGTGAATAGAGATTAATATGATGGTGTTTTGTATCTATTTCAAGTTCGTAGTGTTTTCGAGTATTAAATTGATTGCCTTGGCTACGATTCCGGAAGCTTCATGGCCGATCACCATAGGTTCTTTCACTATGAAATTTCCACAACGGCCAGTAGTCCAATAGTGCACGTCTGATCCGCATATCCCGACAGAGTCCATTTGCAAGAGCACCTCTTTTTGTATAGAATTATAAGAAATATTAAATATTTGATGGAAATTTACCTCTATAAACAAATGAAACTAGGATGCTACCCGACCAGTCGGTCAGACAGGGAGATTCCTGTCTAAATATATAGTAATTTTATAAAAAGGTCTTGAATCTGCCCATCAGGAATTGTTTCAGAAGTATAAATGCTTGACACACTTCGTTGTTTTCATTGAAAATTTAATTTTTTCCCATAATCCATAGTTAGCCCATTTTCGTTGATCGTCAACGAGCAGTACTCTGGTGTTAATATAAATAAAAGTATTTCTATATCAGGAATGCTCGACACATTGCTTTGGTTTTCATTGAAAATTTAAATTATTTTTATTCAGTCACCCATAGTTAAACGCTAGAGGTATTGTTAACCCCACTCATCTAATCGATAATCATTAAAATAAAGTTACTCCTTGACTGTATTTAAAACTTTGGCACATATGAAGATTTTTGGTATATACTTACCATCTTCCTTGATTTTAGGAATTTCTCTCTGTTCCTAAAATGTTAAACTTTTTAATAGTAAAAAAATAGCATAATCAAAGTCAATCAATAATATTTCAATCAAATGATTCTTACCAGTCTGAGATCTCCAGTTTTATGCAGAACGGCTGTAAGATTGTCTTGAGCCATATTGTTCAGGATTCAGAGTCGCACTATTCGAAGATGTGTGCAGGTTTGCAACAAGCTTGCAAATGGTATGAGAATTGTTAGCCATTGGCAAAGTAAAATGGCAAGTGTAATTAATTTTTCCAACCAAAGGTGGACGGTTCGCTGAAGATGTTTGTATACTTGAGATACGTAATCGCAAACTATTATATAAACTTACGTATACACCTATTCTGTTTTTTTGACGCTCAAAGATGCAAATTGTTATAATTAAATTCCGCTGTTTATGCGTTGTAAACTTCCAAGGACAATGCTATTGCTATTACGGATGACATTCCATTGCCAACAATACGATTTTACAGCCATTGAATTAGAGCGCGCGAGTTGTTCGCACTATCTTTTATATAGGGCCGTATCGGAAATTTTTCTTAATATTTAATAATTATTTAAATTGTAATGTAGTCATATGGAAATTTGAAACAAAATGTTACTTCTAGGAATTTGGCCCAGCTGCCGTAAAAAAAATTCGGGTGTGGCCAACCCATGACTATCCATATATGTATTTGAGGAATACAAAGAGTAACGAAATTATTTTTTTAAGTACGTAAGTAAATAAAACGCATGCACACCATCACACCAACCAACATACATACATACATACATATCATGAAATCACTATGTTGAGTGCGCGCGCGTATGTACAATACGATCTTCGGCATATATTTAAATAAGAAAAACTGCTACCTCCGGTCGTCAGATGTTGACCAAAACCACAGTATCTCTTACAGCTAAGGTGAAAACTATAGATATGAAATTTCGACTTGATAGCCGGAGCCGTTTCGGAAATATTGTGGTAAACTTTTCGACAAAAAAAAACCCCCTACTTCCGGTTGACTGATTTTAATGATTTATTTTTCGTAACTAGCAATTTCTCTCAGAAGTACAATATTACAATATAGTGACGATACTACATATTTAAAAGGCCGAAAAAAGAAAAACAACAAATCATTCAAGAGTAAACTGTCATTTCTGCTAGAGGGATTTTGACGAAAATCACAGTATCTCTTACGGCTAACGTGAAAACTATAGATATGAAATTTCGACAAAATCGCTCGAGCCGTTTCGGAAATATGATTTGTTACAGAATTTTTGAATTTTCTGCACGAAAAAAACCCTACTTCCGGTTGACTGATGTTGACCAAATTCCTTTTGGCTCCTACACCTTACGTGAAAATAATAGATATGAAATTTCAGCTTGATAGACTTGATAGTTTTGGAGAAAACACACAGCCATACAGACATTTTCCAGAAATCATCAAAACGTGATCAGGGGATGATACTTGATCCAAATCAGTCAAAATCTCGAGGTAGAATTTTCGCACGATCACAATACTTTATCCGATTACATGATACTCTTTGCTCCCGAGCAACGCCTGGTAACGTGATTAACCATTAAAGATTGTTTGAACATACATACAAGATACAACATGACCTCAAGTTGTTGATTTATATATTAGATATAAGTACGGTGACCATATTTTTTTGGAGAAAATAAAGGACATATAAAGAATTGTTTCATAATTTAAAAAAAGCTGGTTTTACCTTATTTGTTTCACTAAAACTTGAGAGCTTTATAACATTTATTATAAAATATTAGCATACCAGTATATAGGATTTTAAACAATCATATTTATTACACATTATTGATATTAAAATGACATTAGTTTTGATATTTTTCACAAGAATGAACTTTTTTAATAACTCAGGTTTGTGTTTTTAAAATTCATAAAATTGTATACAATTCATATCAAAGTTGCATTTGGTATAAATCAGTGCTCGAAATGGAAATTTTCACGAATGGGAGCGCTCGATAATTTTCAAAAAATATCAAACGACCTTTTTTTTTAACTATATGTATAGAAAATGTACATACATTTATATACATACATATGTATATTATAACACCAAAACACTTACGTAACATATGTACACCAATATAAATGAATTTACGGTTGTATATATTAGGTTATTAGTATTATTATAATAGAAACTGTATTACATACAATTTTTATTTAGAAACTGTATTTTGGCACAATTTACACAGTTAATTTTTTTTAAATTTGAATAATTGTTAATATCACTATTTAGTTAGTCACATCCAGTAATTATAATTCAGACAACTTAAAAAATGTTGCTAGAAAAGTGTTTGTTAGTGATGAAGTGCAGTAATAAAATATAAATAAAAAAAATAATCAAGCGATTCCCGATAATAGATTGAAATTGCAAATACGTTCGGTAAATTCAAGTTCTCTCATCAGAGGGACAGGCAAGACTGAAGTATTTTCAAATTTTGGTTCGTTTAGTATAATGGTAGCGGTACAGCTGCTTTAGAAATTTTGTTAAAATAAGAAAGCCGACAATTCAAAGAAAGATATCGTAAATTATCGAAATGACCGATGCCCCGAGAGGGACCCGTTGCAGTTCGACCATAGTGTGACGGACAGTGCCGACCATAAAGCAATAAAACTTTTTGCGCATAAAACCCTCGAATTCTAAATGTTATCTTCAAGTAACACAAGTGCATCCAGCTTTTTCAAAACATAATAATATTTTAAATGGCTTTTGGCTACAGATAAGATGCCTTTGTCGGAATTGAAATGTAAATAATTAAACTTTCACTCAAAGATTGTGATTTAGGAGTCATAAATGTAAAAAAAATTCACCTTCTAACATTTTTCGGCAACAATTATTGAAAGAGCACGGAAATTTCGGTTTTTTACGAAAGGGAGCACTAAATTTACAGATTTCACGAAAGGGTACGCTACGTTTTCAAATTTTACGAAAGGGAACGCCCGCTCCCTCTGAATTCGAGCACTGGTATAAATGCATGCTTCAAATGTGTCTATTTTTAATTGGGTTTTTTCACTGGTCCACATATTGTTCACTAATATTCGTTCAATAAGGTAATTAGATCCGAGGAGATATAAGGAAAATTCAACGATTTTTTAAATGATTTTGAAAGGAACGTGTTGATCTGTGAAATATTTAAAAATTTCAACCCATCTTTGTGAGCAGGGCTAATCATTTTGTCGTCATTCTTCGATCTTTTCATTGGTGACATAACTTTTAATACACGAAACTTCATCGAATAATTCGCCGTCAAGTATGTTTAAGGCCCAGTGACTGGAAATAAACAAATAGCTTTCCTCGATCTTCGCCCACAGAAGGATTTCTCGTAATAGGATCCATTCAAATACTTCCATTCCCACGAAACATTTGTCCCAGTTATTTAAAGAATCAATACAGGTTTGATAAAATTTATGAATGGCATCTTAAAATATGTTGGCATTAATGTTTTTTGGCTTTTCTAAATCTAAAATTACTTTCTTAATATTTATAGGTAAAAACCCTTCATGTTTTCTTTCAATTAACTTTAGCTTCAATTCTTTTAAATACATGGAAGCTTCACACATTGAGATTTCCTGTGATTCAATTTTCAGTATATATTGTTGAAATGTTGAAGTTTGGCTATGAACAAAAAATAACCATTCCTCAGCTAACCCATCATTAAAAAAAATTTTCAGAATCGTGGGACATTGAAAAAGTACGATTTTAGTGGCTTAAATAGTTTTAAAATTCTCTCTAAAGAGTTAGCCATCGTGTTTTGCTGTAACCCAGTAGTTTTTATATTGAACATCTACATACATCATTACAATTTTTTTTTCAATTTTTCCACTCTGGT